>JAKSZU010000017.1:18610757-19810757 GCA_026018925.1 Tupaia tana
ATGAGAATGAGAGGCAGAGAAACAAGCACCCTCAACAGGGTCTCACCCCAAGATTCATCCCTCTTCCCCATTCCTAGTCAGCTAGACTCATGGGCACAGGGTGCCTGGCACTTACAGGTCAACCAGGGAACTGAACCCACAATCTTCCATATGGATCCAGCATCACTTGATCAATGCATTAGCATTGTGCCACCAAGTTGGCTTGAATCATAATCTTTTTTTAAAAGAATTATTTATTTTTATTTTATTATTATCATTATCATTATTTTTAATTTAATCAGAGAGAGACAGGGAGATAGAGGAAAAGAAAGTGAGAAAGCAAGCTACCAAGTCCAAGACTCAACCCATGGTCAGTCATGTGGGAGCCCAGCATTTTAACCACTGAGCCACCTGCTGGTCCCTTGAATTATAATCTTTTAAAGACTTTTGTCTCCAGGACCAGCAGGTGGTGTGGTGGTTAAGATACTGGACTCTCACATGGCCCACCATGGTCTGAGTCCCACACCTAGTGACTTGCTCGTTCTCTCTCTCTCTCTCTCTCTCTCTCTCGACCACACGTACCCTATAGCAATTTTTTTTTAATAATAATTTTGTTTTTCCACTTACAGCGTGGTGTTGAGGAGACTGCAGCAGAATGCCGAAAGCTAGGGGTCACCGCACAGGCGTTCGTGGTAGACTGCAGCAACAGAGAAGAAATTTACAGCTGTGTGAATCAGGTGAGATTTCTGGTCACCGTTTCTTCAGATGGCTTTGTATCTACTGCCACTGACGTGGAAAATGAAAAGATTCTTTATGACTGCTTGATTGAAATTAGATTTTAGCCTCTGTTGTCTGAAGTAGTTACGTAACTAAGGGAGAATGTACACTTTTTTCCTTGTACATATTCCACTCAACTCTGATCACTATTATCACTTAATACAGTTAATCAATTTCATTCAGATCAGAAGTTTGAGCAGTGACATGGAATGACTGACCAAGAAAATTTTTCAGCAGGGAAAGTGGATCACTTTCTAGTTTTGCTTTAGTTCTATTACTTTTGCAGTAATTCTTTTGAAAAAAAAATTCTCTTTGTGAGATTTTATTTATGTTGGTGTCAGTTGAGTCTTCTTTAGAAAATGTAATATTGATAATTATGATATTTTTTAAAAGGAATAGATATCAAATGCTCACAGTGAACCAAGCAATACAATAAACTATTGTAGTCTACAATAATCCTATTAATTCCTACAATAACCCTATTAATCTCATTTTACAAATGAACAAATTAAGACTCAGAGAGATTAAGACAGACCAAGCTCACGTATCTAGAACCAGGTAGTAGAAGCAGGATTACTCAATTAACATGTTTAAAATAGATGGTTGGGGGCAGGCCTTGTAGCCTAGTAGTTAAGGGAGCCAGATCTACTGAGCAGTTCAAATTCTGGCCCCAGAGTCTTAAAAAAAAAAAAAATGCCAGGTGTGTATGCATGCCTGGGCAAGAAAAATAGAAAATAGGGGAGAAGGGATTGCGGCATAACCATATCCCATTGGAGGGTGGGGGGGTGGGGTGGGGGGTATTTTCTCTCTTTCTCTTTTTTAAAAATTTGCTGGAGGACACATGTACTCACCAGAAAGAGACAGAGAAGAGAAAAAGAGAGGGGAAGTGAGAAAGTACTCCTCATGGGAGATAATCATAACACAGTCCCTTCTCCTCTATCTACTCTTTCACCCTGGGATTTGGGGCAGACACCTACATACACCTGGCATGTTCCTCATGTGTCCAGGTTTAAGACCACACATGTTGCCATGTGGGATCCAGCTGCCTTAACCACCCTGTCACCAGCTGGCTCAGCGGGGATCCTTTCTCTTTCTTCCTCTGTCTGTCTCTCTCTCTTTGATGAATGCACATGCTATCTGGAAGATTAATTTTATATATATATATATATATATATATATATATATATATATACATACATATATATATGTGTATATATATATATATATATAATGTGTATATATATGTATATGTATATATGGTCAGAACTTATTTATCAATTTATTAAGACGAATATTAATTCATCTTATGGATAAGCTTTCAAAATCAGTGATGTACTGAGTACTTAAATTTAGATGTTAAAACAAACACTTGACAGCATTTTCTTTGCATCCTCTATGTAACCCAGAAGCTCATTCCTGCCCGAAATTCTGAGAGACCTCACCCAATAGAACAAAGAATCTGATCCCAGGATCATTTTGGTCCTAAAATTGTGAGTTTATATAACACATGCAGTGAATGTGTTCCTTCCATTCCCAAAGATAAAGAAAGAGGTGGGTGATGTGTCCATCGTGGTGAACAACGCTGGGACCATATATCCCGCCGACCTCCTCAGTACCAAGGATGACGAGATTACCAAAACCTTTGAGGTCAACATCCTAGGACATTTTTGGGTGAGTGGGAGTCAGAAACATTCCTGGTTTGTGCATGTCTAACCCTTCTCTGAAGGTAGATGAAGTTCATAATCGAGTTTACAAACCTCTGGGCAGGAAACTGGCCTGCTCTTCGCCTTAAATCACGAATCAAGTTTGTTTGAGTAGAAGTCTGGCTTGACTTGGCAGTTCTGGCTCTTTGTGTTTACAGAAGTTCTTACAGAATAGAACCTGTAAGAATGGAAAACCCAAATCAAAACATTCCACAAGATCAGATTATCATGGGGAATTTGTTCAGTTCTGAAAACTGAATTTTCCTTAGTCATCCTGTTTAGATAGCGTATTCAAAAAAGAAGCTATGTGATTCTGATGAGAAGAAGGGTGGATATTGAAATGGGTTCTTGGCATGAGATGCACCATGCACAGCACTCCATGCCAGCTCAAATCAGTATGTTTTTGTTCTCTTCCTTCCTGCTGGCTGTGAGTAATCATGGAATCCTGGCACAGGTTTCATTTCATTATAAATGTTCTCTCAAATGTCTTCCTGTCTTATCAGAAATAAAACTACCCATGTCGTTGTTCATGTTTTTGTTCTGTTTTCTTTTTCTTTTTGCAATGATCTATAAGATCACAAAAGCACTTCTTCCACCGATGATGAAGAGAAATCATGGCCACATTGTCACAGTGGCTTCAGTGTGCGGCCACGAAGTGATTCCTTACCTCATTCCCTACTGGTGAGTATTACTTGCCAATGGTGCTATATATTTTCCTACTTTAAAAAAAAGAAAAAGACATGGGAACCAGCAGTTAGCGTAATGGCTATGTCGCTGGACTCCCACATAGTCGACCATGGTTCGCGTCTCGGACCCGGTGGCTTACAACTCACGCCGGGCGCGTGTGTGTGCGTGCCCAAGATCCCAAGAGGAGAATGGAGGAGAAGGGATTGCGGCGTGACCATGCCCCCTGGGGGGTGATTTCTCGCTTTCTGTCTCTATGTCTCTCTCTGTCTGTCTGGCGAGCGCACGCGCCCTATAGCGAAAAACCTCTCCAAAAAAAAAGAAAAGAAAAGAAAAGAAAAAGACAGAGGCCAGCAGGTGGCATGGTGGTTAAAGGTTCTGGCTTCCACATGGCTAACTGCAGGTTAAGTCTTGGATCTAGTGGCTTGCTTTCTCTCTCTCTTTCTATCTCTATCTCTTTCTCTCTCTAGTGAGTGCATGTGCCCTATAGCAAAATAAATAATAATAATAAAATTAAATAAATGATTCTTTAATTTTTTTTCTTGCCATAGGGCATGTGTGCTCCCTGGAGAAAGAAAGAGAACAAGAACGAGAGCAAGAGAGAGAGAGAAAGACAGAGAGAGAGAAAGAGAGAGAGAGAGAGCACACCCCTCATAAGGAATGGTCATGCTGCAATCTCTGTCCTCCATTTCTTCCTCCTTTCAGGATTTGGGGAACACACACATGTGCCCTGCATGTTTCTCAAGGTACTGAGTCTGAGACTCCAGCTGCGTAGTCAGCCA
The DNA here is from genome assembly GCA_026018925.1 of Tupaia tana. Lineage (NCBI taxonomy): Eukaryota > Metazoa > Chordata > Mammalia > Scandentia > Tupaiidae > Tupaia > Tupaia tana. The sequence goes on from JAKSZU010000017.1 coordinate 18,614,683, forward strand.
TGTGGATCCAGCCATCCTAACCACCAAGCCACAGGCTGGCCCTCATTTTGAACTTATACGGGATTATTAGACCTTGGATCCCAATGCTCATAGTTTGGTAATTTGAATTTATAGAATTTGTATGGTTGTTTAGAACAAGTGTTTAACAAAGATTTATAAAACAATGTCACTGGTTATAATTATATGTGTGTGTTTGTGTGTGTGTGTGTATGTGTATATATATGTGTATATGCATATATATATATTTTTTTTTAAGAGAGATTTTTGCTATAGGGCGCATGTGTTCTCAGAGATACAGAAAGACAGAAAGTGAGAAATCACCTCCCAGGAGGGATGACCATGCCACAATCCCTTCTCTTCTATTCTCCTCTAGGGATCTTGGGCATCCACACACATGTGCCCGCTGTGAGTTTCAAGCCACTGGGTTTGGGACTTGAACTGCAGTCGTCTACATGGGAGCCCAACAATATAACTATTACCCTGTCTGCTGGCCCCTGTAATTATATTTAAAGTATTTTTAGATATCTGAGAACTCCTCGATGGAGCAATGAAAAAAAAAAAAAAAACAATAATGCCAAGCATGTTTCCATTGTATCCTGGGCTGAGTAGATGTTGATAAAAGAAGCCAAAAAAAAAAAAAAAAAAAAAAGACAACAGCTGCACAGACTGAAAAGTAAAATGTACAGAAGTTTAAAAAAACCGCAAATTTATGTCATGGCCTATGTGCCTAAGATAAGCCAATCAGTGCAGTCCTGGATCACAATGTTCTCTGGGGCTCTGTGCCATGAAAGTGTGTGCGTGTGTGCGTGTGTGTGTGTGTGCGCTCATGCATGCACATGCGTGCCTGTGTGTGAGAGAGAACCTCCTGCTGGTTAAAAGATGCAGATAACACTCCTTACCCTATCAATGTCATAAAGAGGGGGGAGGCCCTGAAGATCTGAAGTCTGAAATGCTCCAAAGTCTAAACATTTCCAGGTGCTGATATGACACACTCGTGGAGAACTCTGACCCATGTGACAAAGTAGCAGTCAAAACACTGCAATACAAAAATATTATTTGAAGTTACTTTCAGGCTATGTATGTAAGGTATATATGAAACATCGATGAGTTTCATATTCAGACTTGGGTTCCCAAACCCAAGATATTGTGTACATGCAAATATTCCAAAATCTAAAAAAAGCTGACCTCCAAAATACTTCTGGTCCCAAGTGTTTTGGATAAGGGATCCTCTACCTATATTTGCGAAATATCCTTTCCCTGTAAACTCTTCTCCACATCTTCATAATGAAATTAAGGAGTCAAAGCAGCAGCCAGGGCCAGCCAGTTCCATTGCGTGGGGGTAATATGCTACTCAAGAGAAGGCAGATCCCATGTGGTGATCACTGTTCAAATCCCCGAACTACTTCCCTGACATGTGCCAGGCATATGGCCAAGTGCCCAAGACCCAACAGGCTGCAGGGCTGGAGGAAAAGGTCATGGAGTGACCAAACCCAGGATCACACCTGGTGGCGGGTGCTTCTCTCTGTCTCTCTCCTTCACCTGTCTCTGTTATGAATAATAATAATAAAAGTGTAAAGATTAAATGGAAAACCTACATGTATGGTAAGCATTAAGCCAGTCAAAAGAGTTGTTCTTTTGCTCTCATTGCTAGTTAGAAGTTGGGCACATTCAGAGAAAATATATGAATACAAACAGCCATTCATCCTCTGAGGAAAACTGTAAGTAGGAGCCAGTCCTGTCAAACAGCTCTGAAGCCCTGTCCCTAGGGAACCAGATTCCACATTAACAACTCTGGGTCCAACTCCAGCTCCAGCAGCTTCGAAACACACCAGCATGTGTGTGTGTGTGTGTGTGTCCCAATCCTGACAGAATAGAGAAATGAAGCAAAAGGGATTGCAGCATGATCATGCCCTACTAGAGGATTCTCCCTCCCTCTCTCCCTCTCTCTCTCCCTCTCTCTTTCTCTCCCTTCTTTCTCTATGGCACACGCACATGCACATAATCACAGGTAGATGAATTTGGAAGTGTTGGCTTCTACTTGATCTCAAGCCAGATGGTGCTACCTTCTCACAGAGAGCTGTCCACTGTCCCCGGCTAATGATGACTGCTTCTCTTTCAGTTCCAGCAAATTCGCAGCTGTTGGCTTTCACAGAGCTCTCACAGCAGAACTTAAAACCTTGGGGAAAACTGGTATCAAAACCTCATGCCTTTGCCCTGTTTTTGTGAATACCGGGTTCACCAAAAACCCAAGCACAAGGTAAGGTCGAAATCAAGTTAGGATTGGCGGGGCAGACGGTGGCACAGTGGTAGGACATGACACTCCGCGAGGCTGGCTAAGGATAGATCCCACGTCATTGTCCAGAGGCCGTCCTGAGTACACTAGCACGTGTGCACCCGTGGTCCGCAGCTGCATCATGACATCAAGACCCTGGTGGGGTCTTTCTCTCTCTCTCCCCCTAAGAAGAAATAAATAAACCTTTACAAAAAATACTAGTTAAGATGGGAATATAGAGTGAGATATTGATATGAAAACTTTATGAATAACTTCTAGGTGAGTAGCTTGGTCAACTGAGAAAAGAAAAAAAAGAAAAAATTTTACCTATTAATGTTATTTATTGGTTTTAAGTTTTCACTTTTACATTAGATAAAGGGAAAATTCTCAAAGCTAGCAGGAGAGGTCAGTGAGCAATGATTACCGATACCCCATAACTAGGTACTTATTTGCATTCAAGAAATGGTTCAACACACACGTAGGTGCCAAGAAGGACTGGGAGTGGGCAGGTGAGCTGGAGAGGTGTGCTTCCCGACCCGGTGACCTGAAATTCACACTGGGCGCATGTGCATGCATGCCTACAATCCCAAAAGAAGAGTGAAGAAGGGGTTTTGGTGTAGCCATTCCCCCGGGAGTTGATTTCTCACTTTCCCTCTCACTATCTCTCTGTCTCTCTGTCTCTCCAGTGAGTGCACACATGCTAAGGCAAAAACCTCTAAATTTTTTTTAAAAAAGGAAAGAAAAGAAATAGTGAAACTCCTTCCAGGAAACACCGTATGAATGATACCTAATATTCCCTCTCCTGTTAATGGTTCACCTTCCTCAAACAGAGTGTGGAAAGGTATGGGTATATGCTCCTTTCGTAACTTCCACAGCGCTGGCTAGAATGGTAGCATAAAGAATTTTAACAGGGCTTGCCTTATAGCCTAGTGGTTATGGCCACTAGGCCAACTACAGCTGGCCAACCACAGCTCGAATCCCAGCTTTGGCAGCTTAAAACACAGGTTAGGCATGTGTGCATATATGCCCCAAATCTTGAGAAGATGGAAAGTAACTTTGGAACTGGGTGGCATAGTGGTTAAGGCGCTGGCTTCCCACATAATGGACAATGGTTATAGTCCTCAACCCAGTGGCTTGAAACTCACGCCGAGCACGTGTGCATGCATGTCTAAAGTTCCACAAAGAGGATGAAGAAGAAGGGATTATGGCATGGCAATCCTCTCTGGGGAGTGATTTCTCACTTTCCTTCTCACAGTCTCTGTCTGGTGAGCACATGCACCCTAAGGCAAAAACCTCTTAAAAAAAAAAAAAAAAAAAAAAAAAGCAAATGGGGCCAACAGGTGCAGTAGTGGTTAAGGTGCTTGACTCCCACATAGTTGACCACAGTCCATGTTCAGCAGCTTGAAACACACAGAGCAAACACACCCTATATATATAAACACCTTAAAAAAGCTCAAAGTTTCTAGGAGCAAAACTAAATTGAGTTCCATGCTCCTTAGTCAAGGTGAATTTCTGCAAGTCTGTGGTAAGAGAGGACTGGAGACGATAAAAGAGGAGAAATTGGTCTGAAAGAGAAGAAAAAAAAGAGGAAAAGGCCCTAAAATTATACCTTCCACTTCACACATTTGCCTCCATCCCAGTGTGTATTCTGCTGCAGGTGAGAAAATACGCACTAATCTTGCCAAGCAGAAATCAATTTAGTACTGGAAGGGAATTCGTTCTCAGTATATTTGTTCAAAAGAGCTAACAAATTCTCCTTGGAGCTCAGCCTGTTGTGAGGTTTCTGACTCTTCAACGCTGCAGCCGAACCCTTGCCCACCACCGGAGTCCTTGACTGTCAGCCTGTGGGTGCGTGGTACGGATGCACTGTGTAAGCACGCACCATGGTGACTCCAGGCTGGTTTCTTAGGAAACTGTGTCCAGTCAGGCTTAGTGTTGAATGAGCTCTGCTGAGTACTCTGCTGCTCTTGGGCAAGGCACACCAGATGAGAAACGTAAGGATAATGGGGCCCTGCGTAGTGTGGGTGCATGGGGCTGACCCTCAGGGCAGACACAGGCAAGCCTAAAGATTTGGAATTGATCTCCCCCAGGTTACTGGATTCTGAATTTTCTTAGCAAAAGCTAACCCATTTATCTGGCTAATGTCTCTCTTGTGTCCGAGACTGGGTTGATAGATTCAGATAGAAAAAAAAAAAATCAGGAAAAGAAGAGGCAGAGTCCAATAACTTAGAAAAGTTTCCATTTGTATTTGACTCTCTGCTGGGTTTCCACGCAGTGCCATGGAATCCTTCCTCATATAATAATCTGCAAGAAATCACAGTATCTGAGGGAGTAAAGTTTTAACCATCGCTTGTTACTCAACTCCTCTAATGCCTGTTCTTATTCATTAGCCATTCAGCCCCTGCCTAGACATCTCAACTTTGGACGACCTTTAAAATCTATTTACATTTTAATTTTCTGTCATCATCTTGCACAATGGGCCATTCTGCCTTGGGTTTGTGTCTATTAGTATTTCTCAGGAATATATATGCACGGCTTCCATGTAGGGAAAGTCATGCTCTCCAGTTGGAAAACAGCACCCCTTCTGCACACCTGAACTTCTCGTAACCTCCAGGCTAGGCAAGCCCCAGTGCACCTCCAAGTGCTAAGTGTTCTTGAAACAATCTAGCCTTATCGAATCCCACACACACACACACAACAGCGTATACTTAGCTCTAGAATAATTAGTGTCAGCAGGCCATCTCATGATTCATAGTGTCCACCACTCTTCCTCGCCTGGTTTCTCCACTCCTGACTCTCTAATGCTGCTCCACCCATTTGATATTTTGACTGAGTGAGCTACAGGATATGAACGAGACCTGCAGAATATTAAAGTATAATGATCGTGAAAACAGAACTTCAGTGTGGAATGTGGGGGAAGGAGGAAGAGTGGCAATTGTCCAGCAAATCCTGGAACACTGGAAATCCTAATTCTAAACTTGATGAAAAGACATCTTAATTTTCCAGCCTTTGTTCATTGAAATAATAATAATAAGCTTTTTTTTCCTCTCTCTACTCACAGAATATGGCCTGTGTTGGAGACAGATGAAGTTGTAAGAAGTCTGATAGATGGAATACTTACAAATAAGAAAATGATTTTTGTTCCATCGGGCATCAGTTTCTATCTAACACTACTGAAGTAAGTATAATACAACACAGAAATATTACAACCCAAAATACGAAGACATCAATAGAGCTGTTATTACGGAGAGCCCCTCAGTCGTGACAGTTGCCATGGAAACTCTCCATCCCTGGGGAGAACAGGAAAGTTTTCTTTGTTATTGCCTCCCCCAATCTATAAGAAGAATGATTCTGTTGCAGAAATGGGTGGGGTAACTGGACCAGAAGGCAGGTCTGTGCCAGTTTAACCAATACTCCAGAGACAACGTTGGTGAAGAAGGAAAGGCCAACGCCTTTTATCTAGAGAGGCCGACGCCAGGGAGATAGTAGACCTGAGTCCAAGGTTATCGCCCAAATTTTGGGTAGAGCACAGAGCTTCCATAGAAGAGGTTAGTGTATACATGCTTCTAGAAGCAAAAGGGCAAGTTATCGTGGTCCCATGTGAACTCTCAAGGTCTGGCCACTGTCTCTGGGCAAAATCATATAGAACCCTGCTGGCCACAGGGAGATTAGTGTTTGAAGAGCTGCTTCTGTTTCCCCGTATGGAACATTTTCCTTGTTCTGGTCTGTTTCAAGTCTCCTGCAATGATCTCAGAGATAAACAGTGACTGAGAAAGCAAAATGAAGTCTGTCAAGACTTAAATTCTGCTTTAGACATAGCAAAGGTGGGCCAGCAGGTGGCATAGTGGTTAAGGTGCTGGACTCCCACATGATCAACTGTGGTTCAAGTCTTGAACATGGCAGTTTGAAATTCACACCAGACACATGTGTGTGTGTGTGTGTGTGTGTGTGTGTGCACCCAAAATCCCAAGAGGAGGAGAAGGGATTGCAGCATGGCTATTCCCCCTAGGGGATGATTTCTCACTTTCTGTCTCTCTGGCAAGCATACGCGCCCTATAGCAAAACTCTCTCTTATAAAGAAAGAGCAAAGGTTTACATGTGGCTTTGCTGTTTGAGCTAATGAGCTGATAGCAGCCTCCTCTTCCCTATCTTCACAGCCTGGTATCTGCAAAGACTCAGCAAGGTATTTTTAACTTTCACTAGTTAATCATTGAGCTGGATCCATTGTGAGGGAGGTGAAAGATTGGGATCTGTAAGGTTCACAGTGGGGGAAGTGGAAGACAGCAATTAAAGACTGATTTTCCTAAGGGTTAAACCAAGACTAAGCATGATATGGAGTCACTTCGGTTCTCTGACAACTTGGTTACGATTCATTTTTCTCTACCATCTCTGCCGATCTTTGCCAAAGACTATTCTAATTTAAAGAAAGACCATTTAAAAAGAATATAATATAGAAAGTAGGAACCAGCAGGTGGTGTGGCGGGTTAAGGCACTGGACTCCCACATGGCCAACTGTGGTTTGGGTCCTGGACCTGGTGGCTTGAAACTCCCGCTGGGCGCCTGTGCGGACACACCCAAAATCCCAAGAGAAGAGTGGAGGAGAAAGGATTGTGGTGTGGTTTTCCCCCCTGAGGGGTGATTTCTTACTTTCTCTCTGTCTCTGTCTCTCTGGCAAGCGCATGTGCCCTAGATAGCAAACCCCCTCCCCCCAGAAATAATGCATAATTAATTATAAAGGCTCTATTTTTTATTGGGCCGTTGGAAAAGTCATGACACATTTTTCTCTTTTTCTATGCAAAAATGCATCTTGACTTTTCAACAACCCATTGAAAGCCTACTGGTATTTGATTAGGAATACATTGAATCTATAGCTCAACTGGGGAAGACTTGACATTTTAATAATATTAAGTATTTTAATCCAAGAACACAGTGTATCTTCCCTTTGTTCTTAATCTTCAACAATTTTAAGCAATAGTTTGTCATTTTTGGTGTTTGTCTTGCAAATATTTTCTCAGATTATTCCATGTATTTCATGGTTTAATGCTATTGCAAATGGTAGTGTTTGTTTGTTTGTTTGTTTTTTGTTTTTTTGGAGAGGTTTTTGCTATAGGGTGTGTACGCTCGCCAGAAAGACAGAGAGAAACAGAGAGATAGAAAGTGAAAAATCACCCCCCAGGGGGGATGGCCATGCCGCAATCCCTTCTAACCTCCATTCTCCTCTCGGGATCTTGGGCATGCACGCACACGTGCCCAGCGTGAATTTAAGCCACCGGGTCTGGGACTCGAACCACAGTTGGCTACATGGGAGTCCAGCGACATAGCCATTACGCTAACTGCTTGTCCCTCAAATGGTAGTTTTAAAAACCGAGTTCCAAAATAAGAAAATGAGATGAATGATCTGGTGCTTTCTTGAGATTTGCATACAATTTGAACTGAATACTAAAAGACACACATGCAAAAAAGAGAGAGAGGAAGTTGCAATGGAAGAGAGGAGTATTATATGTAAACCAGATAACTCTTAGGGTATTTTAAGTGACAACAAACAGAAAACAAAACAAAATGACTGGTGTCAAAGATTTTTAAACTGTGGGCCAGCAGGTGGTACGGTGGTTAGGGTGCTGGACACCCACATGGCTAACTACAGTTCAAGTCCTACACCCGGTAGCTTATTTTCTCATATTCTCTCTCTTTCTGGTCAAATTAATAATAATAAAAAAACAAATCATTATTTTTAAAAGATTGCTAAATTGAACATTTTTTGTCTTAAATTTTTCCATGCAGGTTTCTTCCTGAGCGTGCCATAGCAGCTCTACAGCACATACAGGATATTCAGTTTGAAGCAGTGGTTGGCCATAAAACTAAAATGAAATGAATAAATGAGCTCCAGTGAGAAACATAGGCACGTTAATGATAGGATGCTAGAGTTGATGCTTTAAAGCTTCATTTCCCACTTGGCAGTGCTGTTAATAGTGAAGACATTGGTGTGACATTGGTGGCAGTCCAGATGAACAAGACTAACAACCTCTCTTTCTCTTTCTGAAGGACATTAATGTAGTTTCTAGAGAGTTCATTTTATTCCTTGCCTTTTAAAAACTTCTATGCTTACACAAGCACACTTAAAAGATAATTTTTTATTCAGATATTTTATTTTGTCTCCCTTTTTTTTTTTAAAGGTTGACAAAAACTACCTCTCTGGGAGTAAATATAAGAGAACTTATTTTCCCAGGGAAGGTTTCTATCTGTTGTACAAGAAGACTTCCGGTCCGTAGCCCGGCCATGGAATGTCAACGAAAAATGTCAACTATTTTCCTTCCTTTATGCTCTTTGGTGTGTACCATTGCCAGAAACAGAGAGAGAACAGAAAGTGAGAAAGCACCCCTTGGGTGGCTGGCCGTGCCATGAACCCTTCTCCTCCTTCCTCCTCTTGGAATTTTGGGAACACACACACATGCGCTCAGTGTGTTTTTCAAGCTGCTGGATCCAGGACTCAAACCTCAGAATAGAACTTATGGGACCCAACTGCCTTAACCTCCATGCCACCTGTTGGCCCTGAGATTTAACTCTTGAAAGCTTTCTCTAGCATCTTCTTTTATCATAAGCTCAAAATAGTGCAGCATCCTGGACTTTACTGCTTGATTTTGTCCTTTGAGTAACTCCTTTGTCCACCAAAAGTATACTTTCTTCCCTTTGAATAATCTCGTAAATTACTATTACATTGCAAAAGGTCTGAAATGTCAACCCCACGATAATCTCTTTCCTCACAGTTTATGCTTTCATATATCATTGGTCCTAGAGTTATTTAGACAGTTTTTAAGTTTAAAAATTAAAACTAACATAACAAGAAAAATAGAGTCATGGTCGAATACTAGACAGTAGAGCTGAGAGAAGGAATGGGGAAACGTGCTTTTTATTCTGTTTTGTTTTGCTTTGATCCAAAGAAAAATTGGACTCCTGCAACATCAAGACTAATCTTGTTTGCATGTTTTTCACATTACAGAATGCCTTGGCATTAACTATCCTTTTGTTTTTATTAATAATAAATTACTAACTAAAATCAATTTACTAAAAACAAGTATGTTGTGCTTCAAATAATAACCTTTTGTGTTATAAAATAAAAAGCTTGATTTCTGATCTCTGTGTCTCTGTGAATATCCTTGAAGAACCAAAGACCTGGTTAGTAGCAGCTAGCTTGGGCAGATAGAAAGTGGATCTCAGAGTTTTCTCAACGCTGGCCTCTCTCACAGGAGAACTAGTTTTTCAACTGAAACTTGCCATGCGTGACCCTGAGCAGAGGGTCACTCTTTGGAGATTTTTTTTCCTAGTTGTTATACTTTGGCAATGTTTGTGGTATTCTTTTCATTTCTTGCCTTCTAACTAAAAACTTTATGAGTGAAACTTAAGATGTATTATTTATTTATTTATTTATTTTGGAGAAGTTTTCACTATAGGGTGTGTGTGCTCGCCAGACAGACAGAGAGAGACATAGAGACAGAAAGCGAGAAATCACCCCCCCAGGGGGGATGGTCACGCCGCAATCCCTTCTCCTCCATTCTCCTCTCGGGATCTTGGGCACGCACGCACACGCGCCCGGCGTGAGTTTTAAGCCACCGGGTCCGGGATGCGAACCGCGGTCGACTACGTGGGAGTCCAGCGACATAGCCATTACGCTAACTGCTGGTTCCCAAGATGTATTATTTTTTAGACTCAACCACATTGGCGCAGGTGGTAGGGCACCACTGCAATGATAATGGAGTCATATGGGAAGGCCCTGGGTTCGAATCCCAGGTTGATCTGAACATACTGGGCATGTGGCAGGTGCACTTGCAGTTTGGGCTAGCTGGGAGGCTTTGGGGGAATGGATTATGGTGTCACAAGACCTTATAAAAGGTACCCATTTGTCTCTGTCTCTTTCTCTCTCATGAAAAAAATAAGTAAAATATTTTTTTTAAATGTACTATTTCTGGGACCAGCACATGGCATAATGTCTACATCACGGGACTCCCACGTAGTCGACTGCAATTCAAGTCCTGAACCCAGCGGCATAAAACTCATGTGCGGCACATGTGCGTGTTTGGCCAAAATCCCCAGAGGAGAATGAAGGAGAAGGGACTGATGTATGGTCATCCTCCCAGTGGGAGGTGATTTCTTTCTTTCTGTCTCTCTGGTGAGCACACCTGCCCTATAGCAAAAAATCTCTCTTAAAAAACATAAAGATATTATTTCTAAAGTGTGGTTACAAAAAAATCTAAAGAGAAACATGTAAAATAAACAATGTAAGCCTGCCCATTCCTCCGAGGTTATGCTGTTAACATCCACCCTTCTAGGCTTTCCCTAATGCGTGTGCAAGCATATATATGACAACTACATTGTACCCTTTTATTGCAGGTGTAACATACCCTATATTTTTATAACTTTATTTTGTAACTTTTTTTTAATTCCAGAGGGCACGTTTGCTTGCCAGATCCAGATAGAGAGCCAGAGAAAGTGAGAAAGCAAACCACCAAATCCAGGACTCGAACCATGGTTGGCCATGTGAGAGCCCAGCATTTTAGTCACCAAGCCACCTGCCAACCCAAGGGACAGATATATTTACCACATACTGATTGCCTTCCCTTCAAATATATGACTAATAGTGACATTGCTGAATCACACAGCAGTTCTATTTTTATTTTCTTGAGGAATCCCCACACTGTTTTCCATCTTTCCTAATTTACATTCCTACCAACAATGAAGCAGAATGCCCCATTTTCTGCATCCTCACCAGCATTTGTAAATTTTTATCTTTTTGGTAATAGCCATTCTAACTAGAGTGAGATGATCTCTCACTGTGGTTTAGATTTGTATCTCCCTAATGATTAGTGATGTTGAGTATTTCTTCATGTTTGTTGGGCCACTGTATGTCTTCTTTTGAGAACTATTTATTTAGATTATTTTCCTATTTTTTGATCCTTTTTTTCCTTGCTGAGTTGTTTGGGTTCCTTGTATATGTCAGTTATTAATCCCTTGTTAGATGCTCATAGAATTCTTATAAGGGCATTAATCCCATTCATGTGGACTCCACCTCATGGTCTAATACCCACTCAAAGGTCTCACCTCCTAATACTATCACAGTAGGGACTAAAACTCCAACATTTGAATTTGGAAGGAAGGGGAAGACACATTCAGTCTATAGTACTCACTAATTCATCTTTTCAGTTAAAAGGAAAAAATTCCTCATTCAAGTGCTAAAACTGGATAATTTTAGAGACTGGTTAATGTGATAACTTCAGGGTTTTAGCTGCATTGATGTTCTCTCTAAGACTGTAAATAACTCAAATGGTAAGTACATTTTAGAAAAAAAGTTTAAAATCAAAATCTGCATGTTATCAACTCTACCTTACTACAAAGCCAGTTTGGAGATTGTAAAAAGGAGTGGGACAACTGACAAATTCAAATGATAACTTTAGATCGATTATGAAAGAACAGCAATGTTAATTTTTTAGGTTTAATCATTATGCTATGGTTAATACAAACTATTGCCATTTGAATAAATAGGTTGAAAGTTATATTTGTACTATGTTTGCATAGTTTTGTAAATCCAAAATTATTTCAAAAAATTTTTGAATTACAAATTTTTTGAGAGATTTTTGCTATAAGGCACGTACACTCACCAGGGAGATAGAAAGGGATATATAGAGAGAAAGCAAGAAATCACCCCCAAGGGGGGATGGCCAGGCCACAAACCCCCCACCCCCATTCTCCTTTTGGGATTTTTGGGCACACACACACACACCTCATGTGAGTTTCAAGCCATCGGTTCTGGGATTCAAACCTCAGTCCACCATGTGGAAACCCAGCTTTAACTGCTATGCCACCTGCTGACCCCTGAATTACAAAAAATTGTAGGTGGTAATTTCCATCTACATAATTGGTGCCTCTGAGTAAAGCTTGGATTTACCCTTTTCAAACATTAAGCTTGAGGGGTTACAGGTGGAGAAGTCACCTGCTGTAGGAATGTAAGCAGAAGCGGGTAACCTTGGTCATCTTACATCTCAGCAAGCATCAGAAAACGCGGGGAGCTTTCTACCCAGAGACCCAGCTACCTTTTCCAATATATAAGAGAGCCAGGTACTAACAACCGAGCAGAGATACCGATCAAATTATTAATCTACTACTGTTTCATGAGAATGGAATTTTTATTTTCAAAAAGCCAGACTAAAACTGGAATTTAAAGCCATGTAGAATACAGAAGAAAGGGGCCTTAGAAGGGGAAACAGACAAATTAAGTGAACTTTCTTAACCTTCCTAGTAATTTGACATGAGTACATTGCCATGAGTTTTTTCCTCACGTTTTCTTTCTGTGTAAAATAAGCTCTCTCAGGACCAGTAGGTAGTGCAGTGGCTAAGGTGCTGGACTCCCACATGGTCAACCACAGTTGGAGTCCTGGACCTGGCGGCTTTCTCTCTCTCCCCCCTCTCTGGTGAACACATGTACCCTATAGCAAATTTAAAATAATAATGATAATAATAAATATAAAATTTAAAAGAATTTTTTATTTAACTTTATTTATTTTAATTTGACCAGAGAGAGACAAAGAGAGAGAGAGAAAGCAAGCTCCGAGCACCGGAACTCAAACCATGGTCAGCCATGGGGGAGTCCAGCACCCCTAACCACCACGCCACCTGCCGGCCCCAATAAATCTTTTTTTTTTTTTTTGTCTCAGTTCTCCTGGACAAAATGCCCTGCGAAGCCACAGAAACTGTCCCTGCTACAGAGCAGGAGTTGCCACAGCCCCAGACTGAGACAGGATCTGGAACAGAATCTGACAGTGATAAATCAGTACCAGAGGTTAAAGAACAAGATTCCACACAGGCGACCACACAAGCCCAGCCAGCAGCAGCAGCTGACATCGATGAAGAACCCATCAGTAAAGCAAAACAGAGTCGAAGTGAAAAAAAGACACGGAAGGCTATGTCCAAACTGGGTCTTCTGCAGGTTACAGGGGTTACTAGAGTCACTATCCAGAAACCTAAGACTATCCTTTCTGTCATTACAAAACAAGATGTCCACCAGAGCCCAGCTTCAGATGCCTACATAGTTTTGTGGGGGCTTTTTTTGGTTTTGGGGTTTTTTTTGTTTGTTTGTTTTCTTTCTTTGGAGAGGTTTTTGCTATACGGTGCATGTGCTCTCCAGAAAGACAGAGACAGAAAGCAAGAAATCACCCCCCAGGAGGGAGGGCCACGCCACAATCCCTTCTCCTCCATTCTCCTCTCAGGATCTTGGGCATGGACGTACACGTGCCTGGCGTTAAGTTTAAGCCACCGGGTCCGGGACTCAAACTGTGGTCGACTACATGGGAGTCCAGCGACACAGCCATTACACTAACTGCTGACCCCGATACCTACATAGTTTTTGGGGAAGCCAAGAACGAGGATTTATCTCAGCAAGCGCAGCTAGCAGCTGCTGAGAAATTCAAAGTTCAAGGTGAAGCTGTCTCACACATTCAAGAAAACACACAGACTCCAACTGTATAAGAGGAGAGAGGAGAGGAAGAGGTTGATGACACAGATGTGGAAGTTAAGGACATAGAATTGGTCATGTCACAAGCAAACGTGTCGAGAGCAAAAGCAATCCCAGCACTGAAGAACAACAGTGATGATACTGTAAATGCTATTACGGAATTAACAAGATTACTATCTGAAAAGGAGGACTTTATTTGGTGTTCCAAACGAATACTGCAGCCTGGTGAAATTTGTACTGTTTCTGTCATTAATAAAGTTATGGCTTCTTGTTGGATGAAAAAAAAAATAAGGTCTCATTGTATCTAATGAAGTTGAGATACCACCCGACCCTTTATTATACAATGAATATCATCTTTGAGTTCGAAATTAAAAACCAAGAGCGGCTATCAATTTCAGAATAATGATTATCCAGTAAGCAAGCACAAGTCTTATTTTAAAGATAAAGTTCTAGGTCGCAGAGCCAACTCTGAGAGAAAGCACGAGGTTAAATCAACATGACCCGAGGCAAACAGTAGGTGTGAGGAAAATCCAGTGAACATTTTGCAAACAATGCCAAACAAGAACTGGATGGTGGCACGGCAGGCACGATGTTCTGCAAGGCCAACCCACAGGGGAGGGTTCCAGGTTCGTGTGTGCAGACCTTGCTGAGTACGCCAGGCGTGTGCATGCCCAGGGTCAGGAGCTGGCTAAAGCCAGTGCGGCTCGTGGTGTCAAGACCCTGTTGGGGGTACTGACTCTGTGTCTCTGCCTCTGTCTCTTTTGGTCATGGAATAAATAAGTAAATACACTTTAAATAAACAAATCCTGCCAAAGACCTGGTCAGAGTACGCCAGACCTGTTTTTTGTTTTTGCTCTTTGTTAGAGGGTGCATGAACTCACCAGAGAGTGACAGAGAGAAAGGAAGAGGAGAGAGCCCCCACCATGGAGCACAATTCTGCAACCCTTCACCTCTATCCCTCTCTCTTGAAATTTTGGGCGTACATGCACATGTAGCTGGTGTGTTTCTCAAGCCACCAGGTCCAACTCTGAAATGGCACAGTTGGCCGTGTGGGATCCCACTGCCTTAACCACCAGGCCACAGAGACAGCCTATAAGCTAGATGTTTTTAAATCATATTGACTTCCTTTTTCATGTTCATTTTTTCCCTAACTTTCTAGTCAGTCTGTTGATATGTTAAAGACAGGATCAGCTTCGTGGGCATGCACCCAATGCATCTCAGCGTCCCATGCTCAGAAGGACCCCATGATCAAAGTTAATGATACACTGTCATCACTTTGAAATTCTTTTTTTTTTAAGACATGATATTCTGTTGCAGTTCTGCCCTAGCCTCCCAAGTCCCCGGCTCTGGGTGGGCTGGGAATCAAACCTGGGTCTTCCATGTGGCCTCAGCCAACCAAGTAGCAGTGTCCACTGCATGGTATCACAACAGGGCAAAGTTCTTAATAATTTTTGGAAAGGGGTCTGAGGGCCAGCAGGTGGCATGGTGGTTAAGGCACTGGACTCCCACATGGCTGAGCTTGATTCAAGTCCCAGCTTGCTTTCTTACTTTTCCTTTCTCTCTCCCTCTGATCAAATTAAAATATAAGTAATAATAACACATGAAAGGAAATAAATAAATAAATCTTTTTTTAAGGGGGAGTCTGATGTTTTCATTTTGTACATTTTGAACACTCAAGTGCCTCAACTCTGGGCACTGTTCCAGTCCCTTCAAGTAGGAAAGTAAGACTCCAGCCCTGAGCCTGTGTATAGTTTCTCTAAAAGTTCCTCAGTGAATTTTAATTCCTGGCCATATTTCATCACTCTTTCCCTGCCTTCTCTCCATTTCCCATGTTCCCCTTCTCCTCTTTTCCACTTTATTTTTCTTTCTTTTATTTCTTCCCTTCCTAGTACTCTCCCCACCTTACAAATTTCTCCTGCCTTGCTCTGCCTCACCTCCCCTATTTAAGGCTTCAGAGTCCCAGTCTTCTCTCCATCCCTCCTTCCCTTTCTAGCCTATCCCCATTACTAAACTCGTTCCCCATTCAGGGTGAGGCCTGTGAGCTGGCGCCCTGGTGTGGCGGGAGACAACCAGGCTTCCCGTTCCAGCTAGTACCTACTCTACATCCCGAGATCGACCATACTCCACTCATTTGGGTCCCACAAAGATGGAGCCAACCAATCTCTTCTGACTTTTCCAGTACCCATTTCAAATTCTTATTCCCTACTTTCCGCTCATTTCAGATTGAATCTGAGGAAAAAGAAAATCATCTGAATTTTTTAAAAATGTCTTGAGAGCAACTTATCTCTTTGAAATGATCTGAAAATAGATCTGAGAGAAAGAAGGTAGACTAGAGACATCCCAGGCTCCAGAAGTCGAGGCATTTTGTGTAGGCCACACTGTCCCTGTGGTCAATCCCACCTGCATAGAAACCCCAGTGTGTTTACTCACGCTTACGCTTACGTAACTTATCACGTAGTGGTGGCCGCCTCTTACCAGCCTCCACACTCCACAGAAGGCACTACCCTCTCTCAGAAGTATGCCAAGCAAGAGAAAGGAAAGGATTACAAACCTTGGCTGGCGAAGCTCAAACAAAAACAAGCAAACGCATCTGGGGGTGGGCCAGAACAAATGGCTCTGGCTTCCCGGGGCCCTGCCCACGCAGAGGCCTGTTGACACTGGTGTGAAGAACTTTGTTCAGTTTCAGTAAAATCAAAACATGTTATTTGCACTAAAACGAGGTCCAGGTTCACATCAAAAGATGTCCTTCCTTAGTTCAGTCAGGGTTTAGGGGAGTTGGTCTCAAGTAGGTTCTGGGAAAGGGAACATAATCCTTTTTCTTTCTTTCTTTTATTATTTTTACCTTTTAGAGAGATTTTCGCTCGCCAGAGAGACAAAAAGCGAAAAAATCACCCCCAGGGTGATGCCCATGCCACAATCCCTTCTCCATTCTCCTCTCAGGATTTTGGGCATGCACACACACACACACACACACACACACGCACACATGCCTGGCATGAGTCTCAAGTCACAGGGTCTAGGACTCAAACCAACTACATGGTAGTCCAACACCTTACCCACTACGCCACCTGCTGGTCCTGAGATCATAATTCTTGCTTTTTGTGAGGGGAAGAGTAGAAAGGCTTCAATATTGCTTATTTTCTTAACTTTTAAGGGACTATAGTTTTCTAGAAGCAGAACATTTGTGGTGGACAGATAGAGAATAAGGGCCAGCCCATGACCTGGTAGTTAAGGCAGCTGGATCACATTTGGCTAATTGTGCAGTTCGAGTCCCAGACTTGGTGGCTTGAAAAATACACTGAGTAAATGTGCGTGCATGGCCAGAATCCTGGAAGGAGAGAGAGATGGAGAAGGGATTACAGTGTGACCATGTCCCATGGGAGATGCTTTCTTGCTTTCCCTGACTGTCTCTCTCTGGTGAACACATGTGCTCTACAGCAAACATTTTTTAAAAGAAGAGATAGAGAATAATTATAAAGAGACAAAAATAATAATTTCCAGTGGTTAATTAATGCAATGAAAGGTTGTTTCTTATTCATACAAAATGCAGGTGTATCTGATTAGCCAGAAGCTTCCACATTCATTCTGGGTTGCAGGGCATTCCTTCTTGTAACTTGACTGTTTTCTAGGGCCTCAGAGCCCTCTGAAGTGAACGTGTGAGAGAGAGTGGAGATGCCTCACTCACTTAAAACTGTCGGCCTAACCCACATGTCCACAGATAGATGAGCAGAAAAGCAAAATGCAGTCTACTCACACACTGTATGTGACCCTGCCTTCAAAAGGAAGGAAATTCTGGGCTGGCCTGTGACTCACTGGGAAGGAAGCCAGATTCCACATGGTCAACCATGGCTTAAATCCCCTGGTGGCTTGGAAATCAGTGGGGCACATGTGTGTGCATGCCCAAAATCACGATGAAATGAAGAAATAGGAGAAAGAATTGCAGTGTGATTGTGCCCCGTTGGGACAGTTCTCTCTCTCTCTCTCTCTCTCTCTCTCTTGTACATGTGCCCTCTGGCTATAAGAGAAATAATAAAGATAAAATTAGAGCCAGTCCAGTAACCTAGTGGTTAAGGGAACTAGATCCCACATGGCCAATGGGTGGTTTGAATCCTGGCCCCAATGGCTTGAAAAACACACTAGGTGTGTGTGTGTACCCATCCCCAAAATCCCAATAGGATGGAAGATGAAGGAGAAAGGATTGTAGCATGACCACACTCTCTGGAGGTGCTTTGCACACACACACACACACACACACACACGTACACATACACTGTGCCTCTTTCTCGTGAGCACACATGCCCTCTGACAATATAAATAAATAAATATATATATAAATAAAAGGAGGACATTCTGACATATGCAGAATCTTTTGTCCTTAAGACTTCTTTAAGGTGAAAGGAGTCAGACCCCAAAAGACGAACACTGTATGATTCGACTTGTATGAAGTGACTGAAAGGGCCAAATTCGGGGAGACAGAAAACAGAACAGGGGCCTTGGGCCTTCTCCAAGGCTGGGGAAGGAGGGAATGGAGAGAGATTTCTTAACAGGTGCAAAGTGTCAGCCCGGGATGATGACGAAGTCCTGGGGATCAGTTGGGGAGGGTTATACAACCATGTGAATGTAATGAATGATCCTGAATTGTCACTTAAAAATGATTAAAATGGTCAATTTTATGTTATGTACTTTATCGCAAAATAATTTTTAAAAAAATAAACAGAAAACAGAAGTAGTCAAGAGGGTCTTAGCAGAGACTGTCTCTGTCCAGACAGTGGTTTCCTACCAGGTTTTGGGGGCTTTGAGCCTTTTCTACAGCTCTGGGAAGGGCAAGGGAGAAGCACCAGGTTTAGATTCTTATATTCCCCCATTCACAGAAGACATATCAAGGTCAGTATTTGTTTTTAATGTTCACAGTTGACCTTTGCCTTTTTATTTTTATTTATTTATTTTTGAACACAGGATACTTTTCCATTTATTTGTGCCTTCTTTAGTTTTTTCAGGGACATTTTATAGTCTAGAATGTGTGAGTCTTTCGTCTCTTTATTGAGTTTATTTCTTTTATTTATTCATTATTAGTATTATTCATTATTATTTATACATCCAGTCATGAAACATCATTTAGTTTGCAACAAGATTTTGCCCATTATGATATCGGCCACACAGCAGACAAGTTGGGACTACTATACACAACATCACCAACAGACAACAAACCATATCTGTGTAGCACTAATGTCTAACTTCTCCATATTTTCCCAAATTTCCCTTCCTGCACTCTTCCCCTCTTCCACTCTCCTTCCACTTTGTCCCCAGTGTCCATAACAATTTTCAGTGCTTTTATGTCCTCCAGTTTTTCAGTCTCTACCATAGAGTGTAGACAATTGGTATATGTTAAGTGGAGACATACAATGTCTCTGTTTCATAGCTTGATTTGCTTCACTCAACAATAGATCTTCCATGTTCATCCACTTTCTATCAATTGCCAGGGTCTTGTTGATTTTTATGGCTGAATAATAAGTATTCTTAATATATGTGCATATATTAACTATTTTAAAGTAAATTATTGAAAAAGTGAAAGGCCTCTGCCATAGACAATGGCTACCAGGGAAACCAAGTTTTATATAAATTTTATCATCTGTCTACACAGTGACTCTCTGTTTTTTTTTTTTTGGATATCAGTGGAGACAGGCTGATTCCTTTCTCTTTTTCTTTTTCTTTTTTTTTTTTTTTTTGGAGAGGTTTTTGCCATAGGTCACATACGCTTGCCAGAAAGACAGAGAGAGACAGAGAGATAGAAAGCAAAAAATCACCCCCCAAAGGGGATGGCCACACCGCAATCCCTTCTCCTCTATTCTCCTCTCGAGATCTTGGGCACGTGCACACACACGTGCGTGGCGTGAGTTTAAGCCGCCGGGTCCAGGACTTGAACCGCGGTCGACTACATAGGAGCCCAGTGACATAGCCATTACACTAACTGCTGGTCCCCATAGGCTGATTCCTTAAACTCCTTACAGACAGCTCCTTCCAAAGGGAGCAAAATGATCTATGATCTAAGCACTCAATCTGAAATGACAGTACAGATGCCTTTCAGGTGCTGTTTTTATGTCTAATATATAAAACAATTATAGAGATATTTTTACCCTTCTCTTCTCATTTCAGGTAGATAAGCCCTTTTTTGGTGGGAGGTTTTTGCTATAGGGCACATATACTCGCCAGGAAGACAGAGAAACAGAAAGCAAGAAATCACCCCCCAGGGGGTATAGCCACACTTCAATCCCTTCTCCTCCATTCTCCTCTTGGGATCTTGGGCACGTACACACACGCGCGCCCAGCATGAGTTTAAGCCACCAGGTCCAGGACTCGAACAGTGGTCAACTACATGGGAGTCCAGCAACATAGCCATTATGCCTACTGCAGGTCCCAAGCCCTTTGTATTACTTTGTCTTGGGATCTTTTGCAAATGGTGCCATTGAAAGCGGTCTCAGGCCAGTAGGTAGCATGGTGGTTAAGGCACTGGACTCCCACATGGTCAACTCCAGTTCAAGTCCCAGACCATGGAACTCATGCCAGGCACATATGTGTGCATGCCCAAAATCCTAAGGGAAGTATGGAGAAGGAATTGCAGTATGGCTATTTCCCCAGGGGGTGATTTCTCACTTTCTATCTCTCTGTGTCTCTGGTGAGTGCACAAACCCTATAGCAAAAAAAAAAAAAAAAAAAAATTCTCTCTTAAAAAAAAAGGAAGGAAGTTGTCTCAATACTCAAAATTTTCACTAGGCCTTTCTAACAAAATCCAGGAGGGGACATTTTCACACTAGTAGCAAATCTTTACAAGCTAACACTGCTTACTGAGATGTTACATTTTATTGTCTAAAATGAAGATAACATCATTCCCTTACTTTATGATCATCGAAGAGTATTTTGCCATGCTGTGCTTACATCTCTATGAAAAAGCAACCTAATCTCAAATCCTTAAAAGTTTTCATTTAAAACACAGTGGGAAAGTCTTGTTAAATAGACAGATTGAGACATAAACTGACTATCATTCTCTCCATCAATTCTCTAAAGCAAATTTTAAGTTCTCAGTGAAGGAATCTTTGAAAAGTAGAAAGTCATAAACTTTGAGGGGAAAAAAAATTCCAACAGCATAAGTGATATAGAAAGCAGACGGATATGTGGCAAGCAATTTTGCTGAAGAGAAAGATGAAACCTAAATCTTGGGGAGGAAAACCAAACTGAAGCAAACTGACCTTTATATCTAACTTTTGAGGAAATGAAAGTAAAACAAGCAAACATATATAATAAAATCCTCAACGGCATGAGGGAATTCCAAAAACTTTATAAAAAATAAAATTAAAATATGTGTTTATTTTTTTATTTAAAATTTTTTACTATTATTTTAATTTGACCAGAGGGGGACAGAGTGAGAGAGAGAGAAGGAAACCAAGAAAGCAAACGCCAGGTCCAGGACTTGAACCATGGTGAGCCATGTGGGAGTCTAATGCCCCTAACCAGCACGCCTCCTGCCAACCCCAATATAAGTTTATTTTTGGTGCAAAAAAAGGGGAAAAATCTATGCATAGTTTTTTCATCATATGGATTTCCCATGAACTTTTTGAGGACTTCTTGTATAGGAAATAGGATATCCTTAAAGCAAGAAAAATGTGCTATTTTAGAAAAAAAAAGTCTTAAGGTGAGAAATTTTGGAGGTTTAAACACACTATTAGGGAAAATAGAACACAACAAAGAAAAAGCAAAGGAAATTTCACCAAAAATTAAAATCAAAAGACAAAGATTTAAAATAAAAGGAGAGAAAGATAAAACAAGAGAACCAGGTAAGTCACAAAGAGTAGAAGGGGGCCAGCTGGTGGTGTGGTGAAGATGCTGGACTCCCATGTGGCTGATCATGGTTTGAGTCTTGGACCTGGTAGCTTGTTTTCTCACTTTCTCTCTCTCTCTCTCTCTCTCTCTCTCTCTCTCTCTCTCACTGGTGTGCACACATGCCCTGTAGCAATTTTTTTTAATATATTTTTTTTCCTTTTTGAAGAACTATTTTATTTAACTTTATTTATTTATTTACTCATTTTAATTTTACTAGAGAAAGGCAGTGTGAGAGAGAAAGAGTGAAAGTGAGAAAGGAAGCCACCAGGTCCAGGACTTGAATCGCAGTTGGCCATGTGGAAGCCCAGTGCCCTTAACCACCATGCCACCTCCCAGTCCCAGCAATATTTTTTGAGAGAGATTTTTGCTATAGCATGTGTGCACTCGCCAGAGAGAGACAGAGAGACAGAACATGAGAAAAAAACCCTGGGGGGATGGCCACACCACAATCCCTTTTCCTCCATTCTCCTCTCAGGATCTTGGGCACGCATGCAAATGGGCCTAGCATGAGTTTTAAGTTGCCAGGTCCAGGCCTCAAACGGCAGTTGACAACATGGAAATCCAGCGACATAACCATTACTCCATCCACTGGTCCCTGTAGCAAATTTTTTAAAAATGATAATAATAGTAATGATAAATAAAGTTAAATAAATAGCTCTTTCTTTAAAAAAAAAAAAAGTAGAAAAAGATGGAGAAAATTAACAGATTATTACAAAAACAAACAAACAAACAACCAAAAAAACCCTCCCCCATCCATCGTTCATTTAGTTAAGAGTTCATTCGTTCGCTTTTTATTGAGTACCTAATGTATGCCAGAACTTGCGCTGGGTGATGAGAACTCAGCATAAACTTGATCTCGGAGTGCTTACCCAGAAATGAAGGTCATACTTTTTAGACAGAAAAAGTCCACCGAACCAGGCATGCCTGTGTCTCCCGAGGTCCTGGCTGCTCCAGAAACTGAGGACAAGGACCACAACTTCGATACCAGCCTGGGCAGCACAGTGAGACTTTTTCTCTAAGAAATATATTAAAATACAAATAAAATAGTTAAAAAAAAAAAAAAAAAAGGGCTGGCTCCATGGAGTAGTGAGTGGTTAAGAGAGACCAGATCCCACAGGGCTGACTACAGTTTGAGTCCCAGCTCTGACGGCTTGAAAAACAACCCAGAGGGGCCAGCAGATGGCATGGTGGTGAAGGGCACTGGACTCCCGCATAGCTGACCGCGGTTTCAGTCCCAAACCTGGTGGCTTGCTTTCTCTCTCCCCGCCCCCTGGTCAAATAAAAATAAAAATATATAAAGTTAAATAAAATAATTCTTAAAAAAAAGAAAGAAAGGAGATGTGAATACAAAACCTTACCAGACCAACAATATTTTGGTTAAGAGTGAAGAATTTCTCGTCTTGATTTTTAAATCTGAACTGGGTCCTAGCATGTTCAGGGAAGCTATGCTCTAAACTCCATCTTCTAGACTCCTGAAATACTCAGACAAGGTAGGGCGACCTCTGTCCTCTCTCTGTCTCTGCCTGTCTGTCTGTCTTGTGTTCCTTTTCTGTCTGTCTCACGTTCCTTTTCTCTCTTTAAATTTTTTACTTGATTTTTTAAAGTTTTTAAACCCTTCTCCTCACCTTGGGTCTTTTCTTTCTCTTGTTAATTTCAGAAGCCATTCTAAATCTGAGGTGTGTCCTAGTGTGTCACACGGTTTTCACTTTTTACCTTTAAAGAAATTTTTTTGCTCTCTTTTTTTGTCATTTTTGTCTAGTTTTTGTTTGTTTGTTTTTCTTTTTTTCCTTTTTCTTTTTTAAACCTTACTTTCCCACTCTGCTCTTCACCCTCCACACACCGAGTGTCTAGATAGGCCTAGGTGTACAGTAGCTAAGTATCTGCATACTTTTAGAGTCTTTGAAATCCTCAATGCTTATTGAACCTCCTGCCTTAAGAAAGAAACTTCTTTTTATTAATCTGAACTCATAATCTCTTTCTGTGGATACCACGTTGCAAAGCACAGTAGAAGAGAGATTTTTGTCACAGAATGACCAGAAACTACTGGAGAGACACGAGAAATATAAAAGAAAGAAAGAAAGAAAGAAAGAAAGAAAGAAAGAAAGAAAGAAAGAAAGAGAGAAAGAAAGAAAGAAAATATCTCTCCCCTAAGGTAAAAGAACAATCCTTCATCACCCCCAAACAGTACAGTAGAAATCATGGAAATGTCCAATACGGAATTCAGAATATTCATAGTGACAAAACTAAACAAGATGCAAGAGCTGAGAGACAATAAACTCCAGAAGATGCAAGAGAAAAGAGACAAGTTCCAGGAGGTGAGGAAGTTCTTGCATGATCTGAAAGAGAAAATACACACCATTAAAAAAAAAAAAAAAAAAAAAAAAATGGAGCTATTAGAGACGAATAGCCCTAATATCCAGACCCAAGAAATACAAAGAACCCCTAATAGAATCAATCCAAGGAGATCTTCTCCAGGACACATCATGGCCACATTGGCCAAATCCACAGACAAAGACAAGATAGTAAAATTGACAAGAGAGAATTGTCAGGTGAATTTATAAAGATTAACATCAGCCTATCAGACTAACATCAGACCTCTCATCAGATACAATGTGAGCAAGGAAAGAATGAGAAAATTTATTCAAAGTGTTAAGTGAAAAACAGTTTCAACCAAGAATACTATACCTGGCAAGAGTATCCTTTATATGGAAAGAAAGGATAAAGAAACATTCTCAGATAAACAAGACCTGAAAGAATTTGCCAAAATCAGACCCACTCTTCAGGAAGTTCTGAAAGGAGTGCTCTACTAAAGACACATATACAAAAATACAAGAACAAAAAGCGACCAAGAAAATGATCAACTTAGTGCTAGGGACAAGAAATATCAATAATAACGTTAAATGTTAACTGCCAGGATTTAAACGGAAAGATCAGACCACAGTAACACTGCAAATTCAACAGAAGAGAGATTGTACATAAGACTGAACTGGTAAAATAGAATTTTATGACTTTCGAGTAAAATGTTACTTTTTTTTTTTTACTATGCTTTGTTTTCCCAATTCAAGGATTTTGCTTTCTTTTGAGGTGTTGATAGGTTCAGCAATTTGTTAAAATATTTTTTCTTCTTGTTTGTTTGTTTCTTTAAAGGGAAACATAGACTTATCTCCCTTCCTGACCCCTCTGGAATTGAAAATATTTAGGAGTATTCTTATTTTGTGACACAAGGGTTATTTGCATAAGTTCAATAATACCTGTTGCATTGAATCAGAAATTGGAAATTCTCATTATTGGACAGGACTTTGACTGGAATGTCGTATCTGAAAATTAGTCAGAAAACTATGGAACTAAAGTGGATCTCAAGAAAGCCAACAGAAGCTCTTGGAAAGATGACCTGGCACCAGAAACAGTTCTGCCTGGCAGAGAGGATTAGAGAAGCCATATGAAAAAATTTGTACCATAAAATAACCTAGACTTTTCCAGCCCAGCATTGTAATCAGTAGAGATTGCAAAAGAGCAACCACAGCCAGAGGATTATCTTGAGGGAGACTTTGAAGGCGAAAAAGAGACTGATCTTTGCTAGCAGATGGTAGATCACAGAATATTTGGGCAGGGCTGAATTGAGAAGGTTTATGTGTGACTTGTGTGCTGGCGTCTGCTTTTCAACAGTTTGAGTAGTTGACATGAAATATTATTGCAAACATATTTAAAACCATACTGTCTCTGTTGTTGTAGAGTCACAAACAAAATCATAACAAATATTTTGAACATATCTTTAAAATTCAGTTTTTTGAAATTTTGGGAGTTGTTTATTAACTGTCAAGAACTATGGAGTATGAGCAAAAAAAATTTTTTTTTTTTTTTTGAGAGGTTTTTCGCTATAGGGCGCGTGCGCTCGCCAGACAGACAGAGAGAGACATAGAGACAGAAAGCGAGAAATCACCCCCCAGGGGGGATGGTCACGCCGCAATCCCTTCTCCTCCATTCTCCTCTCGGGATCTTGGGCACGCACGCACACGCACCCAGCGTGAGTTGTAAGCCACCGGGTCCGAGACGCGAACCGCGGTCGACTACATGGGAGTCCAGCGACATAGCCATTACGCTAACTGCTGGTTCCCAGCAAAAAATTTTTGTATGTGAAGTAAATGTGGGAAAATGTAAAAATAAATCAATGATAAAAAATAAAATAAGAATTTCTCTTGTCTCAGAGCTAGTAAAAATGATGATAGTGGGACCAGCAGACAGCATAGTGGTCACATCCCTGGACTTCCACATGGCCAACCACAGTTCGAGTCTGGACCCTGGGGCTTGGAAAATCACGTGAGGCACATGTGTGTGTATGCCCAAGATCCTAGGAGGAGAATGGAGAAAAAGGGATTGTGATGTGACTATACCCCCTGGGCAGTGATTTCTCTTTCTCTTCCACAATCTTTGTGTCTCTTGCCCACTAAAACCTCTCAAACAAACAAACAAACAAACAAACAAACAAAAACCTATGCTAGCTTGCAGGCTGTCGGGAAAATCATGAACATTCTTGCATAGAAAAGCATAGAAAAGTAAGTCATGACTTTCCCGATGACCTAATATTTGAAGCTATTTGGCAAAATCAACTAAAAATGAAATAGACTACAAAAGTAAAGATGAAATATTACCTCTGTCCAACCTACGGCACTAAGTAGTCCTTGCCTTTCCTAATCTGTTTTTCTAGTGTAATGAAGTGAGAAAATTGAGTTTGCCAGAACGCCCTGCAGGGAGAGGGCTGTATTTGTAACAAAGGAAACGACTTGGAAGTGTTGGAAGCTGAGAAATTAAGAGGGTCTGCATGTGACTGGAATACCCTACAGAGGACAAGGAGGTGGGATTCCTGGTAGCTTCAAAAGTGGCAGAGAGAGAGAACAAAGGAAAGACGACTAAAGCCTATGACATGACTCCTCTCCAGCACTGTCCTTCAGAAAGATCTGTGGGAAGAAAATCACAAAAGGTTGGGACCATCAGTTGGCATAATGGCTATGTCACTGGGCTCCCATGTAGTCAACCGTGGTTCGAGTCCCGGACCCGGTGGCTTAAACTCACACCAGGCGTGTGTGCATGCGTGCCCAAGATCCCAAGAGGAGAATGGAGGAGAAGGGATTGCGGCGTGGCCATCCCCTCTGGGGGGTGATTTCTCGCTTTCTGTCTCTCTGTCTCTCTCTGTCTTTCTGGCGAGCGCACATGCCCTATAGCAAAAACCTCTCCAAAAAAAAAAAAGAAGAAAAAATCACAAAAGGCTTGAAGTTAGTAGGAACTGGCAAGCAAATGGATTTCGTCTCCAGGATATCCTAAGTTTGATCCGACACCATCTGAGAGGATGGAGAACAGTGAATGCAGAGAGAAGTATGAGGAACCAAGAGGATGTCACACCCTCAGACCATAGTATTAGGGTTTTGAGCCCAATCATTGAGAGGCCAAGTGTCCCAATGACATAGAGGTAATACATTTTTTGTTTTATTTATTTATTTTTAAATTCCAGAGGGGGTGCAGAGAGAGAAGTTTGGGCCATAGAGATGGCATGGTGGGAAAGGCAGCTGGATCCCACATGGCCTAGTGTGTGGTTCGAGTCCCAGTCCCGGCAGCTTGAGAATCACACCAGGTACATGGGCATGCATGCTCAAAATCCCAAGAGAAGAATGGAGAAGGGATTATGGCATGGCCACCCCCCTACGAGGCAATTTCTCATTTTCTCTTTCTCTCTCTGCCTCTCTCTGGTGAGCACACATGCCTTATAGCAAAATCATAAAAGAAAGAAAACAAACAAACCAAAAGGCCAAGTTCAAGCACTCCCCCACCCACCATTTGCCCTTCTATCCCCAAAGTGAAATATTCTGCCGCTCCAGACTTGGAAGCTGAGGCAGTGCCAAGCACAATCCCTAGTCTACACCCGACAGGGTGGGCTGATTACTCCCGCCTGCACCAACCCCTTCCTGATCAGAACCATCCGAACTGCTACATGCTGTTCTGGTGTGGGGGCCATTTCCCTGAGAAGTCCCTATCTTTGCAGATTTGATCCTTGGCTCTCTACATATCCATCCCGTCCTCCCGTGTCTGCTCTGGCCCTCGGTCAGGCACCAGGGCCTTCTCCCTTTGCACAGCTCTGTGGCGGAGCCGCTGCTGGGCCTTAGACCAATCGTCGGACTCGTGCTCCTCCACTGAGATGAGAAGAGAGCATTCCGAGGTTCATTCGGGCTTTTACAGCCTGAGAGACCCAAATAGCAACGTTGACCACGTGTGATTAAGCCTCTGCACAGTGTATTCTCGATGGGAGATCGCGTTCTGTGTGCTGTGATGGTGTTCAGTGAATAAATGTAAAATAGATCAAACAAAAAATCATCTTAAAACAATAAGCAAGGTATCACAGGTCTTGCTCCAAGGTCCCAACACCTGAAAGGATACAACGCTAACACACCCAAACCAAGGACACCAGGTACAAAAGATTCCGGAGTCGTCCCAGTGTGTGCCTACCAAGTGAAATACTTCTCATTTTTTTCTGTCCTCAAATCTGTTTCGGGATCATTTCCAAAGAGTTTCCGCTATGGCCGATCACGTGGCAGCAGGAGGGTGCAGAGGGGGGCCGTACCTCCAAAAGCAAATCCCGAAACTGCTCTACTTGAACCGGATGAAAAGCAGCCCCTGAGGGTTCCAGACCTGCCTGGCAGTTCCCGGATGTAGAGGAAGTGCTGCTACTGGAGGCAGCTGCTGCTCTGGGGCAAACTCTGACCCCGGGGAGCAGTTTTCGGTGAAGTGGAAATGACAGGCACCTTGGGAGAACGCTCCGTGTCAGAACTGGAAACACTCGGCGTGGAGAAGGACCCCTGACGCACGGGCTTGCATCTCCGAGGGTCTGAAGAGCAGCCTGGGGAAGAGTGGCTTAGCTTGTACCCATTCCTGACAAGTAAAACTAGGTCTGAGGAAGTGAAATCGCAGGGTAACAGGCTTCAGTTACTGTAAAGAAACAACGTCCAAAAATCTCTCAAGGGACCAGCAGTTAGCGTAATGGCAATGTAACTCGACTGCCACGTAGTCAACCATGGTTCGAGTCCTGGACCCAGTGACTTAAACTCACGCCGGGCGTGTGGGCGTGTGTGCGTGCGTGCCCAGGATCCCGAGAGGAGAACGGAGGAGGAGGGATTGCGGCGTGGCCATCCCTGCTGGGGGGTGATTTTTTGCTTTCTGTCTCTCTGCCTCTCTCTGTCTTTCTGGTGAGCGCACATGCCCTTTAGCAGAAAGCTCTCAATAAATAAATAAATAAATAAATAAATAAATAAATAAATAAAATTTAAAAAGAAGGAAAGAAAGAAAGAAAAATTTAAAAAGACTTTATTAAGCATAAAATCTGAAACTATAAAGCTACTAGAACATGGGGCCAGCAGGTGACATGGTGGTTAAGGCACTGTATTCCCATATGACTGACCACAGTTTGAGTCCCAGACCTGGTGGCTTCTTTCCCACTCCCTCTCTCTCTCTCTCTGGTCAAACTGAATAATAATAATAATAATAATAAATAAATAAAATTAGATAAGTAATTCTTTCTAAAAAATCTACTAGAACAAAACATAGGGGAAACACTTCAGGACATTGGCCTGGGCAGAGATTTTGGATAAAACCTCCAAAGCTCAGGTAGCAAAAGCAAAAATAAACAGACTGATACATAGTCGCACATTTTATACCTTACATGAATCTTCTCCAAAATGCCTAGGCTATTGTCTTTTCTAAAATGATTATATTTTTCAGATTCCAGCTGATTTTCAGTATGTTCAACAGCACAGCCGTAGTTACCAATACCACACACGTCTCATTTTCCGTTTTCCTGTTATCCCTCATTATCAGAGAATGACAAGAACACTTCAAAGAGCATACGCCATATCCCCTTTGGAGTATCATTTCCTTTGAAAAATAAATTTTAAAATGAAGCAAAAAGAGACAGTGTCTATTAAATTAATTGTAGACACAATGCCAGAAGCTTTTCCTTTTTTCTTTTTTTCTAATTTGCTACAAGGTGTGTGTGTGCTTGCCGGGGAGAGAGAGAGGGAGAGAGAATGAAAAAGCAACCCCTATGAGGGATGGCCACACTGCAATCCCTTCTCCTCTGTCTCTCCCTTGTTTGGGGACTTGGGGCACACACACACATGCACACACGTGCTCTTCACACTGCCAGGTCCAGGACTAGAATCGCGCAGTTGCTGTGACATTAGCTCTCTTTACCACCGTGCCACTGGCTGGCCCAACAGATTTTTTTTTTTTTCCCTAAATGGATTAGCTCGCAGAATGTGGTGGTCATTGTACATACTTATTTGTAACTTAGCTAATTTGTAGTAAATAATTTAAATAATAACTCCGCATATTCATATCTTTTCTCCCCAAAGAATTATTGACATGTAGATTTTTTTCTTTTTTAATTTAATTTTATAAATTTATTTCATTTATTTTTAGGACATTAGTGGTTTCCAAGTAGCTAACATGGTCTCGTGGCTGAAAGAGGATAGATTTGGGAATTTCATTTTTTATTTTATTTTTAGATTTTTGCCATAGTGCACATGCACTCACAGGAGAAAGAGAAAGAGAGAGAGACAGAAAGAGAAAAATCACCCCCCAGTGGGGGATGACCACACTGCAATCCCGTCTTCTCCATTCTCCTCTTGGGATTCTGGGCTCATGCACACACGTGCCTGCGGTGTCTTTCAAGCTTCTGGGTCCAGGACTCAAGCCACAGAGTTGGTCATGTGGGATCCAGTGCCTTAACCACCACGCCACCTGCTGACCCTGCCAATTTCATCTTATTCCTCCTAAGCAGTTACAAATGAATACAAAATAAAATTAAGGGGGAAAAAAAAGAGAGTAGTAACTTTGGAAAGGTAAAGTCTTCATTTTGAAAGAGCTTGTTTAGTTATGAATCTTTTTACATGAATTTTATTTGTTCCATTGGGAATTTATCAAGCCATGTTTTTAAAAAATGAAAGAGCAGCCTGCAGATGGCATAATGGTTACTTCACTGGAGTCCCACGGAGTCAACCACAGTGTGAGTACCAGACTTTGCAGCTTAACATTCCCTTTGGGCGCATGTACATACATGCCCAAAATCCTGAGAGGAGAACGGAGGAGAAGAGATTGCAGTATGGCCATCCCTGTGGGGGGCAAGTTTTCCCTTCTGTCTCTCTGTCTCTGTCTCTCCGGCGAGTGCACATGCCCTACAGCAAAAATCTCTCTAAAAAAAGAAAGAACAAGATCTGCTTCTCAGTGGGATGTTTATTATATGAAATGAACCACAGGCATCTCTTTGCTAATTCATCGCTCCTTAATTCTCAATTTTTGTTTGGCAAAAGCCCTTTACACTTGCCAGCCCTCCTTCCAGACCCCATCATTTCTCACGTATTTGAGAATCAACAGAATCTTTCAGGGACAGACAACTTCCTTGATTGCACAGGTGCTCGACAGAGCGAAGAGCTGCCCATGCAGTCATGGATCGAGCTTGCACGGGGGAGAGAGAGAGAGAAATGTTATGTTGAATCTGAGAATGAAGTTTTCAACTGGGCTGGACTAAGGGTTTTTTTGTTTTGTTTTGTTTTGTTGAGAGAGATAATCCCTTCACCATCCCCAGGAGGGATGGCCACACAGCAATCCCTTCTTCTCCATTCTCCTCTTGGGATTTTGGGCATGCACAAACACATGCCAGGCATACATATATATATATTTTTTTTTGGAGAGGCTTTTGCTATTAGGGCACATGTGCTCACAGAAAGAGAGAAACGGAAAGGCAGAAAGTAAGAATGCACACACACACACACACACACACACACACACCTGGGGTGATGGCCAAGCCACAATCCCTTCTCTTCCATTCTCCTCTCAGGATCTTGGGCACACACACACATGCACCCGCTGTGAATTTAAGCCACCGAGTCCGGGACTTGAACCATGGTCAATTACATGGAAATCCAGCTACATAGCCATTATGCCAATTGCTGGTCCCACACCATGCATAATTTTTAAGCTGCCAGGTCCAAACTCAAACCATGGTAAGGGGGCCAGCAGGTGGCATGGTGGTTGGGATTCTGGACTCACACAGGGTCAATCAAGGTTCGAGTCCCAGACCTAGTGACTAACTTTCTCACTTTCCCTCTCTCTGTGTCTCTGATGACTATAGCAAATCTAAAAAATAATAAATAAAATAAATAATTCTAAAACAACAACAAATAGGGTCAGCATGCCACCTGCTGGCCCTTGGACTAAGTTTATTACAGCCAAGATCAGAGGAGCCCTCAGCAAAACTAATAGTGAACTCTCTGGAAATTGGCCAATCTCCCCCAAGATTCTATTTCACATATAAATTCCCTTCCTGATGCATTTACTGGACCCTCCTCTTCTTTAGTCCAGGATGTCTAAATCAGGTCATTTTTACTTACATAGTCTAAAGCTTGAATGAACAGTCGAAGAATCTTTCTGCACACAATGAAAAACACTTAGAGAGTGGCATCTCCCCTCTCCGAGCAGAATCCTGCAGACAAATGTCTGCCTCTAGGCATGAAATAAGGGCAGCTGCCCACTTTCCAGTCGGACCAAATTGAAAATGCACTTTGTCCTCCTCACCACGGCCACCATCTGTCTTCATGCATCACTCCCTAAAGATCCAGCCTAACAGGGAGTTACCGCTAATGCGAGATTCAAGTGTTTAATGAGTGGAAAACTGAAACAAAAACAAAAACAAAGGAGCCATCGCAAACTGCAAATTAAGGGATCAGCAAAACTCCCGCTGGTTTAAAAACCCCATTCGACCTTGCCAACACACTAATTAATATCATACAAAACACAAAGATCTTGCTTAAAATGAAATGAGCAGGCTGCCCACGCTCGCTGCCCACTTTTCTGAGCAAGCATCTGCTTAGAATGTAACCAATTGTCTCCTTGGGAGGTTAAAGGAAGGAAGAGAAAATTGCTTTGGCGCAGAGTCCAACAGTTAACTATGCTCCTTTTGAAAACAGAATTCTTACCCTGTTTTTAATGCCAAGCACATACAATGTCAAGTAAATTGGTCTTGATACAAGACATGACAGAACTGCAGTAAAGGGAGGAAAGTTCTTCTATTTATATTTTTAAAAATAGGAAAAATATGTTTGTATTTAATTTCACAATATGAACCTGTTTTTGGAAATGTTCTCCTTCTCAACTAACACTACCTAGAATAGGGACGGCCACATATTGGACACTCAAAAAATATGAGACTTCAGTGTGTGGAGGGCTGTCCACATAGCCTAGCAGTGAAGGGAGCCAGTCCCACATGGCCAACTATGGTTCGAATTCCAGCCTTGTGATTTAAAAAGCAGGCCAGGTGGGCTAGCAGGTGGCATGGAGGTTAGGGCACTGGATACCAGAAGACAAGACACAGCTTTATTTCCCTCTCCTTTAGGTACAAGCAATGTCATTGTTTCAAACACAGAAATTTTTAAACACTGGACTTGAATGGAAACAGAGCTGTTACATTGAAAATCAAAGCAATATGGAAACAAATTAACAATAAGGCTCTTCAATTCAAAGGCCTTCCCCATTGTGCAAACTGCTTTTGTTCCTTACTGAGTTTTTCCAGATGGAATTTTCAAATGTTTTCTTTTGGGAGAGTTCTTTCAAAGACCCAAGGGAAAGTATAGAGAATAATATAAACTCCCAGGTAAGAATAGTGTAAAAATCTAACCATATTCAATAATTGTCTCCTCATAGTCAATTCTATGTCATTTATACCTCCTCAACCTTCCCTCAACCCACTAGAGTATTTTGAAGCAAATTCCAGATATTGTTTTACTTCACTTGTATTTTAGTATACATCTCTAAAAGACAGGGACTCTAAAAATATATAAACAGAATATCATCATTACACCTAAAACATTAACAGGAATCCTCTTTTATAATTTTTTGAGAATTATTTTATTTAAATTTATTTATTTTAATTTGACCGAGAGAGAGAGAGAGAGAGAGAGAGAGAGAGAGGGAAAGTGAGAAAGCAAGCCCCCAGGTCTGGGACTCACACCATGGTTGGCCATGTAGGAGTCCAGTGCCCTTAAACACCACGCCATCTGCCAACCCCAACAATAATTTTTAGTAAAAGTATCTAATCCACATTCAAGTTACTCTAATTGCCTCATATTTTTTTTTTCCTGAGAGATTTTTTTGCTATAGGGCATGTGTACTCGTCAGAGAGATGAAGATAGAGACCAAAAAAGAGTTTCCTTTTCCTCTGTTTTCTTCCATGGATCTTGAGCATGCACACACACATGCCCAGCGTATTTTTCAAGTCACTTGTTCCGGGACTCAAACCCCGCAATTGGTTATGTAGGATCCAGCATCTTAATTACCACGCCACCTGCTGGCTTGCAAATGTTATCATTAAAAACAATTATGAGGTGAAGCCAGCAGATTGGGTAGCGGTTACATCACTGGACTCCCACATGGCCTACGACGCTTCCAGTCCAGAACCCAGTGGTTTCAGACACACGCCAGATGCGTGTACATCCATGCCCAAGATCCTGGAAAGAGGACGGAAAAGAAGGGATGCGGTGTGGCCATTCCTCTGGAGGGGTGATTTCTCACATTCCCTCTCTATGTCTCTGTGTGTTTGTCTCTCTCTAGCAAATGCACATGCCCTATGCAAAATAATAATAAGATAGCAACCCATGCATGCACAGGAAAGAGAGAAACATCCTTGACAAGATCTTAACACACCACAACCTCCTTTCCCCAGCCCTCCAGCTCCTTAACATTGTCAGTGCACATGCATGCACCCAGCATGTTTTCAGACAACTCTGGGATCCAAACCCATGGTTGGTCATGTGGCTTCCAGCACTGCAGCCCAGAGCAATTTGGACTGCACCACTTATATGGGCCTTCTCATTATAATAATAATAATAATTATATATATATATATATATATATATATGGCAAGTGTACTCAATGGAGAGACAGAGAGAGAGAACATGAGAAATCACCCCCCAGGGGGGATGGCCATGCCCCAATCCCTTCTCCTCCATTCTCCTCTCAAGATTCTAGGCACATATGCACATGTGCCTGGTGTGAGTCTTAAGCTGCCGGGTCTGGGACTCAAACCATGGTTGACCACATGCGAGTCTAGCAACAAAACCATCATGCCATCTGCTGGATCCCTCATTATCTTTTTATGGTTATTTGTTCTATTCAGAAGCCAGCTCTGATCCATAATTGCATATGGTTTACAGAGCTCTTAAATTTCTTTAAACCTATGGTTCTCTCTCCAACTCTTTCTTTGTTTGCAACTTGTTGAAGAAGCTAGAAGGAGACGAGATCAGATATGTGGCTGGGGCAGGATTTTACAGGGCTTCATAGATCACGAAAGGACTGGGGTTTAAGTGCACTGAAAGCCATTAGAACGGTAAAATATTATGATGCTTTTCCCTAGCCTCATTCTCATTGCAACTACCGTGCGGACAATGGATTATGGGGGAAAGAGCGGAAACCGGCCATCATTACATCTCTGGTCCGGAGACACGACCCTTAATCTGTGTCCCTCAGTCTTGACTTCGCACAAGGATTTTCCTGTTCTAAGATAATCAACACCTACATTGGAGCGAGACACTTCCTACTGCACGGCTCTCTTTGGGGCAAGAATTGACCTTCTTTTCCCAATTCTAGATAATGAACATGAGTGAGCATATTCCAGATTAGTCTCGGCCTGGCAGGGATGAGCCCTCACTTGCTCTGAAGTGCTCCCCTCTGTGCCGAGACAAAGTGGACCTTGGCCAGGCTCGCCAGGAGAGACTGAATCTCACTGTTCCCAGTAGCTGTGGCACAAGCCTCCCTGAGCCTGCTTGAGTTGGCATCATTAAAAGAAACAGCCCTCGTTAATTATCAGAGCCAAGGGCTCCATCCTGTTTTATCCAGTTATTACTTCAAAATAGAGTGAATATCTTGAATTCTTTTTTTAATGATTAATTTCATTCCATTTATTTATTTATTATTATTTGATTTGCTATAGGGCTGGCGTGCTCACCAGGGAAAAAGAGAGAGAAAGTGAGAAAGCAAATCACCAGGCCTAGGCCTTGAAGCACAGTCAACCACATGGGAGCCCAGTGCCTTAACGACCACACCAACTGCTGACCGCAATACTTCGAATTCTATTGATCACTGTAGATAGAACCCACTGTAAATAGAATTCATAAACATACCTTTCAAAGAGAGTTAACGTGGTAGGTTTGGGACTTGCATGCTGAAGTGTGCCGGCAAAGGATCTTTCTAAACCCCAAACAACTAACAGCAAATTATTTTATTCTTCTGTTCATAATGATCAGATTTTCTGGGACCAGCAGGTAACGTGGTGGTTAAGGCGCTGGACTCCCACATAGTCAACTGCGATTTGAGCCCCAGACCTGATGGTTTGAAAATCACACTGGGTACATGTGTGTGCAGACCCAAAATCCCAGGAGGAGAGTGGAGGAGAAGGGACTGCAGTGTGGCCATTACCTGGGATCTGGTTTTTCACTCTCTCTCTCTCTATCTCTCTGGCAAGTGCACATGGCAAAAACCTTAAAAAAAATCAGATTTCCTAATAACTCCCAGAAGACACAGTAATTTTTATCACCACAAATCTTTTAAAATTTATTTATTTATTCCTTCCATGAGTAAAAGAGACAAAGAAAGACAGAGAGAGACAGACCCCAATAGGGTCTTCTCTGATGTACACCTAGCTTCAAGCAGCCTTGGATCACAGGGCAATGTGCGCTCAGCAAGGTCTGCAGATGCGAACCCATAACATTTCCATGTGGGTCAGCCTCTCAGAGCACCGTATTTTACCACTGTGCCATTGCCAACACCACCATGAATTATTATTACTTTAACACTTCTTTATTTAACTATTTATTTGTTGTGAGTTTCAAGCCGCTGGGTTCAGGACTTGAACCACAATCTGCCATGTCGGGATTCAGCACTTTAACCACCATGCTACCTGCTGCTGGTCCCTACCATGAATTATTAATTTTCTAATGAATTGTTTCATTTAACTTTATTTATTTACTTATTTATTTTTTGAAATTTGACTAGAGAGGGACAGAGCAAGAGAGAGAGAGAGAGGGAAAGTGAGAAAGCAAGACTCCAGGTCCAGGACTTGAACCACGTTCAACCATGTGGGAGTCCAGTGCCCTTAACCACCATGCTACCTCCTGGCCAGCAGGTGCATGGTGATTAAGGTGCCATACTCCCACGGCCAATTGCGTTTACAGTCCTGGACCTAGTGATTTGTTCTCTCTCTCTCCCTCTCTCTCTCTCTCTCTCTCTCTCTCTCTGAATCTGGTTAGCTCATGTGCTCTATGGCAAATTTAAAAAATAATAGGGGACCAGCAGATGGTATAGCAGTTACATTGCTAGACTCCCACATGGCTGACCATGGTTTGGGTCCTGGACCCAGAGGCCTGAAAATCATGCAGGGCGTGTGTGTGATTTCTCACTTTCCCTCTCACTGTCTCTATTTCTCTCTCTCTCCAGCAAGTGCATGCACCCCTAAGACAAAAACCTCTAATATATATATATATATATATATATATATATATAATAATTAATAAAGTTAAATAAATAATTCTTCTTAAAAATTAGCTTCAGATACATTTCTGGGAGCAATTTTAAAAGCTTAACTACTGGGACCAGTAGTTAGCGTAATGGCTATGTCGCTGGACTCCCACGTAGTCGACCACAGTTCGCATCCCAGACCCGGTGGCTTAAAACTCACGCCGGGCGCATGTGCATGCATGCCCAAGATCCCGAGAGGAGAATGGAGGAGAAGGGATTGTGGCATGGCCATTCCCCCTGGGGGGTGATTTCTCGCTTTCTGTCTCTCTGTCTTTCTCTGTCTGTCTGGCAAGCACATGCGCCCTATAGCAAATACCTCTTAAAAAAAAAGAAAAAAAAAAAAAAAAAGCTTAACTACTTAAAAACCAGAAAGAGTGGGCTGGCCCCATACCCTAGTGATTAAGGAAGCCAAATCCCACACGGCTGGTCAGTGGTTCAAATTTTGGTCCAACAGCTTGAAACACATGCCAGGTGCATGTACCCAAATGCCCCAAATCCTAACAGGGTGGAAAAATGGAGAAGAGACTACAGCTTGATAATGCCCCATTGGGGGTCTTTCCCCCTCCTCCTTCCCTGTATCCACCTCCAATGAGTACATACACCCACTGGCAATTAGGAAAAAAAAAAAGAGCTTTTATCTTTTTAATAGTCATAGATCATATTCACGTGTCTTTCGTAAGACTTCCTGTTTATGGGTTATTTCAGACTAGAGAGGAATTATGGGAGAGAACAATGGATATAAATCTTTGCCATGAATTCTCCTCTTATTTAATGATCTCAGAGAACCTTATAAACCTTAAACAATTTAACTTTAAAGTATCCTGAAGAGATAGAAGATGTTGTTGTCGGGATCACACGCTCAGGGGATGTGTTTCCTGGAGGATTTCCACTCCCGATAGAAAAGCGAGACAATGTGCACAGGAAGGTAACGCACCCAGTAAGGAGGGCCTTGGCAGCAGGAATAGCCCACACCACTACGAAGCCTGACGACTAGACAGACATTTGCAGTAGAGAAGACCGTGAAGAGTGAGAGATGGAAAAGGCGCTTCCTAGGTGCACAGTGGTCGGAAGACAGAGCTGTCCCTGTTTTTCTGGCAAGTCTTCTGCAGTCACTTGGATGAGAAGTTGCAGTAAATGAGTCTACAATCTAAAACTCACACGAGTCAGGTTGCCTTGGTTCGATCACCTCACAAACCCCTATCTAACCTTGAAATAAAGCTGTCTCTGAAGTAGAAGGCAGAACCATTTTTGTCTATGGAATTAGAAGACGAAGTCCCTGGATGCTGCTTTTGAAATACGCTGTACCGTTTCCCTCTCCAAATTGATTTTGGAAGAGGTTTGTTCAAAGTGCTGTGATTCACTTATGTGGAATATCGGATAGTAAATTATTATCAGGACTTTCACACAACATTAAACATTCCATCTGAATCCTGGTCTCTTCATTTTTCTCTTAGCTATTATGAAGCAGAGAGAACCTAGTGAACTTACATTTTTTAAATGAAGAATTATTTCATTTTATTTATTACTATTTTTTTTAATTTGCTATAGGGCACATGCACTCATCAGAGAGAGACAAAGAGAGAGAGAGAGAAAGAAGGCCACCAGGTACAGGACTTGAACCACAGTCGACCATGTGGGAGTCCCAGAACCTTAACCTGCATGCCACCTGTTGACTGAAAGTTACATCGCTGGACTCCCACATCGTCAACCGTGATTCGAGTCCTGAACTAGGTGGCTAAAACTCTCACCAGGCATGTGTGCGTGCGTGCCCAAGATCCCTAGAGGAGAATGGAGGAGAAGGGATTGCGGCGTGGCCATCCCCCTGGGGGGTGTTTTCTCGCTTTCTGTCTCTCTGTCTCTCTGTCTCTCTGGCGAGCATACATGCCCTATAGCAAAAACCTCTCTTAAAGACATGCACGTGTTCCTAATCTAATAGACAGCTGAGCCTGCAGAAAGACACTGGGCAGGAATGGAGCTCTGTTCCCACCACGCCTGTCCTCCACACCTGATGGAGGCGGGCCCGTACACAAACACCGGAGCTCCTGCCTGGCGTCTCCTTCCCAAAGCCCCTCCATTTCTCCCTTGAATATCTTTTAAAATAAAAAATTCATTATTCATCAATTAAACAAATATTTGCTAGCACCCACTGTATTTTCCAGACCTTTTTTTATTTTGGAGAGGGATTTTTGCTGTAGTGTGTGCATGCTCGCCAGAGAGACAGAAAGCGAGAAATGGCGCCCTCCCCCCTCCCCCGCCAGGTGGGGAAGACCATGCCACAATCCTTTCTCCTCCATTCTCCTCTCGAGATTTTGGGCATTCATGTACACATGCCCAGAGTGGGCTTTAAGCTGCTGGGTCCAGAACTCAAACCGTGGTTGGCTATGTGGGAGTCCAGAAACGCAACCATTACACCACGTCCTCTCCTGGTCCCTGTTCTAGGCTTTTAAAGAAACATCATAACCTCTTTTGAGTGACTTCCTCTACCTACTATATTCTTCACTTACCTTGAAATAAATGACACTTCATGTGTCTAATAAAAAACAAATATTTCTTGAACACCTACTATGACCCAACACGCTAGGCAGGGATGATGACAGTGAACAGTCAGTCAATATCCTCAAAAGTCCCTGGCTAGGAAAGGCCATCGGGGGAGAATGACAAGTCAAAATGTATGTCATTCTAACACATATAGTAAGAGCTGAGCTTGCTCCGAAGTGAATGTCTAGTAAATAACTGTCACACACAAATAAGCACCTTGAGTAAGGCTTGCCATCCTAAATGGGGACATTCAGAGCCTTAGTTTTGTTTTGTTTTGTTTTGTTTTGTTTTGTTGAGAGGTCTTTGCCATAGGGCGCGTGCACTCACCAGAAAGACAGAGAGAGACAGAGAGACAGAAAGCAAAAAAACCACCCCTCAGGGGGGATGGCCACATCGCAATCCCTTCTCCTCCATTCTCCTCTCGGGATCTTGGGCACGCACACACACGCGCCCGGCGTGAGTTTAAGTCACCGGGTCCGAGACTCAAACCACAGTAGGCCAGTAGGAGTCTAGTGACATAACCACTATGCCATCTGCTGGCCCATCACATAAACAATTTTAAGAAAGAAATGTACTAGCAAGTACTTCATCCTTTAAGATCCATCTCAAGTATAACTTTTCTTTGAAGCTTTTTCTGATCATCCAGAAAATTATGTGTCCTCATAACTTCCAATGCATTCTTCTTGTATAAGATTTGCCACGTTTAGGGGCAGGCAGGTGGCCTGGTGGTTAAGGCAGCTGGACTCCACATGACTGACCGTGGTTCGAGTACCAGACCTGGCAGCTTGCTTTCTCACTTTCCTTCTCTCTCTCTCTGTCTTTCTCTGGTCAACGTCAATAAAATAAAATAATAAAAATAACTACAATGAATAAAAATTAAAAAAAAAAAAGATTTGCCACATTTTATTGTAGTTATTTATGTTATCACAGCATCTACCCCGTTCGGCTGTTTGACCGTGAGTTCTGGGTATGTGAGGGGCATCCGTTGTCTATCATTGTGTCACCAGAACCTGACACAGAGCTTGGGACTTGACACTGTGTGCTTCTGGGAATTTGGTTCCTGGCTGTTCGGAGATTTTGGCCTCAAGAAGGGCATGTGGCTCTCTGGACGCTGTTTCACATCTGCTTTCTTCTTACTTCCCTCTACCGAAGTTTGCATTGTTGTCCTCTTCACTTCAAAATTAGACACCGAACTGTACAGAGGAGCGACATGATTTTCCAAGAATTACACAATGACCAAATGTCCGGGCTGTAATTAAATTTGTGGTTATCAGCATTCAAAAGTGACTTTACACCCTTCTCTTAGGCGTCAGGGTGTCTCCGAAGGACTCGAATTTATGCTTTTTCCTAAGACAAGGCAAATGTTTCTAAAGTACATGGAGAAGGGACAAGTCTTGTATAAAACTCTAGAAGACTACTGTTTGAAATTTTCCCTTTAACTTCGAGTCAAAGCTAACTTATAGAGATCCGTTTGTTTGCTGCTGTTTCTGTTCCTACCGTCTTGGAGGGGGGGACGTCCTCCACTGCTGCTCCTTCTACATATCCCAGCAGAGGGCGCTCCAAGAGTTTTATAATACAGCTCTGCCTAGGGCGCCCTCACCTCCGCTCCACCTATTCCAAAGACATGTTTTGGCCTAATTCTAGTCCCAAGTCACTGAATGGTCCTATTTTTTTCCCCTGGGGGTATATTAGGAGCTGATAAGGTTTGAGCAACCTGAAGAGATAAACTACATTTTATTACACCTTTCCATGTTCAATTAAGTAGATCATATTAAGTATAAAGTATAAAATATAGAGCATAATTTTCAGTGTTGGATTCACTAGAGACATAGATCATATTAAGTGATAATTAAATGATAATAACCACACTTCTCCCTCCCCCCCAAAAAATGTAGTTTATCCAACTCACCTCAAATGATGACACAGAATTTTTTGGGGGGGAAGGGGATGGCCATAGGCATGTGTACTCATAGGAAACAGAGGCAGAGATAGTGAAAGTGAGAAGTCACCCACCAGAGGGGATGGCCACACTGCAATCCCCTCTCCATTCTGCCTTCGGGAGTGATTTTCACTCACACACATGCACCTGGAGTGATTTTCAGGCCAATGGGCCTAGGACTCAAACCATGGTCAGCCACGTGGGATCCAGGACCTTAACCTCCATGCAACCTGTCGGCCTCAGGGACACTTTTATATGTTCTTTGTTTGGAAGCTCAAATACTTGAAAATATCTCTACATCTACAGAATATATCCAGAACTCATTCCACATTAAATGTAGTGATACACCCAAGAATAGAATGCTGTCTGTGGCAAATCGTGGCCTGCCTGTTCTTCTGGTAGTCCACGTTATGTCTAGATAATGAGAAAGGATGCATTGTGGAGAGCTTCTTAAAGGTACATTTAGCTTGAAATTGGTATTTTAAAACCTATATTTGTTTATGGGCTGGCTCTATGCCGCAGTCGTAAGGTAAGTGCTCATGTGCCTGTGATCCACACTCGCTGATACTGGGGGTGGATCACAGCATGAAGACGCTGTTGGGGTGCATCTATCTCTCTCTGTCTCTATCCCTCTGTATCTACCTTTCATG
This sequence comes from Tupaia tana, assembly GCA_026018925.1. NCBI lineage: Eukaryota > Metazoa > Chordata > Mammalia > Scandentia > Tupaiidae > Tupaia > Tupaia tana. Next base: position 18,657,066 of record JAKSZU010000017.1, read on the forward strand.
AAAGAAGTAAATAAAACTTTCCTTTAAAAGTATAAATCAGAGCCAACCAGCGGCAAGGTGGTTCAGGTGGCTGGACCCTACATGGCTGATCATGCAGTTTGAGTCCCAGACCTTATGACTTGAGAATTGTGCTGGGCACATGTGCATGTGTGCCCAAAATCCCAAGAGGGAAATTGAGGAGAAGGGATTGCAATGTTACCATCCCCCACAGGAATGCTTTCTCACTTTCCCTCTCTCTCTCCAGCAAGCTAATTGTATATACATACATACTGGTAAGTGCAGAAGATACACACACACACACACACACACACACACAAAGGATCTCACTATGTTGTGATCCTCTTGCCACAGCCTCCTGGGGGGGGGAAGGGTGTTGGGACTACAGATGTGCACCACCATGCCTGGCCTTTAAGGTAGACTGAGGAGCAAACCTGAGCCTCCTCTGTGGCCTCAGCTGCCTCTACCAGCATGAACTACTGCAACTGTGCTCTAATTATTTTATTTTATTTTTGAACAGACAGTGCATGCATTCATGAGAGAGAAAGAGAGAGAGAGAGAGCAGCACCCTTGACAGGGTCATGACATGCCATGACTCCCCGTCCCCAGATTGCCAGCTCCTCAGGCTCTTCGGTGCCTGTGTGCTCAGTGTGTTTTCAGGCCAACAGGGGATCTGATCCCCTGTCAGCTACGTGGCTTCCAGCCTTGCACTGAGTTACTGCTGCACCAAAGTGTTGGGCCCATTTTAGAATGTTGAAAGATAGAAGCATTTTCTGGCTTGGTAAGTTATTCAGTACATATTCTTTTTTTTTAAAAAAAAATTGCTCTAAGGCACATACACTTGAGAGAGAGAGAGAGAGAGAGAGAGAGAGAGAGAAAGCGTCCCCCATGGGGAATGACCTTGCTGTAATCCCTACTCCTCCATTTTCCCCTCAGGATTTTGGGCATGCATGCCCACATGCCCTGTATATTTTCTGGGACCTGCACTGCCCGGTCAGCCATGTGGAGTGCAGCTGTCTTAATCACCATTGCATCTCCTGGCCCAGGACAGAACAAAATGTTAAAGAGTTTATATGAGTAAGAAGCAATTCATAAATTAGGGGACACTGGATCAAAAAGAGTGAGTGCTCCAGTGATACAATGTCAGAGACAAGTATTTATTGGAAAAACAAGAAGCAAAAATAGAAATAATTGATGAGCTTATGTACCTTGTTAAAAAGTCTCTGGTCAGGGGCTGGCAGGTGGTGTGTGTGGTAGTTAAGGGCACCGGACTCCCACATAGCCGACCACAGTTCAAGTCTCGGACCTTGCTTCTCACTTTCTCTCTCTCTCTCTCTCTCTCTCTCTCTCTCTCTCTCTCTCTCTCTCTCTCTCATTTACTTTATCCCTCTCTAGTTGAATTAAAATAAGTAAATAAAGTTAAATAAAATAATTCTTTTTAAAAAAGGTCTCTGGGAAGTGATTCTAAGAAGCACTGTTTGGGGAGATGGGAGTGAGAAAAAGAAGCAAGCAAAGGAAGGGTACGCTACCTAGAGAGCTCGCTGAGGGCCACTGCCTCGGCCCCTGGGGAGTTCTGGGAAACAAGATAAAATGCCTGAGTGGACCCTCACCAGAGAGGTGAGGCTGCTGCGAGTTTTAGTCACCAACTCCCCTAAGCCACTGGCTGAAAGCTGTTTGGCAGAGGAGGGGTGGGTTGGGAGAACTGGGGGAGTGCAGGGCAGGGGTAGGGAGGAGGGCACGACTTCCCAGTCCTTCCAACATTCTCTGCCTTTGGGTTAGCCAGGCTGACAGAAAACACTCAGATAATGAGCTGCAGGCGCCAGCGACTGGGCCTACGTTCCACTTGCTCCAATTCAGAGACACCGGCACCAACACAGCAGAGTAAAAACCTCACATAATGCTTTTTCTTCTTTTTTTTTTTTCAGTTTGCCAGAGGATACATGCACTCACTCAGAGAGACAGAGAGACAGAGAAACAGAGAGAGGAAGAGGAAATGTCACCCCCAATGAGCCCTGGTCACCCTGCAATTCAGTCTTTGCCATTTGGAACACCCACACACACCCACAGTATATTTTGCAAGCTGCCAGGGCTAGGATTTGAACCACATGGTTTTCCATGTAGGACCCGTCTCCCTTAGCCTCTAGGCCATGGAGCTGGCCCTCTTGTTCTTTCTTATACTAATTTTAAATGATTTTTTTTCATAATAATACGAAAATCCTCCCCTTGAGAAGGTAGGGGTGGAGATAAAAGGAGGAAGGGATGAGGAAGACTACACTTCAGTTCACCTGGTTTGTATTTAACACTGTGTTAGGTGCTGTGGAGACAAGAAAGAGCTGTGATTCTGAAGCTGTGGCCCCCGAGCTTACAATGTAATAGAAACGTTTATACACGTGGCATCTGAGTGACAATAATGGATGTACATAGTTTAGCGTCTGTGCGATACAGATAAAAATGCTCACACAGGAGAGAGACGCTTCTGTGTTTAAAAGTAGGTCATAAACCGAATCCTAGACCAGACCAGAGGATTAGATGACAGTTGGAATCGAGGGCGTTCTGGGTAATGAGCCCAGCATAACCACAGGCAATAGCAGGTGTACTATTTGTCTTTCCAGATCCTTCCTTATCCCGCAACCATGCTTCGTGCCAGAAAAGCTAACTTTTATTGGTAAAACTAAGACATGTTTGTACTCTGGCTTCCAGCAGCTGTATATGGGGATGCGTTAGTTGTAAAGGTCAAAGGGAGGGAGGAGGGTTTTTTCTAGCCCAGATCCCTTCTTCCAGGTTTGTTGGAGTTACCTTCTTTTGCCTTTTTTCTTTTTCTTTTTTTTTTTAATTTGGAGAGATTTTTGCTATAGGGTACATATGCTCACTGGAGAGACAGAGATGGAAAGAGAGAGAGAAATCACCCCACCCCCCAAGTGGGGATGGCCACACCATAATCCCTTCTCCATTCTCTCGGGATTTGGGGAACACACACACACACACACACGCACACACACGCACACACGTGCCCAGCATGAATTTCAAGCTGCCAGGTCTGGAACTCAAACTGTGATTGTCCATGTGAGAGTCCAGCGCCTTAACCATTATGCCACCTGCTGGCTCCTCTTATTGATTGATTGCCAGAGAGTGTATGTGCTAGCCAGAGAGGGAAAGAGAGACAGAGAGAAAGCATCCCCTTTGGGGTCAGGGCCTACAGTGCTTTTCAGGATTTGAATCATAATCAGTCATGTGGGATCCGGCTTTCCGCGCGTGGCACTCACTGCTATGCTACGGGGCGAGTTCCAGCTGCTCTCCCTTACCACGGCTCTCCTCAGGAGACTCCACACAGCTTTCTCTCCTCGCCAGCTCCCCCCCACGGCTGCCGACCAGCTCAGAGGTACTGTGCAATTCCTTGTAGCTTTCCCCAGAATCTGTCCACACCTTTCTTACTCTCTCTTCAAGTCTGCAGGTGCCATGAGTTTTCCGCTAGCAGCCTGACTCTCTGGCTCAGGGAGATAGTGCGAAATGGTTGGCAGAATTTGAGAAAAGGATTTCTATTGAAAAGTAGAAAAGGGTTAAATGGACATTTCTTTTTAATTTTTTGTTTTTATCATTTTTTAAAAGAATTATTTATTTAATTGTATTGATTGTCATTATTCTTCAATTTGACCAGAGAGAGGGGGGTGGTGGTGAGAGAGAGTGAGTGAGAAAGCAAGCTGCCAGGACTCAGACTCGAACTTCAGTCAACCAAGTGAGAGTACAGTGCCCTAACCACCATGCCACCTGCTGGCCCACAGTTTGTTTTAAAGACAGGATCTTGCTGTGGTGCCTAGGTTGGCCTCAAATCAAGTTCCCCTGCCTCAGGTTCCCAAGTAGCTGGGATTACAAATGTACACAACTCTACATTTTTTATACATTATTAGTATCATTATTCTTTGCTAAGGAGCATCTGTGTTCACAGTGGGGGTGGATCACCCCCAGTGCAGGGCTGGGCATATCACAATCCCTTCTGCTCCATTCTCCTCTCAGGATTTTGGGCACACATGCATACACGCCCGGCACATTTTCCAAGCACCAGGTCCAGGCCTCAGTTGACCACACGGATCCAGTGGTCTTAACCACCACGCCACTGGCTGGCTCACATTTTATATTTTTATCTAAAGAAAAATGGTATTCTAGACTTGACAATATTGAGGACATCAATGTGTTCGCTAACCAGGAAACCCACTGAACTTGGTGTCCAGAGGTTTTACTGGAGTTTCATTATGTAGGCATGATTCATTGAATCATTAACCACATGAATTAATGCAAACTCCAGCCCTCTCCACCCTCCAGACGTCAGAAAATCAGGCTGGTATCATGTGGCAGAGAACACAGAGGGTTGCATCATTTACCATACCTTGATACCTGAACAGAAGCTTCAATGCTTTTGTTAAGACACAGGTGCCACTCTGTTTTAGTCAGGGTTAGGTCTGGCTGCATAAAACAAAAAGTCGTAAACGCAATGGCTTAAACAAGATCAAAATTTATTTTCATTGCACAAAGGCAAAGCAATTGTGGGCTAAAATGATGATGACTCAAAAGGTCTCAGTTCCAGAAGCTCTTCTCCAGAACACCCAGAGATTTAGGCTGCTTCTCTCATTTCTCCACTATCCTATGTAAGACTTCCATTCTCAAATAATGTTACAGTCCAAGACGTTGCTAAAACTGAAGCCATCACTTCCATGGAGAAAGAAGGATAAGAGATGTACTCCCTGCATCCCAGCTGGATCAATTCCCTTTAAGAAGCCATCTTCCACAAGGGCCAGCAGCTGCCATAGTGGTTATGTAGCTGGATTCCCACATGTTTGACTGTGGTTCGAGTCCCAGACCCTGTGGCTTGAAATTCATGCTGAGCATGTGTATGTGTGTGCCCAGGATCCTGGGAGGAGAATGAAGGAGAAAGGATTGCAGCATGGCCATCCCCCAGGAAGTGATTTCTCTCTTTCTCTCTCACTGTCTATGTCTCTCTCTGATGAGTGCACATGCCCTAGGGCAAAAACCTCTAAAAACAATGCCATTCTCAAATTCCTATACAACCTTTGCATTTATATCTCATGGCTAGAACTTAGCATAACTGCAGGAGAGGCTAAGAAATTATCTTTTAGCTGGGCACATAGCTATCCCTCCAAATCCATACTGGATTTCTCTTCCTAAGAAAGAAGACAAGAAGATGCTATTTCAGCAGCTCACAGAGTCTGCCATGTTGTATTTATTATCATTTGTAAAAATAATTTTAAAAATAAACTTTTCAGAGAGAGATTTCTTTATGAGCCATGAAGATGATTTCAGAAAGCGAATGTAATACAGAAAAAAGTATTTACGTACCTTATTGAAAGAGGTACTTTTTATACAGATCATACACTGGAGTCTATATTGGAATTGAGACCCAATTACATCTGTCTCCTCGTGCCAGCTTCTACCATACATACGATACAGTTCTGCACAGAAGCATTTTGCACATTTCAAAAACTGTTGGTGGAAAGCAAAGTTTCTCTACATGCGTTTTTCTAGTCACTAATGTCACAATTCTCCTTGAGTGTGGTAAGGATAGAGGCATATTCTTCTTGTCTTGTCATTTAATATTATATATTCATGTGAGGAGAATTCACAGTTTCCCCATATTCAGCCCGTGAATTCAACCATATAGCTAGACAGATTTGTGGGAAATGGAAAGTGATTGATTTGAGCATGACGGAGTAACAAAAGCGAAATGTTAAACAATGCGAAAATAAAGAGAGGCCGGCAAGTGGCGTGGTGGATAAGGGCACTGGGCTCCCACATGGCAGACCACAGTTCGAGTCCTGGACTTGGTGGCTTGCTTTCTCACTTTCTCTCTCTCTCTATTTTGCTCTGTCCCTCTGGTCAAATTAAAAATAAATAAAGTTAAATTTTTTTAAAAAGGGAAAGGCTTACTAACAACATCTAAAAACATAAATACTAGTGATTTCGAAACAAAATAATTTAGTATGCAAACGGAACTAGCAGTGGCCATACCGAAAATGCCTGCTGTTTTGTTTTCAGCACTACCCACAGACTTACTCTCAAGCTACCTAGAATAAATATTCACTGGAAACAAGAAGTGAGCCTGCTAGTAAGTAGATAGTCAAATAAGGGCCCTGGCCTGGGGGGCTACACTCCACTTCTAGCATTCAAATTTGTAAGTCAAATTCTGTTTTCCAGGGCTGGCAGGTAGCGTGATGGTTAAAGGCACTGGATTGCCACATGGTCGACCACGATTCAAATCCTGGACCTGGCGCCTTGCCTTCTTGCTCTCCCTTTCTCTCTCTGTCTCTCTCTGGTCAAATTAAAAAAAAAATAATAATAACAAACAGAATTAAATAAATAAACAAAAGTCTTTTAAATAAAAATTCTGTCTTCAGAGGATCTTCTGGAGCTGCCAGTGAGAACTGGCTATTGTCCTTGAGGAAGCAAAGCTGAGTAGTTGCAATGAAGATTTTATGGCTTATGGGAACCAGCAGTTAGTGTAATGGCTATGTAGCTGGACTCCCACGTAGTTGACCGCGGTTCGCGTTCCGGACCCGGTGGCTTAGAACTCACGCCGGGCGCGTGTGTGTGCGTGCCCAAGATCCCGAGAGGAGAATGGAGGAGAAGGGATTGTGGCGTGACCATCCCCCCTGGGGGGTGATTTCTCGCTTTCTGTCTCTATCTCTCTGTCTGTCTGGCGAGCACACGCGCCCTATAGCGAATAAAAAAACCTCTCAAAAAAAAAAAAAAGATTTTATGGCCTAAAACTCTTAACTATTCACTATCTGGCCCTTGACAGAAAATATTTGTTCTACCCTTCTTCACTGCAGAAAGTATAAGCATTCATTTATTGCCCAAAGATTTATTAAGAACCCACTATGTATCAAGTACTGCATTTCTATGTTCTATTTAAGGATCTTTCAGACAAATGAAAGAGGCGTATACCCAATTAAAATGTTCACTGCCAAGGAGCCTCATGGACAAAAACAGGTTGCAACGTGAGCATATATATAGGAACTAACTCAGAATTTGAGAGGGGAGACTGTAACCGGGAAAGGCTTTGTGATGAAAACAGAGCCTAAGTTGATAGTAGATGGTGAGTAGTGAGCTAGACAAACAAGTAGAAGGCACGGTAATCAGAAAGACCCAAGGAGAAATAAGGGAACTTCAAACATTTCATTTTTTATTTTGCCAGAGGGCATATGTGCTTGCCAGAGAAGGAGAAAAAGCACTCCCCTCATAGGGAACGGTCATGCCGCAATCCCTTCTCCTCCATCCCTCCCTCATTTCAGGGTTTTGGGCATGCATGCTTAATTCTCAAACCACCAAGTCCAGGACTCGGACTGCAGGGTTGGCCATGTGGGATCCAGCCTCCTTAACCACCACTCCACAGCTGAACTTCAAAAATGTCAAGGATGAGAGTTAACAAAGGTCAGCGAAGATTTAGAGGTACCTATGTCAGATTGCTTGCCTGGGTGGTGGATGGAAGAAATGTCCTTCACTTAGCAAAATAGCAAAAGCTGGGTCGCGGGGCCAAGGCAGAGAGTGTGTCTTGGGGCAGAAGACAGGAAGTGATGGTGACAGGAAGCTGATGCACTACAGGAAAGGTCGTGGGCAGAGGAGTGAGAAGATGGGGGATGGGAGACAGAAAGGGAACTGCAAACCGCGGAGCCTGCCCTGGACCTGCGTGGTCTGTAAGGACCTTCTCACAAGGTCACTCAGTGGCTCTTCAGGGACCTGCCCTTAGGCTGCAAGCTTTATCTCCATAGCAAATGCAGATAAAACTACTCTCTCCATTAATCTCGCCAAATCCCTCTGCAGGCTGCAGCTGAAATTCTTTTGGAGGTTATAAAGCCCTTTATTCCAGTTTTAGAGATCCAGACTTAAAATATAAATGTCAATTGAGGTTAAAATATTGCAACTTATTCTGACTAAAGTACAGTCGGACAATGAACCAACAGATATCATTAGACCCTTTTTAGTTTTAATTTATGGGACTTTGGGGAAGGGAAGGAGTCTCTAAGATCCTTTCTTATTATGGGCTAGTCTTGTGTATTCTCAAATGGAGCTGAAGAAGAATAATAAAAGTGAAGACAATATTCTTTGTCTGATTTAGGAAATGTTTGTCCTTTTGTTTTAGTCAAGAGAAAACACTGTTTTATAAGATAGATATATATGTATGAATTATTATTTAATTTTATTTACATTATTATCTCATTTTTAAAAGAGTTATTTTATTTAACTTTATTTATTTACTTTAATCTGACCAGAGAGGGACAGAGAGAGGAAGAGAGAGAGAGAGAGGAAGAGAGAGAGAGAGAGAGAGAGAGAAAGCAAACCACCAGGTCCAGGACTTGAACTGCAGTCGGCCATATGGGAATCCAGCTCCTTAACTACCACACCACCAGCTGGCCCCAAGACATATATATATATATATATATATATATATATATATATATATATAAATTAATTAATTATTTGTAAGCATTGTTATAAATGCAGAACTTTTGGGGGGAGGGTTTTTTCCCCTCAGTTTATAGCCATTTTGTTTGAACATTTCATTTAATTTTCAGAGTTTTTGCCTGACTCCCTTACTCCAAACAAAAACTCTAGATTGGGTGTGCCTAATGGCTCTCTGCACCCCTAGTCACCCTGCACATACCCTTTCACCACTCACTGTCTGTTTGGATCTGTCTCTCTGCTAGGTCTTAAGTCTCCATGAGGACAGGGACTATGTGATTTTGTCCATGTGTGTTTCCCGGTTCCTAGCTTAGTGTCTGGCATATACTAGCTTTTCAACAAATATTCCTGAATAAGTAATGGTAATAATATTGAAATCATGTGTGTATTTCTTTGTTAATAATGACAAGTGGTCTATTGTTTTGTACATGTCATGTAGCAGAGGGAAAAAAGAGCAATTCTGGTCTATTTGTCAAGTATATTTTAGGAGATCGTGCACTCTTAAAAAGAAAAGTTCAGACTATGAAGAAACAACATTGGGACCAGATGGTGCTCAGAGGTAACTGGACCTACGTGCAAAGGCCCTGGGTCTGTGTCCCCGGAGCTCCCTGTTACACCGTGGGGACGTGCAGACATGCCCCTAATCTGGGGTTGGCCTCAGGCCCCTGTTGGGGGTGCTTCTGTCTCTCAGTTTATTTATCTTAATAAATAAACTTAAAAAACAAAACAAAGTATCTATTAGAATATGCTCTTTTAAAATATATATTGTCTTATGCCATATTCTGGACAAATTTTATGACTTTTCTCCTGTATACACTTTTATATTTATTTATTTATTTATTTATATTAAGGCAGGGTCTTGCTAGGCCACCATCCTACTAAGTAGCTGCAGCTGTGCCCTGTACCCACTCCCTTTTATAGGATGGACTAGGAATGCAACTCCAGTCTCCCGCGTGGCTTCAGCTTCCTGAGTACCAGTGTCTACAAGCAGTGTCTACTAAAACAGTAACACCAATATAGGGAAAAGAGCCAAAAGTATGTCAGGCCTTTAAAACTAATTAAAGAGAATACTAGGAAAAGTTAGTTTTCGGGGGCCAGCGGGTGGTTAAAGCTCTGGACACTCCCACATAGTCAACTACAGTTCAAGTCCCAGACCTGGTGGCTTGCTTTCTCCCTTTTCCTCTCTCTCTCACTCTGGTCAAATTAAAATAAATAAATAAGTAAATAAAGTTAAGTTATATAATTCTTTTTAAAAATTTAATGAATTAAATTAAATAAATAATTCTTTAAAAAGAAAACATTTTCTTTTTTTAAAGAATTATTTTATTTTATTTTATTTATTCATTCTTTTTTTTTTTTTAATTTGACCAGAGGGAGACAGAGAAAGAGAGAGAGAGAGAAAGTGAGAAAGCAAGCCACCAGGTCCAGGACTTGAACCGTGGTCAATCATGTGAGAGTGTCCAGCACCTTAATCACCACACCACCTGCTGGTCCCAAAAGAAAACGTTTTCTATGTAGTCACCTGATAACACATTGGCAGGAGAGAATGTAAAAAGCTTTTCAAATCCGAGTGCCCAAACTCTTTAAGTTCCAAAAGGAATGAGGAAAGGTAGAAAATGCAAACTATGTAGTCCCATCACTACCAGGACTGGACTGAGTGCAGTGTGAGTGCACACTTTCAGACCGATCTTGCTGGGCTGGTCCTGTAGACTAGCGGTTAAGGGGGCTGGATCCCGCATGGCTAAGGTTACAATCCCTACCTTGTGACTTGAAAAACATAAAAAGATATATGCATATGCATGTATGCCAAAAATGTCCGAAGATGGAGAAATGAAAGATAAGGGATTGAGGTGTGATCATGTCCCATGGCCGGGGGGTGGGGGAGAGATTTCTTCCTCTTGATCTCTCTGTTTCTGTTTGAGGAGTGCTTGTACTTTCTGGCAATTAGAAAAGAATTTATTTTGCTCTATTCTTAAAGGGCATTTGCATTACAGTTAGACAATATTAATGATTTAAGGAATAGTTTGAAATGTTAAGACATTTCTATATGAAAAACATGATTTCTTTCTAGAAATGAAATTTCAAATTCAAGTAGTCATTTTGGGGTCTTTTTTTTGGGGGGGGGTTGCTGTAGGGTGCTTGCACTCGCCAGAAAGACAGAGAGAGACAGAGAGACAGAAAGCGAGAAATCACACCCCACACACACCACCACCAGGAGGGATGGCCATGCCGCAATCCCCTCTCCTCCATTCTCCTCTTGGGATCTTGGGCATGCACACACATGCATCCCGCGTGAGTTTAAGCCACTGGGTATGGGACTCAAACTGCAGTCGACTACATGGGAGTCCAGCAGTATAGCCATTACACCAACTGCTAGTCCCATCATTTTGGGGTCTCTACATAAAATGCTCATATATACGTGTATGTATGATGAAGTCTTCAAGAAGTTTATGTAAAAATGGAAATTGAAGTAAATTTAATTTATTGGAATTAAAGTAAATTTATTCTGATGCAAAATGTTTGAAATCCATATAGTTTTTAATAGTACATATATTGCATGAACTTTTTGAAGATCCTTGTACATATAAAAGCTAGTTTCTAGCAAAATCCATACAAACGTACATGTTACTATTCATATATCCTACAATTAAATTTATTCTGAAATAGATTCCTAGGATTGTGAGAGCCTTCAGGTTGCTCTAACCAAAACATAATTAGGGAAATAAACGCCTTTCAAATTGTTTTATTTGCTCTTTTGAGCTCAACCTTCCCATATTTCACTTTACTGAATTTATTGAAAAGTTGATTTAAAAATCATTTTTATTTGAATTGATTTATTTTATTTTATTTTTAGCAAAAATGCTTAGGTCCATCAACTGCTTCCTTCGATTTATAAACAGTGGGTTTGTATTTATAAACACAAGCTGTTTTGTATATCCTTTGTAGAGCAATGTGGTGAAAGTTACATAAGAATAAAAACAGCAAGACTTTCTCTTTCTTAAAAAAGATATTAACCCTAAGAACACTCACAACGTGGAGGATTTCGTGGTTATATAAAGAATCTGAATTTTACACTGCCACAGAAGTGAAGCAATGGATCACTTCAGAGATATCCAATATAAAACTTGCGGAGTCTAATATAAATACTTGTTTTGAGAACGTCCGCTTGGCCCTGCGGCAGCTGCACCTGCCGGGTCCCCAGGGAACTGTCCGACCACGAGGGAGTGCCGCAGGCGAAGACTCGGGCAAGCTGAGCGAGAACCACATTTCCCAGAGTGCCGTGCGCAGCCCCCTGCGCGCTCCTCCCCTCGACCCCCCCCCCCCGCCCCCGGGAACGGCGGGGCCGCGCAGGGGGCGCGCGTCCGCCGGGAGCTCGCACTGGGCTAGTGCGCGCCGCTGGGGGCGACTGGGAGGCGCCGGGGATCCGCGGGCCAAGTAGCGCGGCTGCCTCCTTGGCGACCGCGGGGAGACCCGAGCGGAGGGACGAGGACCGAGGTAACCGCGGCTCACTCCCTCTTCCTTTGTGCGCCGCGATCTGCGCCCGCCGAGCCGCCGGCCCCGCGGCCCCGAGCTGTAGCGTCTCCCAGGCTCTCGCCCGCGGCGCGCGGAAACTCGAGCCTGCGAGCTGCTACGAGGGCTCGGGGTCCGGACAGCCAGCGCTCCCGCCCCAGGGCTCCCCCGCGCCGCTGCCGCCGGGTTGGCGGGAGAAACGGGGTCCTGTTCCCCCAGGGGAGCCCCCGCCTCGCGGGCGGGCCCTCACTCCCTCCTCGCGGTCTTCCGACCTAGGATGGCGAGCAGGTGCCTCGTGGGGTTCAAAGAGACAGCAGGCGCGGCGCGGCTGGCGGGGTCGGGCCGGGGAGCGCCGTGGGACGCCCCGGGATCCGCGGCCTGCGGGGCGTGGGCCACGCCGCGGGGACTCGCAGCCCGCAGCCCCGGGGAGTCGCTACGGGTCCCGGACTCGCCCCTGCGCGGGGTCTCTACCTGCCCTGGGGCGGGGGAGGTACCGCCAGTCCCGGGCTCGCCGGCCCAGGGGCTCGCCACCCGCTCGGGCTTGGGGCGCCGTCTCCCGCGCGGTGCTGCACCCCGACTCCGAGAGCGCCTCCGGTCTGAGCGCAGACGCTGCAGCCGCGGTCAGGGCGCGCAGCTGCGGGGTGGCGTGCTGCTGCCCAGTACCCGCTCTGTCCTCCCTCCACTCCGGGCTGGGAAGGCGGTCGGGACTGCGCAGTTGGCGTGTCTGCACTTGCAGAGTTCGGCGCACCGGTTTGAAAAGCTTTCTACATTTCTCTCCTGGTAATGTTTCATCAGATGACTTTTCATAGAAAACTTTTTCCAATATTCTCTCTCATCCGTTTTAAATGCCTGACTTTAATGTTGGCCCTTTAGCCGTGGTTGTAACCTCTTTGGGAGGATACTTTGGAGAAAAGTTCTTAGAACCTGGGTCGAGCCGGGTATTTTATCTGCTGGTTGCATTTTTTTGTTTGTTTGTTTTTCCTTTGCATTGTTTGTCTTTTATGTCAGTTGGTGACATTGACTTTCTTGCTCTCTTTGAGGAAATCTTCCTCCCTCTCCCTGGCGTCCTGGCCCTGCCTGGGTACACTTGGGTAGCAAGGGACAGCTGCTAATTCTACTGGCGCCTGGAAAGCTGCGTAGAGGTGGCTTTGGCTTAGATGCTGGTTTTCCTCCTACTTCCTCCTGGCGCCTCTATTTTGTCAGGTGACCGATCCACTTCAGACTTTTCACATTGCCCGTAAAGAAATGTCTCAGGCCAGCAGGTGGCATGGTGGTTAAGGGTGCTGGACTCCCACAAGAGCAACCACGGTTCAAGTCCTGGACCTGACGGCTTGTTTTCTCTCTCTATCCCTCTCTGGTCAAATTAAAATAAATAAATAAATAAATGGATAAATAAAGTTAAATAAATAAAAAAAAAAAAAGGTCTCGGCACTGGCAGGTGGCGTGGTGGTTAAAGGCGTTGGACTCCCATATGGCCGACAAGGGGTTCAAGTCTCGGATTTGGTGGCTTGCTTTCTAATTCATCCCTCCCCTCTCTCTATCACTCCGTCCCTCTCTGGTCAAATTTAAATGAATAAAATAAACAAATACAATAGATAAAGTTAAAGTAAGTCTTTAAGAAGAATGTCTCAGCATACTTTGTTCAGCTGTATGCATTTAGCTTCATCATTTTAACATCGAAAGCTGTGGGTTCTTTTAACATTTGTTAAGACTACTGTTAATGTTTTTTAAAGTCACATCTTCTGGGCTGACTCCATAGTGCAGATCTTGCATATGGAGCAAGATCTCACATGGCAGGCGGCAGTTGGAATCCCTCCCAGAGATTTGAGAAACATGCCTGCCTTGTCGTGGGCGTTCAGATCCTGAGGGGATGGAGAAAGGATTATGGACCGCCCACACTCCAGTGGGGGTGCTTTCTCTCTTGCTGTCTCTCTGATGAGAACACACACCCTCTGGCAAGAGCTTTCCTTCTTGTTATCTCTTTGATTAGAACACACACCCTTTGGCGAAATAATTTGTAATAGATGATATATTTTGTAATAACTGGAAGTTCTTTATCCTGACCAGAAGCTTAACTTAGAGTCAGTGAGGATAATTCAAAAGAAAAATTATAATAACCGGGACAGCAGGTGGCAGGGTGGTTTAGGCTGAATCCCACCAGGCTGACTATGCAATTTGAGTCCCAGACCCAATGGCTTGAAAATCACTCCAGGCATGTGTGCATGCGTGCCCCAAATCCCAAGAGGAAACTGGAGAAGGGAAGGCAGTGTGGCCATCCCCCTGAGGGATGATTTCTTACCTTCCCTCCCTCTCGGTCTGGCGAAGGCCCGTGCCCTATAGCAAAAAAAAAAAAACAAAAAAACCCAAAAACCAGTATTTCCTCATTAAAGAAAAAAGTGAGGTTAATTTGTTTTTTGCTTGCTTCTTTGTTTTTAAGAGATCTTTGCTGTAGAGTACGTGTTCTTGCCAGAGAGAGGGGCAGAGAGGGAGAATCACCCCGGGGGGATGGCCACACCGCAGCCCCTTCTCCTCCATTCTCTCAGGACTTTGGGTGCACACATACATGGACCCGATGTGAGTTTTAAGCTGTTAGGTCCCAGACTCGAACTGCAGTTGACTACATGGGAGTCCAGTGACATTACCATTATGCCATCTGCTGGTCCCAGTGAGGTAAATTTTGATCCCCCAAAAGACATTTTAAATTTTTGTTATTTCTTTAATTGTCAGAGGGCACACACACTTGCCAGAGATAGTCAGAGGAAGAAAATACCCCCAGAAGGGTGTGGTCACGCCTTGTCCCTTTTCTATTTGGTCATCCTGTGGGGATTTGGAGCACACCGTGAGCACCTGTCATGTTTTCCCAGCTGCCAGGGCTGGGGTTCCAGTGCCTTGAGGCTGTGGGGGATCCTACTCCCCTAGTTACAGGCCAGCCCTTCTGTTTTTTAGAACAGTTTGAATTCCCAGCAGATTTGAATTTACAGTGGAAGGTATAGAGATTTCTAAATACCCCGGCCTCACAGACATACAGAGTCCCTCCCTATCAGAATGCCCCACCAGAATAGTATACTATTACCACTACACTGACAATTTATTATCACCCAAAGTTCATACTGTACTGTTCTCGGTGGTGTACCTTCTATGAGTTTTGACAAATGACTCTTTATTTAATTATTATTTTTTAAATTACTGTTTTTAATTTGGACAGAGAGAGACAGAGAGTGAGAGAATGGGAAAGCAAGTCGCTGGGTTTGGGACTTGAACCACAGCCAGCCATGTGGGAGTCCAGTGCCTCAACCACCACGCCGCCTGCCGGCCCCTGTTTAATCATTTTATTTATTATAGACCACATGCTCACTCAGGAGAGAGGAGATAGAGGGGCACACTCCACAGGGATCGGCCACAGCCCCCCTTCTCTAGTCTGCCAGCCGCTGGGATCTTGAGCATGAGCCCAGCATGTTTTCAGGCCCCTGGCCAAGGACTTGCACTGCCTCTGCATGAGGCTTCCAGCTCTGTAGTCTGATAAACTACTGGCTGCTCCTCAGAGCCTGGACCAGCTCTTCTGTTTTATAAGAACTTTTAAGAGTTGTTAGAAAACTGAAATGAGTACTGTCATTTTGAAAAAATAAAAGGGAATACTTTGAACATATTGAAAGTTAACTTCAAATATGTTGGGACCAGCAGTTAGCGTAATGGCTATGTCGCTGGACTTCCACGTAGTTGACCGCGGTTCGAGTCCCGGACCTGGTGGCTTAAACTAACGCCAGGCGTGTGTGCATGCGTGCCCAAGATCTTGAGAGGAGAATGGAGAAGGGATTGCGGCATAGCCGTCCCCTCTGGGGGGTGATTTCTCGCTTTCTATCTCTCTATCTTTCTATCTTTCTGGCGAGCGCATGTGCCCAATAAGAAAAATAAAAAAAAAAAAAACCTCTCCAAGAAAAGAAAAAAAATATATATTCACTGCTGGTCCCAGTGACTTATCTTTTACACATAAATTATACTACAAATGTTGGCACATTACTCTCCAATTTAACTTTCAGTTCTATATAGACCCCTTAGACTATTTTTATAAACAGCAAGTCTACTACTTTATTCTATAAATTCCCAAGTATTGATTTAGAGACTTGAAATTTGAAAAAATTTAGTCTCAAATTATTAACCAATTTAAAAGGGGGAAAAATC
This sequence comes from Tupaia tana, assembly GCA_026018925.1. Lineage (NCBI taxonomy): Eukaryota > Metazoa > Chordata > Mammalia > Scandentia > Tupaiidae > Tupaia > Tupaia tana. The sequence goes on from JAKSZU010000017.1 coordinate 18,673,221, forward strand.
TCAAGAAAAAAGACATTACTCCAACATATAGATTCATTCATAAGTTATATTCTCATATTCTCCAAGCCTTGTGAATGCTACTAGTAACTAATCCAGAAATAGAAGTTGGCTTTACAGTGAAAACCTTCATAGACTACAAACTATCACTATGCAAGGAAAACAGGTCAGTTATATATAGCTTATTTCCAAATTCTGTTGTTAAGAATGAGTTCAAACTTAGAAATGCATCCTAATTTGGACAAGGCAGTAGCATGGTAGCTAAGGCAGCTGGATCCTACATGGCCAACTGCTCAGTTTGAGTCCTGGACCCAGTGGCTTAAACTCATGCCGGGCACGTGTGCGTGCATGCACAAGATCCCAAGAGAAGAATGGAGGAGAGGGGATTGTGGCATGGCCATCCCCCTTGGGGTTGATTTCTCACTTTCTGTCTCTCTGGCGAGCACATGCACCCTACAGGAAAAAAAAAAAAAAAAAAAAAAAAAAAAAAAAAAAAAAAAAAAAAACACCTCTCCAAAGATAAGTCATCATCCACGCTGCCATGGCACAGGCAGTAGGACATCACCGCACAATACTGGGGCTGCTGGGAGCCTTAGGTTTGGATCCCAGGTCAACTTGAACATGTCAGGTGTACCTATTACTCTGGCTGACTGTGAGCCTCAAGGAACTGGAAAAGCCAAATCAACAAGAAAACAAAACAAAACCAAAACCACAAACACAGTAGGAAAAAGGAAGTAATGAAGATTAGAGTTGAAAGAAGTGAAATAGAGAATAAAACAAAAAAGTGAAAGAAAAGTGAGAGGATAAACAGTCAACAAACTGCTGGCTAAATAAAGAAAAACAGAAAAAGGGCCCAGATAAATAAAATCAGAAATGAAAAAGGCAGTATTATAACATATCACAGAAATACAAAAGATCATTAGGAAGTACTAAGAGTAACTATTCTCCAACAAATGGGAAAACCTAAAAGAGGTAGGCAAATTTCTGGTTGCGTACAATATATTTAGATTAAAACAAGAAGAAATTATCTAAATAGGCTAATAGCAAGCAAAGAGATTGAATCAGTAGTAGTCTCCCAAAAGTCCAGGTCCAGATGGCTTCGCTGTTGAATTTTACAAAACTCATCTTTTAAGATGAGTTAACACCAGTTCTCAAACTATTTCTAAAGGTTCAAATGGGGGCAACTCTCCCAAACTTATTTTACGAAGCCACAATTATATTGATACAAAAAGACTACAAAAAAAAGAAAGCTACAGACCAATATTCCTGATGACCCTAGATATCAAAATCATCAACAAAATACTAGCAGTTTGAATCCAATGGCACATATAAAAGATTATACACCATGACCAAGTAGTCTTTTTCCCAGATGGTTTAGCATCTGCAAAACAACAAATGTAATGCATCACATTAAAAAGGGACCAGCAGTTAGTGTAATGGCTATATCACTGGACTCCCGCTTAGTCTACCGTGGTTTGAGTCCCAGACCTGGTGGCTTAAACGCACACAGGGCGCGTGTGCGTGCATGCCCAAGATCCCGAGAGGAGAATGAAGGAGAAGGGATTGTGGCATGGCCATTCCCCAGGGGGGTGATTTCTCGCTTTCTGTCTCTCTGTCTCTCTATGTCTTTCTGGTGCACGCACACGCCCTATGGCAAAAACTTCTCAAAAAAAGAAAAATACATCACATTAAAAGAAGGAATGCTAAAAATCGTATGCTATTATGTAGAAAAAGCACTTGATAAAGTACAACATCCCTTCATAAGATACTCAGTAAACTAAGTAGAGAAGCTACATTTCTTAACACAAAAAAAGCCACAGCTAACATCATACTGAGCAAGGAGATGCTGAAAGTTTTCCTACTAAAAATGGAAGAAAAGAAGGTTGTCTACTTTCTCCATTCCTTTTCAACATAGCATTGAAAGTCCTGGCTAATGCAGTTAGCAGAAGAGTGAAATAATAGGCAAGAAAGATAGGCAAGAAAGAAGTTAAATTGTCCCTATTTACAGATGACATGGAAAATCCTATAAATTCATGAAAAACCTCCTAAAAGTGATAAATGAATTCAGTAATGTTGTAGGATACAAAACCAGTATACAAAAGTGTATAGTTTCTTAAACATTAGCAACAAATGAACTGAGGCAGAACTGAAGAAATCAATCCCTTTGTGATAGACAAACACACAAACCCTAGGAATACTACTTAAAGAGGCGAAAGATTTCTACAATAAAAACTGAATAAACTGAAGGAAGAAATAAAAAAAAAGAAAAAAAAAGAGGAAAGACATTTTCTGTTCTTGGATTGGAAGAATTGATATCATTAAAATGTCGATACTTCCAGGGACCAGCAGTTAGTGTAATAGCTATGTCGCTGGACTCCCATGTAGTCGACCGCAGTTTGAATCCCGGACCCAGTGGCTTAAACTCATGCCGGGTGTGTGTGCGTGCGTGCCCAAGATCCCAGAGGAGAATGGAGGAGAAGGGATTGTGGCGTGGCCATCCCCCCTGAGGGGTGATTTCTCGCTTTCTGTCTCTCTGTCTGTCTCTGTCTTTCTGGTGAGCGCATGCGCCCTATAGCGAAAACCTCTCCAAAAAAAAAATGTTGATACTTCCCAAATTAATTTATTAATTCAGTGCAGTCCCTATCAATGTATAAGTAATTTTTTAAAAGAATTACTTTATTTATTTAAATTTGACCAGAGAGGGACAGAGTGAGAGAGAGAGGAAAGTGAGAAAGCAAGCCTCCAGGTCTGGGACTCGAACCACTATTGGCCATGTGGGAGTCCAGCGCCCTTAACTACCACGCTACCTGCCAGCCCCTGTTCTTCACAGAAATAGAAAAAAAATTATAAAATTTTTCTGAAATCATAAAAACCCATATCGCCAAGGCAATACTATGCAAAAAGAATAAAACTGGAGAGATCTCACTATCCAACTTCAAAATATATAGCAGGGCAAGCCCAGGGCCTGGTGGTTAAAGGATCTAAATCCCATGTGACTAAGAATACATTTCAAATCCTGGACCTGATAACTTGAAAAGCCAGCCGTGTACATTTATGCCCAAAATCCTGAAAGGAGGAATTAATGGAGAAGAAGAGGTTGTGGCATGACCATGCCCCATGAAGGGTACCTTCTCCTCCCTCTCTCTGTCTTTCTCTGATAAACGTATGTGCCCTCTGGCAAATTTTTAAAAAACATGTTGCAAAGTTGTAATAATCAAAACAGCATGCTAATGGCATATAAAGACACAGACCACTGGAAGAGAATAGAAAATCTAAAATTGGAACCAGTAGTTGGCATAATGGCTATGTTGCTAGACTCCCATGTAGTCGACCGTGGTTCAAGTCCCAGACCCAGTGGCTTAAACTCACGTCGGGCATGTGTGCGTGAGTACCCAAGATCCCAAGAAGAGAGTGGAAGAGAAGGGATTGCAGCGTGGCCATCCTCCCTAGGGGGTGATTTCTCGCTTTCTGTCTCTCTATCTCTCTATGTCTTTCTGGTGAGTGCACGCACCTTATAGCAAAAACCTCTCAAAAAAAAAAAATCTAAAATTAACCCCAGATCAAAGAGCAGAAGACACGCTAGTGTAGGAAAAAAGTCATTTCAACAAGTAGTGCTTATAGAGCTGGATACTGAGTTATAGAAAAATGAAGCTAAACCCTTATTTCTCACCATGAATGAGAATTCACTCAAAATTGTTGAAAAATCTAAATGGAAAGCCCCCAAATTATGAAACTACTTGTGGAAAACATGGGAGGGGGGAACACTTTAATACATTGGAGTAGACAAAGATTTCAAGTAAGATCCCTAAAGCACAGGCAGCACCAAACAATAGACAAGTGAGATTACAGCAAGCTAAAAACTTTCTGCACAGCGAGGGAAACAGTAAAGAAACAAAGCACACAATGGAGAAAGTATGTGCGAACTATGCTTCAGATAATGGATTGTTAACTAAAACATACAGAGAACTCAAGCAACTCACTTACCAAAAAAAAAAAAAAAAAAAAAAAAAAAAAAAAAAACCTGGTAATCTAATTAAAGTGGACAATCAGTCTAAATAGACAATTCTCCAAAGACAAATGGCTAAAAAGCACATGAAAAAATGGTCAGCATCTCTTATGATAAGGGAAATACAAATCGAAACCACAATGAAGTTTCACCTAACCTCAGTCAGATGGCTATCTTTTAAAAAGAAAAAGCAAAAATAACAAAAGAAACAAAGAACAAGTGCTGGCAAAGTTGTGAGGAAACAAATTCCTTTTGAGCTGTTGGTGGGAATGTAAATTAGTACAACCACTGTGTAAGTACAATCCACATTATTCCAGCATTATCCACTATAGCTAAGACATGAAATTAACTTGTATGCCTGATGATTGACATATCCACATTGAACTACTACTCAATCATAAAGAACAGTGAGATTCTGTTTTTCAACAACATGGATGAATCTACAAGATTTAATAATGCTAAGTGGAATAAGCCAGACTGTGAAAGACAAACAGTGTATGGACCCGCTTAACACATACAGAATGTGCACACTTTATGGCAGAGATTGGAAGACATAAGTAGAGTAGATACCAGAGACCGCACATGAGAGTGGGGGTGTTTGGGGGTGAGGGGCTCAGGAAAAAAACATTTAGTAGACATAGGAATGCGTATAAATAAGATGAGTAGGTTATGGAAACGTATACCACAAGAGTAAAATAAAAGAATGTTGCCAGTTTGTGTGTGTGTGTGTGTGTGTGTGTGTGTGTGTGTGAAAACCAACTAGTAGAACAAAATTGAAGGTGAAGAGCATAGCATAATGTTCCTAGTTGAAGATGAAGATTTCAAAGAATTATTATAGTTATTTTTTCATTTGACTAGAAAGAGACAGAGAGGGAAAGCGAGAAAGTAAGCCACTGGGCCCAGGACTTGAACCATGATTGACCATGTGGGAGTCCAGCACCTTACCCACCATGCCACCTGCCAGCCCCATATTCAAAAAAATTTTTAAATATCTCCTGTTTCTGTCACCACAGTTCAACTATAACAGAAGATTATTGATGGTATAGATTTATTAAATAGGCTTTGATAATGTGGTAAGTTTGATTTTTATATTAAATACTGATAAATTCTATGTAAAAATGCAAATAAAATGGTATGTTCATAAAATGCAGTGGTTCCTATGCCTGCCAATACAATATTGTTAACCCTTAAAAATGTTCCTATGGGGCTGGCAGGTGGCGTGATGGTTAAGGCACGGGACTCCCACATGGCAGACCATGGTTTGAGTCCCAGACCTGGCAGTTTGCTTTCTCACTTTCCCTCTCTCTTTGGTGAAATTAAAAAGTAATAATAATAAATTAGATAAAAATAATTATTTTAGAAAAATTGCTGTAAGTGGTATCCCCATTTCACAGAAGAAATCATTTGTCATTTGCTCAAGGTCATACAGTTGGTACGTGATGGAATCTAATCCAATCAAAATAACCTTCTGTTTTTGTTGCATCATTGGATATAGTTTCCAAGCTTAACATTTTTAGTCAGTAGCCTGTCTTTTGGAATATAGAGCATTCTACGTCGCAAAAGTCATGTTCTATTGAATTGTTTTCATTAAACTTTAAAGTATTTCCTTTACTGATATAATTAGCTGCAATAAATTATGTAACATTTAGTGTAAAAACTACAGTTATTGTGGTTGGTAGGTAGTATGGTGGTTAAGGGTGTTAGACTCCCATATGACCGACCACAGTTCGAGTCCTGGACCTAGTGGCTTGCTTTCTTGGGTGCGCGCTCTCTGTCTCTCTCTCTCTCTCTCTCTCTCACACACACACACACACACACACACACACACACACACACACTGCCCCTCTCTGGTCAAATTAGAATAAATAAAGTTAAATAAAATAATTCTTTTTTTAAAAAACTACAGTTACTTGTTTTTCTTCAATGATTATTGTGGTTATTTCATGTACAAGGGTTCTTCACAGAGTTCATGGAAAAATGGAATAAAATTATGAGTTTATTTTGGTTTAAAAATACTGAAATTAATGCATGATTTTTCCATAATGCACATTTTTAAAGAACTTTCCAAAGACCTCATATATGGTCTTATTTGTAAATTTTATTTACTAATGGTGGTCTTTTTCTTTTCATTTGTCTTTGTGTGTGTCATTTGATGTTTTTAGTTTCAGTCAACCGTACGATGGCAGTTGAGTGGGTTTTGAAAAATGTCTGAAGTATAGTGGCTGCATCTACCTTCTGCCTTTAAAAAAGAATACATGGGACATTTAAGACGAGAGCTATATTAAAAGAAGATTAATGCAAATGGCTTCAGAATCTCTAAATGTAAAACAAGGTAGGAGTCACTTTACCAAGGGAAAAAGACAGCAGCAGCAGCAACAAATAAAGAACAGAGCTTCCGTTCCCGATGGAGATGGAGAAGACTCCTTTATCTTTGAAGCAAATGAAGCTTGGAAAGATTTTCATGGTTCTCTTCTTCGATTTTATGAGAATGGAGAACTCTGTGATGTCACTCTGAAGGTGAAACTGTCCTCCTCCTTTTCTCAGCCTCTTCAGTGTATTATGAAAAGTGCGGGTTTCTGTAACCATGCAAGGCACCATTTTGGTGCTGTCCTTACTTGTTATGGTCCAAATAATTTTAGTCTAAATTTCTTCTTTATTGAAGAGCAACGAACATAAGGGAGGATAATTGAAGAGAGGCACATATAAAATAAAACTATTAATATTGTTATTCATTATTTCTTCGCTCATTTAACTTTTTTTTCTTTTATTTGACTAGAGAGAGACGGGGGAGGGAGCAGGAGTGAGAAAGCAAGATACCAGGTCTGGGACTCGAACTGTAGCCTACCCGTGTGGGAGTATCCAGTGCCCCAACCACCACGCCACTTGCTGGTCCCATCACTCATTTACCTTCTGAGGGTTCTGGAATCCTAGAATAATGCATAGTTACTGCTTATTAAATTTTTGTTGATAAAATAAGCTTTTACTTGTGATTAAAAACATCTTGATGTCCAGACCAGCAGATGGCATAATGGTTACGTCGCTGGCCTCCCACATGACTGATTACAGTTGAAGTCCTGCATCCGTGGCTTGAAACTCACACCGGGCATGTGTACATATGTGCCCAAAATCCTGAGAGGAATGGGACCAGCAGATGGTGTAGTGGTTACATTGCCGGACTCCCACGTAATTGACTGTACTTCGAGTCCTGTACCCAGCAGCTTAACACTCAAGCGGGACTTCCAAGAGGAGAATGAGGAAAAGGGATTGAGGCATGGCCATCCCCCACCCCCGGGGGTAATTTCTCACTTTCCATCTCTCTGTCTCTCTCTGCCTGTCCAGCAAGCGCACTATAACAAAAATCTCTCTTACAGGAAAAAAAAATCCCAAGAGGAGAATGAAGGAGAAGGGATTATGGCGTGGTCATTCCCTCAGGGAGTGATTTCTCACTTTCTGTTTCTCTCTATGGCCAGCGCACATGCCTTATAGCAAAAATCTCTCTTAAAAAAAGAATGAAAAGTTTAAAATATATATAGGAAAAATGCCTAATTCCCTAAATGTATGATGAGTTCTCACAAATAAATACAAAAATCCATAGTTCAGAGAAGAAATACAAATAGCCCCAGATTAATGAATTAGTCCATTGTATAAGTAAAAGAAAGGCAATGGGAATGTTTTTGTTCATCAAGTTGGCAACTATTTCTTTCTTTTTTTTGAGAGAAATTTTTGCTATAGGGCATGTACAGTCACCAGAGAGACAGAAAGTGAGAACTCATCCCCCCAGGGGAATGGCCATGCCACAGTCCCTTCTACACTCTCCTTATCGGGATCTTGGGCATGCATGCACACGTGCCTGGTGTGAGTTTTAAGCCACCTGGTCTAGGACTCAAACTGTAGTCGACCATATAGGACATAACCATTGCACCATCTTCTTGCCCTGGCAACTATTTCTTTTAAAAGTAGCTCAGAAATAGTTTGGCAGTATACACCATAGCATACCTGTCCTTTGAGGAAGTGTTTCTATTTATGGGAACTTACCTGTGAGAAGTAATAGAGAATATAAACAAAGGTTCAGCTGCAAAGCAGTTCACTACTGCCTTGTTTATAATGGCACACAGTTGGAACCAGTCTGATTTTTCAACAATTAAGGTGGTGAGAGTTCAGTATTTTTAAAAATACTTTTATATGAAGCATACTTAAAATAATTTAAATAGAAAATGAAAAAAACTCAAGACTCCTTTGAAGATCATAGTTTATAATGTGTGTGCTACAGATATATGTAAAAAAGAAGTGTCTAATTTAGAAGAAAATTGCCTGACTTTTAAGTAAGTGACCAAAGGGTTACTTTATTGAGACATCTGAATCTGTCCGGCGGGCTTAAGACTGCTAGAACACAAACTCTGTGTTGACTAAAGTTGATTTTGATATTAAACTGATTTTTGTTTTGATTTGTTTTCCACAGGTTGGCTCGAAGCTAATCTCTTGTCACAAACTGGTGTTGGCCTGTGTTATCCCCTACTTCAGAGCCATGTTTCTCTCTGAAATGGCTGAAGCCAAGCAGACGCTCATCGAGATCAGAGATTTTGATGGTGACGCAATAGAAGACTTGGTCAAGTTTGTCTATTCTTCACGGCTCACATTGACTGTAGACAACGTCCAGCCTCTCTTGTATGCAGCCTGTATCCTGCAGGTGGAGCTGGTTGCTAGAGCTTGTTGTGAATACATGAAGTTACATTTCCATCCCTCCAACTGCCTGGCAGTAAGAGCCTTTGCAGAAAGTCACAATCGAATAGACTTAATGGACATGGCAGATCAGTATGCCTGCGAGCATTTCACTGAAGTAGTAGAGTGTGAAGACTTTGTAAGTGTGTCACCCCAGCACCTGCACAAGCTTCTGTCCTCCAGTGATCTAAATATTGAGAATGAAAAGCAGGTCTATAGTGCTGCTATCAAGTGGCTTCTTGCTAACCCTCAGCATCATTCCAAATGGTTGGATGAAACACTTGCACAGGTATGGGCTGAAGTACGGTTGTGTATAGAAATGAGATGAGATAAAAGCAGGTCAGTGTTTTTCTTCGTTTATTATGAAAAGTGTATCTGAAGGCATATCATTGATGTGACACAACCTTAAAACTCTGTAACACTTTTTACTTTCCTACCCACTTGCTATATACTATTTAGGGATAGGTTTAAATTCGTCGCATTTGAATTAGTAATGTCATTCTCTGTGTTTAATCCTAATGAAGTAATGAATATTTTATTTATGCTATAAAGTGGTTCTGAGAAAATAGCTCTAAATTAGTATAATTTATAATTATTCCTTTATAATGAAGTTTCTAAATTTTAATGAATTAGTTTACTAATAACAGTTATTCCTAATGCATATAGATTTACTCTGGAAAGAACTGTAAGACACATCACTTTTTATTTAGTTTCTCAATGTGGTGTGATGTGTTTAAATCTCAGGACTATGTATCTTTATTATTACTTTTTAATTTTTTATTTACTTTGAGCAGGATTACTTAGGTAAGAGAGGTAAGTAGACCCTTTGGGACCTGTGTTTTCTTTTCTTTCCCTCCCTTTTCCTATCCCGCTCTCTTTCTCCTCCCTATTTCTCTCCTTTCTTTTGTCACTTATTCCTGAAAAGTAGAATACTACCACTTAAAAGAGGGTTTTCTTACTTATTGATACTTATTTTTTTCTGAAGTTAAATGCTTTGTTAAAATTTTGTGCTCGGAGCCAGCCAGCAACGTGGTGGTTAAGGCAGCTGGATCTCTCCTGGCCAACTTCGTGGTTTGGGTTCTGGACCCTATGCCGGGTGTGCGTGCACGCCCAAAATCCTGACAGGAAAATGGAGGAGAAGGGGTTGCAGCATGGTCATAATCCCTGGGGGATGATTTCTCACTTTCTATCTCACTCTCTTTTGCAAGCACACATGCCCTTTGGCAAACTAAAAAGAGAAAAGAAAACTTTGTACTTAAAAACTCTTAGTGATATATATTTATGCTAAATTTAGTAATACGAAATGTCTCAATGGTATTATCAAATATTTTAACAAATATTTGGAAGAATGAACTTTCATGTAATTACCAGAGTTCTTATTTTAGATAGTATAGGCAGATGAAGTAAAGAAAAACATTCAAGGGGTGGTTATAAAGGGACAAATACTTTTTCAAATGCATGTAAGCAATATTTATATATCCATAGGGGTGTAAAAGTTCAGAACACTTAGGCCTTTCTCTCTTAGAAGTATTTTGAAAGTAAGATCGCTGGGGCCAGCAGGTGGCATGATAGTTAAGGCACTGGACTCCCACACAGTTGATTGTAGTTTCAGTCCCAGACCTCCGGGTTAGTCCCCACCCCCTTCTCTCTTTCTGATGCGCTCATGTGTCCTATAGCAAAAATTAAAATAACAGTAATAATAACTCTGAATAAAATTAAATGAATACTTTTTAGAAAACAGAATAATTTTGCTAACAAAAACAAATGAAAAATACCATTATTTTCAGCTATATCTTATTTTTGTCCCTGTGCTTTTTTTTTTTTTTTTTTTTTTAAGATAGTAAGGTAGACCTTACTGGGGAAGGGATTGGCAGTAGGTATAGGAACCACTGCGTGTGAGGGGAGAGATTAGACTTAACCCCTGTGTGTTTGTGCTTTATCTCAAAATATTATTACCTGGTTTGGTCACCTCTAATCCACTAGAAGATGAGTGCATCATTGAGAAGAATGGTGAGTGCCTCTGCCGAAAGAGGGAATACATTCTTAAGTTATTCATGGTCTTCCAAGGGATTTGAAGAAACAACACTTATTTGTTTTAGTTATAAATGTTTCTGTTTTTAAATAAGAAACAAATCAATTTACATATGTTTGTTGGCTTAAAAAGTAGAGGTACAGGGACCAGCAGGTGGTGTGGTGGTTAAAGGGCTGGATTCCACATGGTTAGCACTGCAGTTTGAGTCCCAGACCCAGTGGCTTGAAAACCATACTATTTGCATGGGTGCCTAAAATCTTGAGAGGAGAATAGAGAAGAGATTGTGGCATGGCCCCCACCACCCCAGTAGGGTGGTGTCTCATTTTCTTTCTATCCTTTTGTCTCTACCTTTCTCTGGCAAACACATGGGTCTCATGGCAAAATTCTTTAAAAAAAAGGCAAAGGAACAAAGCACAGCCATTTCGTTTTGTTTGTTCCTTTGCCTTAGCAAGAAAGGGATCTTATGATTGGGTCAATACTAATTTGGAAAATGAATAAGTCATTTGAATGAAGACAGCTGAGTTATTTTGAATCAGTCTTAAGTCTATTTAAAAGGGTAGATGAATTTAACATATAGTCTGATTTTTTTTTGTTAGTATAGCTCATGACTGGAAGTTGCTTTAAATTTTGGTATGTTGAATTTCACCCAAATATTAGAAAGGCTTTTTTTTTAGAAAATGTATGTCATTGGGGGACCAGCAGTTGGCGTAATGGCTATGTTGCTGGACTCCCACGTAGCTGACTGCGGTTCGAGTCCTGGACCCGGTGGCTTAAACTCACACCGGGCGCGTGTATGTGCCCAAGATCCCGAGAGGAGAATGGAGGAGAAGGGATTGTGGTGTGGCCATCCCTCATGGGGGGTGATTTCTCACTTTCTGTCTCTCTGTCTCTCTCTGTCTGTCTGGCGAGTGCACACGCCCTATAACGAAAACCTTAAAAAAAAAAGAAAATGTATGTCATTGGGAAAGTAATGATGCATTTTTGCATAGAAAAATCCGTCATGATTTTTTCGACCACCCAGTTTTTGTTCCTTGAGGGAGAAATTTGTGTGTGCCCAAAATCCCAAGAAGAGACCAGAGAAGGAGGGATGGCCATCCCCCTTAGGGGTTGTTTCTCACTTTCCCTCTCTTTGTTCCTGTCTGTTGAGCCCGTGCACCCGATTGCAAAAACCTTAATGAAAGGAAGAAGCATCCCCAACAGGGTCTCAGCCAACCTAGGACCTTTCGCTTAACCAACCTAGGTCCCGCTGCACTACCACAGTGCCATCCTCCGGCTCCTGAAAGGCTTTACGAAGAAATAAGTTTTAAAATGAGAAGATACTTTAGTGAAAAAATGGAGACTGAAATCATTCTGTTATAACTTAAATTTCATATTGCAACTATTCATGATCTTAGGTCCGTCTGCCATTGTTGCCAGTGGATTTTCTTATGGGTGTTGTGGCAAAAGAACAGATTGTGAAGCAAAATCTAAAATGTAGAGATTTACTGGATGAAGCAAGAAATTACCACCTTCATTTGAGTAGCAGAGCAGTACCTGACTTTGAATACTCTGTTCGGACAACCCCAAGGAAACATACTGCTGGTAATTAAATTACTCATTTTGTCAACTCTGTTAGAATGATTTTTATTATATTTGGGGGTTGTTTACAATTGCCCAAGCTTAATTTTAAGACACTTATGCATTGTTTAATGATGGGGACACGCTCTGAGAAATGGGTCATGGTGCAATTTTGTCATTGTGCGGCCACCATAGAGTGTACTCAGCACAAGCCTACAATGATACAGCCTTAGACGGTAATTTTCAAAGACCTTAGTTAATGTTCACTTGCATTTTTCATATTTATAGAGAGCAACATCTTTGAGGGGTGAGAGAAAATAAGCTGAGTCCAGAAATTCAGGAAGAGAACTCTGAATAGAGTCATTCTTTTTATTTGCTGTTACCTAATTTAGAGTTATCAAATAATGAAGGCTATGGAGTGAAGAGCCTGAAAACAACAACAAAGCAATTCTTGATAATGAATAAAAGGCAATTTTATCTAGGTAGGAAAAAAAGACTGAAAGTCTTGCATCTCCTATGATGACATAGTTCTTCTAAACAGTTTAAAATGAATAGACCATTATTCTTTTTTATAGGATGATGTTAGGAATTATTTTTTTCATGTAGGGGTTTTTAATATTTAGTTTTGATTCCTGTTTTAAAAAGTCAAGATACTTGATAAAATTCTTCTTCAGATTTAGATTTGAACTCAAACAGAATTAAGATTTTTGCCATAGGGCATGTGCACTCACCAAGAGACGGTAAAAGACAGAGAGACAGAAAGCAAGAAATCATCCCCCAGGGGGTTGGCCATGCTGCAATACCTTCTCCTCTATTCTCCTCTCAGATTTTTTGGCACGCATGCACACGAACCCAGTGTGAGTTTCAAGTTGTTAGATCTGGGACTCGAACCATGATCAACTATGTGGGAGTCCCGTGATGTACATATTACACCATGTGCTGGTTCCTCAAACAGAATTCTAACAACCTAGGTTATATGTCAAAATATACCAGTTACATACATAATCTCTTACATGATGGCAAGAACTTTTTTTAGAATTATTAGAATTATTTTATATATTATTATTATTATTGTTATTATTAGACTAGAGAGAGACAGAGACAGAGAGAGAAAGTGAGAAAGCAAGGGACTCAAACCTCAGTCAGCCATGTGGAAGTCCAGCGCCTTAGCCACCACACTACCTGCTGGCCGTGTTTACAAGAACTTTATGTAGTAGATTTTAAGCACAGGATTCAACTCTCATGACACAGATAGTGATTCTACTTTATGAATGAGGAGACTGAGAATTAGAGAAGTTGAAGTATGCTGAAGGCCACGCTGAAAAATAACAGAGAAAGGATTTTTTTTTCCTTCTACTCCTTTTTTTTTTTTTTGAAGGTTTTGCCATAGGGCGCATATGCTCCCCGGACACAAAGGGAAAGTGAGGAATTATCCTCTAGGGAGACGGCCACACTGTCATCACGTCTCCTCCATTCTCCTCTTGGGATTTTGGGCACACACACACACACACACAGGTGACTGGCTTGATTTTCACGCTGCCAGGTCCAGGACTTGAATCATGGTCAGTGGGAGTCCAGTGCCTTAACCACTACACTGCCTGCTTGCCCCTCTCTATGTTGTATTACTAGATGACCTGTGTATGTGAAATACTAGTTTTCATTTATAGAAAATCTAATCAGTGATGAGAATTACATTCTGGGAATTTAATCCTAACTGTGCCATTAAATGTCAGTAATTTAATTCTCAAGACTTCTGTTAATTTATAAACTTTTTGACTATCTGATCTTTAAAGTCTCTTCCAACTTTAAATTTCTCTGTAAATATTCAGTGAATGTGAAAGTGTCAGCAGTTCTGGACATTCGTTTCTGCAGTCATTCAGCACGTGTTACTCAGTGCCCACCCCGTGCCTGGCTCTGGGTTCGGCGGTAGAAGTGCAGACACGTAGAGGATAAATAAGTGCAATAAAGTTTTACAGGTTCTTTGATATAATCACAAAATACAGTGAGATATACAAAGAAAAGAGTGGTTATTTTTACCTTGGAAGGATCAGAAGAGGTCTTACAGAGGAGGTAAACCACAGCCTTAGTTTTGACTATTAAGTAAATGTTCTTCTGGGTGCTAGTTAGGGAAAGGGGCATTCAGTTCATTTTACATTTACTGAGTGCCTTGTAGAGACCAGAAATATGCTGATCCTTGTTAATGCTTAGTACACAGCCTTAACTGAGCTTGGACTCTGTGACAGATGTCAGCATCCTAGATTATTTCAATACTCTGTCTTAAGTGCATTATAGTTCCCAAAAGGAACAGGAACACCAAGGATGAGCACTGTGTATGTTGCAGGAGCGCGAAGTTGAAGGGAGGCAAGGAATTTGGTGAGCTCCCGGAAGGCCGTGGTGCTGTGCTAAGTGTATCTTAGAAGGCAGTCAGTGCTTCTCAAAGTAAAGGAAGTGGTCCCCCAGGACCAACAGCCTCAGCCTTTACTTGCACCTTGTTAAAAGTCCGATTTCTTGGACTAATCTCAAACCCACTAAATCAGAAACTCTGGGATTCAGGCCCAACAATCTGTGTTTTATGACACCTAGGCGATTCAGTCTCACACTAGTTTTTGTTTTAAATTATGGCAAAATTCATATAACATAAAATTTGCCATCTTTTTTTTTTTTTTGAGAGATTTTTTGCTATAGGGTACGTGCGCTCACCAGAAAGACAGACAGAGCCCAGCGTGAGTTTAAGCCACTGGGTCCAGGACTTGAACCACGGTTAACTACATGGGAGTCCAGTGACATAGCCATTACACCAACTGCTGATCCCAAAATTTGCCATCTTAATAATTTTTTACGTATAGAATTCAGTCACACTTGCTGAAGTTTTTGAAAACTGTTGCTGTAACAGACACCTAACAATCTGAATGCCAAAAGAATGCTTATTAGGAAATAGTAAGAGAGGACAGTTCTTTGCAGTGGGTGACTAAGAGCTGATAAGGACCTGAACTAAGAAAGTGGCAGTGGCAATAGAGGAGAGAGAGGACACTTTAGGGAGGGAAGAGGTTGTTGATTAGGTAGGTAAGGAAGGGAGATTCTTTTGAACTCGTTGGGTTTGAGAAGCTTATGGGAATCAAGTAGAAATGTGGTTTAGGAGTGTTGATTACGAGGTATCAGAGTACAGATGAAATTCAGAACAAATGTGACCCTGTCCTGTGTGAGCATAATGTGAGAAGCTGGGTAAGGATGAACATGGAAAAGGCAGAAATAGGGAAAGTCACAATTAGAGACAAAAGGAGACTTTGTTACTGGGTCGTCAGGAAAGTCATGACACACTTTCGCATGGGAAAATGCGTCCTAACTTTGCCGACGACCTAATTATAGAATCAAAAAGAAAGAAGTTTCTCCCCAGAAAAACCAGGGTGATCAACATATCAGATGTTGGCAGTTGTCACTAGTAGGACATTAACTTAGTTGTTGATTAGCTTTGTTAGGACCTCAGCAGGAGCAATTTTATGCCGTGGGTGGGGTATAAGCCATACTGTAACAGCATACTAGCAAGCAAAGATAACCAGTGTACCTTGTTCTCTGAGAAGTTTGAATGGAGCAGGGCAATTACGTTAGATTTCTGTTACTATAGCCACACTGAATACTATCTAGATAACATCACTTTTTGCCATCACTAAAAATTTTGACTTCCTAAGTATTTTTTCATACTAATTTTTTTTTTTTAATTGAGAGCTGCAATTTTAATCTGTATTTGGTGGCTCTCTTTAGGTGTGCTGTTCTGTGTAGGTGGCCGAGGTGGCTCTGGCGACCCCTTTCGCAGTATCGAATGCTATTCTATCAACAAAAACAGCTGGTTCTTTGGACCGGAAATGAATAGCCGAAGGCGACACGTGGGTGTAATCTCCGTGGAAGGTGGGTCGCATTCTTGTCTTAAGTCAAATGACATCCTTACAGCTACTTTAAAATATTTCAACTTTGAGAATTTATTTCTCTATCTAAGAAAATGGCTAAATTCTAAAATATTTTTCAATGTATTGCTAAGATATTTGGATCCTGATTACTTGTTTTTGTGCCCGCAGATGTTCACTGTACAGGGTGTTGCATATAGGTGCAGGAGGTGGAGATGAAAAGTTAAATAAGCCGTTCTGAGTTATATTTGCAAAAATATCAAATAAGGGACCTGGCTTCATGGCCTGGTGGTTAAAGCAGCTGGATCCCACATGGCAGACTGGGTGGTTTGAGTCCTGGACCTGTCAGTTTGAAAAACATGCCAGGCTTGTGTGTGAGCATGTATGTGTGCCCAAAATCCTGAAAGATGGGAAAGAAGGGAGAAGGATCGCCCTGTGACCGTTACCCACTGGGGGCTGCTTTCTCTTCTTCCTCCCTCTCTCTGTCTCTCTCTGGCAAGAGTACATGCCCTCTAACACACACACCCAAAAAAGTCAGACTTAGGTAAAGTGTTTATTGGACCCAAATAATAAATAAATATCAGCTCTTTTCTATATCTATTTAATTATTATTACTGAAGTTAGATTATTTTTTTACTTATTACCGAAAATTAATTATAGAACCATGAATAAATTGGTACAAAACTTTTTAAAAAATCATATTTTTGGGGGCCAGTAGGTGGCATGGTGGTTAAGGTGCTAGAGTCCCATTTGGCCGACCACAGTTTGAGTCCTGGACTTTGTGGCTTGCTTTCTCACTTTCTCTCAATCTCTCTCTCTCTGTCTGTCTGTCTGGTGAGCACACATACCCTATAGCAATTC
The DNA here is from genome assembly GCA_026018925.1 of Tupaia tana. Taxonomy (NCBI): domain Eukaryota; kingdom Metazoa; phylum Chordata; class Mammalia; order Scandentia; family Tupaiidae; genus Tupaia; species Tupaia tana. The sequence continues at coordinate 18,690,292 of JAKSZU010000017.1, forward strand.
TATAGTAATAGATAAAATTAAATCACTCTTTACAGACCACAGTTCAAGTCCCAGATCTGGTGGCTTGCTTTCTTGCTTTCCCTTTCTCTCTGTGTGTCTGTGTCTGTGTCTGGTCCAATTAAAAAGTAATAAGAAGAAATAGAATTAAATAAATAACTTTTTAAAAAATTTTATTTTTCTTGATTTTAAAAGTATAAATACTTTTTTATAAGGAAAATATAGAAACACTTTAATAAAAAAATAAAAATCATCTGTAATCCAAATGCCCAGAAATTGTTGTAGTTAACATTTTGGTATGTAAAATCTTTCCAGTATTTTTTTTTTTTTTTGAACAGGTTTTTGTTATAGGATGCATGCACTCACCAGAAAGACGGAGAGAGACAGAAAGCAAGAAATCACCCCCCCAGGGGGATGACCACTCTGCAATCCTTCTCCTCCATTCTCCTCTCGGGGTCTTGGGCATGCACGCACACGTGCCCGGTGTGAATTTAAGCCACCGGGTCTGGGACTTGAACTGCAGTCAACTACATGGGAGTCCAGCGACATAGCCATTACGCCAACTGCTGGTTCCACTTTCCTGTATTTCTGTGTGTATTTTTGTTTCTTTTATTTAGAAGTTTGAGCCTATTGCATAAACTTTTAAGTTTTCTTCCTATAACATATTAAGAGCATTTTCCAGTTTTATTAAACATTCTTTGGAAACATGATTGCTGATTTTATCTTAAGTTGAGAAACCTAAGGGGATAGTGCTTGAACATTTAAATAATTAAGTGTAGAATAAAAGCATGTTTCGAAGCTTATATAGTATTTATACATAAAGGTCATTATCAACTTATTTACATGTTTTCTGCCTGACAGGTAAAGTGTATGCAGTAGGTGGGCATGATGGCAATGAACATTTAGGCAGCATGGAGATGTTTGACCCTCTCACTAATAAATGGATGATGAAGGCGTCGATGAACACAAAGAGGTAGATCGGCTTGGAAATTCCTTTGGAATTGATGGTGGAAAGTGAAGTTTCCTAAAATCCAAAATCCTTTCATTTTTACTTCTGTTTTTAGAAACTGCTCACATTTTGCTAGAGTATCTGAAGTGATGCTTTGTCATAAAACTATATTTTGTTAAGAAATAATAATAGGGGGCCAGAAGGTGCCATTGTGGTTAAGGCACTGGACTTCCACATGGCTGATTGCTGTTCAAATCCCAGACCAGTGGCTTCAAACACGCTGGACACGTGTGCATGCATGCCCCAAATCCTGAGAGGAGAATGGAGGAGAAGGGAATTGTGGCATGACCAAGCCCCCTCCCCGGTGTGTGTGGGGGTGGTGATTCTGTCTCTTTGTCTATCTTTATCTCTCCAGTGGCACATGTGCCCTATAGCAAAAAATCTCTCAAAAAAAGGAGACTAGACTCATGGGGACCAGAAGATGGCATAATGGTTACATCACTGGACTCCCACATGGGCTGATCATGGTTTGAGTCCCAGACCTGGCGGCTTGAAACTTATGCCAGGTGCGTGTACATGCATGCCCAAAATGTTAAAAAAGAGAACGGAGGAGATGGGATTGTGGTGTGACCATCCTCTTTATGGGGTGATTTCTCACTTTCTCTCTCTCTCTGGAAAGTGTGTACACCATATAGCAAAAATCTCTCTCTAAAATAAAGAAATAATAGAATGATGATTTAGAGTACTATAATTATAGTCACAGTTTTCGCTTATACATGAGCATTAATTTAAAAGAAACTTATTTATGAATTTAATTTTATTTATCATATTATTTATTTTTAATTTAACCAGAGAGAGAGAGAGAGAAAGGGAAAGTGAGAAAGCAAGTTGCCAGGTCTGGGACTTGAACCAAAATCAGCCATGTGGCAGTCTAGTTTAACTACACCTCCTGCTGGCCTCCATGAGCATTGATTTTTACATAAAAATTTACAAAAATAGTAGCATTGCAACGGATCAGTGGTTCTCAACTGAAGATAATTGTATCCTCTCTGTGGGACACTTGGCAATGTCTAGAGACATTGTTTGGTTATCACAGCTGGTGGGAGTGGAGAGTATTGGCACCTTAAACATCTTTATTACCATAGTATTTGGTAAATTACTGATTTATACCCAAGAGAAAAGAGATGAAAGAGACTGAGCAGATGAATGATAAGAATTTTTTCCTAGAATACTCTGATAGAGTTAGAATGTCGTGGAACAGCTACTTCCCGCAGTAACAGTAATCGCAGACACTTAAATAAGCACTCAATCTGGGTCAGGCATTTTTCTACCTTCTTTACCTGTATTCGTTAGTAACAGCTGTGTTTCAAATGAAGCAGTAAGGTAGTAGAGGTCTGTCACTAAATTTTTCCAAGTCAGTGACAAATATTTTTAGAATAGTTCAGTTTTTAGTTGCTGCAATGCTTTTTTTAATGTTTCATTATTTCATTTTAATTTGTTTTATTAAGAAATTGAGGGTACCAGCAGGTGGCATAATGGTTACACCGCTGGACTCCCACATAGTTGACCGCCGTTCAAGTCCCAGACCCAGTGGTTTAAAACGAGCCGGGCGCGTGTGTATGTGCCTAAATTCCCCAGAGGAGAATGGAGAAGGGATTGCAGCATGACCATCCTCCCCCACCCCCCAACCCCAAGGAGTGATTTCTCACTTTCTGTCTCTGGCGAGTGCACCCTATAGCAAAAGTCTCTCTGTTTAAAAAAAAAAAAAAAAAATTGAGATTTTTTTTTTTTTAATGACTATCATTACAGTGAATTAGCTTTAAACATGGGCTAAATTTCTTCCTTACAAAAAAGAGAAATAATGCCCTTTAGATATAAAGCTCATGATATAAAAACGAATGTTCTTTTGTATAGGATAGTGAAACCCTGTGACTAAAGGAGCTCTGCAGTTCGTGGGTTCAGAAATGAGACTGGTTTCTAATTTCTATGGCAGGCATCTCTGTTAGCTCACGAATCTCTCAGTTACGCATCTGAGTTTTACTCGCTGGGTATTCTAAGCCCTTTAATACTATTTTGTTGGGCTTTATCTTACGATTTCTTCTGAGTTTAAAATAGTCTGTGTAGGCTGTGCCCTATACCACTCCAGGGGGCACTGTTCACATGCAGTTGGATTGTTTGGCAACTCCGTAGCCATCAATTTAGAAGTTTTGATAAATCTAAAAATAATGGAAACAACCCCTACTGTCTGGAGGTTAACATGAAAAATAACTTGCATTGGGACACTTTTGTTTTTCTTTTTACCTAGGGATAGAACCCAGATGCTAAGTCATACATTATTGTCTTTGCAGGCGAGGTATTGCTTTGGCCTCCTTAGGTGGCCCAATTTATGCAATCGGAGGGTTAGATGACAACACCTGCTTCAATGACGTGGAGAGGTACGACATAGAATCTGATCAGTGGAGCACGGTGGCACCGATGAATACTCCCCGTGGAGGAGTTGGCTCTGTGGCTCTCATAGTAAGTATACAGTAACTTGACTTTGAATTGCACGATGTCACGTTCATTACCAAACGAAAAGGACTAACACAGTCTTAGCACCACCATGCAGATACCAATTACATACCGTAATATTTTACGGACTACAATGAAGACAGCGTAGAAATCTGCTCAGAATCTAACGTCACGTGTTTTTTGTTTTTCCTCATTTAGAACCATGTTTATGCAGTAGGTGGCAATGACGGAGTGGCTTCTTTGTCTAGTGTGGAGAGGTATGATCCCCATCTGGATAAGTGGATAGAAGTTAAAGAAATGGGTCAACGAAGAGCAGGCAATGGAGTTAGTGAGCTTCATGGTTGCTTATATGTTGTTGGTGAGTGGATGGTATTTCTGTAGTTTAATACATCAAGATATTCAGTGGCAAGTATCATAAGACGACATAGTAACAAAAATTAAATTGATTTTAGCCCTAAGTGGACTCAGTCCTAAGATGTGCTTTTGAATTCTTAAGGTTCTCTCATTCATATCTTTTGTTTCAATTTTTCTTTCATGCTGAAGACATCTACCTCCATCTGTTTCTAGGGGTGGTAGATAGACCTGAAGTAAGAGATCACCTTTAAGGAAGACACATGTTTTTAGATAAAAGGCTACAAATTGAATGTATTTTGCTAAATTTTTTAAAAGTTTATTTATTTATTCCATGAGAGAGAGAGAGTCACCCCTAACAGTGTCTTCATGTCACAGTCTCCCTCTCGTCCCAGCCTGCCCAGGTCATGGGAGCGCATGCAGGCCTGGCATGCTCGGAGAGGTCCCAGGCCATTACTTCAGGACTGTTTCTGTTGGGTCCGGCTGTGCCACCACTGTTCCAGCACCTGATCCCAAATAAACCTTGGAAGGTCTGAGGCTCTGTTTTTGTCAATTTCATTTCAAAGGAAGTTATGTTGATTACTTTAAATAAGTCAGTAAGTATTTTATGTGTATAAAGGCTGTATCCATCTTTATATTGCTTTATAAAAAATTGCCAGAGGATTTGTGCACTCACCAGAAAGAGATGAGGGTGGAGAAAGAAAGCATCCCCACAATGGGGGCATGGCCCCGCCATAGCTCCTGCTCCATCTCTCCATCCTATCAGGATCCTGAGCATGGGCCTGTGCCCATGTATACACACCCACACCAGAAGTGCTTTTCAAGGCTCCAGGGCCAGGGTTCAAATTTGGCCGTGTAGATTTTGGCTCCCCCAACCACCAGGCTGCAGAGCTGGCCTTTTGTTGCTTTTTAATTACATAATGAATTGCAGAGTTGGAAAAGACATTAGAGCAGTGCTTTCTCAAACTTTAATATGCATGTGTGTTGACTTCCATATGGCCAACCACAGTTCGAGTCCTGGACCTGGAAGCTTGCTTTCTCACTTTCTCACTTTCTCTGGTGAGTGCCTATGCTCTATAGCAAATTAAAAATATAATAAGGGGCTAGCAGATGGCATAAGGGTTACGTTGCTGGACTCCCATGTATTTACGTGGTTCAAGTCACGGACTTGGTGGCTTAAAACTCATGCTGGTTGCAGGTTCTTGCATGTCCAAAGTCCCTAGATGAGACTGGAGGAGAAGGGATTGTGGTGAGGCCGTCCCCCCAGGGGAGTGATTTCTTGCTTTCTATCTCTCTGGAGAGCACATGTGCCCTATAGCAAAAATCTCTCTGAAAGAAAAATAATACTAAATAAATAAATTAAATTAAATTAATAATTGTTTAAAAAAGTATGCATGTGAATAATCTGGAGATCGTGTTATACTGTAAAGGAGGTATTGAGATTCTGTGTTTCTGTCAGCTCCTGAGTGATAGCAGTGTTGTTTCACCTCTGTTCAACACCTTCTCCATGGCAAGGCTTTAAATGTCTATGAACTGGGAATAATAATGGCTCTCTTTGACTATCCTCCTAAGAATTACTGATATGTTAAGCATCTCAGACTACGTCTGGCACTTTGTAGGCTCCTGATAAGTGAGTAACTACATTGTGGTCAGTAATCCCCTCCTTTACAGAGGAGGAAATGGGTTCAGAGGGTTGTCACCAGTTTATATCACACTTATGCATACATATCGACGTAAGTTGTTTGTATTACTTGAGTATAATTCATAGTTCTTGACAAGAAAATGAAATACTGTTAGCATTTAGATATCTCCAATTAGTAGAAGTAATGCTGAACCTTTTAGTGTTTGTGTGTATTAAAGAAGGAAGTAACACAATTTACCTGTAGCTCCTACCTGGTCATAACAGCTGTGAAAGGCCATCAGAGACTCAGAGATTGTAAATAACTTCCTCATAGTCACATTCCTAAACAGGTGGCAAAGCTGGTATTTGAACTTGGGTCTATGTGAATCCAGAGGTCTTACAGTACACTGTTGCTCCCTCTCACAGCTCCATGTTTACCATAAGCATACAGACATATATGTCAATAGTTGCTCTTAGTTAGGACATAGTAAAAAATAGAATGACTTAGGTTGAACATTAAAAAAAGAAAGAAAAGAAAACCTCCTAGTCACTGCTATTTAAAACAGGTAGAACTGGGGCCAACAGGTGGCATAATGGTTAAAGCGCTGGACTCCCACATGACTGACTGCAGTTCAAGTCCCATATCTGGTGGCTTGAAATTCATGCTGGGTGTGTATACCTGTGTGCTCAAAATCCTGAAAGGAGAATGGAGTAGAAGGAATTGCAGCATGGCCATCCTCCTTTGGGGTGATTTCTTGCTTTCTGTCTATCTCTCTGTCTCTCTCACAAGCACACATACCCTAATTAAGCAAAAATCTCTCTCTCTCAAAAAATAAATAAATAAATAAATAAATAAATAAAACAGAACTGATTTGAATAAGAAAACTGAAGATATGAGCATATATAATAGCATGATTGCATTTTGTTTTTTCTGTTGCTTTGCTCTAAATTTGTTATTATTTGAATCTATGCATTATTTAAGGAAATGATAGAGAATCAGAGAAAAAGAAAGCTATGGCTAATCTTATTATTGAGGCGTCGGGAAAGTCATGATAGATTTATGCATTGGAAAAATATGTCATGGGGCCTGGCAGGTGGTGAGGTGGTTGAGGTCCTGGACTCCCACATGACTGATTACTGTTCGAGTCCTGGACCTGGGAGCTTGCATTCTCGTTCTCTCTCTCTCTCTCTCTCTCTCTCATCAAATTAAAGAAAAAATAATAAACAAAATAAGTAAATAATTTTTTTAAAAAAAGAGAAATATGGGACCAGCAGATGGCATAATTGTTACATTGCTGGACTCCCATATGGTCGACCCCGGTTTAAGTCCAGGACCCGGTGGCTTAAACTCATACCAGGTGCATATGTGTGCGTGTCCAAGATCCCGAGAGGAGAATGGAAGAGAAGGGGTATCATATGGTGACACATGGTGATGACACTACCGTATACATTTTTCACAATTCATAAAATTATACATGTAAAATTGGTGAATTTTATTTTAGTTGATTTAACTAAATTGAACCATTGAGAGTTGACTTTTTTTTTAAACCAACTTTGTTTTTAAAGAGACTGATTATGGGAACAGCAGATGGTATAATGGCTATGTCGCTGGACTCCCATGTAGACGACCACGGTTGAAGTCCCAGACTTGGTAGCTTAAACTCACTCTGGGCACATGTGAATGTGTGCCCACAATCCTGAGAGGAGAATGGAGGAGAAGGGATTGTGGCGTGGCCATCCCCCCTGGGGGGTGATTTCTCGCTGTCTCTCTGTCTCTCTCTGTCTGTCTGGCGAGTGCACGCGCCCTATAGCAAAAACCTCTCCAAAAAAAAATAAATAAATAAAGAGACTGATAATAATATCAATACTTTCTGTTCTCTGCGATGTAGGCTGAGTGAGTCACCAAAGAGAGCTATTATTCATTTAGACTTAGGCGTCTAAAAAGAGACACATTTGTTTTCAAAGGAAAGAGCACTATTAAAATAACAGCCTCTTATGTTTAATTCTCGGGAATATAATAAGTACATTGTTAGAATGATCCATAGAAAGGACTGTCATCATCTAGCATATGTAGCGGAAAGTTGGAGTTTTGGCAAAAACTGGTAAAAATTCTATTTTAGTCTACCATCTCTGGCATTATGATGGCAATTATAGTGTTAAGGGAAACAATCGGAGAAATTTAACTTATATCTAGATGAGTCATATGACTTAGTGTGATTTATTCCATTCTTTTAAAAAATTATTTAATTTTATTATTATTATTATTTTTAATTTGTTATAGGACACATGCTCTTACCAGGGGGAGGAGAGAAAGTAAGAAAGCAAGCTGCCAGGTCTGGGATTCAAACTGTGGTCGACCATGTGAGAGTTGAGCATCTTAACCACTGCATGACCTGCTAGCCCCAATTTATTCCATTCTTAATCTCTCTCTCTTTTTTTTTTTTTTTTTTTTGTAATTTTGCTATAGGGTGCATGTGTGTTTACAGGAGAGAGGCGGGAAGGGGGGGAAGAAAGCATACCATGAGGGGGTTGGCCATGCCAAAATCCTTTCTCCATTTTCCTCTTGGGATCTTAGGGCACACACTCATATATGTCCAGTGTGTTTTTCATGTAGCTGAGCCCGGGACTTCAACCAGGCAGTCGGCCATGTAGGATCCAGTAGCCTCCATCGCGTGCTGCTGCTGGGCCCGAGCTCTCTCACCGCTCAGAAATACCATACACACACGGAAGGGATTTCAATACTGCCTGCTTGCCCATAGGAGGCTAAGGACAAGTTATAGGAACATTTGTGTTTTTCTTTTTTTTTCTTCCTAATCTGCTTAGATACAGGGACTCCAGCTTTTCCCATTTAAGATTTTTAATCCTAGTATTAAAGTAAAATACCAACAAATTATTTTAAGTTGAATTGTAGAAAATGGTGCTGGTGATTGATAGGTACTGGGATGCATTTTTTTCTCCATTTTCTCTAACCATTCTAAAATGCGTTATTTTTAGAGAATTATTTTATTTAACTTTGTTTATTTTAATTTGACCAGAGAGGGACAGAGTGAATGAGCAAGCAAAAGAGAGGGGGAAGTGAGAAAGCTAGCCGCCAGGTCTGGGACTCAAACTGTGGTCGGCCATGTGGGAGTCCAGCACCCTTAGCCACCACACCACTTGCTGCCCCCCTAAAATGCTTTTAAAAGGTTGGGTTGTAGAAGCTATTGAACTAAGATTTAGGTGTTAATTTCTATGAAATATAATGCCTTCTGAAAATATTTCTGTAGGTGGTTTTGATGATAATTCTCCTCTGAGTTCAGTTGAGCGTTACGATCCTCGAAGCAACAAGTGGGATTATGTGGCTGCACTTACCACTCCCAGGGGTGGAGTGGGGATCGCGACCGTGATGGGCAAAATCTTCGCAGTCGGTGGTCATAATGGCAATGCATACCTAAATACAGTAGAAGCATTTGATCCAGTGCTGAACAGGTAATTTCTATGTTTTCTCCATGCTTTAATGGGATCTGCCAATACCCCAGAGTGTTAAAATACGGCTAGTTGTAGTTATTAACACAAATTGGATATATCTACCTCTAAAAGGTTACTTTCTTTTAAAGCCATTTCCAGTGTATTGATAGGAAGTTTTTGTCTTTCTCGTTGGTCTTCTGGGCAAAAGAAATCCTGCTTTGTTTCATAATAACATTCTATCTTTTCAGATGGGAGCTTGTTGGATCTGTATCTCACTGCCGAGCCGGAGCAGGTGTAGCTGTGTGTGCCTGTTTAACTAGCCAAATTCGAGATGTAGGTCACGGATCCAATAATGTGGTTGACTGTATGTGATTCGAATTCCAGCCACCAGCAATTTAGTCACATCTGATAAGCAAGCAAGACAACCAAGACTTTGATAGGATCACCTTTGAAAAATTGTGACTACAACTCAAGTTTATTTAAATGTTAACTGTGAAATTATAACTAAATATGACTTTCTAGAATGATCACTGAAGAATTATTAATAATAAAATTAAATTTGATATTTCCTGCTTCACAAATAATGGAGTAGGGAAGGAAGACAATCTAACTTGAAACTACACCTCCTCTGAAAAATGTCTAAAGTCATGTCAGACCATAGGGGAAAATCGTGAATTGTAGAAATCAAATGTAAAATAGAGTCATTTGTTAAGTTTTACCTTTTCTTTTGCCCAAATGTATTAACCTCAGGCAGTGAATTTTTCCTAGAGCAGAGATTAGAACCTGTTCACCGACATGCGGATTTTTTTGACACATAAGAGTGCTTCTTTTGAATATTATTTCCACTTGGTGCTGATGAATTTATGCCTTGCTTTTTTTCTAGGTGTTGATTTTTAAATTTCTTGGACATTTACAGAAAGAAAAAAATATTTCATCTGAGTGCCACTTGACTGCATTTTCAGAAGTTTCTAGGAGTACTATAAGAAGCCTTTAGTTTCTGTTTCAATTGCTAGGACACCAAAAGTGCAAATTTCATCTTAATAAGTCTCTATTTTTATTTTTTCCTCTCATGAAAGTAGGATTTGTTGCATAGTAAGCAAGAAGTGATCCAAGAGAAATATTAGGGAAGACTGTAGATCTGATGTTATTCTAGTGCTTAACTGAGAGGCCATGAGAAGTAGTGGTGTAGACTTCAAGGCTTCTCCTGATGAGAGGTTAGTTCTAAAGACGTCTTCAACGCTCTTCTTTGATTTATTCGTATGATTTTGAATCCAGGAATTATCTTTATGTTTTGCTATTGACCATCATCCTGGTTTTTCTGACTGTACAAAATCTGGATTTATTTATTATCAGAAAATGAATGCTTTTTTACAGAAACTCTTGATAGACTATAGTTTATTGATTAGTTTAAATTCATCATTAACCAATAAAACATTTGGTAAAAACAGAAATACAGAAACTACTCTTTTTCTCATTATATGTAATCTTTCCTGGGTATTTATTGAAATTTAATTGAAAATGTTTCTACATATGAATTTGAAGCTGGGTGTTGATTCACCTACTGAGATAACAGCTCTTTATGATTTTAACCAGCATTATAAAATGGCCAATTCATTATATGTATATATTTTTATAAATATTTATTAAGAACATTAAAACATCTGATTTTTATATGTATAGTGCAGTTTGGCCCCTCTCTTCCAGACCTTCCTAAATTTTTCTTTAATTATGCCTTCGAATTAATCATAGTTCATTGCTGGTCAGTTGGTTCACAAAGAAGCTGGGGAGTGCAAAACACCCTCCAGCCATCCAGCCTGGAAGCGTGTTGACTGAAAGCTTGTCTGGCCCTCACTAACCGGGATCCTGGACTTGTCAATACAGTTGGCCAGAAAGCAACATTACAAAAGCCAAATAACTATTGGGTATCAAACAAAAAAGAATTAAAAGGGCTTTGGCTGGCAGATAAAAGTCTTTTATGAAGCAGATTTAAAAGTTTCCAAATTCTGTTAGTTTTCTTTTACTGTCAGCTTGTGGGCAAGTTCATAAGTCATTGCTGGATCTGAGCCAGTGTTCTCTTTATAACTCTCCCCATATTGCAGTCAATCCCCAAAGGACTTAACTACAGCCCTTACCAGACTGGCTATAACTAGCTGGATGTGGTAAGTCTAAAAGCCTGACTTAACTTCCATTTCTTTTATCTAATAGAGTTCTTGTTTTTTAATGCTTGTCTGGTATGTGTATGGTATTTATTTTTGGCACAGGGATATTATTATTTCCCTAAGATTATTTAAGTTTTTTTTTCTTCTTTATTTTCGCCTTTGTGCTTTGTATAGAGATGGGGGGCAGGACGTAAGGGTATTACATTTCCATTTCTGGTTTTTTACTGTGCGTGGTTAATTGCCTAACATACCAAGTTAGTACCCTGGCCACTCATAAAACATCACATACACTCAGGTGCCACATCTTGGTGTTTGGGTCAGTGACGAGCTGCACACACAATGGTCATGGGTTCTTCCGCGTAGCCTAGGCATGCGCGATCTCTACCATCTACATTTGTGTAGTACACTCTGATGTCTGACACGGTGACAGAATCACCTCATGACACATGTCTCTGACTGTGTCCCCGTCTTTAAGCTGCACGTGACTAAACTCCTAGTGGAAGTAAAGGAAACCTGTGGTTGGCTGTTAACATGAGAATTCGGAAGCCAAGCTTTAAAGAACCTAACAACATTATGAAAAAGCACATGGGATAAATAGGCACAAAATTGGACAGAAACTACTCCTTGAGATATGGAATGAGAAGCAGCTGAAGGAATTATGCAGTCGAAAGTTGATAATAATTATAGGAACGAAGAGACACGGTATTTAAAGAAAACGACTGCTTAATTGGGAGTCCTGTCACCTTCGCCTCAGGTGTTAATAGCACCTACCAAAAAGTGATGAAAAAAGTAGAGCTAAAATACTGCAGTTGTAAGTGGAGAAAAAAGGGAAAATTTGTATATTATTTCTTCAAGAAATATGTTGACCTGCTTTTGTTTGGTTCTCCCCTTTAGTCATGAAGGCCACCGTTACTGTATTGCACTGCCACTTTAAGAACCAATTACTTGGCACTGTTTTCGACTAATTTCACTATCTTCTTTTGTAACTGATTGTTTTAAAAATGCTTGAATACAGTTTGTACCCAAGGGAGTACTATTCATTCTTTTAATTCCCAAATAAATGTAAACTTGTGATACTGCTAAGTGTTTAGATAAGTGATCGTTAAAATTACGAAACTTCTCTTGGAAATGGTAAACTTGAGAATTTCCTTTGCTGTTTTATTTCTCTTATGTTTTATATGATAAAGATAGAATGCATTTAAAATCTAGCTGTGTTTGTTTGTTTTTTTAAGAATTATTTAATTTAGGGAGCCAGCAGGTGGTGTAGAAGTTAAGGGCACTGGACTCCCACATGGCCGACTGTGGTTTGAGTCCTGGACCTGGCAGCTTGCTTTCTCACTTTCTCTCTCTCTCAGTCCCTCTCTGGTCAAATTAAAATAAATAAAGTTAAATAAAATAATTATTTTGAATAAATAAATAAATGTGAAGTTCCCATAGCAGGTTACTTAATTTTCAAAAAATATTTAATTTAATTTAGTTTTTTATCATTATTATTATTATTATTATTATTTGACTAGGGAGAGAGAAAGGGAAAGTGAGAAAGCACTTTGGGACTTGAACTGTGGTCGGCCATGTGGGAGTCCAGTGTATCAACTATCACGCTACCTACTGGCCCCTGTAGTCATGTTTTATCACTTAAAATGTTTCTGTGGTTTCTCATACATACTATTACAGAAATTATTCTTGGAGTGTCACTGGCTATGTCTCTTTTTCTCCTTCATTATGAAATTACAAGTGGCAGTAAAGCTACTCTATAATATTTTCTTAAAGTCATTTATAAATTTGTGTTATAATATCCAGCAAATCAAAATAATAATCATATATATTACCAAGCACTAATATCAGAGTTAGTTATTAACTCAAAATAATGTTGCATATATTTATTACAATTTTCCCTCACTACCTGTGTTGGGGATTGGTTCCAGGCCTTCCCCACAGATCCCCAAATCCAAGTCCCCTCAACCCAAGTCCCCTCAAATGGCGGAGTATTGGCATAAAACCTACCCACATGCTCTTGTGGACCTTAACTCATTTTTGACAGTTGCTTAAGATTAGTGAGGCTACTTACATCAGTTGATTTTGCCCTTTAATTTTTGTAATTGTGAATCATCTCTAGATTACTTACAGTACGTAGTACCAGGTAAATGCTATATAGTTGTTACACTCTTATTTTTTTTAATTTTGTATTGCTATTTTTTATGGGTGTTCTGTTTGTTTTAAATATTTCCCACCTGTGTTCCTGTGAATCTGCAGGTCTAGAACTCACAGGGACGGCAGGTGGTGTGGCAGTGAAGAGTGCTGCACTCCCACATGGCCTATGCGGTCTGAGTCCTGGACCTGGCGGCTTGCTTTCTCACCTTCCCTCTCTCACTTTCTCTCACTTTGTCCCTCTCTGGTCAAATTAAAATAAATAAATAAAGTTCAACAAAATAATTCTTTAAAAAATAAAAGAGGGCTGACTGTATATATGCCCCCCTAGGAGAGGGTTACATCCTGACAAACCCATGAAAATGGAAAATATTAAAAGTTGAAAATACCTTTAATGCACTTAACCTACCAGGCATCATAAATTAGCCTAACCTCTCTTAAACACATAAGAACACATACATTAGCCTATAGTTGGGCAAAATGATCTCACACAATGCCTATTTTATAATAAGGTGAATATCTCATGTAATTTATTGAATACTGAAAGTAAAAAATAGCATGATTGGGTAGTTGTGTGGTTTCTACTGAATGTGTATTGCTCTTGCAAACTGTACAGTTGAAAAATCTTAAATCAAACCATTAAGTCAGGTACGATTTCTAGTAATAGGAATTCCTTTCTGTAAGGTCTAACTTCTCATTATTTAATTGCCATTATGGAGTTTTATCAAAATTACATAATTGTTTATTCGTCTTGCAAGTATGAAATTGATTTCATACATTGGGGGTAATATTTTTCTTATATAAAGGCTCTTTATGTTTAATTGAAAATAGGACAGTTTTTTTATTCTTTCAGAAACTAAAGGCAGCTGATGTAAACAGTTTCACTAATTTGAAGCTGTTTCTCTTCAGTATTTTCAGACTTGTACTGTATGCAAATGAGACTCTGCCTTGAGATGGTTTTTGTCCTTTCAAACAGCAAACTTGCAAAGCTGTAACTTTTTTTTTTTTTTAAAGGGGTTTTTGCCCTAGTGCATGTGCGCTTGCCAGAGAGAGAGACAATGAGAGGGAAAGTGAGAAATCACCCCGCAGGAGGGATGGCCACGCCATAATTCCTTCTCCATTCTTCCTCTTCTCTATTCTTGGGCATGGGCTCACACACACCCAGCGTGATTTCGAAGCCACCAGGTCCAGGACTCAAACTGCGGTTGGCCATTCAGGTGGGAGTCCAGCAATGTAACCACTATGCCATCTGCTGGCCCCTTCTGTAATGTTTTTTTAAAGCAAAGTTACCATTGCTAAAAACTTTTCTTTGACAACAGCATAAAGAAGCCATTCGTTAGGGACCAGCAGTTGGCATAATGGCTATTTCGCTGGACTCCCATGTAGTCGACCCCAGTTCGCGTCCTGGACCCGGTGGCTTAAAACTCACACTGGGCATGTGTCCGTGCGTGCCCAAGATCCCGAGAGGAGAATGGAGGAGAGGGGATTGTGGCTTGGTCATCCCCCCTGGGGGATAATTTCTTTCTTTCTGTCTCTCTGTCTCTGTCTGTCTGCCCTATAGCAAAAACCTCTCAAAAAGAAAAAAAGAAAAGAAAGAATCCATTCGTTAAATCACTGAAGAAAATTAGTCTCAGTCATTTGGACTCAAATCACAGATTGATTATGGACCTGTGTATTTGATTCATCATACATGATTCAAATGTGGCTTTTTCCACAGGTGAAGTTTACCCTCAAATAAGGTTTTCCTCCATTGGTAAAAATGTTTTCAAAAGTGGCCCAGCAGTTGGTGCAGCAGTTAAGGCGCTGGATCTCACATGGATGGCCGTGATTCAAATCCTAGAGCTGGTGGCTTGGAAATCATGCTAGGGACGTGTATGTGCATGTCCAAAATCCCAAGAGGAGAATGGAGAAGAAGGAATTATAGTGTCCCTATCGCCTCCAGGATGATAGCTCACTTTCGCTCTCTGGTGAGTGCATACACCATATAACCAAAAAAAAAAAAAAAAAAAGGTTTTCAAAAGTAAACAGTTCCGATGAAAGACTTCTAAACTCATCCTGAGCAACAGTAACTCAGTGAGAGAAGTGTATAGCCTTTTTGAGAGGCAACTACAGGAGGAGACTTAAATACATTTTGTGGAGGGATAGAATTAAAATATGGGGACCAGCAGTTAGTGTAATGGCTATTTCGCTGGACTCCCATGTAGTCGACCGCGGTTCAAGTCCCGGACCTGGTGGCTTAAACTCACGCCAGGCGCATGTGCGTGCATGCCCAATATCCCGAGAGGAGAATGGAGAAGGGATTGCAGCGTGGCCATCCCCCCCCCCCCCCCCCCCGGGCAGTGATTTCTCGCTTTCTGTCTCTCTGTCTCTTTCTGGCTAGAACACGTGCCCTATAGGGCAAAAAACCTCTCACCAAAATATGTTTAAAATGTTAAAATATGAATTTACAGGACCAGCAGAATGACATAATGATTATGTCACTGGACTCCCATATGGCTGGCCATGGTTCTAGTCCTAGACCCTGTGGCTTGAAACTCATGCTGGGTATGTGTGCGTGCATGCCCAAAAATCGCAAGAGGATAATGGAGAAGGGATTGCGGCATGGCCATCCCCCGGGGGGAGATTTCTCACTTTCTGTCTTCTGTCTCTGTCTTTTCAGTGAGCACACGCCCTATAGCAAAAAAAAAAAAAAAAAAAAAAAAAATCCCCCCCCAAAAATCAATGCATAGTTTGTTCACAATGTGCACTTTTCATAATACCATTTTCATATTTGAGTATAAATATTCTATGTTTTTTTGTGTTTTTTTAAAGAATTATTTAATTTTATTTATTATTATTATTTTTCATTTGCTATAGGGCATGTGCACTCACCCTAGATGAAGAGGGACAGAAGGAGGGAGGGAAAGTAAGAAAGCAAGCCACCAGGTCCAGGACTCAAGCCACGGTTGGCCGCATGGGAATCTTGTGCCTTAATCACCACACCACCTGCTGGCTCCTGCTGTGGTTTTTAACAAATCATTCTTCCATTACGTTAGCGGTTGAGGCTAAGTTCAGTGTACCTGAACAAGCTAGAATAGAAACGGTTTCTTAAATTTGAATAATAGCCCTGGGAGTATGGACCATCACTTTTTAAAAAATCATTGCCTAAGGCATGGTCACGTGGCATCCTGTCAGAATTGTGGGCATGCGCACACACGCACCCGGAGTGTTTCTTGAGCCTCCAGGCCCACCCAGTGCCAACCATGGTCTACCACGCAGGGTCTGGTCCCCAGCGCACAGCGCTTACAGGGCTGGCCCTCAGTGACTTTTTTTAATGTATCACCCTGTAGCAGTCACTTTATAATGACATTCTTTGTCTTTATAATGATGCTGTGTTTGGGGCCAGCCAGTTGTGGTGACTAAAGTGGCTAGATCCCACATGGCAGACTAAGTGGTTCAAGTTCTAGATCTGGCAGCTTGAAAATCATGTGAAACACCGGTACGTGCATAACCGTTTTCCCTAGAGAATGGTTTCTCTCTTTCTCTCTCTCCGTGGCAAGCACATGTCCCCTGTAGCAAGATTAAAAATATAAATTGGGGCTGGCAGGTGGCGTGGTGGTTAAGAGCATTAGACTAGGCAACTTGCTTTCTCATTTTCCCTCTCTCTCTGTCTTTCCCTCTCACTCTGGTCAAATTTAAATAAATAAAGTTAAATAAAATACTTCTTTTAAAAATGTATAAATATACATATATATAAATAAATGAATAGGGTCAGAGGCGGTGTGGTGGTTAAGGTGCTAGATCCCACATGGCTGATTGGTTCAAGTCCCAGATTCTTCCAGTGTATACATCATGCCCAAAATCCCAAAAGAAGAATGGAGAAGGGATTGTGATGTGGCCATCCCCCTGGAATGTGATTTCTCACTTTCCTATTCTCTCTGTCTCTCTTTGACAAGCACATAAAAAATACCTATTTTTTTTCTGAGAGTTTTTGTTTTATTTTTGCAATAGGGCATGTGCGCTTGCTGGAGAGACAAAACAATGACAGAGAGAAAATGACGAATCATCCCCCTGGAGGGATGGCCACACCGCAATCCTTTCTCCTCCATTCTCTCAGGATCTTAGGCATGCACGCACATGTGCCCAGCGTAAGTTTCTCTTTTTTTTTTTTTGGAGAGGTTTTTGCTATAGGGCGCGTGCGCTCGCCAGACAGAGAGATAGAAAGGGAGAAATCACCCCCCAGGGGGTATGGCCACGCTGCAATCCCTTCTCCTCCATTTTCCTCTCGGGATCTTGGGCATGCACGCACACACGCCCGGCGTGAGTTTTAAGCCACCGGGTCTGAGACGCGAACCTCGGTCGACTACATGGGAGTCCAGCGACATAGCCATTACACTAACTGCTGGTCAAGCCACAAGATCCAGGACTCGAACCATGATCAACCATGTGGAAGTCCAGTGCCTTAATCACTACGCCACCAGCTGGCCCCCATCATTCTACCTATGTAAACCGTTTTAAACTAGGTTTAGAAACGGGGTCGGCAGGTGGTGTGGCGGTTGAGGTGCTGGACTCCCATATGGCCAACTGCGGTTCAAGTCCTGGACCTGGTGCCTTGCTTTCTCACTTTCCCTTTCTCTCTGGTCAAGTCAAATAATAGTAACAAATAACATAAATAATTTCTTTAAAAAATAGATTTAGAAACATAGACTTGTCTAAGATCTATCTCTGGCAAGTACACCCACCCTATAGAAAAAATGCTTTTTTCTCAGTATTTTGAAATTATTCCACTGTCCTCTGGTTTCTGTTGTATTTTGTCAGCTGCCATGTAATTATTTTTCCTTCCTACAAGATCTGTTTTTTTTCCTGAGCTTTTCTTTTTTTTCTTCTACGAACAAGAGACAGAAAGACAGGCTCCCCCAACCATCTGGATGCCACAGCGCACCCCCAGTTTCAGCCAGGCCCAGGTCATGGTACACACGAGCCCAGTGTGCCCAGGATGCTCTCTGGACTTGAACCTGGAACCTACCCACGTAGGTCAGCCTCACAGAGCACTCGCATTACCGCCATGCCACCCACCGGCCCCTCCTTGCTGTTTAGTTTTCTGTGGCTAGATACGGTTTGCTTGCTAATATACGTCGATTCTTCTGTTTGTGATATTTCTCTTTCTCTGACAATTCCAGCTGTGGACTCTGTTTATCCTGGGATTTGGGAGTCTCTATTCACCAATTTTCACTTCCCCTTCAGCTTCGTGTGATCCATTGTTAAACCACTGAAGTTTTTAATTTCAATTGCTGTACTTCTCATTCCCAAATGCTATTTTATTCCTCGATTAGTCATTTTTAA
This sequence comes from Tupaia tana, assembly GCA_026018925.1. Taxonomy (NCBI): domain Eukaryota; kingdom Metazoa; phylum Chordata; class Mammalia; order Scandentia; family Tupaiidae; genus Tupaia; species Tupaia tana. The sequence continues at coordinate 18,708,797 of JAKSZU010000017.1, forward strand.
TGGATTTTTTAAAAATCTGCCAGAGGGTATGTGTGCTAGCTGGAAAGACAGAGTGGGGAAGCGAGAAAGCACCTGCCATAGGGCGTGGTCATGCCACAGTGCCTCCCCCTCCCTCTGTCCCTCCTTTCAGGATTGTGTGCACCCATGCACATGTGCCTGACGTGTCACAAGCAGTCCGGTCTGGGATTCGAATGGTGCAGTCGGCCGTGTGGGATCCAGCCCATGTAACTACCGGGTCACAGGTTGGCCCTGGAGGAGTTGTTACTGCTTACTATTTTGCCTTTGGTTTCTGTCTTTTTAGAAGACTTCCAAATGTTTGTGGAAAAATGGAATTAAAACTTCACTTTATTTTGGTGCAACCATATTTTTAAATGCATGCATAAGTTTTTCCTAATGCACATTTTTCATGAACTTTTGAAGACCCCTTGTATTTCTTTGTACATTTCATACCTAGTTATCTTTATATTCTGTAGCCAGGAATTCCAGAAATTCCTGTATCAAAAGTCTTTAGGCGTCTAGATCAATGTATTGTTTCTGCTGAACTTTTCCTGATGGTGGGCCATTCTTCCCGTGTGTTTGATGGTTTTTATTTTGTATGTGTGTGCTTCATCAAACCTGTGAGAATCCAGAGGCTTTATGCCATCTGCTGGTCCCCAGAAAGGTTTGATAATTGTTTTTCTAGGCCAGGGAGCAACACTGGCCTGGCATATTTAAGCCCCTTCCTTGGCCATGGGTCCAGGGCTTGGTCTCCCACTCCCGGGGCTGATAATGGTGCTCGTCCTCAGGGTGACCTGGGCTCTCCTCACTTCCCACTCCTGCTCAGGTTCCAGCCCACGTACCGGCCCTTGGAGGTCTCTCTGAGCTCTCAGAGAAGCATTTAAGAGTGTGTTGTTTATCATTTAGGATCCAACAGGAATGGGAGAGTCTGTTCAGATGATTTCATCTTTCATAACCCCACAAACATTGCCTCTGCCATTCTCCAGGTCAGGAAAAATAGAGGTTTGTCTTCATCGACTTCCATGTACATTTCTCGCAGGTGGCACTAAGCTCCTCCGTGAACTTGTCCGCCCACTGCCTTACTTAGGCCTTCACAGATGAGCTTTTAGATTCCATGTATTTATTTTCATTCCTGGAGTTTCTTGGGTTAATTGAAACTATTCATAGAAATATTTAAAAGGATCATTTAGGGGGACCAGAAGATGACATAATGGTTATGCTGCTGGTCTCTACGTAGTCGCCTGTGGTTTGAGTCCCACACCCGGCAGTTAAAAATTCACACAGAGCATATGCGTGCATGCCCAAAATCCCAAGAGGAGAATGGAGGAGAGGGGATTGTGGCATGGCCATCCCCCGAGGGGGTAATTTCTTGCTTTCTGTCTCTCTGCCTTTCTCTCTCTCTGTGGAACCTATGTGCCCTAGAGCAAAAATCTCTCAAAAAGTAAAAAAATAAAAATAAAACTATCACTTAGGAACATCGATGAATTCGTGCAGATACTCGCGTCCCTCCAAGTGCCTTTGTCCTGAAGGTCTCACGCACCAGTTCATTTGGACACGCCAGTCCCTTTGCACACCGGTATGTTCTAAATCCCTTCCAAAATATGACTCCAAAGGACGGATGTAGATTCAGAAAATAATTGCACTCTGCCTACGCTTTTACAACCTTTCTTTTTGAACAAATGTTTCTGTTTAGTGTAACAAATGTAATGGCCGTTGGCCAAAAGTAATAAAATCCTTACCTAACCATAAATTTCCTGATTTCCTCCTGGTCCGTGTGAAAACAGACTTTTCGCCGGCCCGGAAGCCCGAGCTCAGGGCTGCGTGGCAGTGTACTGTACTGCATGCTAATGCACAGTCCTCTTTCCTTCCTTTCACTGCTTTCCACTTCCTTTCCTCCTACTTACTCTGACGTACTAAATGTGTTTTGGGGTCAGCTTTCCTGAGGCATCGTTTGTATCAAATTCACCTACTGTAAGTATACAATGCAAGGGTCCAGTCTACGTCAACATGGCCGTCATGCAGATTTGGAACACGCTCACCATCCTTCCAGAATTTGTACAAGCCTTTTTGCAGTTAGCCCCATCTTCTCCCCCCAGGGGACCACTGATCTGTCAAATTTCTGTCTATAAATTTGCCCTTTCTGGGCATTTTGTACAAATGGAATCATACACACACATATGTGTATGCATGTATACACATATATACATATATCACCTTTTACATCTGGTTTCTTTCTTAAAAGATTTAACTTTTTATTTATCTACTCATCTATTTATTTTAATTTGACCAGAGAGGGACAGAGAGTGCGTGAGAGAGAAGGAAAGTGAGAAAGCAAGCTGCCAGGTCCGGGACTCAAACCGCAGTTGGCCATGTGGGAGTCCAGCACCCTTAACCACCACATCACCTGCTGGCCCCAAAAGGTTTTTTAAGCATTATTTTATTATTTTTTTAATTTATTTTTTGCTATAGGGCGCATGTGCTTGCCAGAAAGACAGAGAAACAGAGAGATAGAAAACGAGAAATCACCCCCCAGGGGGGATGGCCACGCCGCAATCCTTTCTCCTCCATTCTCCTCTCGGGATCCTGGGCACGCAGGCACACATGCCTGGCGTGAGTTTAAGCCACTCGGTCCGGGACTCAAATCCCAGTTGACTACATGGGAATCCAGCGACATAGCCATTACACTAACTGCTGGTCCCTTATTAATTTTTTTAAGTTGACCAGAGAAAAAGAAGGAAAGGGAGAAAGCAAGCTGCCAGGTCCGGGACTCAAACTGCGGTCAGCAATGAGGGAGTCCAGGTGCCTTAACCACCACGTCACCTGCTGGCCCTTGATTTTAAGAAAATGCCAAACTAGGGCTAGCAGTGTGGTGGTTAGGGCCCTGGACTCCCACGCGGTTAAAATCCGTAACTATTATACCATCTGCTGGTCCCCCAAAATTGGATAACTCTAGGGGGGAAAATAAAGTCAACTGCTCTTCAAAGTGACTGTAGCCAGTTTGGTTCCCACCAGCGAAGTATGAAGTTCCCAGCTTCTCCTTCCTTCCAGCACTTGGAGTCTTGTCTTTGAGCATGTCCTACTGGGCGTGCAGGGGTGTCACTGCTGTTACGCAGCTGTAAGCCAAAGCATCCCCATCTTGTTCTTATAAGAAATGGCTGCCCTCTAGTGGCCCCTTCTGCATATGACACTTGGGAAAAGGGACCCTCCTGAGAAGCCTGAGGCTGAAGTGGGCTTGTTCTGGTTCCCATTCACTGCACCAGTGCCTGGCCCTTGCGCACAGTGAGCCCTGTTGGAGCCCAGCTTCAGAATGTTTTCCTCATTACCATGATTGATAATCCCCAGGGGCTGGCATGGCTGGTGGTGGCTTTTATGGACTCCCAGGACGTAGGTGCATTATAGTCAGAATTAAATTGCTGGCTTCAGACTCCATCCACTCCATGCACTAAGAGCTTTTGGTACAACGGCTTACACCCGTAGTGGCTAACGCCTGTCAAGAAAGGGGGGGGGGGGGGTAGGAGGTGGTTTGTTGACTCAAACCTACCACGTTCTTTCAAACCAGAGCCAGAGGAGTACATAACTTTTACCAGTGGAATGAATGTAAATTCTTTTTAATGATTCGCACATAAGTGGAGTCTGGTGGCTCCTTGGTATTTTCAGGTAACACTTTGTAAATATGTCTGCGGAGAGCTGTAAAAGTCCAGGAGATTGGGTCTCAGCTGCCCCAGGCTCCCGCGGCTCTGGGGGAAGGGAGCATGGAGTGTGGAGTTGAGCTAGGCAGGAGCCTGACCAGCGTTGGCTTTAAGAAATGTGTATTTGGGGGCCAGTAGTTAGCGTAATGGTTATGTCGCTGGACTCCCACGTAGTCGACCACGGTTCGAGTCCCAGACCCGGTAGCTCAAACTCACGCCAGGCATGTGTGCGTGTGTGCCCAAGATCCCGAGAGGAGAATGGAGGAGAAGGGATTGCGGCACGACCATTCCCCCTGGGGGGTGATTTTTCGCTTTGTGTCTCTCTGTCTCTGTGTGGTGAGCACATGCGCCCTATAGCAAAAACCTTCCCCCCGCCGCCAAAAAAAAAATGTGTATTTGTAAGTAAAGAGAGCTGTGCCTTCATTCAGGGAAGTAGAACCGAACAATCATGGTTTCAATGTGCAAGTGTTTGCTTTTTGAAGTAGCGCACAAATTGTGTCACTTATTTAAAAAGCAGAGAGAATGTAAATATGTGAAATCTCCCTAAGCTGAGCTCCTAGGTCTAAGATTTCCAAGCAACCTGAGAATGCATCTTCCATCATACATGTGTGTGCATGTATTAGGTGTGTACACACACACACACACACACACGTGCATGCCAGGACACAGGAGAGTAGAGAAAACCCGACAGTCTGTCCGCTGCTCTAGGCAAACAGGAAGGAGGAGAGCGGCTGAGCCATCCATGCGGGATGCTTTGGCACGCAGTGATTCTACTCCAGAGTAAGTACAACCCAGGAGGTTTCTGTTTCGATTTGTTTTGTTTTCTTAATTTGACAAGAGACAGACTGAGAGAGGGAAATGGCTAAGCAAGCTACCAGGTCCAGGACTTGAATCATAGTGGGCCCTGTGGGAGTCCAGCACGTGATTACACCACGCCCCCTGCCGGCCCCAACCCAGGACTTTCACTCACTGGGGTGTATTCAGGGGTAAAAAGAGTAGAGTAGGAGAACGCCTTTTTTTTTTTTTTTTTTTTTTTTTTTTAATTTGACCAGAGCAAGAGAGAGAGAAAGTGAGAAAGCAAGCCACCAGGTCCGGGATTCAAACCATGGTTGGCCATGTGGGAGTATCCAGTGCCTTAACCACCATGCCACCTGCTGGTCCCGGAGAACACTTATTCAACATCATGGTAAACACTGGATACCAGTAGGGAAAACTTTAGTATTCTGGAATTAAAATAATTTTTAAACATGTATCAAAACCTAAAAACTGGGGCCAGCAGATGTGGTAGGTAAGTCACGGGACTCCCACATGGCCAACCCCGGTTCAAGCCCTGGCCTTGGCAGCCTGAAGATCACACCGGGCACGTGCTCAACTGTGTGTCCCAAATCCTGAGAGGAGAATGGAGGAAAAGGGTTGCGACGTGGCCAACCCCCTTGGCGGATGATTTCTCACTTTCTCTCTCACCAACTCTCTACGAGAGTGTGGCCTGCTCAGCTGAGTATTACTGGTTGTCCAGCGGTACCAAGATACATTGCAAAATGCCCCCCCCCCCCCCCCCCCCCGGTTGCTTAGAGTAATTTTCAGGATTGTTTAGCAGTAAGGGGATGATAATCCTCTGATTGTCTTCAACTCCTACATGAATAAGGTGAGTGAGATGTTAGGCCTGGGCCCCCTTAATAGAGATGGGGGATTTAAAGCACTTACCCAGAATAGGCAATGGTCTTTTAGAACTAAAATAGAATTGTCTGTTTGGAAAGTATTTCGAGCCCGCCCTCCAGTTGGCTAGAAGGGCAAAGGCCTTTATTATCAGAGCCTGGGTGTCTCACTGCAGTCCCGGCTTTCAGCTGAGCGTGGTCTGCAGGGAAACCACAAACGCTGAGCCCTGTTCTAAGACAATCAGACCAGACAGAACAGTTATCTCATCACAACCGAAGTAGAGCAGATAAGCCTCCGATTATAGTCTGGCAAAGATTCACTGGGCTTCAGAGTTGTTTGGAACAGATCTGAGACTGTTAATTACTACCTAGATGACTTAAAAGTAGCCCGGAGGGTGACGTGACAATCTGCGTTCCCGCCCACCCTGGCAAGCAGTGAGCAAATATCCCAATAACGCCGACCCAAGTACTTGCTGGGGAGACCAAGGACACAGAGGTCACTGCGGGCCTCTGACTGGTGCACCCGGCGTGGCGGTAAAACTGCCTCGCCTGTGGGAATAAAGCCTGTGTACCTCATGGAGGCAGCAGATGCCTACATAAAAGTAAGCTGTCAAAACAGCGTAATAGAAACTGAAAAGCAAAAGAAAATTTGGAGAGAAACAATTATAACCTGCTAAAGGTCAGTACCTGAGAGTTAAAAGGAGAAGGATGCTGCTTTCAGCCGGCCTGGTCGCTGGTTCCTTTTACTGCTCAGCATCTCCTTAATTCACAGAAAACTTCCGGGTGGGGAATTCCTTCCCTAGGATTTAGGTGAAAACAACTCCCCTCAGTCCTTCCGCCAAGATGGGCCTTTGAATGAGTCTAGAGTACTGCTCACTTAACTCAGGCACTGCAAACGGCAACTGGACACAGAAGGGGAAGCTACGCAGCACCTCGGCACGCAGGGACTGCAAACATCAGGGTTGCCATTCCCCACCCATCAAACGGAGGGTTTTCCTCTTTCTGTTTCTGAACAATACAAGTTGAGCTACCTTAAACCAAAATGCTCCAAAATTGAAACCTATTTTTTAAAAAAAGAGTTATTTTTTTAAAGATTTATTTTGTTTTGTTTTTTAAATTTTGCTAGAGAGAGAAGAGAAAGAGAAAGTGAGAAAGCAAGTCACCAGGCCGGGACATGATCCATAGGTGGCCATATGGGAGTCTAGCTCCTTAACTACTGTGCCATCTGCCAGCCCCTAAAAAGAGTTATTTAATTTTATTATTATTTCATTTAACCAAAGAGAGACAGAGAAAAGGAAAGTGAGAAAGCAAGCTGCCAGATTCAGGACTTGAACTGCAGTCCAGCACCTTAACCATCATGCCACCTGCTGGTCCCACATGGAAACCTTTTTGAATGCCGACATGGCACCACAAGTGGGGAATTCCATACCTGACCTCATGTGAAGGACCTTCTAGTTCAAAATATTTATACAGTTACCTTCAGGCCATGTGTTTAAGGTATATATGGAACAAATGAATCTCATGTTTAGCTTGAGCCCCGTTTCTTACATACCATTATGTGCATGAAAATGTCCCAGGATCTGAAATGCACAACAGTGGTCCCAAGTATTTCAGATGAAGGTCACTCTATTTGTACTCAGGGTTGAAAAAGTAGGAAAATGATTGCTCTGGAAACATTTGATACAACTTTTCTTTGGGCAATGTGACAATAACAACACCCTGTATAATATACTCCTCCAGTTCTTCACCTCCAGTGGAATAATTAGTTTGAGCAAGAATCAGCAATACTGAAGTGAAAGGTCGTGGAACAGACAGGAGCCCATTTTTATGATGGAGTTCTGGTGAGCATAGCTTAACCAAAGACTCACATTTTGCCTCACTAATAGTAAAAACCATTTTTGGTATCTCGTGATGCGACCCAGTGAAGCACACATCACTGTGAAAGAGTCTCACCCAATATAATCAAGCCCGAGACCTGGCATGATGGTTAAGGTGCTGGACTCCCACATGGGCTGACTGCAGTTCAAGTCTTGGATCTGGCAGCTTGCTGTCTCACTTGCTTCTGTCATTAGTTAAATGAAAAAATAATAATGAAACTATATAACTAACTGCCAGGGTATGGGAAATACCGGAAGTGGAGGAAGGCTCATGGGCACTTTGAGGAAGTGGACAAATCCAGGACGGAAGACATTATATAAAAAGAGGGGGCTTTGGGGGCCAGTAGGTTGCTTAGTGGCTAAGGCACCAGATTCCCACATAACCAACAATGATTCCAGTCCTGGACCCAGAATCCCGGAGAATGGAGAAGGGATTGCTGTATGGCCATCCCCACTGAGGTGGGCAAGTTCTCACTTTGCCCTCTCTCTGTCTCTCTTCAGCGAGCTGAAGTGCCCAATGGCAAAATCTAAAATAAAGGGGGGGGGGAATTTTAAATAAATACAGACATAACCAAACCAAATATAATGCATGAAACCTGACTGAAGATCTCATGATGCCTGGAATTTACTATTCAGCATAAAAATGGGGAGGGAGGGTGGCGGTGGGGAAGGGTCCACAGGAAGCTCATGAAAAATGCCTCTCATAAAAAAACTGCAAGACTTCTAAACTTCTTTGCTCCCAAGGATATGTGTAATTCCATGTTTCCATGGACTTTCTGAAGTCCTCTCCTACAGACACATACTTATAGAAAGAAAGTGTAGTAGAAGCAACCCTCCAGCCAGTAGTTTAAAGAAGCCAGATCCCTCATGGCCGACCACAGTTCAAATCTCAGCCCCCGTGGCGTGAAAAATGCAAGGATTGTGTACTGCCTGCCCTAAATCCCAACGGGACGAAGAAATGAGGAAGGGGTGGCAGCGTGACCATGCCCCGCCGCAGGTGCTTTCTCCTTTCCTCTCTCCCTGGTGCATAGACCCCCTGGCAATTAAATATATGGTCAAAAGTTCATCATTGAGCCTAGGGGGTAGACATATATGTAAACATTGTATTATTCTGCTCTGTATATATGAACATTTTCAAACAAGAGGAAAAACACCTTTCCACATCACAATCCAGTTCTGGGACTCTTAACAAGGAAACAGTTTGAATTTGCTCAAATGTATTGTTTTAGGGAGTCATAGAACCATTCTTTTTAATATTTTCAGTTTAGAAATAATGCCTAACAAGATGTTTGGTTAAATACACTGGCATGTCTATACCTGGACATTTAAAGTTATCAAAGGGGGTCAGAAAGTGGCATGGTGGTTAAGGCAATGGGCTCCCACATGGCGAACTACAGTTCGAGTCCCAGACCTGGTGGCTTGCTTTCTCACTTCTTTCTCTGGCCAAATTTAAAAATAATAAATAAAATCAAATACCTCTTTAAAAAGTAAGTTAAAGGACCAGCAGTTAGCGTAATGGCTATGTCGCTGGACTCCCACGTAGTTGACCGCGGTTCGTGTTCCGGACCCGGTGGCTTAAACTCACGCCGGGCGCGTGTGTGTGCGTGCCCAAGATCCCGAGAGGAGAATGGAGGAGAAGGGATTGCGGCGTGGCCATCCCCCCTGGGGGGGTGATTTCTTGCTTTCTGTCTCTCTGTCTCGGCGCCCTATAGCAAAAACTTGTTAAAAACAAACAAACAAACAAACAAACAAAAAAACCCTGTCAGAAAAAGTAAGTTAAAAAATAAAGTTATCAAAGACATGGAAAAGTTTTGTGCAAAAGGTTAAAGACCCAGAAGAGATTTGACGATCCATCTTCCCAGGCTCAGTTCACATCAGATCTCCCTATGGTGTCTCATAATCAACTAAAACACTTCCTTTCTCCACAGTGGCCGTGTGAGCCCCCCACACAGCAACTGGTGTCTGGTCAGCTTTCCTGTACGCTTGCTGCGGGGGTCCATGTTTATAACGGAGTTCTGGTGAGCATAGCTTAACCAAAGACTCACATTTTGCATCAGGACCGAGAGAAGCAGAGGTTGAACTGCTGTGAGAGCCACGAGATGAGCAGGGGTGAGCAGCCAGGTCCTCCTCGGTGCTCAGGGGAAAGCCGGAGAGTCAGACCTGGGATAGGGTGGGGCGGTGCGGGGAGGGAGTCAGCCAGAGCTGCCCTTTGTCTAATGGGACCCTTGTGATCTTACTGAGTAGACACTGGATCGGATTGGATCAGATCGGATCAGATCGACACAGTGCAATCCTGAGAAGGGAAAACCTGGGCTCGAATTCAGGGAGTCAGGTTTCAGAGCCTCAGGCCTTTCCAATCCCTCCAAACCACAGAGGTAGAACATTATTTCTTGAGGGCAGTAAAGGGAGAAGAGCAGGAAGCTTCAGATTCCTTTCAATATCAACCTTCTGCAAACCGACCTGCCTGGCAGATAAACAGAAAACATGCAAAGTCGGTCTCTGCTGCAGTCGGTGTCAGGATAAAGCCACGTCGGTGATGGCAGCTAATTGGTCTGTGTTGGGACCTTGAAAATAAACCAAACGTGAGGATGAGCGACCTCCTGGTCACCTCTTTCCCTCCTGCAGCAGGAAAGCCATCTGAGGATGAGGGCACGTCACTCCACCGGAACTCTCCCCGGCTACAGACAGCCCAGACAGCAACGTTACGAGCTACTTTATTCAGGCAAAACAGAAGGCATAGATTCCAACTTAATGATTTCTCTGAATTTTTATTGATTTTTGTTTGTTTGTTTTACAGCTCAATCCTCTTGTGAAAAGGAAAGAATTGAAAGATGAACAAGTCAATTACATTTTTTTTAAACAGCAATTAATCCTCATTACAGAGAACATCAAACAAAAGATCTGTGGCACATTATCTTTGGAAAGATCTTTTGTAAGTTTTTTTTTCCTTACAAAACAAAAAAAAGGTCAAACTATAATTTCCTCACAGATCATGTATGTCTCTTTCAAAGGACTATACAAGGCAGCTAAATTTTATTCACAAAAGCCCCAAGTTGCAGGTTCATTGCTAACATCAATAAAATACACGGAGTCCCCTCCCGACTCTGTGTTGCACATCTTCCCAGCAAGAGCACTGCCGTGTCCCCACCCCACGTACAAAATCTTTGTGTTGGTGACAGCTGGCACATTATTCCACAGTAATTAAAGGAAAACTCATTACTTCAAAGACCAGCGATTTTCATTTATCAACTGGACGATTCACTCCTTTTTTAAACAATTTTAATAATACCAAGATTCAACTTTCTCTAAAGTTATAAGAAAGCAAAAAATATATAATATAATATAATATATAATGGTAATAAATAAAAAAAGGCAACCCTGCTCAGGTATCATCCAAAACATGATCACATTCAGGAAAAAAGAAGAAGGAAAAAAAAAAAAAAACCATTAGAGTCAGGATACACACGCGCACACACACGCACACACACACACACATACACACCCCAACATGAACAGTGTATACTTGATTTCTCAGGGGGATGTGCAGTAATTTTAACAATACATGCTGATGGCCTGAACAAAATGTGAAGTTAATACTGCCTGTGTTAAGCATCACTTAGACATCTACTTTCAAGCAAAGCAAGTGATCTTCCTTAGGTAGGCACCACCTGGTCCACCCAGCGCAGCTTGGCTGGCCTTGCCATCAGTGGTTACAAGCCCTTGTTCTCCCAGGCCAATATATCAACATACGGGTCACAAGGAGACGTCACATTCTCTCCCTGCCCTCACAGGCTCCCGCTTAGGTAGGCACCTCTCTACCCAGCACAGTACCTGCCGACAACTGTCACGCCGTGGAACAGAGCACAGTGCAGTTTCCCCCAGGACCATCGGAAAGGACAGCCACTTAAAGCAAAGGTAGATGGTCTCCATCAGCTCATCATAAACGAGAACGAAGACCATGGCCGTGATCATGATTCTCGAAGAGATGTGCGTTCTCGGTCGCCAAGAAACTAACACACGTGGACCGCGTCATGATTGAGGCTTATGTGGTAAAAACACCACTTGCAACTCCAGAAGGAAAATCCCCCACACCATGTCACTCTGCCATTACACTTCTCCCCAAGAAACCGATGACAAATAAAGGCACAGGGCAATACCTGACATCCATCAGTTCTAAATCGGACCCAGAACAGGGTACAACCCACTAGAGGAAGGAGTACAAAGAACAGGAGCCACCATCACCAATCCCGGCATCCCTCCACAGCCACAATGTGGCTAACTCACTTCCCAGTGAGGAAATGTATACTTCCGTGTGTCTAAAAGAAGCCCAAATATTTCTGCAAGATTTAAATACTGCTAATCTGTGGTAGAGGGTGTAATCAATGAAGTGGTAAACTTTTTCAATGACATTTTGTAGTGTTTGGGAAAACCATTAAGAAAAAAGTAGAGAAAATCTGTGATAGGAAATTTTTAAAAATTCATTAAAAAAAGAAATCCAAACATCAAACCTTATTTGATTCATTTTCCTTAGACTGTGCAAATACTCCTCAAACTTCTTACGGTAGAAAAGTCAAAGGTCCAAGACGCACCTGACATCCCTCGAAGCCAGGGAAAAATTAATACAGCATTTCAAAATTAAACTTGGTCAACAAAGGCACAATAAATTGATCCAATTTAATGAGCTCCTATTCTCTGTAAATATGAGTGTGTGTGTGTGTGCATATATATGTATATATAAATATATTCTTTTGTATATCAGAGAGAACAGTTCATTGCAGAGGACACAATGGTTTTCTTTTTACTTCTAAAAATTGCTGAACAAGAATAATAAAATAAGAAGCTCCTGATTTTACTAACATTAATATGCAATGTACCAACTAAGGCAACTTTTTAGCCAGAAAGGGATAGAGTTCGTTAGAATCTAAACATCCTGAGATGTGGCACTAATGGCTACAGAACAAGGGAGACAAGTACAGCAACCTGTCTAAAGGAAACAGCTACACATTTTGGTCAAAACAGATCTATAAAACAGAGGTCCTTTTGTTAAAAAAAAAAAAAAAAAAGAAAGAAAGAAAAAAAGAAAAGGAATTAGATGCTTTTCCCATTCAGTATTGTGATCAATTCATCATAATAGTCAAATCATCCTACTATAATCCTACCCCTGATAACTGGAGCCTTCCTACTTCACTGCCTTGACAATGTTTTTGTAAAATATAATTTTAACTCAGAGTAATCTGTATATTTCAGTAAAGTGTTTTTCATTATTTAGCAGGGCTCCTAAATTGATTCACATTTTAATTATTGCCAGAAAAGACAGAAACATTCAACACTTTTAAAAGCAAAATAGTATTCTTCCTTTTCCTAACTCACGCTCTCTCTCACATACACTTGTAGTGCCAATGGCAGGTCTTATACTATTTTCACTCCTTGTTTCGTATCTGTCTCACTGTGAAGTGTGTACTATTATTATTGTTATTGTTACAAGGGACTTCACATATTCAAAGGCTTAACCTTATCATCCAGTCTGTTCCAATTATCTACCCCGTCAGCTTTTGCCGTTGGGAATTATATGCATGCAATGAAAAAGTGCAAATGGTGTTAAGAAGTCCTTCAGATTTCAATGTACAATGGTAACATTCAAAAGACCTTAGGAACATTAAGGATTCATCAGCCACTACCTTTCACACCCTGTGGTGGAAAAGGCAGCCTCTCAGAATTCTCTTTCAGGTACAATGTGTGTTGCGGTAAGAATGGGGACTATCCAATGACCAGAACAGTACAATTAATCTACGCACATTTGTAAGTTTTTAACAAATTGGCTAGACAAATAATATGTGGACATAGCACTCAGAAGAAGGAAAAAAAGACCCCACAAAGAATAAGGCCACTGAAAAATGCAATCTGTTCTTTTAGAATTGGCTGGGAAATCAACTTGGATAGTCTTCAGTCAGGGAGCCCTGCGGCCTGTAAAAGAACACAGCCTGCAGACCCACCTGTCATGAAAAACGCACCCCTCACCATGGACAAGTGGCTTGTTCTAGGGAGTGAGAAGGGAAAGGGGAAGGAGGAAAAGAAAGACTTTCATCACTAAAGCTAGACTGGGGGCCTTGTCCCCCACAGAGAAGAGATGGGCACACGACCTCCCAAGCGGTTATTGTTCATTCCACAAAAGGCTTTTTAAACTGGTAGTTGAGAAAGGGCCATGGCTTTGCTTAAAAAAAACATCAGTACGTCAAATCGGTTCATCAGGGTGCCACATTTAGGTCTTACGCTCACACGCGACTGTGCTGCCACTCCTCAACTTTAACACATGTGCAAATCCTACTTGTTTCTAAAGGGGAGAAAAAGAATTGGCTTTCAAAAACACTGCACTCAAAATAACATTTCCAATAATAACTTTTTGAAGTTTCCATGAAAAAGGAAATCTGTGCTTTTGGGCAGGTGGGAATTCTACATTTTACTTTGGGTCATTCAGGATGCACTGGGCTTAATGCACCCAGTCTGGTAATAACCTACGGGAAGACCACGGTTCCTCTTCAACGTCATCAGCTCTAGTTGACCGAGAACACTCAAGAGTGAAGGCATGTGGTGAGGGTTTTTTTAAAAAGTCTAATTTACCACCCCAATCTCCGCCTCCTCTCAGGAAGTTATTTCCCCTAAACAATCAAGGGCTCTGAAAGTTTAGTTTTGCTATAAATATAAAATAATTTGTAGCAGAAAAATATAGCCTCTCTAAGAAGTAGATTTCATTTTTCTTTGTTCACTGACAAAACTCAGAGTTGGTCAGACAACATGAGTTACCACATAGCTGTAGACCACAGATCAGCACCTCCAATTCCAGCTCGACTTAAACATGAAAAAGCACTTTTGCCATCTGGTCAGGTATAAGTGTTGGTTCCCTTCTTCCCCATGGTAAGAAATTCAGAAAACAGTCAATGGTGACCACCTTGTTGGAGAGTCCCTTTCACTGAAGAGGGAGCAGGAACAGGGCCCTTGTGATGGCTGCCATGTGTACCCGGCTTCTCTCTCCACTGCTCCAACTCGGGGTGCCTCGGCACAACAGAGAAACCAGAGCTGGGAAGATGTGCAGTGCTCTCGGGGATGAGGCGGGAGAGAGGGCCGGCCTTCAATGTCAGAAATTCTAACAGCGCTTGGTATTACCAACGCCACTGTTCATTGGCAGAAAGTGGGGTACAGTGGAGTCCTTCACAATGTTTTACAGATGGCCATCAGAATTTATTAAACAAATGTTTTCTCTAAAACTTAAAAGAAAACAAAAAGTTGTCCACGAAACCCTTCACCAAAAATTATCATTAAAAAAAAATTTTCTTCTGGGAATGGACTAGTGTGGTTAACTGAGATGAGATGGGAATTTGCTTTCAGAGTTGAAATTGCTTCTCCTTATTTCATGTGCAATTTGCATCCTGCTGGTTAAAAATAATTCAGAAATGTTTCCAGACCATTCATTCGTCCATTCAGGCTACATTGCACTTCTGTCCTTTATTTAGGAAAGGCAGGATCATCTCTGGGCTGGCCTCCTCATCTCTGCTTCTGCATAATGTTAGTGTCCAGCCAACGATCACACAGTTCTTGGGCATTTATGTGGACAAGTGTCCTGGCCATCTCATGGTGCTTTCCCTCTCTCCATCACTATGGTGTCCTGATGAGACAAATGTCTGGACTGTTTCTGAGGCTTCCAATGTGCAAAATATGTCCCCAAGGCATTGAATCAATTGGGCCTCCATTAAGGTGTTTTGGTTGCTTGTTTCAACTGCTGAAAACCCTGTCTTGCGTAGTGTACCAGGTCCACCAGACTGCTGTTGAGGGCCAAGGTGCACGTGTTTGTGCTGAGCTGAGCAAAGAACTCTGCAAACAAAACAACACCAGTTAAGTATGCCTACACACACACAAATGAAAATGCAAACACAAAAAGTCAAGGTTCCAGAAACTATGTCCTAATAGTCTGCACTCCATCTATCACAGCCCAAAACATATTCTACCATTAACTATCTGCTAATTCTCCATATCCTCTCACTAGACAGATGGGAACCAGGTTTACTTTAGAATCAAATTCATAATGCCTAACATAGTGGCTGGCACTAGGAAATCACTCAAGTTATATCTTTTAAAAAATTATTTAATTTTATTTATTATTATTACTTTTTTTTTTTTTTTTTTTTTTTTTTTTTTTAATTTGACCAGAGAAAGAGGGAAGGTAAGAAAGCAAACCACCAGGTCTGGGACTCAAACCACAGTTGGCCATGTGGAAGTCAGCACGTTAACCACCACACCACCTGCTGGCCCCAATTTATACTTTTTGATTAATGGATGTATGAGTTGTGGGAGAACTTCATTATTAGAAGTGTTATTAGTTTCCTAAGAAGGATAAAGCTCAAGGAAGCTGTGGGGTAATGAAGTGGCCATGGCCAGCTGGCTGCCTAGTTCCCCACATCTAGGAAGAAATAACACACTGGCCCTAGCCTCACATTCAGAGCATTTACTTCGTGGTCGTCAGCCTGGACACCAAGCAGTTCCCCCGACTGTGTGCTCTACCACTCCGAAACTTCAGATATCTCCAGGGTCTTCTGCCCCAAACAAGTCTCCAGAAGGTTTACTATGCCGTTTCTGGTACTGCAGCCGACCGTCTTTCCTAACATTCACTGAAGACAAACTGAGTACTGGGCAGTGCCCCTCCACATCTCCAAGGCGTCCTGACCAGGAACAGCTAGTGCCTCCCCTCCTTTGTCTGCCTTGCCCTTTGCTAGTGTTTCCCTTCAGACTGAAATAAAAGACACCAGCCCTTCTGAAAGGGCAGGGTGCTACTGCTACTTCTAGTCTGGTTTTGCTAAGCCACAGACTCCAGCTCCATGCAGAACTCCAGGAAGAAATGCAACTAGGTAATGGGGCAGAATGAGAAAAGACGAGCAGAGTAAGAGCTGCGAATAACAACATGAAGTAATAACGTAACCTACAAGCCAACGACGCTATCCTTCCCAACCGCCACCCCAGAGCCACTCACCTTTATTCTTTCTCGCAAGGGCCTCAGCCTGCTCCCAAAGATCGAAGGCGGTGAGGATGTGGGAGGTGATGGTCACATAGGAAGACGTCATGTTCTGGATGGTGACTGGGGTGCTGATGGTGGGAGTCAGCCCGCTGTTCCCCACACTGCCAGCACTTGACTGGGACCCTACAGAACTGGCAGGAGAAGGCATTGGGGACAGTGGGGATGGTGCGCCTGTGCTTCTGGAAGGTGGAGGGGAAGAGAGAGAACTGGTTAATCAGCCTGACCCCCAGATCACAACTCTCCTGTCTCTGGACCTGAAATCCAAGTCACGGTTTCCTGGTGCACCTGCTGCAGTGCTCAGACCATTTCTACGAGGTCAAAGAGACACCCCAGTGGGCTAACTGTATTTCAAATATGCCTTCCTGGGCCACATGCATAGTCTAGTTCCTTGGCCTGGCACTCCCCCCACCTGTCCAACTTATCCTAGTAGGACACTACACACACACACACCCACACACACACACACACACACGGGGTCTTCAAAAAGCACAAGAAAAATACCTTTTATGTGAAAACTTTGTATGGATTTCACAGTTTTACACCAAAAATAAACTCTTACTTTAATTCTGTTTTTCCATGAACTTCTTTTTAAAGTTTATCTATTGGGTCATTGGCAAAGTCATGACACATATGGTTGCATAGAAACAGAAAAATAAGTCATGTCTAATGACCTAATATTTCTCCATGAATGACAGAGAGACATTCAGACAGACAGTGGCCCTGCCAGGGTGCTCATGCCATGACCCACTCAGTCCTCTGCCAGCTCTGGATCACGGGCAAGCGAGCACCCAGCAGACTCAGGGAGGTCTCCAGGCTTAAACAGGGACCTTTCCATGTGAGACTGGACTGCTGTGCCACCCTCTGGCCCCTTCATGACCTTTGTGAAGTCCTCCTGCATGTATGTCACCCTCTCCTCCACTCAGCAAGCACTGGCTGGGCACCTGCTCCGTGCGTGGCACCCGCTCCTACACTGTGGGTGCATCTCTGCTTCCCTCCTGCCACTCCTGTCTCACCTTTCCCTTCTATTTCTTCTCCTGGGACTTGGCACCATGAAGGCAGAGGCCGTGTCTGATCAGTCTGTGTTACTAGCAGTTGGCACAGTGGGTGCTGAGAGGAGGCTCTGACTAATATTCTGGAATCTGTGAGTGAGCTGATACAGGGAAGCCTATGGGAAGAAGGGCAGGGACGTTGCCCTGGGGACTTGTCTCTACTCTGCTCTTAGATGCACGCCTGGACCTGCAGGTTAGCTCGTGCCTTGATGTGGATCCAATGAGAAAGACACTGAAATCACTTAGACAAAAAGTAAATGCAGGGGCCAGTAGGTGGCATGGTGGTTAAGGCCCTGGACTCCTACATGGCTGACTCCGCAGATCAAGCCCTGCACCCAGCAGTTTGAAAATCCCCCCAGGCATGTGTGTGCATCCCGAATCCTGTAAGAGAATGGATAAGAAGGGATTGCAGTGTGGCCATCACCCCTGGGGTTGAGTTCTCACCTTCCTTTTCTCTGTCTCTCTCTGGTGAGTGCACACACTCTATGGCAAAAAAACAAAACAAAACCAACAAACAAAAAAAAACCCCAGTAAATAGAGGGTCAGCAAGTGGCATGGTTGTGAAGGTGGCAGCTGAACCCACATAAGCAACTGCACAGTTCGAGTCCTGGAACTGAGGGTTTGAGAAACTCTCTGTGACTGTGCGTGTGCCCATAATCCCAAGAGGAAAACGGAGAAGGGATTGCAGCGTGACCAGCCCCCTGGCTTTCTCACCCCACCTCCCTCCCTGGTGAGCACACGTGCCCTGTATAAAGCTTTAAACATGCCAGTGGATATACAGTGAGTTGCAGCAGTCGCCTGTGACATGCTGTCTGCCCTCTGGCTGCACAGATCCTAAGTGTATCCACAGCAGAACACGCATCTTCAAGGACTCGCAGCAAGTTTTGCAAGAGCAGCGGTTCCGGTCTGCTTATTTACAGCTGTAGCCCTGGCACCTGTAAACTTGGTGTGGAGGGGGCCAGCATTTGGTGTAGTGGTTATGGCACTGGACCCCCACATGGTCGACCACAACACAAATCTTGGAACTGATGGCTTGAAACTCACTCCAGGTACGACTGTGTGTGCTAAGATCCCAGAAGGAGAATGGAGGGGGGATAAATTGTGGCATGCCCATCCTCTGAGAGATGATATCTCACTTTCCCTCTGTCTCTCTCCTTTCTGGTAAGTGCACACACCCTATGGCAAAAACCTAAAAGAAAAAAAAGAAAAGAAAGAAAAAGGGCCAGCAGGTGATATGGCAATTAAGGCGCTGGACTCCCCCATGGCTGATCATAGTATGGGTCCCGTACCCAGCGGCCTACTTTCTCACTTTCCTTCTCTCTGTGTCTCCCTCTCTCTCGTGAGTGTACGTGCCTTATAGCAAATTAAAAAATAATAATGATAATAAATAAAATTAAAAAAAAAATAAAGTTGGTATGAAGAAGGTGCTCAACATATACTGATGGAAGGTGTTATCTAAATGATGTAACTGACAATTAGCTTAGAATTTTCTCTCAGATACGGGAATTGTGAAAAATTTTCAGAGGTAAAAAATTACTTCTCAATCAGGGCTTTCTTTTTTAGAGAGGCCACGTGGGAGTCTCTTCTTGAATGTGCTGGAAATGGGGCAGTCTAGTTACATGACATCCTTAGAATAGCAAAACCTAAAAGAATGGAGAACTTCACAAGTAGGGTCACATTTTACAAAATACTAGGCAAGGACCACAGGGAAGATGATGCTGTCTCACAGAGGCCTGCACTAGGATTCTGTCTGTCAGCATCCTACCGCTAAGGGTGCAATTTCATTTCACAGAGTGGAGAAAAGAATGTTGCTAGAAATAATCTCTTCCGTTCTTAATATCACTGGAGCCGAAGGGTTATGACTCTGGAAGGCTCTTGCGCTGTGACTCTCATCTGCTATGTCTGCCTTGAGCTGTTCTGTGCTCTCAGGCATATCTAAAGACCCTCAGAGCTCTAGAATTTCAGCTGAATGTGTGTGTGTGTGTGTGTGTGTGTGTGTATTCACAACATACACATTCCTATATTATCTAATCAGCAAAAACCTTGATTTATGACTATTCTCGAAAAGGCAAAAAATATGCTAACGATTAAAATTTAAGGAACAAATCAGCCCACAGACGAAGTCATACAAACACACACACAAACATCCCCCCACACACCCACACACACACGGTTTGCAAATCAAGAAGTAAGTGAAGAAATGACTCAGTCTGGGAAATTAGTTCCATTCGACTTATAATTACCTTGCAATGCATGGAGAAGATGCTTGGGCAACTTTGAGAAAACTCTTGAAATGTTCATTCAGTGTACGAGAATACTTTATTGCCACATCTTTTTTACATCGGAACATTGCCATGTTCAGAATGGACTGGCAACGCATGCTATGAACAAAACAGAGTTAAAGTGAGATTTTTTTTTAGAAAGATTTTTGCTATAGGATGTGTTTGCTCACTGGAATGACAGAGAAAGCAAGAAATCACCCCCCAGGAGGGCTGGCCATGCGGCAATTCCTTCTCCTCCATTCTTGGGATTTTGGGCACGCATGCAAATGCTCCTGGCCTGAGTGTCAAACCTCTGGGTCTGGGCCCCGAACCTCAGTTGGCCATGTGGGAGTCCAGGGACATAACCATTATGCCATCTGCTGGTCTCAAAGTGAGGTATTCATTACCACATGGACACAGCTATCACTACCACAGAAAAGTAGCCACCTAACCGTTAACATTCTATGATCACTCTGGGTTTCCCTTATCTATGTGACAAAGTATATCTCACGAATCTTATGGTAAGGTCAGCCCTCAACCTAGTGTTTAAGAGCGCCGGATGCCCATGTTGACTGCATGGTTTGAATTCCGGTGCTGGTGTCTTGAAAACATGTTGGGTGCATGCACATGAGGCCCAACATCTCAACAGGATGGAGGAAGCCTGGCATGACCATGCCCATTGGGCGTGCTTCTTCCCTCTCTATGTAGCTCTCTTTGGCAAGCGCACGCACCCTCTGACAATTAAAAAAAAGAAAAAAGGAAGAAAAGAAAGAATCTTACTGTACTATTTATACTGTCACCAAAAGTCAGTACTGACAGAAAGATATAGAGGGATGTAATTTAAATCATAAGACTAAAGCACTTACTCATCAGTATAAACCAGTAGATGTTATTTCATAATAATTAACTATCAAGTGGGATTAACCCTTGGACCAAAGTATTGACTTGTCTTTTATCATAATGTTCATGGTAAAAAAAAAGAAATTTCAAAATCATGTTGTAGCTACAGAAGATAGGATAACAAATTTAATACTATTTAGACAAAGAAAAAAGTACACACCATAAAACAGCAAATATTTTCTTCTGGGTTGGTGGTGTGGCATCTGAGAAGGAGTTTAATGACATTATGAATCTGTAAGACAATGTGAAGGTTCAGCAGGTTAAACAAAGGCAGCTAGACAACCCCAGACACAAATAGATCTTATTAGGTTGTCTCAGTTTTATATTGATTTCTCCTGAAGATGTGAAGACGTGAGATGAACCCTGAAAAAAAAATGAAGCTTTAGAGCAACAATCTAGGCCATTCAGAAAACTGGGCAAGGCCAAGTCTCTTTGCTGGCTTGTCAGCTCTTGAAACTAAGTCCAGTTGTGTCCCCAGTCCCCTGTCAAAATGCAGATAAACAAACAAAGAAAGGCTTACACTGAGATGAGAGGGCATCTGATAAGAAAGCTAAACTGGAAAAGGCAACCTCTCCCAAAAGGTTTGGCATTTCTCAGTGCCCTTGGCAAAAGGATGTGGTTGGACCCAATGATTCTGGGCAAGCACGACATCCAGAACACAATTTTAACTCAGGACAAAAAATAGAAAAAGTTCTTGGGCCACCAACACCTTTTTGAAGGCTCCCCTTGTCAGAGCTGTCTTCACACTAAGGTTCAAATGGATTAAAGCATCAGGGTGAGGAAAGAGAAGTATGTAAGAGGATAGAAAACGACCTGGCACTTACTTAAGGAGCTCTACGGTTTCCGAGTACACGGAGTACGCAGACTTTGACGCCGGGTTCTCAGACTCTGTGGCGATTCCACACTCAATAAAGGACAAGACGGCTTCCAAGTACTTAAAGGCCTTTCCAACCTTGTCCGTCTGGAGGAAGAGAACATTGTCATTGTTCAACCCGAGACACGCTCTTCTTTAGTTTCTCACCCACATTATTTCTAGAACTTTCCTCTATTCTCTTTGTTTAATTATGACTAGAGATGAATGTGAGAATAAATGAACTAAAAACGGTAAGCCAAGCCTGTTGGCTCTGACCTAGCGACAAATTTCTTTGAGCCAAAATTCAGTGAGAGAAAGAAAACCATCTGTAGTAAGATTCGTCTCTCAAAACCTCATGGAAGTACATATTCAAAAGGCAAAAAGTACATAGTCCCTTTATTATTTGCTTGTAATTACTTATTATATAACCTTCTTGAGAAGTAGGTCGTTCTACACATTGACAGGGACACAGCAACACAAGTCTCTTTGTATGTGTTGAAGCTTATCTTCTAAGCAGAAAGCATTCATTATGGCTTCTGAGAAGCTTAGATTTCCTAGCAACAATCATTTTATGCCTTTAGACCTAGTAGATTATTTCATCTCTCTGGCGTCTAGGCTTATGTATAAGGCTATCTATCCCCTGGGCCAACAGGGATAACATTTCAGAGTCCCTGAACGGGAATGTAGGCATATGAATGAAATCAGATATTGGTGGTCACCCTAAACCTGAATACACCTTCTGCCCCTGAGTGCACCTCTTGCTGAAGGGCACACAGCCAGTTCAACCAGTGAGGCCGCGTGGCGAGTGGTTCGCTTCTCTGCCCGTGGCAGGTGTGCCACAGGTCCAGAGAGCGATGGATGAACGCAGCACTCGCAAGTCTGCAGTTTCTCCTAACGCTTTCAGTTTTACATGTTCAAAAATAAGGAATGAGAACAGAAAGGATGTACGTGGAAGAGAAGGAGATGGTGACAGCAGCGAAGGGAGGCTTCCGGGCTGCTACTGAACTTCTCTCTGGGCTTGCTGCTGCCGCATGCCCCCTCCAGGAGCTCCTAACAAAATCACTTCAGTGCTATCGTTCTTCTCGTGTTTTACCAGTAGCAGAACAACTTGGACTGCTATACCCACACATACACACACACATATATGTATTTACTTATATTACAGAATACTCCATTTTATTACTCTAAAATTTAGAATTTTAAAAAATAAGCCAATTTTAGAGCCAGCAGGTGGTGTGATGGTGGAGGCACTGGACTCCCACATGGTTGACCATGATCTGAGTCCCAGACCCAGTGGCTCAAATCATGCCAGGCACGTGTGTGTGTGCCCCAAATCCCGAAAGGAGAACAGAGGAGGAAGGACTGTGGTGTGCTCATCACCACTGCATGCACGGGGGGTTGGTGGGGGCTGATTTCTCACTTTCTCTCTCTGTCTGACAAGCACACATGCCCTATGGCAAAAAGGTAAAATAAATGAATGAATCTTTAAAAAAAAAAGGAACTTAAAGACGTATTCTCTAGAGAGCCCAGACTCAGAAGACTAGTGACAGAGTAAGAATCAAATTAGCATGTCCCAACCGATCTATGGCTCAGGACATGACTGGTTTTCTTCCTAGATGGGAATCTAATCTAGTTATCAAATTTGCCTTTTTTTTTTTTTTTTTTTAAAGAGAGGATTTTTTGCTGTAGAGCACGTGCGCTCACCAGGAAGACAGAGAGAGAGACAGAGAGACTGAAAGCGAGAAATCACCCCCCCGGGGGCGTGGCCACACTGCAATCCCTTCTCCTCCATTCTCCTCTAGGAATCGTGGACACACACACACACGCGCCCGGCATGAGTTTAAGCCACCGGGTCTTGGACTCAAACTGCGGGCGACTACATGGGAGTCCAGTGACATAGCCATTACATTAACTGTTGGTCCCTCAAATTTGCTTTTTTAGCACCATCTCTTTCATGGAATTTCCAAAATCAATATTGGTCTAAGGGCCGACACAGAAGAAACTACAGTAGAGTAGGGTGACTTGTCAATATCTGCTTCCTGGAGATTAACATTGTGTAAAGCGAGCAGTGATAACATTCCCATGATAACTCTGTACATCTCCTGAAATGGTGTTAATGTTCTCATTTCCCTACGTAATGATGAATGCAAAACAGAGACAAAACTTATTCTCCATACTCAGCTGTGCATGTCTTAACTATCTGGAATACCAAATGCACATCTCTGAGACATGATGCATTTAAGGGAGAATATTACCGAGAAGGTGGCCATACAGGTTATTGTCCAAACTGGCATTTTTGAGGAGTAAAATGAGATGTAATTATTTATTAAAATTGAGTGTAACAGATATAAACCAGGTCCTGGATGTGTGGTCACCTTAGATCAGGAGAAAGAAGATATCTGTATACAGAGGTTAAAAATAAACAAACAAAAAAAAGAGTCCCTGGCCCAGCCACAGTGGCACAGGTGGCAGAGTGGTATTAGAGGCATTTGAGAGAGCCAGGTTCGGGTCCCGAGTTGACCTGAACACACCTGAACATCCTGACTGGCTAGGGACATTCGGTTTGTGAGGCCCTGACAAGAGTCTCTCTCAGTCTCTCTCTCTTTCTCTCTCTTGATGAATAAATGTTTAAAAACCCAGTCAAAAAACCCTGTTCCCCGGAGTATCAATCTTACTTACTTGAATAATGGGGGTATGTAGGGTTGAAAGTGTCCTATGTCCAGGTAAGCTTTAGGTATCTGGTTGACAAGGCTAAATACCTACTCTTTTCCACAACTCAAGATTCACGTATCGGGTTGTCAGAAGAAAGTTATGACTCATTTTATTCTATGCAAAAATGCGCCATGACTTTTCCGACAAGCCAACAGTTCCGGCAACCATCTTGGCAAGTTAGAAGGAAGCTGTTGGCAGAACACCAGTACGTGGCACAGTGTTAGATTCCTGACCTGACTCGGGTCTTCCTGGTACGGGGGAGCCTGGAAGGACGGGTCTCCGACTCCCTTATAGCACCCAGCACAGTGAAGAGTCCAACATTTGGCCTGGAACAGGGCTCCGATCCAAAGCGTCTCCTCCCCTAGCCTGTCTTAGAACAGACAGGCGCCTAGGGACTGTGGCCAAAGATCACCAGGTCAAGATCCTCCTGGCCACCAGGAAGCCATCTGATTCAGGTCCCTGTGGGACTCTGGAATGTGTGGTTGGGTTTGCACGTGGGAGAAGGCAAGACATGCTCTTATGCAGGACCATGTTCAACACAGGGCTTTCTGGGGCGGCCTGGGCATTTTCAGGGTGTTGGGGATATGCTAAGCAAATCAAAGACCCAGCGTCTTAGATGTTTAAATATGACGAAGTGCAAACACGATCCTTTTCTACCGCAGCAGAGAGCACACAGAACCGTGTACATAATTAACACACTACCACCTTCCAAAAAGTCCAAAGGCCACCAGGTAAAGAGAGTTGGTGTCTCTAAAGCCTGTTCACCAACAGTACAGCCGCTGCATTCACCTTGCAATCTTATCTAGTGATCCTGGTACACTCTTCCCTCAGGTCAGGTCTCCCAAGGGCTTGAAGATAATTTGGGAATGCAAACAGGCTTCCTTGCCTTGTGAAATGTTGCAGGGTGAACAGAAATGGACTGACTTTCAATAGCAGGGCTCATTGTTCGCATCCAAAGACATTCAATGGGACAAAAAAAAGCACTCAAGAATTAAACCACCGTCTGCTGGATCAACTTTCACTCATTGGGATATAAACTTGTGACTGGGCACTTTGTATATTTGCCCATAATCAGACCGAATCGATGGAGCCAAAGAAAATAATTCCACTAAAACCCCGTGGTCATTAAGATCCAGATTATCCTGAGTATGTTGTGGCCAACGGCAGGCCACACAGACACGTCCCTCCTGCTGCCCACCCCCTAGCACCCCTCAACGCGCACATATAGCGATATACAATACAGGCGAAGGAAGCCCGCAACAACTCATTTTAAAATCAGCAAACATTCTATGCCAAAGGGATAAAGAACCAAGACTGACCATTAATTCTGCTTTGAGTTTTAACTTTTTGGCCTCCTTCATGTGAAAATCTGCTTGTTGTCTGAAAAAGAAGAGGAAAATCCAGGGGTAGATTTTCTTGCTAGTGTGAGGCAAGAGTACTCAAGGAGACTAAGAGAGTGTGAAAGGAAGGGAGGAGAGGAAGAAGGGGGTAAATAAAGAAAAAGGGGGACATAGCGGGGAAGGGGAAGAAACAGGGTTCAGGAAAGGAGAATAAGGAACATTCAAGCCTTACTTGTCAAACTTCACTTGAGGCTTCCCTGGTTTAGAGTTACCATTTGGCAAAGAAGGCACTGGAAAACGATTTGAAGTATCTCCAGAAGATCCCTTTAAGAAAAAAAAAAAAAAAGCATCATACGGATTACACTCTAAGTTTTAAGATCACTGCCCTAAAAATATTAGGTTGGTACAAAAGTAATTGCATTGTATTTTAAATCGAATT
This sequence comes from Tupaia tana, assembly GCA_026018925.1. Lineage (NCBI taxonomy): Eukaryota > Metazoa > Chordata > Mammalia > Scandentia > Tupaiidae > Tupaia > Tupaia tana. Next base: position 18,734,633 of record JAKSZU010000017.1, read on the forward strand.
TTAAATCATTATAACCAGGCTCAAACACATCTTTAAATTAGGAACCATTACAAATCAACATTATTTTTGCCAACGAGAAATAGGTTTGTTTATTCCTGTAGCGTAAACCGTGCTTTGGGATTCGACAAACTTGGATAGCATTTCCTGAATCCTGCTGATGTGGAAGCATTTGCCCGGCGAGAAGCATGTCAACATGCTTGAAGAGGCGGTAGTCTGTTGGCGCGAGGTCAGGTGAATACGGTGGATGAGGCAAACTTCAGAGCCTTATTTGTTCAACTTTTGAAGCGTTGGTCCTGTGCCCTGCAGTCCGGCGTTGTCATGGAGAAGAACTGGGCCCTTTCTGTAGACCAGTGCTGGCTGCAGGCCTTGGTGAATCTTTTGGTGAATCTCATTGATCTCGGATCGAAGATCTCACTGGGATTCGGAAAGCTGTAGTGGATCAGACCGGCAGCAGGCCACCAACTAGGGACCTTGACTTTCTTTCAGTGCAGGTCTAGCTTTGGGAAGGGCTTTGGAGTGTCATGGTCCAACCGCTGAGCTGTTCAGCATGGGCTGTCACATAACATCCACCTTTGTCACAATCCCATTGAGAAACAGTTCGTTGTTGTTACATAGAATAAGAGAAGATGACTCTTGAAGTTGATGACTTCTTTTGATTTTTGGTCTGTCCACAAGGCACCCACTTATTGAACTTCTTCACCTTGCCAGTTTGCTTCCAATGCCAAATGCCCATAGAACAGTGGATGTTGAGTTCTTCGGCAACTTCTTGTGTCGTAAGAGGATCAGCCTCGATGATTGCTCTCAACTAGTCATTGTCAACTTCTGACGGCCGGCCACTTCACTGCTCATCTTCAAGCTCTCATCTCTTGTGCAAACCTTCAACCACCACTGCGCTGTGCGTTCGTTAGCAGTTCCTGGGCCTAACGCGTTGATGTTACGAGTTGTCTCCACTGCTTTACGACCCATTTTGAACTTGAATAAGAAAAGTCACTTAAATGTGGTTTTTGTCTAACATCATTTCCATAGTCTAAAATACATATAAAATAAACAGCAAGTAATAAGTCACTAGCAAAAAAAAACAAAAAAAAAAACAAAAAAAAAAAACAAAAAAAAAACAAAGAGAGAAATGGGCATTAGAATGATTTATAAGATAACCACATTTATTTTCAAATGTCTCCAACATCAAACGGCAAATTTCAACAATGCAAACTGCAATTACTTGTGCACCAACCTACAATCTTCTTAATTCGCCCCAAATAACAGTGTGAATCAAACACTGCACAATTCAGGTGGGCCAAGGGCTTGCCAGCCAGAGTCAACTGGAAGCTCTAGGTTCTGACTGTACTGGGGACTCAAAGGATGTCAAGACAAGAATGTCCATGAGAGCACGAAAGTCACAAAGCCAACTGTAACACCATCTCTTAGTACAGACACACGCCCCCAGGTTAACAGGGAGAAAAGAACTTTGAGAAAGTACATAAATATTTCCCCATGATGCTCAGTGATGAAAGCTTTTGAGATCAAACATTCAAACCAAAAACTAACTGGAGTAACCATGTCCTACTGCAAAACACTCGGTACATTCATGCCAGAATCGATTCTCGTTTTTTACCTCTGAATCACGTTAATAAATTAACATCCTAAATTTCTGTATAATATTATCTTTAACTCTCCCTCCAAAAAGGAGAAATTTAAATACAACTTATTATTCATTATTAATTGCCTTATTAAAAGTGATGAGGGGGCCAGCAAGTAGAGTCTCGGACCTGGTGGCTTTCTCTCCCCCCCCCCCCCCCGTGTCCCTCTCTAGCATATTAAAATAAATAAATACATAAATAAAGTTGAATAAAATAATTCTAAAAAAAAAAAAAGAAAAAAGTGATGAGTACTGGGGCCAGCAGGTAGAGTGGTAGTTAAGGCGCTGGACTCCCACATGGCCAACTATGGTTCAAGTCCTGGACCTGACGATTTGCTTTCTTTATCTCTTTCTCGCTTTCTCTTTCTCTGTCTTTCTTTTGTGAGTGCACATGCCCTATATCGAATTAAATAACAACAATAAATAAAATTAAATAAATCATTCTTTTTAAGAAAATAAAAGGTGATGGGTACCATCTGAAGTATTATTAGGAACTTAGGTGGTTAAGGGTGCTGGACTCCCACATGGCCGACCACAGTTTGAGTCCCAGACCTAGCGGCTTGATATTTCTCTCTTTCTGCCCTTCTCCACTCAAATTAAAATAAATAAATAAAGTTGAATAAAATCTTTGAAAAGAAAAAAGAGAACTTGAGAAATATCCAAGCATTCCGTGCCTCCCCTACTTACTCTGTGTTCTGCGGAGCTTCCAGAGCCCTTCCCCTCTACTTTTCTGTGCTTGGGAACGGAAGAGTCTTTATGGCTGTTCTTGCTGCTACTGGCACTTTTAGGAGGCTCCTGGCCACAGGTGTCTGCTTCCCGCCTCGACCTTTTGTGTGCAGGCTTGGCTGGCTTCTGGGAGGATGAGGACGAGGATGAGGATGAGGCCGCCGCCGCCGCAGGTGGTGGGGGAAGCATTTCCTTCTTTGAGGGCTCTGAGGAGGGCCTGTGTGTCCTGGAGGGAAACATCATCAGAACTACAGTGAGGCGGAACACCAGTCACAGTTTGGTTGTTTGGTTACAAAGGACAAAGAGCCGCGGGCAGGGAAGCCAGCAAGATTACCGAGGATGAAACCGTGCTGCAGGAAGGCCACATCTCAGGGACTTTTTGATGTAATTGAAGATCTAGCACCATCCATTAGTCACAAACGACATGGTATCATTTGTCACTAGGCTTGCAGAGTGTGCCAACGGCCCTAACGCTCCTTAACCATCCCTAACTCTTACTCAGCTGCTCCTGACCTGACCCGCACCGTCCCGGGAGGAGGAGGAAAGCCCAGCTGCCACCTCCTTATCTATCGATGCTTTTTTCTCTCATCACTATCAGCTCCTCTGTGGTGATACCATGTACTTGTTTTCTGCCAAGTCATTTTGTGAAAGTTTCCCGAATAAATCAGAAAGGAAGCTGTTACTTTCTATCATACCTTCCTGGCAGGACCACCTTACACCTGCTCCCCTGCCCAGACACAGACACAGCACGGCCCAGCAGACTCTGGTTCATCCCTCAAAGCGAGAACACCGGGGCCGGCTCCCCGGACTCCAGATGCTGGCTCCACCCCCAAGGGGATTTTCGTGACACTGGGACGGTCACTTTCTCCCTCTGCACCTCCATTTCTAATTCTGCAAAGTAGAATGGCAATAGTACCTTGCTTATTTTCCTTCCGGAAAAAAAAAATAATAATTCCATGAATTTAAGAAGCTTTTCATACCGGAAATGGTTCTGATAAACCTTAATTTGCTGCCAAATGTATTGATTTCTGTAAGGTCCTCATGGATGAAAGCCAAACAGAACAAACTCACTATGTTGTCAGAATGAGCTGGAACAAGCGTCTTAGTCCACGGATTCTACCGCAGGAAAGAAACCTTTCCCACGTCAAGGCCCAAGGACTCGGTGCCTTCCTCGGCTGCTTGTCGTCTCTATACTCACTTTGTTTTAGAAGGTTCTTTGTGGGAGGATGAAGACGAAGAGGATTGTGATTTGCTTTCCTTCTCCAGCCGGATTTTCTTGTTATCACAGTCTCTTTCTGCTTCCCCCTATAATTGTAGCACAATAAGGGTTACACACGTAACGGTGCAGGATAGAAAAAGAAATACAGAGAAGGCAGCGGGCCAGACCGTGGTGCAGGTGGTTCAGGAGGCTGGATCCCACATGGCCGACTGTGGTTCATGTCTTGGATCCAAAGGTTTGAAACACGTGCTGGGAGGATGCATGTGTGTGACTGAAACTGTGAAAAGAGGGAGAGACGGAGGATTACGATGTGACCATCCCCCATGGGGGTTGCTTTCTCACTTGCCCTCTCTCTCTGTAGCCAGCACAGTGCCCTCTGGCAAATTTAAAAAGGGGGGGGGGGCAAGGAGAGCAATTTGACGATTGGAGACGTCTTTGTACACATAGCAACAGCTTTATCAGTACTAAAAGAGTATGTGCATGCACGAGAGAGAGAGAGACAGAGAAAGAGAGATGGGGCAGGGAACAGACAACCTTCATTTGATGTGATTTGTATTAAGACAGATTTTTTTTTCTTTTTTTAAAGACAATTTCTGTATTATATTGTTCAGATGTGAAACTTTTTTAAAAGACGTTTTTGCCTTAGGGTGCGTGTGTTTGCCAGAGAGGGAGGGAGACAGAAAGACAGAGACAGTGAGAGGGGACGTGAGAAATCACCCCCCCAGGGGGGATGGCCATGCCACAATCCCTTCTCCTTCCAGGATCTTGGGCACGCACACACACACGCCTGCCATGAGTTTCAAACCACCAGGTCAAGGACTCGAACCACAGTTGCCCATGTGGGAATCCAGCAACATAGCTGCTATGCCACCTGCTGGCCCCAAAAGAGAGATTTTTAAAAAGACATTTATTTACTTTTATTGCCAGAGGGCACCTGTGCTTGCCAGAGAGAGAAAGCATCCCCTGATGGGGCATGATCGTGCCAAATTGCGTCTCCATTTCTCAATTTTATCAGGATTTGTGGAACATCCACAAATGCGCATACACACACACACACACACACACACACACACACACCTGGTATGTTTTTCAAACCACAGGGGTCAGGAATTGAACTGGAGTCAGTCACCTGGGAATTTGGCTCCTTTAACCACTGGGTTATGGGGACAGCCTGAGACAGATTTTTGTACAGAGAAAAGGATATTCTTCATATCTAGGAAAAGGAGGATATCTAAAGTAATAGCTGACGACAGGAATATTAAGTAGACTTCACTATATCATCGATGTTTTTCTAAGAGAATCAATAAAACATACAGATTGACATCAAGAAACACACAGATGGCTTGATGAGAGGAGCTCCCCCCATTTCTTTCAGGAGACCCATCTACTTATGCCCACTCATTTACGGTTTGTATAAAACTCAGAGTGGATTACTTAAAGCCTACTTTTCTTCTAATGGAAAATAAGTATATTGTTGAAAAAGAAAGAGCCTATAAAGTCCTCTGTATATATCACAGAAAGGACCACAAAGATATCCAGTGAGATAAAAGTGGATGTGCTGCGGTTCTGGCTGGTTTCTTCGCCTCTCCACTGATTCAATTCTTTCTCTCTTTCTCTCTTTCTTTCTCTCTCTCTCTCTCTCTCTCTCTCTCTCTCTCTCTCTCTCTCTCTCTCCCCCTTCCTTCCTTCCTTCCTTCCTTCCTTCCTTCCTTCCTTCCTTCCTCCCTTCCTTCCTTCCTTCCTTCCTTTCTTTTTCTATACGGCACATGTGCTTGCCTGAGAGACAAAGACAGAAAGTGAGAAATCACCCCCGGGAGGGGATGGCCACGTTGCAATCTCTTCTCCTCCATTCTCCTCTTGGGATCTTGGGCATGCACGCACATACGCCCGGTGTGAGTTTTAAGCTGCCGGGTCCAGTACTCGAATCAACTACGTGGGAGTCCAGCAATGTAACCATTATGTCATCTGCTGATCCCTTTACGCCCCAATATTGTCTCTCTCTCTCTGTGTAAACACACACATACACGGAGATGTGTTCATTCTCAAAAAATCTGATTAAAATGAAGGAGTATAAATATGATTTTGGTAGAAATAAGGAACAGAAAGGGACCTGTAACTACAGAATTTAAGCCCCTTGAAAGTACCCATTCAAACCAACTAAAGTGCTAAGGAGAGAAATATAACCATCGAAACAACAGACAATTCTTCATGGACAAAGTCTTTTCCCTGTCTGTGCCTGGCCTGTGGCTGCACCCACCAGCTGAACACAAAGTCCAGGCACTGACATCCAGCGATGCCACCTGCTGGGCTGGGCTCACAGGGAGGCGCCACACCCTCTCCAGCCAGAAACAGCCAGTGTGGTTGGGAGTCCAATTAACCCTCGCACACATTCAGAACCAACTTCCCAACTGTCAGCTCTCCGAGTGAGAAACTGGGACATCACCAAGCCAATCTAGGACGGACCCGAACGGTCCTGAAACACACCCTCAAGCTGTGAAGGAAAAAGAGACTCCTCAAAGAAACGGACGGTGGGAGGCCCTGTTTCCATCACGGTGTCTTCCTCTTCACCTAAGTCTCCAGGAAAAATGAATACAGTAAGATGTGCAGGCTCGGGCCAGCAGATGGTGTGGGGGTTAGAGCAGCTCGAGTCCACATAGCCAAGGTTCAAGTCCTGGACCCTGAAAGCTTGACCCCCCCCCCCCAAAAAAAAGCACTGGGCATGTATGCGTGCATGCCCATGCCCCTGAGGAGTGATTTCTCACTTTCCCTCTCTCTTTCCCTGTGTCCAGCAAGCACACGCCCCATATAGCATAGGAAAAAGACACATAGGCCCAATGTCTGCTCAATTACGCAAAAGTAGCCTGGCCCTGCTCAAAAGAATGGGAAATAGGAAAAAATTCCCTCGCTGACATTCTGCGGGCAAATGTGCTGGGTGTGCACTTCCATGCAGACGGTCACAGACTGCTCTGGAAAAAGTTTGATTCATTTATGCACTGTCTTGTTTCAAACTGGAGTCCTTCGGAGTGGCTTAGAAGGATGACTGTTTTTAACCTTGGGGAGTGCGGAAGTGAGGACACGGAGGAGAGTGGAGGAGGAGGTGCAGCGAGGGAAGGGGCGGGCCCTCTAAAGGCTCTGTTCTCACTGCCCTGCACACTCACACGGCAGCCGCAGCCACGTCTGTAGGCAGCACTAAAACTTGAAAAGTGACTGCGAAAACTTAGTGTAATGAAGGGAACACAGGACCAGCAGGTGGCGTAGCAGTTACATCACCGGACTCCCAGATGGTCGATGGTGGTTTGAGTCCCAACTCAGTGGTTTGAAAATCATGCCAGGTGTGTGTGTGTGCCATGTGTGCAAGCACGCATGCGTGTGTGCCCAAGATCCCAGGAGGAGAATGGAGAAGGGACTGCAGTGTGGCCATCCCCCCTAGGGGGTGATTTATCACTTACCCTCTCACTGTCTCTATCCTTCTCTCTCTCTCTCTCTCTCTCTCTCATGAGCACACATGCCTTAAGGGGGGGAGGAGGGAATGTAATACTTTATGTTAATTTTATTGTCATAGGGCATGTGCACTTGACAGAAACAGAGAAGGACAGAGAGGGAGAGGTAGAAAGGAAGGAAGCACTCCTCAATAGGATGTGGTCATGCTGCAATCCCTTCTCCTCCATTTCTCCAACCTGTCCGGATGTCGAGCATACAAGCACACGGGCCCACAATGTTTTTCAAGCTGTGGGGCTGGGATTCAAACCACAGTCGGCCATGGGAGATCCAGTTCCCTTTAGCCAGTAGGTTATGTGGGCAGTCTGGTAATACAATAATTTTTATATTTATTAAATATTCAGGGATATTTTAGATAATATTACATTTTTATATATAGATGCAAAATGTATTTAAGATAAATTATTAAAGTTATTTTTAAGTTTTCTTTTTATTTGCTCTTTGATATCTTTCAATGTGGCCATAAAAACATTCAAAATGATGTATGTGCCCACATTCATTCCCTACTGGACAGCTCTGCTCTGCACACTTTGCTGGAAGTGACCTGCAAAGTAGGCTCTGAACTTCTACCTAGTCCATGCAAAAGAGGACTTCTAAATAGGTTGGATTAGAGAAAAACCAATCAGGGACTCAGAAATGTAACCATTCACTATAGAAGGGAGAAAGGGGAATCTTGAGGGACCTAGTAAGGAAATAACATGTGAGGTGAGTATACTCAAGACTTCCAGCTAAGTGCAGAAGGAAGTGCCACGGTCCCATCTGTGAGCACGGGCCAGTACCAAACTCCCGAAGCCTAATTTTGAGTGAGGAGTGCTAGCACCCACCAGGAGATGCCTCGGGGGCCCTGGGGAGGGGGTTTTGTTTCAGCAAACAGACCACTGTTCACCGATTCATAGTGCTAACCCTTGTGAGCTAGTCAAAGGTGGTAGATGAGAAAGAATCACTTGGAGACGATGGGGTTAAAACAACCCCACTACTGCACAGAAACGTCCTTATCAGTAGGCACCTAACTGCTCAGGGTACCCAGCTCCCAACTGGGCCAGTAGATCCTCCTGAGTTTTAGAGTAAAGGCTGCACAGCTCACCTACTGAGCATTGCAAGAAGATAGGTGATGCGTCTTTGGTAAAAGTCCAAGTTTGCTTAAATATCCAGGGAGATCTTAGTTTGCAGATGAGGCAGTTAGTAAGATGTATTCTGGGGGGTGGCTCTGTGGTGCAGTGGGAACGTGCTGCTTATGAGAAGCTGGATCCCACATGGCCACCACAGTTGGAATCCCTGCCTAGGTCAGCCCGAAGCATGCTGGGCGCCCACATGAACGTCAAGATCAAGAGGATCACAGCGTGCCTAGACCCTGTGCAGGAGGCACCTATCTTTCCCTCCCTCTCTTGTACACATGCTCTATCATGAATTTAAAAATACACACACAGGGACCAGCAGGTGGCATGGTGGTTAAGGCGCTGGACACTCCCACATGGCCAACCATGGTTCGAGTCCTGGGCCTGGTGGCTTGCTTTCTTCCTTTCTCTCTCTCTCTCTCTTTTTCTCTCTCTGTTTCTCTAAGGCCAAATTTAAATAAATCAATGAATAAAATAATTTTTTTTCAAATATACACACACACACACATATATTTTTTAAATGAAAAATATTTCCAGGCAGTTAATGAGACACAGAGGTCCCTGATGCAAAATTTAGCATAAGTTAGCCACAAGGTTACTCCTTAAGGAAAATAACCAAAGTCCAGAGGTGAAACAGAGTTAATTTTTGTTTGTATTCTTTCATATTGTTTAGGACATGTTAATTCTGACTAGAAACCAAAGTGGCAGGCCTTAGAAACCACACATGGGAACCAGCAGTTAGCATAATGGCTATGTTGCCGGACTCCCACATAGTCGACCGCGGTTCGCGTCTCGGACCCGGTGGCTTACAACTCACGCCGGGCGCGTGTGCGTGCGTGCCCAAGATCCCGAGAGGAGAATGGAGGAGAAGGGATTGCGGCGTGACCATCCCCCCTGGGGGGTGATTTCTCGCTTTCTGTCTCTATGTCTCTCTCTGTCTGTCTGGCGAGCGTACGCGCCCTATAGTGAAAAACCTCTCCAAAAAAAAAAAAAGAAAAGAAAAAAGAAACCACACATGAAAATTCCCAGTCAGTCTTCACCAACTGATTCTAACTCCGGCTGTGCCAGTGCCAATCGGTGACTCAACAGAACAGTCAACAGAGACGAAATCGCCAAATGTTGCCTTCAATGCTAGACTTAACAGCTATGCTGGCTAACGGCTTTCTATCAATATTGAGCAACTTGGAGGCAGATGCAAGTTAGTGGAAAGGAAGCTTTTACACTAAATAAAGCAGAAACCCCATTCTGTGGATTCGGCTAGCTGCTGAGAGCAAGCCTGCGGGCTTGAGGTGTTTTGTGCACTGTGCACCTGGAACTCTGTCACCATCTGTCTGGGACAGTCTGCAGCGTTCCCAGGGTAGGCACTCAGTCACTGTGTCGGCTGGCACAGAAACGAAGTGTGGCAGCTGAGGGACACTACTCAGGACCCTGCTAACAGGACTGCCCCACAACTGAATGCAGATGGGCTTAGGAAAAGGTCATTCGTGTGGGAGCCATGCAATACTGGGGCACAGGCTTGAATTCCAAGAATAAGACTTGCTGAAAAACAGGAGGCATGGTGTTGCGTAGATTGCCCTGGGCCAGGGAATCATTAGAAAACCAAACATGAGTGATATACTCTGTGTTCAGAAGCAAAAGGAAGTCCCTCTGCCCTGCGGTCTATTCCCCAACCACTCCTATTTCAGAGACCTGGTCTAAGATGTGGGTTTCAGAAGTTCTCTTATTCCATGGGGCTGCTGACTGCGGTCAGGTCCTCGCTGACTCGTTTGCTTTTCTTAACCTGTTGGGTCAGGCAGCCACAGATCTACCTGCCAGAGGCTGCTCCACCTACGGAGCAGAGTAAGGGACAAGACCAAAGACCGCAGAGGAAGAGACAGGCCGGGGCTAGGTCGGCTTCTGTGAGAGCACATCTCAGGGACAGCCTGGTGCCTGCCCAGCGCCTGGCTCACCGTGTGGGTACTTGCAGAGAGAGATGAAGGCAGCTTTTCCAGAATGACAATTATTTGGGGCCACAGAGAGTCTACTGATGAAAAGACAGAGTCTAGCAGGAGCATGGCTGTGATGGGAACACCTGAAAGGAAGACTGAAATGGAGAAGGCATGTGTGTGGGGACGGGGGTGTCAGGGGTGGGTGCAACAGAGGAGCAGAGAAGACAGCTGTGCTCACTAGCATAAGCGCTACGGAAAAGGGAAGTGCGTCCAGCCGTGGCCCCTACATGTACAGGACTGTGATGGTTGTCTCAGGGTTACCAACAGCCATAAAGAAAAATCAGATGGGGCCAGCACATGGCGTAGTGGCTATGTCACTGGACACCCCCTATGGCCAACCATGGTTTGAGTCCCAGATCCAGTGGCCTGAAACTCACACTGGCCACATGTGCGTGCGTGTCCAACATCCCAGGAGAAGGGATTATGGCGTGACCATGCCCCCTGGGAGGTGATTTCTCACTTTCCCTCTCACTGTCTCTGTCTCTCTTTCTCTCTGGCAAGCACAGGTGTCCTAGTGCAAAAACCTCTTAAAAAGAAAAATCAGATTAATGTGGCTCTAACAAATGATAAGGAACAAGTCTCCAAACCCTTGATTTTGAAGATCAATAACTGGGGAAGCTGTTCTGGAGAAACACTCTAAGAACAGGCAGTCAAGCCAAGTACGGAAAGGGAAGGACTCACCCACCACCCTGCGACCAACCACCCTGGGCAACTAAAATGCGCATTTTCCCACTCATCCCCCCTAACTTCCCTTCCTCACTCCTCAAAACACACATAGTGATGATGCTGAAATCTGTTTCTCAAAAAAGTTTCTTGGTCAGTAAGCAATTATTTAGGAAAAGAAAGAGTTGAAGGCATGCTCAAGTTGTGTCTAAATGACTGCTTAGACACGAAAGGTGGTTTGACACGATGACAGAATTGAATGAAATTATCTATGAGAGTGCCCAGAGCAATGTGAGGATCACAAAGCTCCAGATGCACAGGTACATTTCTAGAATGTTCCCAATTGCACAGGCCTGATTGTGCACTAAGTCATAAGAAATATATAAAAGAGGGGCCAGCAGGTGGTATGGTGGTTAAAGGGCTGGATCTCACATGGTCAAGTGCATGGTTCGAGTCCAGGATCTGGCAGCTTGAAAAACACACTGGGCATGTGTGCATGCATGCCCAAAGTCCTAAGAGGAGAATGGAAGAGATGGGATTACGGTATGGCCATTCCACCACAGGGTGATTTCTCACTTTCCTTCCCTGTCTGTCTCTCTCCAGCAAGCACAAGTACCCTTTGACAAAAATTTAAAAAAAAAATAATATTTAGATAAAAAACGGCTGGCTCTATGGTGCATCAGCAAAATGATGCCTAGGGGAAGCTGGGTCTAACTTGGCTTGCTGCTGTTCTAATCACCGACCCAGTCAGCCTGAAACCTGCCAGACACGTGTGCAGGTGCCCAGGATCCAACAGGCTGGAAGACTGGATCGTGGTGTGATCAGCCCCTGTGGAGGGTGCTCCTCCCTCCCTCCCTCCCTCTTTCATGTGTACACACACACACACACACACACACACACACACTTCATCATGAATAAAGGAAAGTGTTTAAAAACTAAAGACTGACATAGAAGAAAATATGCATTGGTATTTCAAATCCTAAACAGTGGTCAGATGAAATTTGGTTACTGATGTAAGGATCCCTAGGCCAGCTTGTACCTATTTGCCCTCACAGTCTTCTTTCTCTACCTTTCCTCAGGAAGGAGTTCTTCCCCTCTCCTTTAAAGTTGTAAAAAACATGTGTGTATTTCTGCGGGTGCCACAGCTAATGGCTCTGTCACAGCTGATGACCACCTTGAACTTTTTATAATTATCTTCACATACTTTTAGTTCTAAGGTGGTTTAAAGACCCTGTAAACTCCTGAAAATATCTGTTAAACATGATCCCAGGAAAAGGACAGACTCTTAAGGGCCTACAGATGAAGACATGAAATTCTCCTCGTGGAAGGGTCAGTGCATTCTTCGATTGCTCTGACCACGTGCTCAGACAGCTTTTGCCACTGCTCACACTTCAAGTGCAGAAAATTCTAAAAGGCTTACTATTCAAATTTGGGGAATGCACCCAACCTTAAAAAGATGCCAGTCCTGCCTCTGCCAGGGAGATGGCCCCCATGCCAGGCTGCACCCCTGGAGCTTGTCACAGGGCAAAAGACTGCCCTGCACAGGGAAGGGTTTGAGATTCGAGAACCTGCTCAATCCCTCCCACCTGGCGCTTGGCAGGAAGTAACACCATCAAAGAACATGTGACTCTCCATCACGAGTAAGTATGCACTTGGATGGCTTTTGTATGCATTTACCTGAAAGCTAAGTAACGTTTCTAACGCACAGCGTACTTCGGACAAGCAACTCCTGATTGCTGGGTCCATAAGCCCAGCCCAGCAGAGGAGTCCGTCTGCCCACAGGACGAGCGCTGTCCAGTTTGGGCGCTGTGGGAAGGCTCAGAGCCAGTGGTCCTAGCCTTAGCACCAGTATAGGGTAAGGAATTCTGAAGATTCCAATGGGAGGTTGGGGAGGGGGGTTGCCATCAGTGCTAAGCATTCCCCAGAGAAAAGAAATGTGTAGCCAGGGTTTGGATCAGACCTTGGGCCAGACCCTGGTTCTCTCTGTACCACCAAGATAGACTGGTCCTCAGGCCAAAGCTCTCAGCTACTTGCCAGAGTTTTAAAGAAATCATGTACTCGATTAAGGTGAGGGGTCATCATTTCTCAGTGTTCTAAACAGGAAGGTAAACAAGCAGTCCTAGGAGAGCTGAGCCAACGCCTGGCAATGGCTGTCAGGGCGCACAGCCTAGTGCCCACAGGGGGAGCCAGAGGTTTCCCTTCCAGAGCCGCGAGGGACACGTCTCGCTTTGCACTGGCGTATGGACTGGGCTGAGGACTCTGCGAGCTCCTCCAATTTCTAACATTTCCTCCTGGAGCATAAAAGGTTTAGAAGTGAATGCTTCTCCCCACTCAAACTGATGCAGAGTTTTGAGCACTGGAGGCTCTATAAGAGCATGGCAGCTGGGGAGACCAGCAGTTAGCGTAATGGCCATGTTGCTGAACTCCCATGTGGTTGACCACAGTTCGAGTGCCGGACCCAGTGGCTTAAACTCATGGCACGCGTGTACGTGTGTGCCCAAGATCCCGAGAGGAGAATGGAGGAGAAGGCATTGTGGTGTGGCCATCCCCCCTGGGGGGTGATTTCTCACTTTCTCTCAGTCTCTCTCTGTCTTTCTGGTGAGCACACGCGTACTATAGCAAAAACTTCTCAAAAAAAAAAAAAAAAAAAAAAAGACCATGGCAGCTGGGAAAGCCTGCCCGAGCATTCTTGGAGCTTTCTGTGGTACAGTAGGTACAGATGTTCTTTTTATTATTTTTTTAAATTATTATTAAATTTTGCTGTAAGGTGTGTCCACTCACCAGAGACAGGGAGGAAAAATGAGAAAATACTCCCCCAACCAAGGGGACATAGCCATTCTACAATCCCTTTTCCTTCATTCTCCTCGTGGGATTTTGGGCAAGCACACACACATGCCTGGCATGTTCTTCAAGCCACCAGGTGTGGGACTTAGAACATGCATTTGACCATATGAGATTTAGAGCTCGGCCTCCATGCCACTGTCTGGCCAACGGACACAGATACCTTTTTCCTAACAAGGTCCGTCACAATTTCCTCTGTGAAGTTTAATCTCATCAATGTATACATATACTCATCCCATTTTTCTTAAGTTTTAAGTTTTCCGGCATAAAATTATGCCCTCTTCTAGCTGAAACAGCATCACCAATTAGCAGGGGTGCCCTCCTGTCTCACGCAGCAAGGCTCCAGAGTCACCCTTAACTATGTGGTAAAGCCATGTTGTATTTTTTTTTTCTTTTTTTTGGAGAGGTTTTTGCTATAGGGCGCGTGCGCTCGCCAGACAGACAGAGACAGAGAGACAGAAAGCGAGAAATCACCCCCCAGGGGGGATGGCCACGCCACAGTCCCTTCTCCTCCATTCTCCTCCTGGGATCTTGGGCAAGCACGTACACGCGCCCGGCGTGAGTTTAAGCCACCGGGTCCGGGACTCGAACCGCGGTCGACTACATGAGAGTCCAGCGACATAGCCATTATGCTAACTGCTGGTCCCAAGCCATGTTGTATTTTTAACATACTGAACTAATCAGCCAAATCCTAGGCATGGTGGTAGGCTTTATGTATTTTTTTTTCTCTTTTGTTATTTTTAGCTCAATTTCCACCTGAGGAAGCTCAACTTAGCTGAGGAAGAAGTTTTTCATGTGTTTATAAGCGTGCTAAAAATTTCATTCCTTCTCAGCAGGACAGTTGACCCTTCTTGTGCCTTTGTCTCGCTACTTGGGCAAGTTGGCTTGGGAATGTCAATGGGAAAAAACTCACACCCATTCATCATCACAAAGAAGCAAAAATAGATCGAGAACTCAATGATTTACAATAAAGGAAGAAGGCTGTCTAAAATAGCAGTATGTCCAAGCAACAGAGGGTCTTTAAAGCAGGGACTTTTTCTTACTATATCCGTTCCTTAAATAAAACTTCCAAAAACTCTAGTAAATAAAATGGCAGATGTTCAGAACTTCACAATGTACCATAACTGCCTAGATTACCAGTGTTACTGGAATAAATAAAAATGTACCCCCAAATGCTGTATTAGTCCAAAAGATGCTATTCTGGGCCAACCCAATAGCTTCACAGTTAAGAGAGCAAGACCTCACATAGCCCACTGTACCCAGGAGTTTGAAAATCACTCCGAGAGTGTGTGTGTCTGCATGCACAAATCCTAACAGGATGCAGAAATGGAGAAGGGGTTGGGGTGCGACCATATCCCAAGCGGGGGGTGTGCTCTCTTCCCCTTTTTCAGTCTCCTGCACATTCCTTCTGGCAATTAAAAAAGAAGGGGTTGGCAGGTGGTGTAGTGGCTAGGGGTGCTGAACTCCCACATGGCCAACCACGGTTCGAGTCCTGGACCTGGCGGCTTGCTTTCTCACTCCCCACCCCACCCCCGTCCCTCTCTAGTCAAATTAAAATAAATAAGTTAAATAAAATAATTTTTAAAAAAGAAGAAAAGAATGTAAAAAAGCTTTCCTTTCCAATGACAGCCTCACCTCTTTTCAAACTAGCAAGGCTAGTGAGGAAGCAGACACTGTCCCCACCCGCCCAGAGCAGGGAGCATCCACCCGATGCAGATTCCAAGGTAAGGCAGAGCTGGGCTTAGGTGCAGGCAGGCCAGAGAACCCAGGCCAACAGCAGGGTGGTCTGCTGCAGCGCCAGCCAGGTCCCCACACACACCTTTCTCTTTTTGGCCAACTTGCTTGAGCTATCTGAGCTTCTCTTCTCAGAACCGTGCTTCCTCCCCGCGGGCAGCTGCTTATCCTCGGGCTTCTTTGGGCGTCTCCCCTTCCCAGGGAGGTGGGGTATCCGAGAAAGAAGGTCTAGGGTTATCTTCACCATCAAGCTCTGAGGGGGAGGAGTGTCCCTGAGCGGGGAGAGCAACTTGGTGTCTCTCAAAGGCACGGGGAGCTTGTCCCTGTGGGTGTCCTCCTGGACCACCACGGCCTGCCGGCAACCACTAGTCCTGCCACCGCCACTGCCACCACCGCGGGCCGGGGCCTGGCTCTGAGTCAGGGGCACGAGAGCAACGTGCTCAGGGCTCCTGGCCTCCACATCGTCCTTGGCCGGCTCTGGGCCTGGGGGCGCCTTGGCGGGGGCGGGCAGGGGGCTCTTGTGCTTCTTCTTTTCAGTGGGGGCGGGAGCCGCTGGCTTGGGCTCTCTGCTCCCTCCAGCCCGGGGCCTTCCTTTCGTCTTCACCTTGGGCTTGTCTTTGGAAGTCTGCTCCTTGGAGCCGTAGGGAAGGAGTCCGGGCTCGCTCTCCACCTGCAGGCTGGCTCGCGAGTCGGCCTGGCCAGGTGCCTTGGCAGGTTTCTTGGGCTGCTTGGTTCCGACGGTTTGCCTGGGTGGGGGCTCCTGTTCTGCAGGAGACTTCTGACAGCTTCTCTTTCCAGGGTGCGGCCCCTCGGCAGGGCCCCGGGGGATTTTGCTGGAGCCTTTGGGGGGAAGACCTTTGGGTTCGGAGTGCTCCTGGCTCCCGCTGCCACCGCTGTCACCTCCGCCCTTACTCTCCTGTCGCCGCCGCGGGGGCTCCGAGCTCACGAGCCCGTCTGGCGGCACGGCTGGCTGGCTGACTTTGGTCAGCCAGTTGTCCAGCTGCCATTTGTTTGTCGTTGGAGGCTCTGGCTAAAAATAAGAAAAGACAGAAAAGTGTTAACTGAGCAGGAGTGAGAAACTACGCTTTTGTTAGTCACCCAATAACACAGGACTGTCCTTGGGGGAGGTTGTTACTCCAGTCCTAAGAATTTAGGTTCCATTTATCCTCTTCAAACTAGAAGTCATATTCGCTAACGACTCTTAAGACAGTCTTCCATTTTTTTGTGTAATTTGGGACCACTGCTGAGTAGATACTAACAGACCATTAACAACTGCTGAGAAATCTTTGTAATATAAATATTGTGTTCTAACGGTAATTACAGTATAATTTACACAGAACTGACACACTACGGCTTAGAAACTACTCTATTAGAGAATAATAGAGGAAAATGGAGAAAAAGAATCCTTTTATCTTGGATTTATAGACGGCAACTAATTAATCAACTAAGTCTTGGTGATTATCCAAGATTTCACGCTATTTTTTTGACACACTTTCCAATTGAAACTGACTTCTCTTCATTTTATTTATTTACCTAAAAACCGCATACAAATGTATATGTGGAAAGGTCACTGGCTTCCTTCTGATTTTTTCTCAGTCATTCTGACAGGTGACATAAATGACAGAATTACATGCACAACCAGGAAGTTAGCTAAAAGATAACCCACATAATGTTTAAGTGATTATCTTACAGACAAGGGGCCAGCAGGTGGCATGGTGGTTAGGGCACTGGATTCCCACACAGCCGAAGCCTGTGTGGAAACTCGACTATGGTTCGAGTTCCAGACCTGACAGCCTGCCGTCTCACTTTCCCTCTCTCTCTCTCTTTCTCGCTGGTCAAAGTCAAACTAACAAAATAAATTTAAAAAGAAAGAAATGAAATAATTTGGGACAAGCAGATGACATAATGGTTACATCACTGAACTCCCACATGGTAGACCACGGATCTAGTCCCTGACCCAGAGGTATGAAACTCACATTGGGCACATGCGTGTGTGCCTGTCAGCCCAAAACCCCGAGAGGAGAATGGAGGAGGAGGGACTGTGGTGGGGGCCAGCCCTGCTGGGAGGTGATTTCTCATTTTCTGCCTCTCTGTCTCTCTCTCTCTGGTGAGCACATACACCCTACAGCAAAAATCTCTCTTTAAAAAAAAAGAGAAAGAATTCTTAAAAAAAAAAAAAAAAAAGACATGGATAAGAAATCAATCCAGGAGGTGGAGCATTTTTAAAAAGAAAACCGCTGACAAATTTCCCAAGTGGAATACACTAAATGACTCTATAAAAACATGCAAACCTATACAAAAATATGTTGATGTGAAGTCTCTATGGTCAGGAAAAGGTTAAGCCATGTGCTGATCAGGTAAGCGGTTTGGGCTTCGTGTGATGGTAACGGAACAGAGCTAAGAGGAACTTTAGGAAACCCAAGGGGAACCTACTTTGGACAGAATCCCTTTTTCCTGCTTACCCCACACTGTGCATGTGACAACACGTCTCCTTTCCAGCTATATCAGCTCCATATACACGCACACGCTCTCATCTGCATTTCAGGCAGGGAGGGAGGGAAGGACACCACTGCGTGTGCCAGGCATTCTGTCACACGTAACCTAAAGCTGTACTCACTAATCTAACACGGCAGATGATTGTTCAGGGTAGAGAAAAGATGAGCAGGCAATGCCCACTTGTCCAACCAGTGTTGTCCTGCCTGCAAAGGCTGGAGGGCGTGAGCCATGGGCTAGGCAGGAATGTATCGCTCGCCAATGGTGGGTAGGAACTGAAGGCGTCACACCTGTCCTCAGGCAGGGTATGGACAGATCTCACCCCCCGGCTCTGTACACAGCTATATTCTAATCACTATATTCTAATCATACTCCTTAAAGAGTATGCTTGTGTGACCCAAAGGGAAGCCATTCTGGTATAAATAACATCTGCTCCCTCTTCCCTCGACCCCAAACAGGACACTATTGAGACTCGTTTAGGAGTCCCTAAAGGAATGTCCTGGTTATAGAAATAAACCATCTCCTTCCACTGTAGTCCTAAAAACGTCCAGAAGGCAGGCCTGTGGCCCACATTTTGGGTAAGCCTAAGTTGGTATGCCCAGACAAATGAAACGGGTAGGGGCCATCCTTTTTAACAGAGTAGCCAACAGAAAGTTGCAAAATGTCTAAAGCTGTTTTAAAGTCAGATATTATTGAAATGTTAAGATGGGAGAAATGTTTGCATAAAGCATTGATTAAAAATAGGATTTGAAAAAAAAAAAAAAATAGGATTTGAGGGGGGACCAGAAGATGGCATGATGATTACATCACTGGACTCCCACACAGTCAATCGCAATTCAAGTCCCAGACTCAGAGGCTTAAAAATCATGCTGGGTGTGTGTGCATGCATGCCCAAAATCAGGAGAGGAGAATGGAGGAGAAGGGACTGTGGCATGGCCATTCCCTGGGGGGTGAGTTCACATTTTCTGACTCTCTGTTGAGCACACATGCCCTCTAGCAAAAATAGCTATTAAATAAATAAATAAATAGGATTTAGGGACCAGCAAATGGCACAGTGGTTATGTCGCTGGACTCTCAGATGGCCAACTGCGGTTCAAGTTCCAGACCAGGTGGCTTGAAACTCACACCAGGCATGTATGTGTACGTCCAAGATCCAGGAAGAAGAATGGAGGAAAAGGGACCACAGTGTGGCCATCCTCCTCGGGGGAGGAGGATTTCTCATTTTTTCTCTCAGTGTCTCTCTCTCTCTCTCTCCCCCCCCTGATAATGCATGTACCCTAAGGCGATAAACCTCTCTCTCCAAAAACAAAAAAGGAGATTTTAAGTGAGTATGTGCCAGATGAGATCAGGGTTTAGAGTTAATTTCTCCCTCTGCCTTTCCTCATCTCTTACCCCTTTCATAGTAAAACTTCTGAGTTGGGGGAATATGAGTAAAAACTGTTTTGTTTTTAATGTTTTTGCCATAGGGTGTGTGCACTCACCAGAGAGACAGTAAAAGAGAAAGTGAGAAGTCCCCACCCCCACTTCCGCCTCCTCCCTGTGGGATGGCCCTGCAGCAATCTCATCTCTCCGGCTATCCCCTTGGGATTTTGGGAACCTGCACAATGTGTGCCCGGCTTCGAGTTTCAAGCCACTGAGTTCAGGACTCAAACTGTGGTTGGCCGGGTGAGAGTCCAGTGCCTTAATCACCATGCCATCTGCTGGACACCAAAAAAGGTTTATTTTAAGATAAAAAAAGATCTTAGAAGAAATAAAGGCTGAGAAAGTTAAAAACAGTATCTATGCTGGTTATGAAATTTACATTACCCTCAACTAACACAGAGATTTATAATAAATGCAGGCATGGCAGGGAGGAAACAAAATAGAAGCTGTAGTGAAAGAAATATGTTTCAGAGTTAAATGGCTTGGCATTTGAATTCCTGCTACTTCTATTTGTTTAGGTTTTTGCCATAGGGCACATGTGCTGACTGGAGAGACAGGGAGAGAGGAAGTGAGAAAACTCACAGGAGGGGATGGCCATGCTGCAATCCCTTCTCCTCCACTGGGATTTTGGGCATGCACGCACCACCTGATAGCACCCCTGCTACTTCTTTATAGGCAAAAGAAAGCTACTGACCTTGGAGGGTTAATGGGGGGGGGGGGTGTCAATCAGATAATTTATGAAAAATCCCCAAGAGGCCAGCAGAATCAACAAGGAACAAAGGGAAAAGCTCTGAATAATCGAGTATAAAATCGAGAGTTTTTTTTTTTTTTTTTTTTGAAGAAGTTTTTGCTATAGGGCGCGTGCACTCGCCAGACAGACAGAGAGAGACAGAGAGACTGAAAGCGAGAAATCACCCCCCAGGAGCCATGGCCATGCCGCAATCCCTTCTCCTCCATTCTCCTCTCGGGATGTTGGGCACGCACGTGAGTTTTAAGCCACTGGGTCCGGGACGCGAACCGTGGTCAACTATGTGGGAGGTCCAGCGACATAGCCATTACGCTGACTGCTGGTCCCAAAATCGAGGTTTTTGAACTTTATGCATGCAGGAAAAGGCAACAGTCCCACAGGGTTTGAAAAGCTGAAACTGACATTTTGATTCACATTGTAAACACCAGAGGTGAAATCCATAGATCACACCCAAGTTTATTACCCATCAGGATGCATATCATGTTCCAGATCTCACGAGATTACTGGGACCACTTCAACAAATGAAATAACTTAAAAGGGAGCCAGAAAAACAGATTTCTCAGCATTAAAAATAGAAGTGGGTAAAGTTAAAACCAGTATCTACAGCCAGTTATGGAATTCACGTTACTCTCCACCGACGTGGGGGCCTTTTTAGCAAAGCGATTTAAAAATAAAGCAGGATGGGAACATCTATTTAACATCCAGGAAGTGTCCATCTTACGCCAAAGAAGTAACTGTCTGAGGCCAAAGAAGTTACTAGAAACATCAGATTCGATTTTTTTCAACTTCTCATTTTCCAGCCAAAGGAGTCAGTCCCATTCCCATTGTATTTTAATTGCATTTTATTATTTCTTTATCTTCCTCATGCAAAGATCTTCCAAACCTCCACAGTGAATATTGCACTATTTGTCAGCATAGCACAGTCAACATCCCTTCCCCTGAGAGACACGAAGATTTCGATATATCAGTTACTATCCTATGAGGCAACGAAGAGCCCGAGAAACACACAATTGTTTCTAAAATCTGAGAAACACTCAAGTGTGGTTAACGCTGCCCTGTGCACACCCACGTGCTCCAGAAAACATTGAGCACTTTTTCTGCACCAGACACAGATTCATAGCTAATAAAAAAATGCTCCCCAGTGATGTTCTCAGTCTCCCCGACCTGACAAGGCCTAGGAGCCTCCCAATTTGATCTGCAGGGGCATCTGGTTAACGATCTTATTGGAACTGCCTTGCTTTCTGAGGAGCAGAGGCAAACGCAAAAACACTAATGCCTTCTTAATCCAAGAACCTAATTTCCTGACACTACCATCTTAAATTTGCAGAATATTTTTCGCTCTATGAGCTCTTGTCTTGTTCACGAAAAAGAAAGTAAACACGCCTTCCCTTTTCACGGCGATGCTTTCCCGGTGTAATTTTCACATTCCTGTTTGCAGGGCTATCTGGCAACCTTGTCAGTTATTACTAGCAATTTCTTGTGCTCAACAATCCAGTACATGGCTTAAATCCTCCATATAAATTTAATGTTTGGGCTCTGCAGTCTCGGCGCTCGGTTCCTCTTTCCAACCTCTCCTGAAAGAGCGACATGCAAACATGGCTGTCCCTGCTCTATGTGGGGTGGAGGGGGGAAAGAAACAGAGCCCTGGCGACACCCCTCTGCCATCCATTCAACGCATGGCTTTTAGTGATTCAAAAATAGAACTCGGATGACTTCTCTCTCGTTCGCGTTCCTGCCCTTTGCTAAATCAGGCGGTCTTTTTTGGCTTCCCTAATTCATGCATTCCTGCAATTTCAGAAAGAACTCTCATTAATATTAAAACAGCAGCCTACCAAAAATAAGCGATCTTCTGCAAAAAAGGGAAAGGAAGATGGTGTGCAAACATTCTTAATTAGTTGCTCTTTCAGACCCTAGCCATGACAGAGAAGAAACTAATATTTTAAAGAGGTGAGAGAAGACCACTTTCCCAGATCTTTGCTGCCAAGAAGTTGGGAGGAAATCAGCAAACGGAAGCACGTGGCCCTGTGCGCTGCAGAGCAGGGGCGCACCGCTTGGAAGGATGGAACCACTCGGTCTTGTGCTCACAGGCCGTAGCCCCCAAAGACAGAATGCCACCATGCTGGGCAGCTTTCCCGAGGGAGACGCAGTACCTCGGGAGCCGGGGTTTCCAGGGGCTCATTCTCCTCGCTGTCACTTGAAGTGCTCTCGCTCTCCGAGTCGGACGAGCTGTCGGAGTCACTTGTGCTCTCTGACTCCGCACTACTGGAATGTGCTAATGCCACTGGTTCTGGAAGCGTCTGCGGAGCACTGCAAAGCAACCAAAGGATAAAATTAGAAGGCACCATGCAAGGTGGGTCTCCCTCCTCTTAACCTCCTGCCCATTTTTCTGTTACTCTAAAGGAATGGCCTTATTACCTAAAACAACTCAACTACTATGTCGTCCAGTAGATGCCCACAAAGGTTTCAAACAAACGAACAAAAGCATACAGCCTTTAAAATTGTACACCAAATGAATGCATAAAAGATTAGCTTGTGGAATTTTATTCCTGAAAAACATCCTTCTAGCTACACAAAGTTTAAGTGAGGTGCTCGGTGCTTTGTGTCAAGGCTGGTAAACAGTGGCCTGAGCGGAATTCCAGCCCACGCTTCTACGTCAAGTCTGAGTAGAGCACGTGCACATCCGCTCTTGTACACGCTGTCTACATCTGCTTCGATGCTGTGACAGCAGACTCGAGTAACTGCACTGAGAATGACATGGCCTGCAAAGCCTGCAATATGTACCATCTGACGCGCTAAGCTTCCTGACCCCTGTGATACACAGCTCAAGGAAATTAATTTGTAAAACAAAAGCCAAAAAGTCAAAATCTCCCCATCTTCTCTATAAGAAAACTAGCTATATGGCAGCCGAAGACTACTGATTATAAACCGTGTTCCTTTTGGAAGGTCAGCTCAAAGCAATCATTCCCACTTCCTGGGTAGAATTATAAAATGTATAAAATGGGTCACTCTTTGTGAATGGCTAAGACACCATCCTTAAATATCAGCCAAAGTAGTGATTAACTACTCCAAGTTTTCTGTTTCTCTGTTTTGTTTTTTTTAGATTTTCGCCAGAGAGAGAGACAAAGAGAGAGAAAGTGAGAGATCACTCCCCGGCGGGGGATGGTCATGCTGCATTCCCTTCTCCTCCATTCTCCTTTCGGGATTTTTGGCATGCATGTATATATACCAGGCATGTTTTTCAAGCCACCAGGTCTGGGACTTGAATCACAGATTCAGCCATGTGGGATTAAGTGCCTTAACCACTATGCCACCTGCTGGCCCATAACTACTCCAAGTTTTTTGGTTTTGCTTTTCTGTTGTTGTTTTGTTTTGTTTTTGCCATAGGGTGTACATGCTTGCCAGAGAGAGAGAGAAAGTGAGAAATCATCCTGTAAGGGTGCATGGCCACATTGCAATCCCTTCTCCTCCACTCTCCTCTTAGGATTTTTGGGCACCGTGTATATGCGCCTGGTGTGATTTTCAAGCTACCAGGTCTGGGATTTGAACCACGGAGCTGGCCATATGAGATCCTGCACCTTAACCACCATACCACCTACTGGCCCATAATTACTCCAGGTTTAAGAGTAGGGCAATAACTGTAGGTCAGTAAGAAAACACATACTGATCATACTACCAGACACATTTCAAAGCATGTATAATCTTAAAATGTTGTCCTAATGGAAAGCTCCCAAATCTCCCTAAAATATTACATTTTATTAAATATCACATAGTAGTATAATATTAGAATAAAAGTTATTAAATAATAATAATAAAATCACTGGTTGAAGTCATTTTAAAACACATGATAGCACCACAAAATCTCCTCACATATAATGCTACGCAAAGTTTGTGGCCAGTGATGTTCAGAACGGGATACACTTTCACAGTTCCTCCTGGCTCTAATCCCCACCTGTTCCTCCACTCCTGTTAGCTTACTATATCCTATTTTTATTAGTTGTCATAACCCAGCAGAAATTACTGAACAAAATGGGATATACATAAGCAAACCCAGTAAGTCGGTAAGAATTTGCATAACGACACAGGCTTTCTCCACATTAACTATATCGCCTATACGATAAGCAAGTTGTGATGGCTGGTCTTGTCTCATGTGGATAAACACATCTCAAGGAAGGGAAATAATATAACTGAGCTGGCTCTATAGTGAAGTGCTTAAGCGCCATGCACTGGGAACTGAGGCAGAAATCCCAGAAGGGCAGCTTGAAAAACATGCTGGGCACCAAGTATATGTCTACCCAAACCCCCGACAGGCTAGGGAAATGCAGGAAAGGGATTGCAGCGTGAGCACACCCTACTCTCTATGGCAAACGCATGCACCCTCTGACCAATAAAAAAAGAAATCGTAATTTAACTCTTTGTCCATGAAAGGCAAGTATTTGGCATATTAAAAACTTTAAATCCAATACCAGTTTATTCAAGTAGTTCCTATAACTCCTATTTCCAAAATTTAAAAGCATCACATTTTCTAAAAACACATGGCTAGCTTTTTTTTTTACAGAATGAAAACAGGCCATTTTTCACCACACTAAAAGGGATTGTGGGTCGTTTTTGAAAGCAGCTGAAACAACTTAACAATTCGTAAGTAAGAAAACAGACACAGTGGAAAACAAGTTCTATTGTAGGTAGAATTCAGCTTCTCTCTTTTTTTTTAAAACACATAGCAAATCTGTCAC
Source organism: Tupaia tana (assembly GCA_026018925.1). Classification (NCBI taxonomy): domain Eukaryota; kingdom Metazoa; phylum Chordata; class Mammalia; order Scandentia; family Tupaiidae; genus Tupaia; species Tupaia tana. The sequence goes on from JAKSZU010000017.1 coordinate 18,759,446, forward strand.
CTTCATAAAAACACTAGACTCTTCAGTTTAACTTTTCAAATACTGAGTATACAATACTGATGATAAACTGTTTTAGAGCTTATTTTTAAACTCGCAGTTTCAAACGGCCAGACTGATGGATACAGGTGGGCTTGGGGTCTCTGTTGCTTTTATAGCGTTAACACCCCAAGGCTGATTTAAGCTTCCCAAACAGAAAACGGGTACTTTCCTGTAACTGTGAACTGGAGTCACAGCTTAGTAAGAAAATACTAAATAAGGCTTATTTTTCTCACTTGGCAAAAAAAAAAAAAAAAAAAAAAAAAGAAAGAAAAGAAAAAAAAGGGTAAACGTAAGATGGGGAGATATCCACACACAATACCTTGGAAGTGCAGATGAGGAAGGAGGCTTCTCTGGGGTCTAGCCATTCACAGTAAGGGGGAGAAAGACCAGGAAAAGAACAAAAAACAGGTTAGGATAAGCAGCTCAGCTCTGACAGGTGGATTTACAAGGATTCAGGTGTTAAGGGCTACAGAAAACTCACCTGTCCACTGTCACTGTCCTCGCTGTCACTGAGCTGCAGGTCATCTTCGAGCATGCTGGAATGGGCGGGAACACACCGTGCAGAATTTAAAATCATTTCTAATAACTTTTTCCGTGTATAGAGAATGTGCCTAATGGCACAAATATTCTCTAATGATAAAGGGGTATATGTTTTCTTTGTTCAGCAAATGCTTTCCTTTCCTGGAAACTATTTTTTTTAATTATTTTAACACATAAAACTAGTTCAGTCTAAGCCCCTTACCATCTAAAAATGTAAACTTTAACATATTCTGAATATTGAAGCAGAACCACCAAAAGATAGGGACTTATTGCCACACTGAGACTGAAGCCCCCAACCCCTAATCAGGGAGGGCAGGATGCATGCAAATAAAACAAACCAAGGGAGAAAAATGAAAAAGAAGGAGAAAAAAGAATAAGGAAAAAATATATACGCAATACACTCCAAGTGATTTTTTCCACAGTATCTTACCGAGCTAAAATAAATTATAGACCATGAAAGGAGTTAACGTTGAATGATGGAATATTTAGAAAGCACTTAGAACAGTGCTAGCCACTTAGAAAAGTGCTATTCTAAGAATTAGGAGCCAGCCTGGAGCCTGGAAGTTAAGGTGACTGGGTCCTATTTGGTCCTACTGCACCTTTTCAAATTCCAAATATGGTGGCTCAAGAAACATGCGGGGTGCATGTGCCCGAAATCCCGAGAGGAAGGAGGGTTGGAAGAGAAGGGATTGCAGCATGTTCCTCCCTCCCTCCTCCTCCCCCGCCCCAAACATGCCTCCTGGCAAGATTGGAAAAAAATAACTAAATAAACACATAGTAAGATTTATGAGGCTATCAAGACAACTGTCACCAAACAGTGCAAAGAATTTACATTCTGGCCCAAAAGACATGAATAGTAGTGAGCTCTATTTCTCACATGCAAAAAGTGACTTCCTGCGGCTGGTTTGATCGCTAGTCAACAGGGAGGGCAATAACACACATCATGTGGTTGTCCAGTATGGTTAATTTTCCTGCACTCTTTCTGGTGAAAAAAAGCATTTACTTCCTCAACCTTGTATTCATAATTGTCTGTAGGCATCTGGCTTACGACAAACCCAAGTATTAAAAGTAAACATTTCCTAATCTGTACATGTTTTCTCAGTTTAACACACCCCCCTCTTCACTTTCCATGAAGATACCAGATACTGAAGGAGTTCAATCAGTAACTGCCCCCTCCCATGACCTCCAAATTTAATGAAGACAACTATTTGAGAAAATATGACAAGCAAAACTGAAAAACAATACTTGCTTGAGTACTACTGATGCTCCAAAACCCAAATTATATCACGAGTTAAAATCCTTCAGTAATGGGGTTCAGCAGGTGGCATGGTGGTTAAGGTGGCTGGATTCCCACATGGCTGTCTGCGGTTTGAGTCCCAGACCCAGTCATGCCAGGTATGTGTGCATATGTGCCCAAGATCCCAAGGAGAGTATGGAGGAGAAGGGACTGCGGTATGGCCATCCCTCCCAGGAAATGGTTTCTCACTTTCCCTCTTTCTATATCTCTCTGCCTCTCTCCTCTCCAAGCACACTTTATAGCAACAACCTACCAAAAAAAAAATTTTTGAATCCTTCAGTATTTCTAAAAGATACCTCTCAATAATCTGACCAACCATTTTACCTGCAAAACCACCACCACCTGCCACTGAAGGAAGCAGTCCCATTTATTTTGGGGAAGCTTGGTAAAATCAATATATTTATAATGAAAATACATGATAAAACTGGGTTCTGGGCCGCCCATAGCATAGACGGAAAGTGTTATGTACAGAAAGCTGGATCCTACTGGGTGGTTGGATCCTACTGGGTGGTTTGAGTCTCAGTTCTTGGCTTGAAAAACACCAGCAGTGTGTGCATGCCTGCTTGCCCCAAATCCTGATGGGATGGATAAATGACAAGGACATGACCACGTCCCACTGGGGAGTGTTTGCTTGCTTGCTCGCTCGCTCGCTTGCGCTCTCTCTCTCCCTCCCTCCCTCCTCTGGCTTTCGGGCTTATTTAAAAAAAAAAAAAAAAAGGCAAACAAACTTGGTTCTTTTGTAAATGGCTGCGTACTGCAATGTGGTTAACTGTGCCAAGGAACTGCTCTTACCAACAAACGTACTAAAAACATCCTGTGATAAGATTCCAAATAAAGCAAAACGCTTAGCTACTTATAAATATAGAACTTGCTCAGTAAAGGAAGATCTAGCTCAATATTTATCAATAAAAGTTAAATTCGAATTTTAACAAGGCCAGCAAATATAGCCTTCAGACACACAACCTGGCAGTTAGCAATCATGACAGTGTTTGAGAAAGTCACTCGGCAGGTTTATTACAAATGGTGGCTTGGCTGGGGTACACCCAGCAAAAGATAAAAGACATCTCTGTGGACAAAATGTAAGCTATAATACAACTAGAAAGAAACCTGGCAGAGTGTATTCAATATTAACCACACCGACAAAAACTATAGTAAATAGCCCTCTTTGTTTCCAAGTCACTGAGTTTGTTTTGGATAAAACTGATTTGCCTTAATTATATCACCCATGTAATTAATCCACCCATGCTTCCTGTTAGAAGCAGAGGATAAGAAATCGTGTCACTTTTTCACTTATTCAGTGAAACACCTAAATTCCATGAATATAATCTCCTAAAGTCAGCTGGAAAATTAGAGAAAGTCCAGACTTGAATCTCCATTTGCTCTTGGGGAATAACAGGTAACCATGAAAATACTGAAAATTTCCCTGTCCGAGAATTATGTGGACAATGATGAAATAATCCCACATGCACAAACCCCAGTCAGGACCTGAAGAGCAAGGACAGGAATCGAAGTTCCAGAACCATCCACAGTAGGAACTCGGTTTAAAATGAAATAATAAGGCCAGCCTGTGGTGTGATGGTTAAGGCAGCTGGATCCCACATGGCAAACTGTACAGTTCAAGTCCTGACTCGGTGGCTTGAGAAACTGCCCAGATTGCAACATGACCATGCCCCGGAGGTGAAGAGGGAGTAGAGGTGCCCAGAGTTGGGGGTGTGTTGAGGGGAGGATGCTTTCTCACTTTCTCTTTCACCTCTCTCTATCTCCAGTGAGCACACATACCCATTAGCTTTTTTCTTTAAAACAAAAAAAAAAAAAACAAAAAAAAAACCTATCCTTGGGACCTGCAGATGGTGTAATGGTTACGTCACTGAGCTCCATGCAGTCCATCACAGTTTGAGTCCCAGACTCAGTAGCTTGAAACTCATGCCCAGCATGTGTGCGTGCATGCCCAAAATCTCAAGAGGAGAATAGAGGACAAGGGATTGTGGCATGGCCTTCCCCCCCCCCCGGGGGGGGGGGGGGGAGGTGATTTCTTTCTGTCTCCCTGGTGAATGCACATGCCCTAAAGCAAAAATCTCTCTTAAAAAAGAAAGGAAGGAAGGACGGATGGACAGATGAACTATCCTGTTGGAATAAAATGGATTCTTTTCCTTTGTGAAAACAGATTAACTTTAAACCTTTAACTAGTCAGATCATTTCATCTCCAAACTCTAAGGCAAGGCAGTTATTTCAAACACACAGCACCATGCAGCCTACTCTGACACTGTTCAAAAGAAGCCAAATTGCTCAGGTAAAATGAACTCTTTGAACTGCCATGCAGGGTTAACCACATTTTACATTATTGGGTTAGTTAAACTCTTTACTTAAAGGTACAAACAACCCTCAAAGCCCTTTGTACGAATGCGTTCTTCTAGCAGCTGTCGTATCAAAGGTTTAGGAGCCACGTACAGGTCCTGGCAGGTGTGCTTCGGTGAGTCAGTCCAACCGTTGCCATGGGAAGACGCATAAAGACAAGCCTTTATTTCTTTCCCACTTTAGTACTGAGGTAGCCCAAAGCGTTCACTGTCAGTCTGCAGCAGCATCTCAGTTCAGGTCCGCAAGATCACTGACATAAACTTGTTATACAATCTCACAAACTGGAAATGGATTTGGGAATAGAAAGGGCAATGAAGTTCAGAACAGGAGAAAGGCTGACCTCCAAAGTAGATCCATTATTCCTCAGCTGTTAAACCTAAGCTTTGGTTCCTTTCTCACATCCGACAGAAATGAGGAGCACAGATGCCTTTAAGAGATGACGGGAGATTATGATGACAAATTATGAAGAGGGCTCCACGTACAATACAGGGAAAAAAAGGAAAAAGCAGATCTTGATCTTAGGCAGCTGTAATACATTAGGAGGGGCTCTCCAAAGGGCGGCCACTATTAGAAGACAGAAACCAAATTTACAGAGAGACAGTCTACAGAAGAACAGGAGCTTACAAGACAGAGCGGAGACCTCTCGACTTACTGTAACAAACGAGCTGACTGGCTGACAAGGTAATAACTGTCGCCAGAAGCATTTAAGATTATTTAAATGCCACAGAGGAAGTGAAGATTATTTGAAGTTAAACATGGAAATGAGGACAATCACAAGAGTATAAATGAAGGAAAATCTGAAGTTAGATCAGAAAGATTATTAAGTATGACAAATAGGATACCAGTGTGAAAGTGACACAATTCTAACTAGAACCAAAATCTAGAAACATCATTACTTCAAATCATGTCTACTGGGACCAGCAGGTGGCATAATGGTTACATCACTGGACTCCCATGGAGTTGACCACGGTTCAAGTCCTGGACCCAGAAGCTTAAAACACACCAGGCGTGTTTGCATGCATGCCCAAAATCCCAAGAGAAGGGATTGCAGCATGGCCATCCCCCCGAGGGGTGATTTCTTGCTTTCTGTCTCACTTTCTCTTTCTCTCTGGTGAGCACACACACCGTAAAGCAAAAATCTCTCTAAAAATAATAAAATAACAACAACAACAAAAAAAAATCATGTCTACAAGTTAACTGTAGCTAGCCTAGAGCTGGTACTAAGTTTAAAATGTGTCCTTCCACGTTCATTCTGAGCACTCACCTGTGCCAGGTGAGGCCCTAGATCCTGTGGATAGAAGTCTGAACAGGGGAAAACAGAACAAAACAGCAACGGCAACGATAAAAACCCCAGCTCCTGCGGCTCTTCCAGTCTAGAGCAGGGAGATAAACTACACAGTGTCTCAACCGGGACAGAGCCCACCAAGGGAGAAAAAGGATGAAAGAGAAAGCGCGTGCTTTTATAGAGCATAGTCGGGGAAGACTGTACTGTTAAGAGGACAGCCAAGGAGAACAGTGATAGAAGGGAGGACACCTTGGGGCCAGCTGGAGGCATGGTGGATAAGGAGCTGGACTTCCACACTGCCAACCACGGTTCAAATCTTGGACCAGGGGTGAAAATTATGGCAAGCCCATGTGCATACATGCCCGAAATTCCTAGGGGAAGACAGAGAAGGGACTGCACTGTGGACATCTCCCTTTGTGTGTGTGGGGGTGATTCTGACTTTCCCTCTCTCTGTCTTCTCTGGCAAGCACATGCCCACTATGGCAAAAATCTAAATTATTTATTTATTTATTTATTTATTTATTTATTTATTTTTAATAGAATAAAAAGGAGGGAGGTTGCAATGGAAGTACTGCAGGTATTTATTAGGGCCTAGAAAATAGCACGGAGGGCAATGTGGCCAGAATAGAAAGTGAACCGCATGGGGGCGAGGGGAGACAGGGAAATGACAGGGTGTGTTGTGGAAGGTCACGGAGGCCTTTAAAGGAGGAGGAGACAGTATACACAAACATTCTTGTGGGAGTAGATCAAATCTTGTTGGTTTAATAGCCCAACATCCCAGGCAGGGTGAAATGTGCAAACTGTCCTTAAGACAAATGGATTCTTTTTTTGTTGTTGTTTTTTAAGAATTATTTTATTTATCTTTATTTATACATTTGTTTATTTATTTCAATTTGAGCAGAGAGGGGGAGGGAAAGAGAAAGAGAGAAAGTGAGAAAGCAAGTTGCCAGGTCTGGGACTTGAACTGTGGTCAGCCATGTGGGAGTCCAGTGCCCTTAACCACCACGCCACCTGCTGACCCTGACAAATGGATTCTTAAGAGAGGACTAAAACATACCTTAATGGATCTTTTGAACCATGTTTAAATTAGTCTGGGACAACTTACTACAGTAAATTAGCAGTTATGATTTAAAATGAGGCTAAAAGGCCACCCCTAAAACCAGACTTTGTGTATGCGAATGAACTCCTTCAAAGTATCCACGTCCCAAAGAATTACTCCTTGATGTTCTTGAAGGCCTTCAGAGCTTGTCACATAACCAACTCGCCAAGTCCCTTTAAAGGAGACAAGTGGGCAGGCCTGTGTCTCACCATTCAGGCTACAGAGCACATGTCACCTCCTCTGAGCGTCCTTTCCTCAGGCACCACCCAAAAAGCTCCATCCCAACAGGGTCACTCTCACAAACCTGTTCCTCACAGGCAACTTATGCAGAACTACACAAAGCACCAAGCAGGACTCTGGCCTACTGACCGCACTTTCCCGAAGGAACTAAAGCAGCACCAGTCACACAGCCTGTGTTCAGAACCACGTGCTGAATGGATAGACGGCTGCAGGCGATTATGGGAAACGTCTCCAACCTGGCGTCAAGCCTGGAGAATAATATTTATATCATAATATGCATAAGTATGTATCATATTTACTTATATTTGGGTAAAAAGCATGTTAAAAGAATGATGACAATGATTTCTCTCTTTTTTATTATTGCCAGAGGGTGCATGTGCTCACCAGAGAGAAAGAGGGGAAGAAAGAGCACTTCAAGGAGGTGTGATCATGCTGCAATCCCACCTCCTCCATTTTTCCATCCTGTTGGGATTTGGGCACACATGCACATGTGTCCAAAGTGTTTTTTGGTTTTTTTTTTTTTTTTCAGTAGTCAGCCAGGTGGGATTCAGTTTCTTTAACCACTAGGCCACAGTGTCAGCCCAAGAATAATTTTTCTTTTGCACAACAAAAACTAAAACTCATTTGCTGAACACTTCCTATCACATAAAAGGCACTTGGCAACTTTATTCTTCCTGTTCATTCTATTTGACCATCAAGTGTGGTAGGATATATTGGGTTGTCATAAAAGGTATGACTATTTTTTCTAGGCGAAATGCATCGTGACTTTTCCGACAACCCAATCTTATCCTAAAGGGGAGCTCCCGAAGTATTTCAAGCAATGCCTGCCTTATTCAAGTAAGTAGAGGTCCATGGTGAATAGTTAGAAAAGTACGAACCTCTAACACTTTTAAAAGTATTTTTTTTTAATTATTTAAAATCTGCTTTATTACATCACGCCATCAGAATATCCCTTCAATAGCCATTTCCGGCATGAACTTGAATACAACGCTGAGTTAAAGACTGTCCTGTGAGAGATCTCGGAGCATTGTCTACTGCGGCTAGAATATATACTAATCCAAAAATGAAACTATTCCAAGAGTCAGTGATTCTATCAGAACCTAGAACTGTGGTACCGCATCAGTGCAGATGAATAAAGGAGGTCATTGAATGTTAGGAGTTCCTTTATTTTTTAAATATTGGTTTCCTATGTCCTAAGGACTATATTCTGAACCAAGCAGATTTTCAAACATTGCACAGAATGGTTCTGGTTTTTTTTTTTTGCTTTCACTTAAGAAAAGAAATTCTTCAATACCCAATCTTACAAATTCACGTTTCTCCTTAACATGGCTAACATTAAACCACTTTAAAAGGACAGAGAGAGAGCCATAGTTCTTACTCTCCTTTGCTTTCTCTCTCTTCCTTTCTGACTGAAAATAAAAAAAATACTTCCTTCTACATATATCTATTTACTAAAATAAGTATGTACATATATAATCCTGGATTCTCAATCACTTGATCGTTGAGAGTGAAAATAAAGCCGGCAATGCCATGTATAGAGTACTGAGAATTGTTATTAAGAAGAATGTTCTAGGGGCCAGCAGGTGGCATGGAGGTTAAGGTGGCTGAATCCTACATGCTCAGCCACGCAGTTCAAGTCCCAGACCTGGTGACTTACAGAATCTGCTAGGCACATGTACCTGTGTGCCCAGAGTCACAGAAGAATGGAAGAGAGTGGACTGTGGCATGGCCATCCCCTGGAGGTGATTTTTCACTTTCCCTGTCTCTATCAAGCACATACACTCTTTTTTTTTTTTTAAGAATTAATTCATTATTATTATTATTATTATTTTCCAATTTGATCAGCGAGACAGAGAGGGAAAGTGAGAAAACAAGCCACCAGATCCAGGACTTGAACCATGGTTGGCCATGTGAGAGTCCAGTGCCTTAACCACCATGCCACCTGCTGGCCCCATTAGCTGTTTTCAGAAGTGCTGAAGAACTGTGAGTAACGTGCAGATATGACCTTAGTGACAATTAGTGCATAAGCCTTACACATGAGGGTGATTTCTACTATTTCATCTATAATATTTATCAGTAAATAGCACTTTAAAAGAAAAGTGAAATAAAAGATCCAGGTAAAACACCTTCAAATATTGGGCTGTCAGAAAAGTCATGATGCGTTTTTGCATAGAAAACCAGAAAAGTATGCCATGATTTTTCATATGACCCATTAGAATGAACCCACTTTTTAAAACAAGAAAAAAAATTAATTTTCTTAGGCTAAGTATAACTTCACCAGCTCAAGTAAAGCATGTCTTCAGACTTAATTCTAGGATATTTCAGTGGACATATGTGCCCTGACATGGTTTTACATTACAATAAACAGACAGAATGGGCCTTAGTTCTTTATCAAGATATTAAAAATAATAATAATAATGTTTTGAGTCAAAGCTAAAAACTCAGCTTTAGTTAAAATGTGGTATTGGGACCAGCAGTTGGCATAATGGCTATGTTGATGGACTTCCATGTAGTTGACTGTGGTTCAAGTCCCAGACCTGGTAGCTTAAACTTATGCTGGGCGCATGTGCATGCATACCTAAGATCCTGAGAGGAGAATGGAGGAGAAGGGATTGCAGCATGGCCATCCCCCCCATGGGGGGTGATTTCTCGCTTTCTGTCTCTCTGTCTTTCTGGTGAGTACATGTGCCCTATAGCAAAAAAAACTCTCAAAAATAAATAAATAAAATAAAATGTGGTTTTGGACTCACCCCAGCCCTTTTTTGGTTTGCACCATTTCTTCCTGTACTAACTCCAGGGACAAGCCTAATCCCAGCCTTCACATCCAGGTATTTCCCTTATTTCAAAGGAACTTTCCATGGTAGTAATAAAATTTGCAGTAATGGCTTTCTTTCTCTCCTTCTAAGCAAATGTTAGTGATTTCTGAAGCAAAGCCAAGAACCATAAAGGAGGACACCTTTTCATAAGGATTTAGCCACTTAGGGGGCAAAGAGAGAAGGAAGTTAGCAACGATAACACATACAGACTGCTTTACAGTTTATAAAATATTAACACACTGGGGCTAACAGGTGACACGGTGGTTAAGGTGTTGGACTCCCACCTGCCTAATCATGATTCGAGTCCTAAACCTGGCAGCTTGAAAATCATGTGGGCACGTGTGCATGCATGCCCAAAATCCCAAGAGGAGAATGAAGGAAAAGGGATGAGGCATAGACATTCCCCCTGGGGGGGTATTCCTTACTTTCCCTCTCTCTGTCTGTCTCTGACTGTCTCTGGCAAGCACACACGCCCTAAGGTAAAAACCCTAAAAAAAATAAATAAATAAAATAGTAACACATTATCCATTTTAAGAAGTTGACACACACAGTAACTGAACCTGGTTGCACAGAAAGAGAGCTGTCTACATGTATGTAAAAGACAAAGTAACTACACAGAAAAAGGGGAAAAGAATACCGTGTTCTTTGCCCTGAGAACTCAACAGAGCTAAGCCTTGGAAAGGAAGAAGATTCCCAAACCAAGAGCCTTTAAACAAATATACCCTCTCCTAGCAGCGAATAGCACTACCATCCTGGCTAATCAGTTACCTGCAGGCTTTTGAGTCCTGACTAGAGCTTAAACTACAGAGATTAAGGGGAGTGGACTCAGCATACGTTCCTCTCACACCCGTGCCCTTCTCCCACCCTGCTCTCCCTCACCTCAGACTGGTCGGAGCTAAGGTAACACAGACAGGTCAGATTATTCCTCACTGCAGGGCCCCTCCTTTCTTCCTTCCTTATATGCTACCCCCACTTTTCTAGGGATTCTGAAGTACTGGTACCTCTAGATTGATTTTTTTTTTTTTTTTTTTTTTTTTTTTGAGAGAGAGATTTTTGCTGTAGGGCGTGCGCTCACCAGAAAGAGAGACAGAAAGTTGAGAAACCACCCCCAGAGGGGATGGCCACGCCACAAAACCTTATCCTTCACCCTCCTCCCAGGATCTTGGGCACACACACACACATGTCTGGCATGAGTTTAACCCACTGGGTCTGGAACTCGAACCTCGGTTGACTACATGGGAGTCCAGTGACATAGCCATTACGCCAACTGCTGGTCCCTCTGGATGGATTTTTTAAAACCAAGTATAAATGATCCTGTGACTGACAATTTTTTCTGACATTTGAAGTGCATTAGATGATCTCCCTGGCCTACTATGTGCCAAACAGACTAGCTGCAGTGTCAAAGAACCCTAGCTAATGAGCTGTGAGTGCCGAGAGACTGGCCATGCTAAACCTGTAACAATGACTGCACTTTACAAATTAGTTGGGAGGGGACATGGCAGTGGCCCAACGCTCCGTGAGGCTGAGGCCATAGAGAAAGGTCCTGGGCTCATGGCCAGAGGTCCCCAGTGCACACCGGGCACGTACATGCGTGCCAGCTGATCCAGGCTGGCTGAGATTGGAGGGGGTGGGGAATCACAGGACGATGACCTTTTAGGGTGTGCCATCTCCCCACTTCCCTTCCTCTCTCACAGAAGAGATGAACTTACCAAAAAAGGGGAAGGATACCACTTTGGACCAATCTCCATTAAAAATAAGTTCATAAAAGTGATGCCTTTGGGGTCAGCAGGTGGTATGGTGGTTAAGGCACTGGACTCCCACATGGCTGACCACAGTTTGAGTCCTGGACCTGGCAGCTTGAAGATCACGCTGGGTACATGTGCACACGTGCCCAAAATCCCGAGAGAAGAATGGAAGAGAAAGAACTGCAGTGTGGCCATCCCCACTGGTGGTGGTGGGGGGTGATTTCTCACTCTCTGTCTGTCTCTGTCTCTCTGCGTCTTTCTCTGGCAAGTGCATGTGCCCTATGGCAAAAATTAAAAAAAAAAAAAAAGAGAGAGAGAGAGAGAGAACGAGCTGCCTTTTCCCCAGAGGTCCTTTTCATTTTGGCACTTATCAATACCACCAGCCCCCACAACTGCCAAGTCCACACAACCCTCATTATCTACCCAGCCTTGATAGGAACTTCTTACGTTACTCTTCTCATTTTTCCTCATCCACTACGTTACACCTTCACTCCTTCCCTCAGTCTATTAGGGTTATCACAAATATTCTTTCCCGGATAATCTGACACACAGTTAACGGTTCTTATAAAGAAAACACTCTGTGTCACATATTAGCACAAGAAGCCAGAGTTCCTGCCATCAACGTTTAGGCGTTTCTGGCTTCAGCGGTACGAGCACTGTGAACAGAACTGGCCACTTCACCGAGGAGCCACGTCTTCACAGGAACCAAGTCCCTAGCCACCCTAAAAGCTGATGGAGACTGCAGTGGAGGGAGGGTGACTTTTGCCTGCTCAGTCTGAGCTGCTTCTCAGACATTCTTCCTTCACCCACAGGCCCAGGGCAGTCACTCCACTTAGTCTGCGCCTGGGAGAGCTCCTCCCCTCTGTCCTCACAGCCAGGTGGGAGGCCACGGCTTCCATTCCCTCTCCTGGCTGCCCCAAGACAACGGCCAGGGCCTTGTATGGTCTACAGGGCTGGCCTAGCACACTGTGCAAAGAACGCTTGTACGCTACGGGGTAGCCTTATGGGGAAGGTCACAGAGCTCACACGGGATTCTTAGCGTTGTGGGCCTTGGAGCTGTAAGTGTCTGTTCCCTACCAGCCACCAACTTGTTTAGCAAACCTCCTTTCTTAAGGGTAGCTATGCTGGTGATTCAAGAGTCTTAGGATTTAGGAGTCAGTAAAACTTCTAAAAAGAAAACAAACAAAAGAAAAAAGAAAAAAGGAAGGAAATAACTGACACAGTATTACATTTCTCATTCTGGCAAAAGACACTAAAAAACAAAAGCGTGAGCCACAGGGTGACACGGTGGTTAAGGTGGTTGTATCTCACACGGTCAACTGGCAGTTCAAGTCCCAGACCCAGAAGCTTGAAAATCACGCTGGGCGCATGTGCAAATGTGTCCAAAATTTCAAGAGAAGAATGGAAGAGAATGAACTGTGGTATAGCCATCCCCCCGCACCAGTGAGTACAAATATCCTATAGCAAAAAAAAAAAAAAAAAAAAAGAAAAAAAGAAAACCCTCACCTACCAATACCACAAATAAGATATTCTTACCACCCATTAAAAAAATCCACCCTTCCACTTAAATAATAATCCATTCTTCAAACTGTAAAAAACATATCTTTAAAAAAAAAAAAACTTGGGCCCAGCAGTTGGCATAATGGCTATGTCGCTAGACTCCCATGTAGTCAACTGCAGTTCAAGTCCTAGACCCGGTGGCTTAAACTCATGTCGGGCATGTGTGCATGGGTGCGCAAGGTCCCCAAGAGGAGAATGGATTGCGGTTTGGCCATCCCCCCATGGGGTGATTTCTCGCTTTCTGTCTTTCTGGCAAGCGCACGTGCCCTATAGCAAAAAAAAAAAAAAACCTCTCAAAAAAACAAAAAAACAAAAAAACAATAAAATGTAAAAAAAAAAATAACCCTCACTGTAGTGTTCTTTATTTTCTCATTTCACTATGGTGAAATGAAAACAGATTGCAACATGGAACTAGCATTTGGGAACAATGACTTAACCAGTCCCACAGTCAGTCATGGTGAGAAGATAAAAGAAACCTCTTCAGCTCAGCTATTCAGTTTAAAGTAATCCACAGCAATCCCCATCTTCCAAAATCCATGAACCACGTATTGTGCCTGCATCTACAAGAGAGCCGGAGCTTGAACTCAGACATGAGCACCGCAGAGTGACAACGACCGATCAGATCCTGACGGAGAGGAAGACCTCCCCACTTGGGCCCGAAAACCAGTTCAGGTTGTGTACAGTAAAGAAATAACGGTAACACGATCAAGAAGTCACAAATTGGGCCAAAATGCTGATTTAACCTTCTTTAATATGCAGCCTAAAATGTTCCAAAAACCCAGAATATATCTGGACTTACTTGGCCTTAATAAAGAACAGCTGGGCAACAGGACTAGCTCCTTATTAGTAAAACTAGGCCAAAAAGTGGCAGAAAATCTTAAATTATGCACATCCCCCTCCTCCCGACTTGTTTCCAAAAGCTAAAGCTCTTTAGGATGGAAATGTTAAAAACCAAAGCCTTCTATTTTCCACAGTTAATATGTAAATGATAGCTTAAAAACCTTCCTTTTCAGAAAGCCTCTTAGCAAACCCTCCTGTGGTGTATAAATAAATCTTCTATAGGAGAATTCCATCCAGGGATGAATATGGGTCCATTTGTTTCCTTTACATCGCTGCAGTATTTTATGAATGTCATTACTTGAAAGCAGGAAAGACGAAATGCTAAGCAATAGATTGATTTACAGTGTCGTATTATAAACGTTATTAATAAAAGGAAGCATTTGACTTACGAGGTTCCTTGCTGAGGATGAGGGTGGGTTTTTGCGGCTGTATCATAGTGTTCTGTGGGTGGGGGGAGAGAGAAAGATGGTCAGAGGAGAACATAAGGCATACAATAGCCCCGTCAACAGCACTAAGTTCTCTTTGACTTTTCCCACCCTCTTACTTGAACACATAGTCCAGATTCTGTTGCCAGAGTGCTGAGCACATGGAACAATTCCCCCCCCCGAAGTAACATCTGTGTGACTTTTAGGATAGCTAAGACCCAACTCTGTTTTGTCAGAGGGCACATGTGCTTGCCAGAGAGACAGAGAAAGGAAGAGGGAGGAAGTACCCTCTCCCATGGGAATGGTTAGGCCACCATCCCTTCTCTTCCATTTCTCCACCCTTTTGGAATCTGGGGCATACACACATGCTTCTGGCATGTTTTACAAGTCGCTGAGACCGGCATTCAAACCCTGTGGTCGGCCATGTGGGATCTGACTCCCTTAACCACTAGGCTACAGAGTCGGCCCCAGAATCAACTCTTAACAGACCACAAACCCTTTGGAAAGCATCGCTAGCAGCATGTCCTACCACGCTGCCAGTAACTCTGTGTCGCGTGCATTGGGGAGCCTTCCTGTTCCGGCTGCCAACTGTTGGGGGCTCCCACGGAAAGGCCATGGCACAGGGCAGTCCTCACCCCTCACCTAGATTGACTCCATGTATATATCAGTGATTTCCTGCCACGCCCCTTCACAGTCTTGTTCTTGGCTGGCTGTGCTTTGCTTCCCAACTGTTCCTCCATGATTCGGTCCCTACCCTCCTTCCTCCTCCCACCCCCACAAAGTAATTCACTCAACAGCTCTTCTAGGCTGGGAGGTATCAATATAATTAAGGCATTCAGCCCTGTCCTTGGTGAGCTTACAGTTGATTAAGGGGCATGAAACAGGCCCACAAACATCTAGCACCAGGCACTATGAGAAAAGAACAAAGATCAATTGCATGAATTAACTGTCCCGGGAATCCAGAGAATGGCCACTATGTTGGTAATGGGTGACTGAGGAAAGAAAATCAGAGAAGGAACCAAATGAACTGTGACACAAAAGCCAGGTAAGATTCTGACAGTGACAGCTGGCAGGGAAAGGAAGGTGAGGAAGGCTTCTGGGCTGAAGAGACAGAGGGAGCAAAGGTGAAGAAGTGGGAGGAGCTGGAACAGCCCAGGTTTGGGAAGGGTATGGCTGGGGTGCAGACTCTGTGGTGGACAGCACCGAAAACCAGGTAGAGGGTAGATTTCAGGGAATTCCAAATGCTGGGATGGGAAGGTATGACTTTATCAATGATCTAAACAGGGACGTGACACAGAGACTCCTCGGGGAGATGAACTCAGAGGCGCTACCTGCTAACCTGAGGGGAGCAGGAAATGCTATGTGAAGAGGCCGGTGTACTGTCTAGACGTGAGGTAATGGGAACCTGAAACAGAGCTCGAGGTGGAAGGGGAACGTGGGTGCCTTTTAAGCAGGGATGACTGATATTTCTTGCAATGTCACTCGGAGACCCTTACATATTTGCAATGAACTGCTTTATCCTCATGGTGGCAGCAGCTTTTATATGACATTTTCACACTGCCTCCCCTTCCATTTAGAAAGCTAGGACCAGAACTGCAAATTACGGGGGCCAAAATCCCTCTTCTATGCACAGGGACTCCCACACAGTCATCTTGAAGGGCCTCAAGTTTCGTCAGCTCTGGTTTTCCTTAGGGAGCCATGATTTGTAAACATGGATATAAAAAGTGGGGTATGCAAGCAAAATCCCTATCCATGCCCTGGCCCTGGCCCTGGCCTTTGCCGCAGCCTCCAAAACCTCCATGCCAGTACCGTAAGATGTTAGTGTTGAAGAAAGTTGCAGTCGCCAGCTGGGCATACTTTGAAAAACATAGGCCACTCTCTACTCTCCACAAAAAAAGCAAAGTCTATCCACACCCTATCACCCTCTTCATCCACCAAACTAAACCTCTCTTTCAGCCCATACAGGCTGCAGTCTCACAAAGATAAACACAATTTCCAGACCACCAGGAGACAAAGTAGAAGCAACAGAGAAGACCCTGCGGTGAGCAGATGGTGAGCCAAGACCTATGGGAGCCCTGCAGCCTCTGACACCTTCTCATCAGAGTCATGAGAAAGGGGCCCACACCCTCCCACAGGCCAAGGGGGTGATTCATTCCAGGCAAGAAAGTGATCACCAATTCATTTTCAACAATATTTTGCTACCAGGGGAAATCAAACAGCTGACTCGATGAAAGGTTCTTTCTAAACCAAGAGTTAGTGACCGTGCAAGCCGTGAGTAACCCAGTGGAAGACACATAATCTGCGTGCCTGGCAGCCCTGGCTGATGCAGAAGGGGACATAAGAGCTACAGGGGCACACACACAGCAAGCCTGCCCACGGCTGAGCTGGATGGCCACGTGAGCCTACCCCACACCTACGACCTGAGTGTCATCTCTCTATCCTTGGGCTGGCTGCCAAGATGCTGAGAAAGACAATTTTCCAATCTCCCCACGCAGCCATCCACTTCAGGGCATTTTACCTTGCTACTTATATAATACTGGCAACTCAGTCAGATTTATTTCTCTGCACTGGGGGGAAATTTACTTATGAAGTTTTTTTTCCTAAGAACTTATCCAGTGTCTCTGGATTAGGAAACAGCAAATGCTTTGTTAACACTTTGGGTTTTATGTGCTATATCTTGTAGAGTATAGCACAGTAATAAATGAGAGTAATCTTGCAGAGCAGTAAAATGAATGGGTGTGGCTACATCCCAATGAAACTTTATTTACAAGAACTAGCTGCAGGGCAGACTGGACTCATGTCGTCGTTTGCCCATCTATGTTCTTGTGGGAGGATGTTCTGTTTCTCACTTGTCTAATCTACTTTTCTTTCTTCATATCTTTGATAGTCAAACAATGAACTAGTAAAGGGAAAATATTTAAGTGAGGGAAAAGAATGAGGTGGGGATACTCAAGGGCAGAGTCTCCTCCCCCAACATGCAGACACCCCATCATCTCCTCTGCCGTTGGCCTCTCCACCCTTCGAAGACTAACTTCCTAGCTAGCAACCCTGCTGCTAGCTCTTTACCTACGTCTTACACCCCGTATTTTGATAAATTAAATGATTACAAATAGTGGGATGCAATGTATTAATGGGAGGGGTTACTGTTGAAGGGGAACGCTAGATCCAGTTAGCTTTGTTCTATTTCCCTCTGTAGTTATAAGCCATCGAAAGGGACAGGCAAAGATACAAAGAGGAGCTGAAGAAGCTGTGTGCTACATTCCTTATACGTTTTAGTTTTGTATTTAAAAAGCATATATATAAGAATCACATCGAATATCCCAATCTATTCTTGTATACAGTTCTTGGGTTACAATACCTTGAGAGTCACATTCCAGATCGTAATCATGTGTTAGTGATACCAAGTTATAGCTGTTCAACATTTTACTAAAATACCTTCATTAATTCTGCAACGATTTGCAATTCCCCCTGAAGAACAGCTTTGCCTTAGCTCTCCTTTCCTATCCTTTCAACACAGGAAGGCCTCCTCTCTGCTGGAACATTTTTTTACTACTGTTTTTACATTAACACAATAAAAACTATGCTTTGTTCTTCGATGCAATAAACAGTTTCAGATATTTACTTACTTTGGTTTGGGGTTGCAGAACTGATGTGCTGAGAATCCTAGAAAGAAAAAAATTAAAATTTCTACTTATTAACATATCAAGGTTTCTAACTCTAAGGGCAAACTATGGAGCTTCTCGCATTGAAAAGATAGTCTATGAAACTTTCACATAT
Source organism: Tupaia tana (assembly GCA_026018925.1). Taxonomy (NCBI): domain Eukaryota; kingdom Metazoa; phylum Chordata; class Mammalia; order Scandentia; family Tupaiidae; genus Tupaia; species Tupaia tana. The sequence goes on from JAKSZU010000017.1 coordinate 18,777,464, forward strand.
ATAGAAAATGAAAATAATAGTGTAGGGAATATCCACATTACTCACCACACAGATATTAAAATTAACATTTACTGTATAACCCTGAACACTGCCTCCATTTTTCTATTTAAACACCACTCTATCTTTTTTGATGCATAGTTTGCAAACACTGATGAACCTAATTTTTACATAAAACAACTTTTATTGCCTTGTTCTTTTCTAGAGGCTGTTTTCCCTTCTGTGCTGAGCAAAGATATTTGTATGGGGAAGGCAGCAGGTGGCACGGGGGGTTAAAGTGCTGGACTCCCATATGGCCCACTTCAGTTCAAGTCTCGGACCTGATGGCTTGGTTTTTCTCCCCCTCTCTCAGGTGAGTACACATGTCCTATAGCAAACTTAAAAAAAATAATAATTAATTAATCTTAAACAGAAAGATATTTGTATGGAGTTTACTGCTTTATCTTTAAAGCTGGTAATAACAAATCACCTTAAGAAAAAAAAAAACTATCCTTAGAAAATAGGTGAAGTTTATCTTGTGGCAAATGGGGCTTGTGTAGCTATCACTTCTTTTGAAAATAGGATCATGGTAAGAAATAGCTATACCTCAGCGTGCGTGCATACCAGGCTAGAGGGAACTCAGATATAGAGGTGCTATTTCGATATCCTGAAGGTTATCCAACAGCAAAAATTGAAAAAAGGGGAGAATGGAGGTATTCCAATACACTATTTGCAAATACCGTAAAGGAAACGTGGGCACCATCGGTTCATTCATCTGTTAAAACCAGCACTGGTGTATCCAGCTGATCACGGCACACTTTAGGGAAATGGAGGTGATATGAGATGTTTAAGATACACACACACAGATCTAAATTTTGAAATAGGAATCCCACAACCTATCTCCCTAAATTTCCCATCCCTCTGTTTTCCCATCCCTAAAATAAGGCCTCTCAGAGGAGACATTTTATCAGAAAATACTACATGTTTCAAATCTAAGATGTTCTTACTAACTTACATTGGAGAATAAAGTATTTGGAAGCAGTACGTAACGCTGTAGAAGATAAATTCATTAGGATTTTAATTTAATCTCCAAAGATTTCGACAAGTAGTACTTTATCAGTCAGGCTCACAGCAAGACCTCCACCTTCTCACCGAGGTGGTGAATACAGGGCCTGCTATACTTTCACCGAATTACCTTTGCGGGGAAGGGAAATTTGGATGGCTCAGCTGTACTAGGCGTGTGTATTGCTGTCAAAGGAGGAGGCCATGAATGGGTCATTTCCTGGAAAGAAATGTGGAAAGGGAAGAAATAAGTAAATTATAAATAGAACACGTATTGCTACTTAGCATTATGAATTGATGGTAAGTGAAAAGTTCAGTCTTAAAAAAAGCTATTTCATCTACTCATTTAAAAACTCCTCAAGGACTATATTCAAAAGCTGAAGACCCCTAATTTATAAAACTGAAAAAAAAAAAATCAGTGTGCAGAAGAAAAAGTGTAGACGGGAACGGATTCACACTCGGAATGCTGTGAAGCACACCAACCAGAGAGGAGTTGTCAGAGCGCGAGTAACTGAGTGCTGGGAAAGCAATCCCTAACTCAATGCTCTCTTTCTCCCTCAGCCTCTTTATTGCATTTCCTGGAATTATTTAAGTTCAAAGGAAGAACTTTCCTGTTTGACTTAAGCAAACAAGTAATTCAGGTCACTTGTTCCACTTGGGAGAGTTTTAATGGATTTGACCCCTCCCTGATATGCACTGTTAACACGTAAGAACTTCTGTAGAGAAGCAGGACTTAAAGAGTTATCACACCCTCCTCCATAGGAGATGAGTAGTTTTTACCACTTTCTTCATTGACATCCAGATTTGTAAAACTTATAAACTAATATATTTATCTTGACATGAATTATTAGATTGTTGGGAAAGTCATGATGCATTTTAACTTTCCCAGTGACTTGGTTATTTTCTCCTAAGCACAACTGTGAATTTTATTTTGCTTTGCTACAAAACTTGCGGAAAACGTATGTCAGATGAAAGGTGGGTCAAATCGCAAACACAAACACACGCACGCACACACACTTTCTAGAAGGTTAAAATGGCATTGGAGATCATGAACTCCAGCTTCTACATTTTACAAATGAGAGGACTGAGAACCAAAATGACAGGGCTAAGGCCCCTCAAAGACGCCAAAGACTGAGCAGAACAAAAGTTATAAACTCCTTTGTCTCCTCAGCCTAAAAGAGAGCAGTCCCGGGACCAGCAGTTGGTGTAATCTCTATGTTGCTGGATTTCCATGTAGTTGACCACAGTTCGAGTCCCAGACCTGGTGGCTTAAACTCACACCAGGTGCATATGTGTGTGTGCCCAAGATCCAGAGAGGAGAATGAAGGAGAAGGGATTGCGGCATGGCCTTCCGCCCTGGGGGATGATTTCTCACTTTCTGTCTCTCTGTCTGTCTTTCTGGCGAGTACATGCGCCCTGTAGCAAAAACCTCTGGGGGGGTGGGGGGGGGGAGAGAAAGAAAGAAAGAAAGAAAGAAAGAAAGAAAGAAAGGAAGGAAGGAAGGAAGGAAGGAAGGAAGGAAGGAAGGAGCAGTCCCTTCCAAAAGATCTGCCTGCCAAACTAGCTCAACGATAGGCAACTCCCTACCAGCAAGCTGGTGACCCCCAGTCACGCGGTGTTACCAGAGCGTGCATCACAGCACTCAGCTCTGCTCAAAGTGCTGGCCACTCCCTTCCACAGAAGTACAGCAGATCCTTGCTGCAATGGGGGAGGGTGCTCTAGCAAGGGCTTCCTCTTCCAACCTCTGCACACATCTGCCCGTGCTTCCCCCTCCGTCCCTCTGTGGGTTGCTGTAGCCCCCAGAAAACACAGGCGTGACCTTGCACAAGGAGAGCAACCTAAGTGTGCTGGCTTTGAGTCATTTCTATTAACCCTGACACTGTGCCCTGGCCTGCTGACGGGCTATCTCCTTTGTTAAGGACACAACAGGAGTTCTGTGCTAACACCTACTGAGAACTCTGGAGCCAGAGACTCGGGCTGGCACCTTAACTCCGACCCTCACCAGCGGGCTCTGAACTTAGCCTCAGTTCTCGCTGCAAGGTGGACCAAGATACTCATTTCTCAAAGTGTTGGAAGGATAGTTTTCCTTCACTGCACGGAAATGGTGCGCAGAAAGTGTGCACTCCATGAAACGCATTATAACTATTCATTAAAATCTAGTTTTAGGATACTTTCAACACTGCACCGAAAGAGCTCCTGCTGTTGATGTGACAATACTGGAAGGTGCCGTTCTAATGCCACAATATAAAAGCAGGTAGTAATTCACTGAGAAGACGTTTGAAAGCGGGACGCTTATGTTTTCCAAGACTTTCTTTAGAATCTGAATGATACCTATGACCTTTAGTTACCAATTATTCCCAAACAATATCCATTGTGCTCTCAATGCCCGAGGCTGTTCCCAGCTATTAAATTAAGCAGTTGGAAAGTGCATAAATTCTTTCAGACCCTAAACAGTTCCCAGGTAGTCTGAAGGAATTTATATACTTCCCTAAATGCCTAACTTCTGAGAGGGACTTGGGCCTTCTGAGAACTGGGGCCGTTACGAAGGAGCCGAGGCTGTCCAGGAAGAATCCTGAGGCCAGCACTGTGCTCCTCCCCTTCACAAGGACGTGCCAGGTGGACGGAAGCAAAGCCCTTGAACCTGCCGGGGTCCAGACCTTCTAGGCCCCACAACTGTTGTCTCCACTCCTCTAACATGCCAGCCTGTTCTCACCGCGAGGCCTTCCCACCACCTCTACCCTCGGCCTGCTGCCGTTCTCTGGCCCGTTACATCACTCATAGCCCGTCAGTGCGGACATCCTACTACAGGTGTATCTTCCCCACCATGACCTCCGTGACGGCAAGAGCTCTGTCTCCTGCACTGTAGCATCCCAGTGCCCAAAACGTATTTGGAGGCTTAATAAATATTTGTTGAATAAATAAACAAACAATAGTGCTACCTCGCTGTACCAGCATTGCTGGAAAGCTACATTAAGGTAACGACTACTAGGACTGCATTCAGTCCCCAAGAGGCTGTCCAGGCCATGCCACTGGAAGTAGAAAACCTGTTTCTGTGACCAGCAGATGGTGTAATGGTTATGTCGCTGGATTCCCACGTAGTCAACCACAGTTTGATTCCCAGATCCGGTGGTTTAAAACTCATGTCGGGCGTGCATGCCCAAAATCCTGAGAGAAGAATGCAGGGGACTGTGGCATGGCTATCACCCCTGGGAGTGACTTCTCGCTTTCTGTCTCTCTTTCTCTGTCTGCCTGACAAGCACACACGCCCTGTAACAAAAATCTCTCTTAAAAAATAAAACTTGTTCTACACACCCACCGAAGGCACACTGCCCTTTCTGGACCCAGTGTGCGACCATTTCCGGGTTGCTGGCGACATCCGTCTCCTCTCCTCCTACCCCATCAGCCTGCAGGAGTTACAGGCCACCACTTCCCCTTCATTAAAACACTTCCACCTTGAATACTGCCCCCAGAGAACCAAATGGTATCGTCTATGATTGATTTTTTTCCCTGTTAGGGAATTATTTACTACCTCTAATGCCCATCAAAAAAGATTTGTGTTTGGATTCCTGGCAATATTAAAAAATTGCTGGTATGAGACAAGAACGGGAACCACAGGCAGAAGGAAGAACCTGGTCAGCAGAGGAAGAGCAGGACCGGCCCCTCGAGATCATCGACTAGGCCCAGGGCCTTCGCTTCACCAGGGACAAAGCCAAAGTGCCGGAAAAACATGTGATCTAACTAAGGTCAGAAAGGGAAGGGAAGGGAAAAGACTCTCGATTCCAACAGCAAAAAGGCCCATGGCCTCTTGAGTCTTGGACATCTTTCTATTTTCTTTCCCTATTTGTGATTTCCAAGTGAAAACGCACATCCTTTGATGGTGTTACTTATTTTCAAGCATTTTCAGGTAAGGAAGAACTCATTAAAGTGATGTTGGGTGAGAGAGAGGGAGGATGGATGAGTTTATTAAATTAAAAATGCCTGTCTGATGCTGTAATACCATCATTCCTAAGTAAAGGATGTGGCATGTCTTATATTAACACACATCAAAACCGAAGAGAAGCAGCTGACAAAACAGATAACAAATCCGTATTGTTGCGTTTGCTTTTGAAATAACTATGGGACAAGTCAGACACAATCTCAGAGAAAAAGTTAAGGCCATAATTTTTAATTGAGTCATTTATTATTTTTATGACTTACCACACCAAAGAATTTCAGAAATAGAAGAGGCAAAGGATGATGTAAAAAAATTGATCATGGTGACTTGTTTATTAATAATCTAACTGCTCGGTGACAACAACTTCTCATTTAGCATTTCAAAGTACGTTTCCTTGGAGGCATTTCTTCCTTCCTTCCTTCCTTCCTTCCTTCCTTCCTTCCTTCCTCCCTTCCTTCCTTCCTTCCTTCCTTCTTTCCTTCCTTTCTGTCTTTTTTAAAGAGATGTTTTTGTTCTAAAGCATGTGCACTCGCCTGAGAGACAGAGAGACAGAAAGCAAGAAATCACTCCTCAAGGGGGGATGGCCATGCTACAGTCCCTTCTCCTCCATTCTTCTCTTGGGACTTTGGACACACACGCACACATGCCTGGTGTGAGTTTCAAGCCACTGGGTCCAGGACTTGAACCGCAGTCGACTATGTGGGAGTTCAGAAGCATAACCATTACGCTATCTGCTGGTCCCCCTTGGAGGCATTTCTTACTCAGAAGACTAACTGCAAAATAAGAGTCGAAAGATTGTAAAATAGGGAACCAGCAGGTGGCGTGGTGGTTAAGGCGCTGGACACTCCCACATGGCCGACCAGGGTTCCAGTTCTGAATCTGGTGGTTTGCTTTCTCACTTCCTCTCTCTCTCTTTCTCACCCTCTGTCTCTCTCTGCTCAAACTAAAAAATAGATAAATTAATAAATAAAATAAAATAAATAATTATTAAAAAAGAGAAAGATTGTAAAATAAAAATGATGGCATTGTTTTCCAGATATCTGGGTAGGTGTCAAAAATTTCACCAGTGAGGAGGTGACCAATATACCTAATTATTGGCTTCAGCGTCATCATTTCTTAAAACTGCATGGTGAAAAAGTAAAGGGAAAAGCTGAGTAAATATACACTTTTGAGGAAAAAAAAAAATTAAACATAGAGATTCAAGTTGTTCTAATAGGCCCTTGTGTCACGTATTGCTCTATCACCCCCCTCCCCAAAAGTGCCTTCCTGGAAAAGATAAAGCAAAACTCTTATTAAGAAGCAAATTAAAAGCCATGGAAGAGAGATGAGAAGTAAATATACAAAACCTTCAGTTATTATAATTATTGAATTTGAGCATTAAAATTAAGCTCTAGATTTCCTGGCTATTAAAGCCCACGTGGGAAACATGATAGTTTATGTGCTTCTCTGATAAAATGAAAGCACGTTGGTCTGTGAGGACAATTTTTGTGTTTTTCTAGAAAAAAAAAAATCTGTCATCCTTGTGAAAAATAAAAATAAAAAAAAAACCAACAAAATAAAAAATGGACAACTGGGTCATGTGTTCAATGATATTTTTGCAGAAATGCCATGTTCTTGACAGCAACAGTAAGTAGGAACAACAACAAAAAAATCACCTTTTAAGGTAAGTCTGAAGATGTCCATTTGCATTCCACTGTATTTCCTTTTCATCCCTTTAAAAGTTTATGGTCCCACTGAAGGGGGGGCCATGCATACTGTCACCCACAAAACACCAAAGTCAGACAAATCAAGCACTAGTTTTCCTCTGGTGCCTCCCACGCCACAGACGTACAGGGCGTTTCCTCTCGGGGAAATGAACGGTTCTCCTGGGTCTTGAAGGACAACCAGCAACACTCGAGATGGAACACAACTCTGGCCCAAATGCTCTGCAGTTTGCAGACTTTGTTTTAATTAGTAAAATCTGTTAGCGAATGCAGTCATGTTCTAAGACTCCCTTTGTTACTCTTCTGACTTATTTTGCCTTTGGAGGTATGAGAGGAGGAAGCTGTTTAAAGGGGTTCTGGAACAGCAACTGTTCATTAAAGTGAAAGTAAACGGTTACTGTCTGCTTCCTTAAACATGGATATGCCTTCCTCCTTAAACAGCCCTTAAAATGAGAAAGAGTTACTGAGAACTTACCTTCAAAATCTCTTCAACACAATGGACTTCATTGGAGTAGGTCTGCTGAAAGTGAAAAGAAAACATTAGTAAGCAAACAGTTAAGAGTGATGGTATTGATGGATGCTGGCATTAATACAGTAACACTCTCACAGTAGATTTACTGCAGGCCTACCTCGACTACCTAAACATTAGGACCTCCACATTCTGGGTGAAATAAGACCAAAGAGATTAACCTGACTTAATCCTGGGGGTAAGCAGTAAGTCTAAGGACAACGCAGACTAATTGTGACCCTATAGGTCAAAAGCTTCCAATGGATAGGTTGTATATCAAAATGATGACTGTTGTTAGTAATGAGATGTAGCAAAAACTGGAGGTTAAAAAGAGGTCAAAACACGTGTCCAAGGGGCCAGCAGGTGGCATGGTGGTTAAGGTGCTGGATTCCCACCTGGTTGACCACGGTTGGAGTCCCGGACCTGGTGGCTTGCTTTCTCACTTTCCCTTTCTCTCTCTCTTTTTCTCTAGTGAGCACGCATGCCCTGTAGCAAATTAAATAATTATAATAAATAAAATGAAATCATTTTAAAAAGAGAAAAAAGCAAACAGGTGGGCCAGTCTGCTACCTCACAGCAACATCTGACCAATAAGCCAAGTCAAATCAAGTCTAGCTCTTTTTTCTTAATATCCTACGCTGTCAAAACTTGTTTGTTGGAAATGCCTCTAATCCTACTTCGAGTCAGCATTTTCACCTTTCCCATGCACACCTCAATGTGCACACAGAATTTTCCTAGAGAAAAATCCTAAGGGGAGACAATTAGTATCTTGGAAGAGAGAAGCACTATTTATACCTCTTCTTATCCCCCAGATGCATGATCACGGTGACAGCTACACAGAAAGTGCTTAGGAAATGTCATATTCGAGCCTGGCTATTTGTAAGTGCACAGAAAGTGAAACGTTAAATCGAAAACAAAACTTTTTCTGAACTAGAGACATGAAACATACCCCACAACTTCAGGGTTTAGTAGAATGGCAGCTTTTGCCCTGTGGATTCCTGAGCCCCACACTCAGGCCCGAGCAGAGCTGCGTAGTACACGCCTTGCCATCGCTTTCCCCACGCTCACTGCTGTGCGTAAAGCCCGGCTTTCCCCAGCAAGGTTTACACTGTATCCACCTCGCAGTTAGAGAGCAGATAGAAAAGGACTCCTTGCCCCAGTCCCTGGTTCTAATTTAAGAATATACTTTAACATAGCACAGACTGCTAGCTCACAATCTAGGGTTTACTAACCCACAATTTCCCTATTCCAGTTCATACGAAAGAAGAAGGAAAAGGAGAAGCACACGCACGCTTGCACTGTCCCATAACTGTTTGTAATACATCTGTCAAAATTCGAATGCGACTTGACCTGCTGCCTGTCTGTGTCTGTTTTAAAATAAATAAATAAATCTCCACGAATTGATTTTATTAAAATTTTAGGGTTTTTGTGTTTGTTTGTTTGGTTTTGTTTTTGGAGAGGTTTTTGCTATAGGGCGCGAGTGCTCCTCGCCAGACAGACAGAGAGACAGAAAGCAAGAAATCACCCCCCCAGCGGGGATGGCCACGTCGCAATCCCTTCTCCTCCATTCTCCTCTCCGGATCTTAGTCACGCATGCACACGCTCCTGGTGTGAGTTTTAAGCCACCGGGTCCGGGACACGAACAACGGTCGACTACATGGGAGTCCAGTGACACAGCCATTACACTAACTGCTGGTCCTATTTGTTTGTTTTTGTTTTTGTTTTTAATTTGCTAAAGGGCACATATATTCACTGGAAAGAGAGAGAAAGCAGAAAAGCACCCCCGTGGGGCACTGTCATACTGCAATCCCTTCTTCTCTACATCTCCTTTCAGGATTTGAGACATGCACACACATATTCCCGGTGCATTTTTCAAGCTGCCAGGTCCAGGACTTGAACTGCCCTGTTGGCCATGTGAGTTCCAGCCACCTTTATCACCAGAGCATGGGCTGGTTGGCAGTTGGTTGTTGTGAAGCAGGGCCAGGAAGTTAAAAAGTATAACCAAGAAACGGGCAGATGGCATAATGGTTACATGGCTGGACTCCCACATAGTTGACTGCGGTTCGAATCCTGGACCCAGTGGCTTAAAACTCCTGCCGGGCATATATGCATGCATGCCCAGGATCCCGAGCAGAGAATGGGGGAGAAGGGATTGCAATGTGGCCAACTCCCCTGGGAGGTGATTTCACTTTCTGTGTCTCTAGTGAGTGCAAGTACCCTGTAGCAAAAACAAAAAACAAACAGAAAACTCTCTCTAAAAGAAAGAAAGAAAGAGAGAAAGAGAGAAAGAGAGAGAGAGAAAGAAAGAAGAAAAAAAAACAAAACAAACAAACAAACAAAACCCCAGAAAGTATAACCAAAGAGAAAAAATCAAGGGTGTCCCTTGAGAGATTGCAGGACCCATTAGATACATCTTCAAACATTATGTATATAAAACTACTAGACTCGTTTCTTTCCTTTTCAAAACCATGACGCAGGCCAGCCCCACAGTAGAGTGGATAAGCACTGCATTGGAATGGATCCCACTTGGCTGACCACAGTTCAAATCCTAACTCTGGTAGCTTGAAACACAAGCTGGGTACATGTGTGTGCATGCCTAAAATCCTGACAGGATGGAGAAATGGAGGAAAAATGAGTGTGGTGTGATCATGCCCTGTTAGGAGGTGCTACCTGTCTCCTCTCTCTGCCAAGCACACATGCACTCTGGCAATTAAAAAAAAAAATGCTTTTAATTAAAAAAAGAAAAATTAAAGGACACCTAAAAGCTGGATCCAACAGTTCTCTATTTTAGCACAAATGTCAGATACAAAAATGAATGTTGTTTTCACCTGAAGGCAAAATAAAATTATACTCTATGGTTTCAATTTTTTACATACATCATGGGAAAAAACAATAAGAAGTTGAAGGCGAATCAATAGAGCAGAGTCTGTGATTGTATTGACTCTGGATACATAGCCCCCTTATCCTGTCTGTTGCAACAATAAGAATGCAAATCCAATCAAAGTATCCAGTGGTCAATGAAAAACACGAAGCATACTGAAAGGAGGAAAAAAATTTTTTGGCCACTGTTTCCAACAGAATAAAACTAGAAAGCTAGCTATACCTTTAAGATACTGGAAGACTTTTTTTCTGATCTTGAACATTAATAAGCAGTCGATACTTAGCCAGGATGTTTTATGTTACCAAAAGATTCATTTTTGGGGTATGAAGTTTATTTTCATGGATTGAGCCAGGACTGAAGATATTTTTCTAGAGGTTATAGATGGGCAACATTTTTCCTACCCATAAAGATAGTCACCATTTAGTCCATTTTAAAAATCTAAGTAAGGTCTTAGGTTCATGCATTCGTTGGTTAACTTATCGTGATTTTTTAAGGTCCATTATGGGAGGGGAAGGTGTTTCACAGGGGACAGGATTCTACTCCAAATACATGAGCGTATATATCATATTTCAGGGTTTCCAAGCAGCACTATTTACAAGGGCAAATGATTGGAAATGACTGAATGCCAAACAATGAGACTCTAGCTCAGTTTATGGCACAACCTATAACCCAATTATGAATCTATGTGCTAGTGGGCCAGAAGATGGCAGGGAGGTTAAGGCGGCTGGATCCCACATGGCTGATACGCAGTTCTAGTCCTAGACCTGGTGGTTTTAGGAACATGCTGGGCGCGTGTGCATGTGTGCCCAAAATCCTAAGAGGAAAATAAGGAAGAGATTGCAGTGTGACCATCCCTCCTGGGGGGTGATTTCTCACTTTCTCTCTCTCTCCCTCTCTGGGGAGCACACATGACCTATAGCAAACCTTAAAAACAAAAAAAATTGGCAGGACCAGCAGATGGTGTAATGGTTTTATCACTGGACTCTGATGTAGTCGACCATGATTTCGATTTGAGTCCAGGACCCATCAGTTTAAAACTCACCCTGGGTGTGTGTGTGTGTGTGTGTGTGTCCATCCAAAGTTCTGAGAGGAGAACGGAGGAGAAGGGATGGTGGTGTGGCCATCCCCCAAGGGGGTGATTTATCACTTTCTGTTTCTCTGTCTCTCCGGTGAGCACCCACACTCTATCACAAATATCTGTCTTTAAAAAAAAAAGAAAGTGGCTACCATAGAAAGATACTTAAGAGATGTCCTCTTACCTTTATCTTTAGAAATAATTTCACACTTACAGAAAGACTGCAAAGACAGTCAAAGGAATTCCTGCAAACCCTTCATCCAGATTTCCTAAATGTTAACATTTTACCAAATCTGCTTGGCATTTCTCTCCCAGCCAAGTACACTTTGAACCTTTAGAGAGTAAGTTAAATGAGGTAGAATTAGTACTCCTTTGCTTTTAAATACTTCTGTGTGTACCAAGACATATTCTAAACCTGTACGTTAAAAAGGGGGAGATGATAAGGCAGTTGGCACAGAAGGAGCCTGTTCGGTGTTCCATCCATCTGAGTTCTGTCTCTCCGCTCTTCTCCCACTTTGGAGATATTTCAGCTATATAGGATATAGGTCCTTCGGGTGTGTTTGCAGGGAAAGATCTGTAAGGATGCCTTGTTTAATAAAGTATAGCTTGGCCACTGGACACTTTCCAAAAGGAGTGGGGGGTGGTCAAACAAACCATGATCTCCTCAACCCTTTCTTAAAATTCACTTTCCCCACAAGGTCTCCAGCTGAGTACTGCTACTCTTAAGAAAAGGAGCCAGGCTCTCCCAGTAACCTGTGGCCACAGAAAAACCAGCCTGTCCTGGTCAGGCCTCTCTGGTACAGCTGAGAAAAGTCCTAAGACATTCCACATAAGGCCTTTTTTAGAGAACAAGAGATGGGGGCCAGCAGATAGCCTGGTGGCTAAGGGCGCTGGACTCCCACATGGCCAACCACAGTTCGCATCCCCCCACATAGTGTCTTCCTTTCTCACTTTCCCTCTCTCTCACTCTGTCCCTCTCTGGTTAAATTAAAATAAATAAAGTTTTAAAAAAAGAAGAACAAGAGATGACAAAAAAGCAACATCAAAACACACCTACAAGAGTGGCGCGAATCCAGAATATCTAGTTTGCAGGTCTCCCCTGCTAGTCCTCCCTGTGCGGTATAAAAGCACACCTAAACACTCAGGGCCACGTACCCCATTACTAGCCCTCTCTTGACATCTAGGTTCCTAGAGGAAGTGCGCTCTCCCCTCCTACCTGTCTGAGGCCCCCTCGCACATTTGATTTCCTGAACATAGAATGACTTCTGAGCGGAGATCTCACTTCCCCAGAGAGGTATGGCCTTAACGAAAGAATCATAAATCTGATCGACTGAACAACAAAACCAAACCAAACTGACAGCACCTACTCACTGAATGTATATTGTATTGCTACTGCATTAAATTCTTTCCATACTATTACCTCGTTGATTTGACACCATAGATTCTTTTTTTTTTTTTTTTTTTGGAGAGGTTTTTGCTATAGAATGCATGCGCTCACCAGACAGAGAGACAGAAAGCAAGAAATCACCCCCCGGGGGGGGGATGGCCACGCCGCAATTCCTTCTCTTCCATTCTACTCTCGGGATCTTGGGCACGCACGCACACGCGCTCAGCATAAGTTTAAGCCACCAGGTCCTCCGGGACGCGAACCGCAGTTGACTACGTGGGAGTCCAGCGACATAGCCATTATGCTAACTGCTAGTCCCTTGACACCATAGATTCTAAGAGACATCATCATTACCTGGGGAGTGGAGGGTGGGGGCAAGCAGATCATTACACTAAATGGTCCCACCCACTGCATAATACAGCCTATTACAGAAATGTACAATGAAATAAAAATGTCAGAGAATTCTATATAATCCTCCATTTCATTCTCACACCAAGCTCTGTGGTAGGTGTTATCCCACATTTTAAAACGAGGAGAGTCTGTACCTTAGAGAAATTAAGTTGTGAGTCCCACACTCCACTAGGCTCTGATGTAGCTGAGCCTGGCTTGAGAAAATGGTGACACTGGCTTTTCAACACGGGTGGAGGGTGACTCCAAGTGTTGTCCTATATCTGACCCAAAATATGTTTTTAAAAGCAACATTTTCTTTTTTTGTTTGTTTCTCGAGAGGCATTTTGGTGCTCACACGTCACTGCCTCAGTAGAACAAGTGCTTCAGACCAGAAAAGGCGACGAGGCTGGCCTCTGATTTCTCACTCCATTTGGAATGGCACTGCGTGACTGTAAGGAAGTGCACTGATACCCAACTAAGAGAAACTAGTAAATGTCTTCTTTGTAAAAAAATAGAATTATTTTATTATTTATTGTTATTATTATTATTAATTTGCTCAGAGAGAGAAAGAGAGCAAGAAAGCAAGGTGCCAGGTCTGGGACTCAAACCAGGTCAGCCATATGAGAATCCAACACCTTAACCATCATGCCACCTGCCAGCCCCAGTAAATGTCTTCTGAGCATGACACATTTTGTTTGGATAAGCTACAAAGAACTGTATAAAAGAAACAAACCTCGCCACTGAGACTAGTTGGCCCTTGAAATACTGTTTTAAGTCTCTCAAGTTTCAACAGAGCAGCAATTTTATAACAGTGTTCTTCTAAAAAGACTTAGTTATCACTAACCAGAAAATACGGAGCCAGAGGCCGTGTGCTCAGAAGGACGTCAAAAGATCTTAGATTCTAGATCCAGCTCTGCAGAAGAATAGTTCTGCAATTCTGGATAAAATTCAAAGTCTTTGGGACCATGTGCTCACTATGATGAAGGATATTATGAACGAACCTACTCATTTTGCAGGAACGGTATGAAAGTCAAATGTGAAACGTGAAACTTTAATAACTGTTTGTAAAAAGGCACCAATATAAGGACCAGCAGTTAGCGTAATGACTATGTCGCTGGACTCCCACGTAGTCGACCGCAGTTCGCGTCCCGGACCCGGTGGCTTAAACTCACGCCGGGTGCATGTGCGTGCGTGCCCAAGATCCCGAGAGGAGAATGGAGGAGAAGAGACTGCGGCGTGGCCATCTCCCCTGGGGGGTGATTTCTCGCTTTCTGTCTCTCTTCTCTCTCTGTCTGACTGGCGAGTGCACGCGCCCTATAGCGAAAAAACCTCTCCAAAAAAAAAAAAAAAAAAAAGGATGAAAAAAAAAAGGCACCAATATATGGAATAATGCGTGATGCCAACATGATCAAGGCATTTTTTAATAGTGTTAAAAGCTTGGGAACCAGCAGTTAGCGTAATGGCTATGTCGCTGGACTCCCACGTAGTCAACCGCGGTTCGCGTCTCGGACCCGGTGGCTTACAACTCACGCCGGGCGCGTGTGCGTGCGTGCCCAAGATCCCGAGAGGAGAATGGAGGAGAAGGGATTGCGGCGTGACCATCCCCCCTGGGGGGTGATTTCTCGCTTTCTGTCTCTCTGTCTCTCTCTGTCTGTCTGGCGAGCGCACGCGCCCTATAGCGAAAAACCTCTCAAAAAAAAAAAAAAAAAAAAAAAAAAAAAGCTTTAAAAACAATCCTGGGCCAGCCAGTGGCATGATGGTTAGGGAAGCTAGGTCTCCCCTGGCCAACCACGTGGTTGAAATTCTGTACCTGGGAGCTTGAGAAACATGCCAGGCGCATGGGTATGCATGCCCAAAATCCTGAAAGGAGGGAGAGAGGAAGAAGGAATTATGGCATGGCCATCCCCCATGGGGGGTGCTTTGTCTCTCTCTTTCTCTGTCCAACAAGTGCATGCACTCTAGTAAATGAAAGGAAGAAAGTCAGGGAGGGAAGGAAGGAGGGAGAGAGGGAGAAATGGAAAGAGAGGGGGGGAAGGAAGGAATCGCCCAATAGGTTCTCTGTCTGATATTTAATTTTGAAAAGACTAAAGCAAATGCCCATGCTATTTTTCTTCAAATGCATTGCCTCTGTATTCCCATTCAGTCTTCAGTATCTATCCGCTGTGCTTCTACCCCCAACTAGCTAGATAGTTGTTCCCACCAGGAGCCCTCTTCTTTCTCCCACTGTATCTGGATAACACCTGCTTAGCCTTCAGGATGCAAATTCAAAGACTTGCTTTGGAAAACATTTCCTGACACTCCCTTATTTCCCAAACTGTTCCAGGGCTCCCATGCTGCCCACCTGGCTGGCTGCCCTTTCTCTGTCTTGTGTCTTTTCTCCTCTCCTTCTAGACTACAAGTTCCACGAGAGAGGGGCCAGTTCTACCTCCTTACACCCCCAATCACATGCTGCCTGCCCCCCAAGGGCAACCAACAAACATTTCCTGGTATGTTTCAGTCACACAACTCAGAATCTGAAAAGAAGTTACAACTTTCAGAGTTTTAGAGACTTAGTAGATGCTATTGGCTATTTGAACACCTTTTACAAAGCAACACTTTAATTTAACAAATTACATAGAATTAAACCTACTAGGAACAAAAAGGAAATTGTTTTATACCTCCTTTTTTAAAAAAAGAATTTATTTATTTAATTTTATTTATTCATTCATTTTATTTTTTAATTTGACCAGAAAGACACGGGGGGGGGGGGGGGGAGAGAACGTGAGAAAGCAAGCCACCAGCTCCGAGACTTGAACTGTGGTTGGCCATGTGGGAGTCCAGCGCCCTTATCCACCACGCCACCTGCCGGCCCCATGTTTTATACTTTCTTTTTAGAATACTAAAATTATGAGGCTAGCAGGTGGTGTGGCAGTTAAGGGTGCTGGACTTAACCATCCCATGGCCTACAGCAGTTCGAGTCCCAGACTCGGCAGCTTGCTTTCTCACTTTCCCTTTCTCTTTGTCTCTCTCTGGTAAATTAAAAAAATAATAATAACAAATATAATGAAATGAATAAAAAGTTCTTTTAAAAATATATTAAAATTGCTGAGAAACTATTTATTCAAACATCCGATTGGCAAACACCCCAAAGACGAATGATACTGAATCTATGAGAAAGAAGTAGATAAATAGCACCAGGATGCTGTGGTTGGTGGGAGGGTCAAGGGCTACGACCCCTGAACACATCAAACTGGCAGGAGCCACAGATTCTAATTCCATATCCTCTTTGGTTTCTAGCACTGACTCCTACATGTACCAAAGGGGGGAAGTGCAAAATTATTCACTTCAGCTTAGTTTGCAAATAAGACACTGAACACAACCTAATGTCTACAGTGACAGGCTAAGAAAACCATGGTACACACCTTCTACAAAGAAATACTATGCACCAATGACAAAGAATGAGGCTGTGTTTTGTGTCTCTATTTGGGGTGACTGCTAAGATACATAGCTGAGTAGGAGAAATGAAAGCGAGGGGTGTTATTAGATGGCAGCATGTGTATGAGAGAACTTGTCAGTGAGAGGAGGACGTGTGTACAGAAATGCTGACTGGATAAACTACCTTTGGGAACGACACAGAATTCATAATTAATCAATCATTTCTAGAAAGGAGAAGTTGGTGGCTAGGGAATGGGAAGTAGTTTTTACTGTATATCCTTAAAAAATGAATTATTTGGGACCAGCAGTTAGCGTAATAGCTACGTCGCTGGACTCCCATGTAGTCGACTACGGTTTGAGGCCCGGACCCGGTGGCTTAAACTCACGTCAGGTGCATGTGTGTGCGTGCCCAAGATCCCAGGAGGAGAATGGAGGAGAAGAGACTGTGGCATGACCATCCCCCTTGGGGATGATTTCTCGCTTTCTGTCTCTCTGTCTCGCTCTCTTTCTGGCGAGCACACATGCCCTATAGCAAAAACCTCTAAAAAAAAAAAAAAAAAGAATTACTTAATTTTATTTCTTTTTTTCAATTTGACCAGAGAGAGAGAGAGAGAGAGGGAGAGTGAGAAAGCAAGCTGCCAGGTAAAAAGAACTCAAACCACAGCTGGCTAGGTGGGAGCCCACTGTCTTAACCATCATGCCCCCTGCCAGCCCCACTATATATCCTTTCCTACCTTTTAAATTCTGAACCACCAAAGTACTACTGATTCATAAATAAAAACACAAATATTGGATTGAAATAAAACCTTTTCCTCAAAGTGCAGAAACAGCCTCAGCTACTTACGTGTTGAGTTTCTATCCTCCTGGTAAACTTCCTTCTCCCAAGCACACACCTTTATTAATGAGCACCGGCTCACTCCTTGGGTCTCCGGGCTTGCTTCACATAATACTTATCACATGGCATCGGTTACTTTATGGATTTTCAGCCTTTGCGCAGGGAGCTTGTAGAATGCGCCAGCACTTGCTGTCAAAGGCTGGCCTGGTGTTCTTTTGCTAATTCTCTCGTGCTTCCCAAACTGAACTAGCAACTCACTGACTGAAAGAGAAACATCTTTTGGTTCTCTTTTGATCAGCCATGTTTAAATACCAAGCAGACACATGTGAAATGTGCAAAGCTTCACAGGATTGTCATGAGGAAGAACCATAATCAACATTTCTAAGAGACTGATTAGAGGAGACCAAGAGACCTGGCAGATTAAGGCTTTGTCATAAAATTCATTGTATTCTGTGAACACACAGTAAATCACCTAAATATCTAAGCTGGTTCCAAGAACACGCTCAAACGAGCGCTCTCACTGCCTGGGTGTGCCCACTTGGGCTGGAAAGGGCATAAAATATTCGTGGTGTTACTTCTTTAGAAGCATCATGCCCTTTGGGTAACTAGTTCAATGTCTGCCTCCACACCCGGAATTTCAGAATAAGAGTTTCAAAAGTTCCTGGATACTTGTAGTCCACATTAAAACAAGAATAGTGACAACAATCCACCCTAGAGAAGGAAAACAGTTAGAAAACAAGAAATAAGGCACGACTGAATGGTGTTCTTAACAATAAATAGCAATAGCGTTATTTTGTAAGAAGCAAAATCAGCTTTAACTGTTCAATTCTTCCTTAAAAAAAATTAATCGCCCTCCCCCCCTCCAGATATTGTCAAACAACAGGAAGGTTTTGGATAGTTTTTAGAAATGACAGGCTCTAACGTGTAGCAAAGAATTGTCTACATGTTCCTTCAATACCTCTGATTTTTTTTTTTGTTTGTTTGGTTTGTTTGGTTTGTTTGAAGAGAGATATTTTTGCTATAACATGTGAGGGCTCACCGGAGAGACAGAGACAGAGAGACAGAAAGTGAGAAATCACTCTCCATGGAGGATGGTCATGCCACAATCCCTCCTCCTCCATTCTCCTCTTGGGATTTTGGGCACACACACACAGGTGCCCAGCATGAGTTTTAAGCAACTGGTTCTGGGACTCCAACAATGGTTAATAACGTGGGAGTCCAGCGACGTAACCATTATGACACCTGCTGATCCCAACACTTCTGTTTTTATGGTCAAACTGCCTGCCTGATGCCATGGTCAAACTATTAACATTATTATGCTAATTACAGAAATCTCTGTGGTTCTCTAAATAAATTTCCTAGACAGAGAAGGAAAAAGGGTAATGAAAAAGATTATTTAAAATGATGCATAATCTATAAATCACCCACAGTATTTCCAAAAAATGTGTGTGTGTGTGTGTGTGTGTAAAGACCAAGCAATTCTACTCCTCCTGCAGGAATCTAGAAAAGTGGGGGTGATGTGGGACAGGTATGTCACAAGTCCCGGCTGTCCTTTTCTGGCAGTCTTCCCTCATCTCAACTCTAAACTGTAATTTCAAGGGTTCTACTATGTCTCTTCCAGGCTGGTTTCCTATAGGCAAGAACTGGGGTCTGTTTATCTCTGTATCCCCCAAGTCTTTGGGATAATTCTGGACTAACCAGAGAAATACAGTTAGTATTTGTGAAATGAATGAACTTGGCTTTACCACTTCACAGTGTATCACATAAAATTGAGAAACATGAGCGAACCAAAAATTATGAAATTGTTTTTTATAGTGAATTCTCCATTTTCTCCCTGGGAAACAATATATGTTTGCTCATATTTAGAAAATTCAGATAGTTCCACAAAAATGATGGTAATTTTTTAAATATAGAAATCCTCAATTAAAAATAAAAGTAATATCTGGGAGCAGCAGTTGGCATAATGGCTATGTCACCAGACTCCCATGTAGTCGACTCTGGTGGCTTAAACTCACGCCTGGCGTGTGTGCATGCGTGCTCAAGATCCCAAGAGGAGAATGGAGGAGAAGAGATTGCAGTGTGGCCATCCCCCCTGGGGGGGTGATTTCTCACTTTCTGTCTCTCTGTCTCTCTCTTGTCTTTCTGGCAAGTGCACGCACCCTATAGTAAAAACTTCACCAAAAAAAAAGTAATATCTAATACAACAGCAATCCACGAATCACCAAAACCACACCAATCAGATACTCTGGCATGTCAGGGATGTAGTTTGGGGATATAAATTCTCAGAAAGCTAAGTTTCCGATGTGACAGTAACAAGAGACGACAGGAGCCAAGGATGGGCACAGTGGGCATGTCTGGTTAAGAAAAGAACAGTGCATGTCGAGGCCAGCTGGTGGCATGGTGGTTAAGGCGCTGGATTCCCACATGGACAACCACAGTTCGAGCCCTGGACCCAGTAAACTGAAAAATCACCCTAGGCACGAGTGTGCACATGCCCAAAATCCTGAAAGAAGGATAGAGGAAGAGGAAATGTGGCATGGCCATCCCCCTGGGAGGTAATTTATCACTTTCCCTCTCTGTCTCTCTCCACTGAGCACATGTATCCTAAAAAAAAAAAAAAGAAGAATAAAGAAGGGCATATGCCTCCTTGAGACAGGAGTTGAAGAAATACTTCAAAGGCCAGCAGATGGCATAGCAGTGACGACGTTGGACTGCCACATGACCAACTGTGGTTTCAGTCCTGGATCCAGTGACTTGAAACTCACACCGGACACGTGTGCCTGTGTGCCCAAGATCTTGAGAATATATATATTATATCTAATTTGTTCTAAGTTCACCTTTAGGCAAACTGCCTTTTGGGGTAGAGGGAGAGAGGGGTATTTTGGACTGAGTCCTGCATGTTGGGATCCTCCTGCGCCTGCCTCTCAGCTAGCTGGAACCACAGGCGTGTGCAACTGTACCACCCTGTTTTAGGTTGGGCTGGAATCAGACCTGGGTGCCTGTGTGGCCCCAGCTTGCCCGGGCAGCAGCACGTACCAGCATACACGACTGGGCCTAAACTAGTTTTTCATCAGCAAACTATAATATCCCGTTGTCTGTCTGAAGCCAAATAAAGCAAAATAGGCTAGAAGTGGCATTTAAAAAAAAAAAAAAAGAAAACCTACAATGTTACTTCAACTTACAAAACCTTTCAGGAAAACGTATTTTGAAATAACACTTCTTTAAAGATCAATATGAATAATTAGAAAATCAGTTTCTTTCCCATCAGTCTTTTGGATTATACCAGGGAAGCAATTTACTTTAATTAGTGTCATAAACATAATTCTTCTAAAGTATGTTTAAAATGGTAAAAGTTCAATTTGTATTAACTGAGCTACTTCAAATGTTCTGGAAATTCTGTTTTGATCTCTATTAAAAGAGTGCAGCTTTTCATCTGGAGGAAGGGGTTGAAATAAATAAAAAGGAAATCAGTGAGTGACTGCTCTTGTACGTAACTGCCAACGCTCACCTGATACAGATATGCAGGTAGGATGGAAGAGTAATCAATGTCTGTTCTGTTGATTTTATTACTCCTGTATTTCCTGAAATCATATTTTAATTTTTAAACTACACAAAGTGTTTGTAGAGTCACATGAAACAGTCTCTATTTTTAAAATACTATTTAATATTGAAGCATTCAATGTACAAATGTTTTCAGTATATATAATTTATGACAGTATGTCAACTAAATTCTTTATGCAAAAGTTAAGAACATCGAGGTATACCTAGGTTAGGTTTCAATTCACTTTAAAACAAAATGCCTGGATGAAAAACAAACATAGGAAACTTACCTGTGCTTGACAGTAATTATGTCTAATCTAAATTAGTCACGAACTACCTACTACCTACTGCCAACCATTACCATTCACTGTGTGATAAAGGAAGTTAGAAATCCCCACTGGCACATCTCAAACACTGTGCACCTTTGATGATGAGCATGCGAAGCCAGTGTAAGGCAGCAGTTAGAAATCATTGAGCAAGAATGGCTAAACGGGCACTGCTTTAAAAAAGAGAGTGAAGGGATATGACAGATTGGTTCCCTTCCAACAAACTGACAAATGCTTTCAAACGTCCTAAACTTTCCATCTCTATTCCTTTCTACAACCTATTCCACTTACTAAAACAACCTTGAGGCTATTTTGTGGATTTAATGTCAATGTTTTTGAGTGGTAACATCAATTTGCTAAATAGCCTTTCGATTAGAATGTATCATTGTAAGGAGGGTATGAAACTGCACTGTGACGGTATTTTCTGTCACCAAGCTGTCTCTACTCCCTTCTGGCCTTCTGTACGTGCACATATACGCACATGGGTCTTTCCAAATCATATTAACGGATCATTCTGAGTCTAAAAGAATAGTACTAAATGACTCTGTCAACCATGATGGGATTCACAGATCTATAACCCTGTATTACTGCTCCCTCTTTCAGTGTGTATGTCCATGAAATTTAAGTGGCAAACAATGTTCAGGAACATTTATGTCTAGTTTGTCATTAATCCAACTGTGGCCCTTTTGACTAGCTCACACATTAAACATTAGTTCTACATTGCACAGGGTGCCTGAAAGTTGTATTTTTTTCTTTCATAGCTAAGCATAAGCCAAGACTACAGGGATACCAGGAGAAGAAAAAAAAATTCCATGAATTTCTGGAAAAGGTTGAAAGAAATCAAAGTCATATAAATAAGATAAACCATTTAATCCACGCTCTGTCTGAAAGGACGTAAAGATTTTTATCCTGGGCTTACTGAGGCGGTAATCTCAACAGTCTACTCTGGGCTAGGTGTTAGTTGTCTGTCTCTTGGCACTGATTATTTTTAAAAACAAAAAACAGAACCCAATAAAGAAATAAAGGAGGGGGTGGAAGACAGAAAATTACTGAAGTGGTAGGCTGCAGGCATAAATACTCTGAGGAAACAATCTGAGCTTCAAGCTACCCTGGGGATTACTGATACTAGAACAAACACAGAAGAGAGAAGGCAAATAAAGATGACCTTGCCCTTTATAGCTGAATTCTGAACAAGTAAATTCCTTTTGTTTTTGTTTTTTTAATTTTAAAGCTGGGTAACAACCAACCAGGTTAATCACTAGGGTAAAAGGGCCCAAGGTCATCCAAGTAGTAATTCCACTGAATGTCAAGAAGGTTTCATAATCTCTCTGTATTATCTTGGTACATAAATTTGATCTGAAAGTATAGACAAACGGCATCAGACTTCCATCAAAGCTTGTCTGATAAACTAATTTACTGAACTAATAAAAGTAAAAATATACCTAAAGACAAAGTTTTGAATGGACAGTCATTCAAGTGCTGGTATTTATTCATATATATATATATATATATACACACACACATACCCTGCCCTTTATATATATATATATATATACACACACACCCTGCCCTTTGTATTCATATATATATATGTGTGTGTACACACACACACATAAATATATATACACACACACATATATATATACATATACACACACACACACATATATATATATAAATACAAAAGGCAAGGTACATAAACATATATAAAAGAACTCTTGACTTTGTCTCAAATAGGCATTTAATATGTACTAGGAGAAAACTGCTTGTAAAATAAACGCACTCTAATCCCTTCAGAATTTAGAGCATTCTAAGCATGCATAATGCACATGGCTGTGATTCTAAAAGTTGGGAACAATAGGTGTATCTCCATTTAGAAACATGAAGGAGGGTGACTTTGCTGACTCCTTCTCTATTTGGATGTATTCCCTGTCAGCCCCTGGACACTTCTCTCTTCCCACGCTGACACACATGTACACACATGTAATGAAGAAGTATAAAAAGCACGATCCCAAGCTTGTGACTCTAGACTTTGGAGTGTTTTAAGGCACAAGTAACCACATTCATCATAATGCTCAATGTTCTTTTTTAAAAAACAATGATTTATCTCATTTTATAATTTATTATTTTAGTTTAACCAGAGAGGCAGAGGAAGGGAAAGTGAGAAAGCAAGCCACCAAGTCTAGGACTCGAACCACAGTCAGCCACATAAAAGTCCAACATCATGCCACCTGCTGGCCCCCCAACACCCAATACTCTTGCATTTACTGTCTTTCCTGTCTCCTCCTTTTCTTTCTGGGAGGTGGAATCTAGGTGCCAGAGAAAAGATAATACGGGATAGAGACAACCACTCTAATAGTAACCAAAAAAGGCAACTGCTTTTGAAAATTGTCTTTACAAGCTGGGAAGTCAAACTGGCAGAAGGGAATTCTGTCTCAGCTATACATTAGTCCAGTGGTCCTCCTGACTAGACCCCACACCTGGCACACCGCCCATGGGGAAACACACCGAAGCCCACAGCCTGTCTTTCTGACATCACCACCACATTGCCAAGTGGGGGATAAGGGCGTAAGCCATTAAAACAAAAAAGTGAAAATGTCCCTTTCAACTTGAATGTCTTTCACTGGTACATAGGAATAACCTCCATAAAAGTGTGCAGTACTGGGGCCAGCAGGTGGCATGGTGGTTAAGGGCGCTGGACTCCCACATGGCCAACCACAGTTCAAGTTCTGGACCCAGAGGCTTGCTTTTCTCTCTCTCTCCCTCTCTCTCTCACTCTGGTCAAATTAAAATAAATACAGTTAAATAAAATAAGTCTTTCAAAGAAAAAAAGTGCAGTATTATCTCTACAGCCACAGTAATGTTCTCTACCATGCTGCACAAACCTGACAATGCTTTGTTAAAACAAACCCGAAAAGATTTAGACTAGCTCCTGAGCAGGTAAGTCTTTTCTGTTTTATTATCTCAGTCAGGTAAACCTTTAAGAGCTTTCTCAATGTCAAAGTTGTTTTCTTAATAAAAATCTCTCAAAAGTTTTTTGTAGAATGAAATATACCAACTTTTTCTGGCCTTCCCTAGAACTCTGTCTTTTAAAGACATGACTCACGGGGGATTTAAGTCACCAGAAAACTTGCCTCTTAAGTCTGGTGGTAACAAGTCTTCCCATCATTCCATAACAGAATTTCTACTTAAAAAAAAAAAAGTCAAACAGGTATAACCCATATTCAAGGCAATCAAGAATGCATTCGTACCTATAATTTGGGGTTCCGCTTCTTTTCTTAATGCTTTTGGCCAATTTCTTAACTCTCTTGTGCTTGTAGAAGACTCACTAGAGCTAAACCTCAAAGTGAACAAATTCTGTCTCCTGCAGCAGAAAACTAGAAACACTGTTGTCTTCTCTTACTAGTTTTTCATCACAAAAATTTACATCCCGGAAAGATATACAATCATGTGATCACAAACTCTACTGAATAAATTCATGAGAACCATAGAGCTGGGGGTACAGTGACATTTCTCAGATAAGCTTGCCTGTACTGAAGTAAGATGTCATTTTGAAATTTTCCTAGACCTAGGGAAAAATCAATACTACTTCCATGTTAAAACTTGGGAAGGAGCTTCCCGATCTTTTAAACTTGACTTACATTGTATGTGTCTGCTGAAAAACGAAACAAAGCAATAAAATCTTAGAGAGAGTGCGTGTCTGTGTACACTCATACCTACACAAATACACATATTTCGGATTTTAAACTACCAGTATCTTTGATTTGTAGTTTTACTTCAGGAAGATGAAAGACTCCATCAACATGTGCCAAATGATCCAAAAATTCAAGACTAGAGTTTGAAAGGCTAAGAAAGAAATCATGAATGAGAAGGAATCGCTTAGTGTCCAGGTTTTGAATTTCCTTAAAATATATTGCCCCAAAAAAGGGTGCGATTTTCTACAGATACAGAACTATAATATTACATTGTTCCCACTGTGACTCCCATTATTGTTTCATAGGAAGAAAGGAGAGAGGAGGAAGAGGGAGAAAGAGTGAGGGAAAGAGAATCCACAATCCAAACCACCAACCATGCAAATCTCAAGAGGTATCCCAAGTCTCTAGTGGCAGTCAAAAAAAAAAAAAAAAAAAAGCCACGCCACACCACCTGTCTGTTACCTATCAAGTGTATCCAAAGGGAGGGGACATGGGAGGAGCAGAATACCTGTGGCTGAAAACCTTATTTACCTTATTTACAAGGCCATACACCCAGCAGCACTAACCACAGAGGTTGCTCTGATCCCTCTCTTCTTAGCTGTGGACCCTAACAGAAGGGCACAGGGACAGGACGGAAGTGGCGGGAGAGACAGACACACAGTCTCCTTAAAGTCTTCGCCCTCTCTCGCCTGACTGCCCTCCCCACCTGCACCTCGGGCTGCATACTTACTGCGGGGCAGCTGTACACGGGGGACACTTACCTCCGTGAACATGTCTTACTGCCCTCCTACATGGCCAAAAAGCTTTCCTGTTTTCATACATGTCTTGCCAGCCCTGATCGGTGCCACTAGGTCACCGTCTTTTGTGCTAGTGGCCGCAATGGCGGCCCTGACAGGAAAGAACTTGGAAATCTCTTTGCTTGTACGGAGCCATAAGGAGCAGTGAGCGCTCCCAGGCACAACTCCCCTGGCTCTGCTCCTAAAAATGCTCTCTCAAGTACACGGTTGCTTAGCAATGCTCGCCTTCCCCCTGTACGTTGGAAATTGGCAACATCTGTCCCTTTGGCAGTTTTGACTTGTGCAAAGCACCATACACACAGTTTAAAAACATACGGCGTTTATGAAATGGGCAATCCCTCCACCCCTCCTACCTCCCTGAGAACCAGGGAGAAGACCCAAAAATGGTTTAACCTTTGCTTGCAAGGCTGACAGAAAAATCGAGGGACTTAAGGCTGCTGATAGCACCTAAGCAAAATATGTAAGCCACCAGTGGGAGTTCCTATTAAACCTCACCTAATAAGAGGTGTGTTTGTGCAGTTACACCTGAGGATGCCTCTGAAATAAAACTGCCATTTGGTTAACAATTTCCTTTAGAACTAATTCTATCACCAGCAGCATTACGTGTAAATACATATCATTAGTAAGGTAAGATATAAGGCAATTAATTCATGGAGTAGGTAGGGTAATTTTCACACTCACATTATAACCCAACTTTGGAGACAAAAATACACACATGCAGACACACACACACACACACACACACACACACACACACGGCAAAGGAATGTTTAAAGCCTATAGGAAAAAAATGTGTTTAACTAATTCTAGTATCATGGATTTCAAAACAAATTATCTTAAATTGCCTAAGCGGTTTTTTTTTTTCATTATTTATCCCCCAACCCAATTTTAGTATTTTACTGAGGTTACTCATTAACACTAAAATAGCTTATAACACTATAACTTTGTTCATAAGAAAGAACTACATTAAAAAAAAAAAAAGCTTTTAATGGTAACATTCTAGTTCTGCATATAATGTTACATTTTACCTAGCACAATGACAGAGAAATAAAAACCAGTAATAAAAAGCATGGAAGTCTCCCAAGAACTGAACCATGCTCTGCGCATTCAAACTTTGGCATGTAGACAGTTTTAGTTCCTTTAAACAAATCAGGCTACAATTTTCTTTTTAGCTTTAAGCCAAACCAATTTTGACATATTAGAAACACATGTTTTCAAAGAAATTCTACAGGAACTGAGTTCCAGCTACAAAGGGTAGGCTGACCTTTTTTGCTCTCACTGTGGCTCTCTACCTGAAAGCTTACAGAAGCAGAAAAGACCGGGTGATACTTACTCCCACTAACCATACATCCAGCGGAGCCCTCACTCTCTGCACTAAACAGTTACTCCACAACATGCATACATCTGTCATCTTGCCTGGTCGAATCCACTTCTCACTGTAGTCTCTCACTCACGACCTGCTGGTTGCATATAATAGCCCTTGTGAAGTTATGTTTTATAATAGTTTGTGGGAGAAACCTGGGCAGGCTCTGCAAATTGGGGAATCCTCAAAAATCTCAAGAGGTCTTTGTCAAGGTCACCTAGTGGTTCTGGCTATGTCGGTGCTTGTGAGCAAGAATCTGAAGCTTCCAATCATGGTTCTGCCATGGGCCAACTATTAATAAGATCATTGCTTCAAAATGGCTGAAACATGGTGCCTGTAAACACAGAGTATGTTCTCGGTAAAACAGAGCCATCATTTTGTTTTTCATGATACTATCTTATGACACAAAAGCCTCAATTTTGTTTTCCTTTTCCTCTTCCCAAAAAGAGGGTCGGGAGGATGACAGAAGCCAGGGCAGGGGCTCTGGCGCTGTCCACCAGGCAAGTGCTGATAAACCTTCAGGATTGGGTTGAGAATGACTCCAAGATACCCCTCCAGCCAAGACATTTATTGAAGGAGGAGAAAAAAATAAATAAATAAAAGCAAGCTTCCTCTGTGAAGAGTTCCAAGTCTGGGAGGGGAAGGCAGAGACTGGCTATGTCAGCACTGCCCTTCCCTTGACTGTCCCTTCTTCTGAAAACATCATTTTAAAAAACTTGATTGGGGGAGCTGCGGATGGTGTGATGGTTACGTTGTTTGATTCCCAGTAGTCAACTGCAGTTCAAGTCCTGGACCTGGTGGCTTGAGGCTCATGCCGGGTGCATGTGCACACATGTCCAAAATTCTGAGAGGAATTGCAGCATAGCCATTCCCCCTGGGTGTGTGTGTGGGTGGGGATGATTCCTTGTTTTCTCTCTACCTCTCTGGTGAGCACATGGACCCTATAGCAAAAATCTCTCTTAAAAACAAAAACAAAAACACTTGATTAGGGCAATGGTGGTGCAACAGTAAAATCTGACACTCCCTGGTGCAGAGTGATTAGGAGGGGTTATGGTTAAAGAAAAAGAGACCTCCTTGAGTATGCTGAGCACATGCATACCCATGACCTGGGGCTGGCTGCAGGTGTGTGTGGGGGGGTTAAATCATGGCATTGAAACCTTGGTAGGTAGGGGTGTTGTCTCTCTCTTTCTCACTCATGGAAGAAAATAATACATTTTTAGAAAGAAAAAAATTGTCTAAAATCAAATTCATGACATGGTCATTTCATTACTTCAATAACAACAACAAAACAATAAACATCATCAATCCAATCCAAAACATTAGGATACTGTGTGGGATGATAGAGACTTCCACGCATAGTTGTAAAAGTCAATCAAGACAATGCAAAACTGGGTAATATACAATCCTCCTCCAGTGGAAATCTTCACTTGCTGCTATGCCTACCAAGGGGATGTGGGACATACTGCAGTCTGCTCTATGTCAGGTAAATACATCCCATTTAATTTCACAATAGCTCTGTAGCTTCAGTAATAGTGTCCCATTTAAACAGGAAGGATTAAAATTGTTAAGATCAAAGGAAGGACAGAAGCTCTTGTTTACTGAATAAGTGCTCAAAACAAACTCCCTATTGTTGGCTATAAAAATGTTTTTGAGGGACCAGCAGTTAGCGTAATGGCTATGTCACTGGACTCCCATGTAGTCTACCACAGTTCGCGTCCTGGACCCAGTGGCTTAAAACTCACGCCAGGCACGTGTGCATGCGTGCCCAAGATCCTGAGAGGAGAATGGAGGAGAAGGGATTGTGGCGTGGCCATCCTCCCTGGGGGGTGATTTCTCACGTTCTGTCTCTCTCTCTCTGTCTTTCTGGCGAGCGCACACACCTTATAGCAAAAACCTCTCCAAAAAAAAAAAAAATGTTTTTGAGGGGCCAGCAGGTGTCATGGCAGTTGAGGCACTCACTGGACTCCCACATGGCTGACCACAGTTTGAGTCCCGGTGGCCTGTTTTCTCGCTTTCTGTCCCTCTCTTTTTCACGAGCACACATGCCCTATAGCAAATAAAATAATAACAATAGTAAATAAAATTAAATGATTCTTAATAAGAATTTTTTAAAGTAACTCAAAAGACATTCAAGGATACAAATGCTGGACTTGGTAATAAAAACAGCATAAAGTTTTATTACTAGAATTCAAACTTCTCTTTTAAAAGAACCATCGTCTTTTTTAGAGCTGAAAAGAACGTCAATGGCTACTACTATGGTATGAATGTCTGTGTCTCTTGAAAACTCTTATGTTGAAACTTAAATCCCAAAGTGATATTACTATGAGCTGGGGCCATTGAAAGAGGATTAGAGCCCTCATGAATAGGATTAGTGCCCTTTTCAACATGCTAGAGAACACGAGTTCACTCCTCCATCCCTCCCACCTACTCTGCTGTATTTAGATGCCGCATTTGCCTCCTTTTGCTGCTTTGGCCATCCTCCACGTGAGGGTTTACAAGAGCACCGTCTAGGAAGCAGAGAGCAACTCTTCACCAGACATAGACTCCCCCAGTGGCTTGATACTGGACTTCCCAGCCTCCAGAACTATGAGAAATAAATTTCTGTTGTTCCTAAATTACCCAGCTGAAGATATTTTGATACAGTAGCACACATGGACACAGATAACTTCACTTCAATACACATACAGGGAAACTGACTCTACTTCATATCAAGGAGGATAAAAATCCATGTTCCAAGGCTTTTGGTAAAGCCATCTAAAGAGAAAATGAGTTGTTAAATGGGCTAATGTTATTAATGTTTTTATTTTTAACTAACATAGAAACAAGTGCATGAATCACACATGTAAACATGCTTGCTCATAGGAAAATGTCTTGTTATCAGAATATAGAATCAGAAAAAGCAAACTGAGTCCTATCTTATATTATTTCTTATAAAGGTTTAAAAATCAATTGTGTTTTACTTAAACTAGACAACACCAAAATTTCACTACAAATTTTTCTGAAAACACACCTCCTTTAAGTATCTGGGTTCCCATCTTGAATCTGCCCAAAGTGAAGAACAATTGCATGGATATCCAAACCACAGAATTCACAGGGAGAGAACACCACACCCACAGGGATCACACAGGCTTTAATGTGAAGTCTACTAATATTTAGATGTTTGCGACTAAGTGAATACACCATTCGAGACACCGCCCCTCTGTGAGCAAACACGCCAATGTTGGCTAATGCTTCCTTTACTCATAAGTAGGGAAATAGGAGATAAGAGATTGGAAGACATGCTTGTTTTTTAAGGAAAGACTCTCTTTTAGATGTAAACGAAGCTCCAGCTTTATGTAGTGTACACACTGGTGCTATCTTGGTTCCCTCAAAGAGACTGTGAATAGGCCCTCGACTGGGGAACGCAGTACGAGGCAATCCCATCACTTTTCTGCTATGGTCTCCTCTGTGCTAAGCAAACTCTGGTCAATGGCTGCCTCAGCGGATTGGCATACACTTCCTGACCACTAGAAACACGAACCGAGTAAGCACACAAACCACAGTGGAGCTATTTTACATGACTTGCATGGAATAAATCTGTGAACTGTACAGGTGAGTCATAGCATAACAGAAGACTCAATTAGGTTCAAAACAGCACACCAATGTTTTCCCTTGTTTTAGCAACTAGTTCACTAGACTCTTGAGA
Organism: Tupaia tana; assembly: GCA_026018925.1. Taxonomy (NCBI): domain Eukaryota; kingdom Metazoa; phylum Chordata; class Mammalia; order Scandentia; family Tupaiidae; genus Tupaia; species Tupaia tana. Next base: position 18,808,035 of record JAKSZU010000017.1, read on the forward strand.
GAATGCAAGGACATGAAGGACCCTTGTCTCTGCTCTACCCATTCCTGCAAGATCATTAATCTTTCTGGAAAAATTAAGTCCAGGTTGCCAGTTAGATATTTTCAAGGCCAGTAATTCTTAGGTAACTAGGATACCAGTTAATTATACCTTTCTGATCTAGAAGAACAAACACCCCACCCAATTTGGTTGGCTAATTCTCAAAAAACATAACTCATTCAATAGCAAAAAAAAAAAAAAAATTAAGATTTTTACCACAGGGTGTGTGTGTACTCTCTGGAGAGACAGTGAGAGGGAAAAAGAGAAATCACCCCCTAAGGAGGAATGGCCATACCACAATCCCTTCTCCTCCATTATCCTCCTAGGATTTTGTGCACACATGCACACATGCCTGGCATGGGTTTCAAGCTACCAGATCTGGGACTAGAACTGTAGATGGGACTAGGAATGATAGATGCATGTGGGAGTCCAGTGTTTTAACCAGCACTCCACCTGCTGGCCGCAATGGCTAAACATTTATGATTGAGAATCCTTTTCCAGCAGTTTTACTATCTGTATTGCTTACTTAAAAATAAAAAAGAAAGAGGGACCAGCAGTTAGTGTAATGGCTATGTCGCTGGACTCCCATGTAGTCAACCGTGGTTCGAGTCCCGGACCAGGTGGCTTAAAACTCATGCCGGGCACATGTGCGTATGTGCCCAGGATCCCGAGAGGAGAATGGAGGAGAGGGGATTACAGCATGGCCATCCTCCCAGGGAGTGATTTCTCACCTTCTGTCTCTCTCTTGTCTCAATGGCGAGTGCACATGCCCTATCTCTTTTTAATCTCTCTTTATAAAGAATTAATTTATTTAACTATATTTATTTATTTATTTATTTAAATTTTCTGGCCAGAGAGGGACAGAGCTGGGGTGGGGGGGTAGAAGGAGGGGATGAGAAAGCAAGCACCAGGTCTGGGACTCAAACTACAGTCAGCCATGTGGGAATCCAGAATCTTTTACCACCATGTCACCTGCCACCTCCAAAATCTCCCTTCTAGAAAAAAAAAAAAAAAAAAAAAAAAAAAAAAAAAAAAAACTTTCGCTAAAAAAAGAAAAAGAAATTGTGTCAAATGAATTCTGGCATCTCATTCAATACAGAGGAAGGCACCTTCATATACATGACAGATACATAAATCCATTACCTTCCAATTTTTACAGCACATAACAACCACCTGATTATTCTCTAAACTCGATACCGAAGAGTACAACAATTAAGAGGTTGGAACGCAACTAGGAACGCCTAATGAACGGGTTAGGGCTGCTTACTTTCAAATCTACATGTAGGAATGCCTGAAATAACTGGAGAAATACTTAGGTTGAAAATGGTTAAAAAAAAAAAATACTTCCTCAAAAATAATTGTTGAGCTTGGTGCCTGTTTCCCAGCCACGTGTCCCAAGCAGGATTCTACTCCCACGTTATGTTGCCCCCCCCACCCCCCCCCAGTCAAACATTTAAACGAGATGATCCTTGCAGACTCCAGATGAGAACTGAATTGGGTAAGAAATCCTCTGGCTGAGCACAGTGCAGAAGTCCCACTTTGCCCCAGTTCCCACTTGGCTACACATAAAGGACAAACGAGAAAACGAGACATAATTGATTTCCGCCTCGCAATGTTTACCACAGGCCCCCTGGCGGGGCGCCACCGCGTGAAGCCTAAGCCACATGCAAGGTCCAGATCCTGGACAAACCCAAGGACACAGGGTGTGGTGGTGTGTGCCTATAACCCCAGCCAACCAGGAGGCTGGGAACAGACGATCGCAGCATGGTGAGACTCTGTCGAAAATACCTATCTTTCTGCCCCAACCCACCCCCGTCCTCTATTTTTTTTTTTTTTTTTTAAAGCTTACCATCTGGAGGAAAAAAGAGGCCTGAGAGGCTGGGACACAAAGTCCTCTCTAAAGGGTCCCAAGAGCTGAGGGAGCCAAGGCAGAAGGAGGGCCACGACCCAAGACTGGAGAGGCAGGTAACAGCCCCATGGAGAAGGCAAACTGCAAACAGCTGGGCACTGTGGCACACACCGGCCTCTCAGGAGGCTGTGGTGGGAAGGTCGTGAGTTTGAGTCCAGCTTTGGCAACATAGCAAGACTCTTAAATGAGGAGGGGCAGCGCATGGAGATGTTTTCATCCTGAAGGCAAAGCTGTACGGGCGAATCTTAAACACGAATGACTTGATCCCAGCCTCCTTTGATAAAATCGCTCCTGTGTGCGAGAGTGTGGCAGACAGAAGAGAAAGAAAGCGGGAAGATGCACGTGTAACACAGACGGTAAAAGTCTAAAGATAGGGCAGTGAAAGGGGCAGGCTTTCTCTGGATTTTTTTAAAAAGAATTATTTATTTAGTTTTATTTATTATTACTATTTTAATTTGCTATAAGGTATGCACGTCCACCAGAGAGAGAGAGAGAGACAGAGAAAGAGAGAGCAAGCTACCAGGTCCAGGACTTGAACCACAGTCGGTCCTGGGAGAATCCAGCGCTTTAACCACCACACCACTTACTGGCCCCTCTATGAATATTTCTTAAGTAATATTGAGTTGCCAAATGATCAACATAGATGCCATAGAAGAAGTGAGACGGATGGCCACAGAGAGGAGGAGAAGGCCACGGGCCTGCAGAGGTGCGGGGAAAGGAACACGTGAAACCCACTTAGACAGGCGGACTCTGAAGACCTGTGAGACCTGCACCAGAAAAGCGCCAGGGGCAGGGGAGAAAAGAACCTAGAACTCAGAACTTCGTTTCAGGCTAGCAACATCAGCCTGGTGTCCTCGGCATCGGGGTAGTTGACACCTTAAGGGCAGATGTGGCCACCAGGGAAAGGCCACGGGACTGAAAGAGGACAATTGAGGACAGAGTCTTGGTGATGTGACGGGGAAGGAGGTGGGTGCTCGTCCTCAGAGGTAGGAGGACACCTGGACGGCAAAGCAGGAGAGAGCTCAAGCGATGGTGCTCAGCAGTGCCAAGTGCCCCAGGCCACCCCCAAATGCAGCTCCTGCCCACGGAGGCAGAGCCGAGGGGAAGGCACTGCCAGGCGGCAGCGGGAAGATGGGAGTGGCGCAAGGAGAGGGCACAGCCCAGTGTTTACCTGCTCCAGTCTCCAGGGCTTTGGCCCTGGAGGGACTGAGGAGGAAGGAGGAGGCAGCAATTAGAGGACGGCAGGGAGGGCAAGTGCCTGTTTTTCTCTCATGCTGTGGAAAGCCTAAATGGAACTAGGAGGAAAGAGCTGGGAGGGCAAAGGTGTAAGATAACTGAAAATGGAGGGGTGGGAGGCAGAGGCAGCACCCCGCCTTTGGCGGGGTCACAAGGAAGAGGTGGAAGGTGGGAACGGGAGGTCTGTGGGTGGGGGTGCGGAGGCTTGCGGGTAAAGGAGCCACCGCAGGTGCAAAAAACCGAGGAGAATTCCTGCGTGGTGGCTGTCTTCTCTGGAGGTAGCAAAGTGAAGGGCCTCGGGGTGAGCTGCCTGGCCACCAAAACCAAAGCTGAGTTTCACTCGGCTTCTCATTTGACTCATCTGCTCCTGCCCCGCCATGGTGGCAGGACTCACTGTGTGCCTACGTGAAGACAAGGCCAAGGAGAAAAACGCAGCCCGGATGGCTTCGAATGAAAGCGCCCTGCAAATCATCGTGACCCCACGGAAACCACAGAGTGTGGGACGGGGCTCTGGAAATGCGGAAGATGGTGATTTCTGTCAACCGCCCTGCCTACCTGACCAGGTTCTGTGAGAGTCCAGTAAGAAACACATCAGCAAGTGCTTTGGAAGTGAACAGGGGTGTGGGGGTGGTAAAATATTTCAGCATGTATAAGTTCTTTCCAAAAAAAAAAAAATTATTTATTTAATTTTATTTATTATCTTTATTTTAAATGTGCTATAGGGCATGTGTGTGTGAGAGAGAAACATATATAAGTTTTTTTTCTTTGTTAAGAGATTTTGGCCTCAGGGTGTGAGTGCTTATAGGGAGGAGCGGGAAAAACAGAGATAGTGAGAGGGAAAGTGAGAAATCATGGGGGGGGGGGTCATGCTGCAATCTTGTCTCCTCCATTCTTCTCCTGAGACTTTGGGCACACACGCACATGCACCTGCGTGATTTTCAAACCACTGGGTCCAGGACTCGGCCATGTGAGAGCCTAACAGTGCCACCGCGAAGTCATCTATAAGCCACCTCAGTTAAGTGGAACATTTAGAGCGGAGACTGCCCACCAGAGAGCTGTCACTCCTAGCCCCAGGCACCGGGAGGGAGGAGGATGCCAAGACAGAGGTAGGAGTTAACAGTTCTCAAAAGTTTGATAGCCCCTGGGAACCAGCAGTTAGCGTAATGGCTATGTCCCACGTAGTCGACCGCGGTTGGCGTCCCGGACCCGGTGGCTTAAAACTCACGCCGGGCGTGTGTGCGTGCGTGCCCAAGATCCTGAGAGGAGAATGGAGGAGAAGGGATTGCGGCGTGACCATCCCCCCTGGGGGTGATTTCTTGCTTTCTGTCTCTATGTCTCTCTCTGTCTGTCTGCAAGTGCACGCGCCCTATAGCGAAAATCTCTAAAAAAAAAAAAAAAATGTTTGATAGGCCCTAGACAAAGGCTTTCTCTTCCTAGGCTTTTTGTTGCTTACTTTTTATACTGTCAAATCAAATTTGGAAGGCTTTATTCCCCTAAAATATCTTAACTGGCCATTCATGGCCCCCTGGACCTGATCCTGCCCACCCTTTTAAAGTAAACTCAAACAAGATAACAATATGTTCACCAGAGCTTCCCTACCTCCTCGACATCACCAACTCCTTTATTTTAATAACTCGAATTCTTTTTTCTTTTTTTCTCTTTAGAGAGATTTTTGTCATAGCGTATATGTACTCACCAGAGAAACTCACAAAGACAGAGATAGAGAAAGCAACAAATTATTCCCCAGGGGAGATGGTCACTCCACAATCCCTTCTCCCTCATTCTCTCCTCAGGATTTTGAGCATACATGCACATACACCCAGTGTGAATTTCAAACTGCTGGGTCCAGGACTTGAACCACGGTCAGTCATGTGGGAGTGCAGCACCTCAACCACTATGCCACCTGCTGGTCCCCCAAATTTTTTTCTTAAAGGTCACTTCAATTCCCAATTCTAACCACTTCCACCAGCACCTTCTGAACTCCTTGTACAAGAAGACACTGTTGTAAGTACTTCATACGGATTCCCTTAGTTTATTAGACCCACTTCACAGATGAATAAAGTGACATCACATTTAAGTTCCTTGCCCAGGTACCAGTTAATGGTGTAACAGCTATGTCGCTGGACTCCCAAGTAGTCAACCACAGTTCAAGTCCCAGACCCAGTGGCTTAAACTCATCCTGGGTGTGTGTGTGCATGCATGCCCAAGATCCCAAGAAGAGAATGGAAGAAAAGGGACTGAGGTGTGGCCATCCCCCCTGGGGGGTGATTTCTCGCTTTCTGTCTCTATCTCTCTCTGTCTCTCTGGCTAGCACACGCACCCTATAGCAAAAGCCTCTCAAAAAAAAAAAGTTCCTTGCCCAAAGACCAACAGAATTCTAACCCCCATGTTGTACTATCTGCCATGAAACCAAAGCACATTCTCTTTTTTTATTAATAATCTTTGCTGTCTAAATTACTTAATAAGTAACTAAAGAACTTCAAAAATTGGCACTGCCATGCCAAGCAGGCTCACCTCCCAGTGTTCTCCTCCGCCTGTTCCCAAGTTCCTGGAACCACAGGTCTGGAGATTCCTACTAGACTCTTCACTAAGTCTTGCTTCTGTCTTTTCTCTCCCTAAACCTCTAGCCTGGAATGTACTTTCGCAATATTCAAAGAGCTTCAAAAGACCAACTTTCTAAAATATGTACAGCTTCCTCTTTTGAAAGGCAATATAATGAAAGTGTCATAGTTAAGGACATGGACTCGAGCCAGACTTTTTTTTTTTTTTTTTTGAAGAGGTTTTCCCTATAGGGCGCGTGCGCTCGCCAGACAGACAGAGACAGAGAGACAGAAAGCAGAAAATCACCCCCTAGGGGGGATGGTCACGCCGCAATCCCTTCTCCTCCATTCTCCTCTCGGGATCTTGGGCACGTACACACACGTGACCGGCGTTGAGTTTTAAGCCACCGGGTCCGGGACGCGAACCGCGGTCGACTACATGGAAGTCCAGCGACATAGCCATTACGCTAACTGCTGGTCCCATCGAGCCAGACTATTTGGGTCTGGATTCCAGATCCACCACTAAAAGCCTGGAGAAGCTTGAACAAACGAATCTCTCTGCACCCCTCTAAGTCTCTCAGTAACACAGGAGGACAATACAGCCATGCTCACCACAGGGGGTCATTGTGGGGATCAAATGAATCAGTACACACAAAGCACGCAGAACTGTACCCGCCATATTGTGAACAAGGAACCGTGCCAGTGTTAACTATTAATACTAGTTTCACATTGCCTTTTCATACTGATTATACTTCACATTTGTTACGCTATGTCATAATAAATTTACTGTGTATGGGGTTCTCTCTCTTTCATTAGCTCCCTTTCTAGCTAATAAGTGTTCAAATATTTGTTGACTGAAAATGTAGGACTCTAGAATGCAAAAATGCAAATCCTTTTTATGACTAAATTGTCCCTGACAAAAAATTTTTTTTAGCATTTTGTAAGAATGTCCAGATTATTTGATAATGGAAGAAAGAATTTTTTTTTCACAAGTTTGGATGTTCTCAACCATGAAAAAATGTTGGAAGCAACACAAGAAATGCTAATTATACCTTAGAATTATGTTTAAAGATTCCAAAATTCTAGAGTAAATATTTACTTTGGAGCAGAGTATTTCAAAAATTGAGCTCTAAGGAAAAAGAATCCAGAAAAGCTTGGGGTTATAAGAATGACTGCAAGAAATATTAATAATATAGAATGCTTTACTTTAGGCAGTTCCATTCAGAATCCCAAATTCTTGTCCACTACGAATTCTCAGAATTCTATTATCTTTAAATCGAAATTAAAAATCTAAAGTAACTTATCCAAAGGCCAGAGCTAGAAATAGGACCTCTGATTACTTAAGTACTGAGGCCTCTAGCTTAAAACATTAAACCTCAAAACCCTTCAGCCAAAAGGATTACGGTGATTAGAACAGGCTTGACAAATTACCATGGGGTGGAGGTGGGGGGATGCAGACAGAAAGTAGACCAAGCTCAAATAGAAAACGAAATGAAGTTCAAGAGAAAACTAATAGTAGAGTGGACTCTGAACCTCTGTGGGGAAAATAACTGTCAATCTAGCGATCTCAACAGTTAAAGGGAGAAAATCAATGTATTGATTAAAATGTAAGCTGTTTATAGAGTTCTCGAAAAATGTGAACATGCAGCACAGTTAACCTTGGAAAACAATGAAATTCAAATAGCTCCTGACGACTGGAGAAGAGAAACACAGAAACACGAGGCCAAAAAATAAACATCTTATGATAATACAAACCAAATCCTATCTGAGGAGGAATTCGGTTTAAACAGCTAAGAAGGACAGGTCATCCCACCAAAACAGCCAAAATCAAAGTTGTGAACCCAGTCTTCAACAGGACTCCCCTTGGAATACCTGGTTTTCTGTCTCTGAAGATTATCAGTTTGGCTCAACAGAAAACACAATTCATTTTAGGGAAGCCCTGCAATGACTCGGGGTGGCTGGGAGAGCCTGGGCAAGCCCCAACCTAAGGAAAAGCCAAAAGCACCGAATGCCTCTATTTTGGCAGAGTCATAAACTGAGAGACCCAGGGGATCCAATAACCAGTACACGCATCTGAGTGTGAAAACAATGAGAAGGAACAGGGATTTCTTATCCTGGTACCAAATGTACTTCTGGTATTTTCCAAGAGGAATAGAAAGTAAAAAGCACATACCCAAAACAATGCCTATGAATACTACCCAAAAGGATCGTCTGGTTATAATGTTATGCTTTCCTCTTGAGCTACTTTGAGCCCTTCTATGAGTTGCCCTAACTTATTCCTAGCTATTACAGAACTTTTCTAAACTATTTGGCTTATATTACTTCAAATTTTTGCTTCAGAATTTAAGTGTATTTCTTAAGGAAAACAAAACAAGACAAGACAAAAACCCTGTTGGGCTCTAGAAATGAAAGGTGGTAAGCCTTGACTCAACACGAACCAACAGGTTCTGGTTGGTTTTCCACTAAAACTGAAAATTTGATTTTTTTTTTCTACCTGAACTTTTTCGTTTGTAAATACTGGCTCAAAGGAAAAGAAAACACACTCACAAGCAAAACATAACCATGTGCAAGCCCAGTCTAGCCCCTGTTTGCCGGGGCTGCCTGTTTGCAACTTCTACTCTAAAATGTTTGTGGCTTGCGACTATTTTTAAACATCTAAATTTAGAAATGGAGTCTAAAATCTAGCCAGCCTCTAGGCAGACACAGTGACTTCCTCTTCATTCTTTCCTGTAGGTGGTTCAGAAGGCTGCTTTGCTATCAATTTCCTATCATAAACATCTAGGCCTGGTAGGGCTACCCAAGCTGAGTGAGCTCTAGCTCACGGAATCTAATCTAAACTTGCCATAGTAGTTACTGTAAAAACATTTTTTAGAAAAGGGAACCTCAGAAGCTGCATAGGACCGATAGCAGAATCGTCTGCTCGCCCCACAACCTTGAAACGGGTGGGGACGGTAGAAAGGAATATCTGAGCTATGGAGGAAAAGAGCCTTGGAGATCCCGCACCCCGCTTCTCCCCAGGCTACTCTGATGTCCTCCTCAGCACCAAGAGCCCCGTCCATTCCACACGACCCTTATGACTGAGACCCCCACGGCGGATTCCTGAATACTAAGAAGGGGCCTCTCCCTGGGGTCTATCGTCTCTCCTAGCTTTAATTTCCAGGCTGTAGAAGAAATTTCATGAGTACCCCAGGCACAGACAGCCCCGCCCACCTAGAGTAGGGCATAGAATTTTTATTTTTAACAATTTGTATTTTTAACAGGTCTCCTCAGATGATTCTGATGTGCCGCCAAGAATGAGGATGAATGAAAAATTCCCTTTAGCCTATAGTACTGGACTCATAACTGGGGGGACCTCTCGAACCGGCCTCTGTACACAGCATGGCATAAGCCACTGGCACACTCGACCTTCTGCCTGGAATACGAATGTGCTTTAACTCCCAACACCCCTCTCTGGAGTCACTCTGTGCCATCTGATCGCACTCAGGGCACTTCCTCAGAGAAGCCTCCCCTGAGCTCCTTAGTTGTAGGTTCCAATCCCTCTTACTGATCTTATAATAGCTTGTACGTGTCAAACACCTCACATTGACCTGAGTGGTTATTTGAGTGTAAGATGCAGAAGGACTTGGAGCCCTCTGGTTTTCCCACTGCCGTAACCCCGTCCCTGACATCAGGCCGATCTATACTTTGTACCCTTCTCAGCATGTCCACAGCGCCTATCCTGCTCCAAGCCGCCATCATTTCTCACCTTCATGCCCATCTCCCTGCTTCCCCTTGCACCCCTTCAGAAACAAAATAGAAGTGTCATTCTCCCGCTCAGACTCCTCCCAAGGTCTCCACTTACACAACATCCAAATGTCCTGCATGGCCTGCCAGGCCTCGCATGGTCTCTCTCCTACCCACACCCAGCCTCCCCGCCTCACCTACCAGTGTTCGCCAGGCTTCCCTCGTCTGTGTGTCCTAGCAAAGATGTTCTCTTCCCCAAGTTCAGGCCTCTGCTCATTTCCTCTGCCTCCGGCGAAACGCCTTTTCTAACCTGCATAGCTGACTCATGTCCAGCCCTGTCTCTCGGGAAGTCGCCTCCTCAGGAAGGCCTGTGCTGACCACCCTACCTTTTTAAAGCAGACTCCTCTACTTCTTCCCTTACTCCCCTCCTTACTTCCCACAGACTGTTATTAATTTCTCTGTATCACTTATCCATGTCCCCGTTAGAAACAAAGGCCCCAGAGCAGAGGGACCTGTCTGGCTTGATCTCAGCTATGTCACCAGGCCTCGCACAATGTCTATACCATATAGTGAGGGTGAGAAAAGGGAGCTGGATCACACATGGCTGTCTACACAGTTCAAATCTTCTACCCGGTGGCTTGAAAAACATGCCAGGAGCACATGCATACCCCACAAAGCCCAACAGGGTAAAAAAATGAAGGAGAAGGGATTACAGCATGACTATGCCACACTGCAGGCTCTTTCTCTCTCCCAACTCCCTGCAATGACGACAAAAAAAAAAAAAAAAAAAAAAAAAAAAATGAAGTTAGGATAAAAGACAAAGTCTGAGGTCAAGAAACACACAGGGACCAGCAGATGGTGTAATGGTAACATTGCTGGACTCCCACGTAGTCAACCGCAGTTCAAGTTTCGGACCCGTCTTAAAGCTCACACCAGGCACGTGTGCATGCATGCCCAAGATCCTGAGAAGGGATCGTGACATGGCCATCCCCCCCCCCCCCGGGGGGGTGTGATTTCTTGTTTTCTGTCTCTCTGTCTCTCTGCTGTGCACATGCACCCTATAGCAAAAATCTCTCTTAACAACAACAAAAAAGAAAACCACACACAGAAAATGAAACTGATGATATCTCCCAAGGCTTTACTATAAGGTCAGTCTGGTGACAAAGTACAACTCTTCTGGTCAACAATACACATGTCTCACCACCATCACCATCGCAGCCACCAATGCCACCACACACAAGCTGAAGTCGGGAGACCCGAGAACCGGAAGTTCTACGTGTGGCTCAGATACTAACTATAACTTCTTACAAAGTGAGGTGACTTTACCCTCTTCAACCTTATTTGCCAAAGAAAAGGTCTGTGTGTTTAGCTTTAAAATTCTAATATTCTAAATTCAGTATACAGTTTGGTGTGCCCATCTCTGCTTATCTCATTTCTCAGTCCTATCTGTTACGTAAATCCTATGTCTAAATACCATGGCCAGGCACACCTGCCAACCCCACACCCTACTCCTGCTCCAGCCTCGGAGTCACCTTCATGAACACACACTGACACGTAGATGCCATGGCTGTTTCTCACTTTTTTTTTTTTTTTTTTTTTTTTGTTATTTCTAGAGAGAAGAGAGGAATAAATGAAATTTCAAGCTTCCTGTAGGGCAGATCCATCTCTGATGTGGCAACCCCACAATTGAAAGGCACCCCAGGAGACCACCGAGTCCTGGGGCTGCCCCTATAGGTCACCTCGTGCCGCCACACGCCTTCCAGCTGATGCAGAATGATCACTGAGCTCCCAGAGAAAACCGAGTGCAGATTTTTGTGGTCCAGGCCTTTATTTAGTCAGAATATTGATCTTTTATTATTATTATTATTATTATTATTATTATTATTTTTCTCCTTTAGGATCTTAGGAGAGACTATATTTCAACTTATCCTAGAAGAGTATAATTGTTTAGAGTACCAACTAAAACCGAAAACCAAGTATTTTCCATGAGGTAAAAGGACAAAGCAGTATGTCTTGAGGATGAAGGAACCCGAAAATAAGACAAGGTGACTTTTCCTATCGGAGCTCAATTTTTTTTTTTATATTGTTTTAGGGGCTGATAGGTGGCGTGGTGGTTAAAGACGCTGGACTCCACATGGCTGACTATGGTTCAAGTCTCAGACCTGGCAGCCTGTTTTCTCTCTCTCTCTCTCTCTGTCTTTCTCTGGTCAAATTTAAAAATAATAATAATACAATAAAGTTAAATAAAATAACTCTTTAAAAAATAAACTACTGTTTTATAGAAGCAGTGGTAAAGGGATGGGAATGGAGGAAGAGAGAGCAAAATCCATTTGCCTCACACTCATGTTCAGGACAGAGCAAATTTCTGACTTGCCTTCGAACCTACCGAGCACATAAGGAGACCCACTCATCCCCTCAACCCCCTTCCCTCCCCCCCAGCAACAGCTGACCTCCTCTTCTGCCTGTCTCCAAAGGCAACCCAGGATATGCTCATATTCTGGGTCTACAGTACAGTTGACCTGCTCTGGGCTTAACTCTTGCATCATTTTTGCCCCTCCCCCATCTCTATGCTTTCCTTCATTTCACTAGAATATTAAATTTTTGTGTGCTCAGATTCTCCACATTCAAACACACGCTGCCACTTATCAAAGGAGAAGAAAAGTTTTTTCTTGGTTTAAAACATACAGTATTGGGGACCAGCAGATGGCATAATGGTGACATCACTGGGCTCTCACATAAATGACCGGAGTTTGAGTCCCAGACCTGGTGGCTTAAAATTCATTCCAGGCACGTGTGCATGCATGCCCGAAATCCCAAGAGGAGGCTAGTGGAGAAGGGACTGAGGCGTGGCCATCCCCTGGGGAGATGGTTTCTCACTTTCTGTCTCTCTGTCTCTGTCTCTCTAATGAGCTAACATGCCCTATAGCAAAAATCTCTCTCTCTTAAAAAAAAAAAGTATTGAGGCTAGTGGGCAGAGTAGTGGCTAATGCACTGACTCCCACATGGCTGCCTGAGGTTTGAATCCCAGATCCGGTGGCCTGAAATTCACACCAGATGTGTGTGTGTGTGTGTGTGTGTGTGTGTGTGCACGTGCATGCGTGCCTAAAATCCCAGAAGGAGAATGGAGGAGAAGGGATAGATACAGCATGGCCATCCTCTCTGGGGGTGGACACTTTCCTTCCCTCTTTCTCTCTCAGTCTCTCTGGTGAGCGCACGCACTCTAGGGCAAAAACCTTAAAACAGAAAAACAAACAAACAAACAAACAAACAAAAACAGTATTTTGGTACTTTTTAAAGCCATAGTTGAATAACACTCTGTATTATTTTTGTGACTCACTCACAAATGAGATGTCACCATACACCCACTCTTCTTTTTTAGGGGGTAAATAAAAAATAGTAGAACATAACTTAGTTTCAAAGTTCCTTAGGAGTTATAGGAAATAATCTTTTTTTAAGTTTACTTATTTCTGGAGCAAGAGAGAAAGACAGACACAAGCACTCCCTCTAACCCCCAGCCCCCAGGGCCTCACCATGCCTAGTCTTCCCCATGGCCTCCCAGCCAGTCAGAATTAGGGATGTGCCCCAGGCCCGTCTGAAGTGTCCAGGGAGACTGGGGAAACAAACCTAGTCTCTGTCCATATGGCTACAGTATCACACAGTGGTGCCTTACTGCCTGCCTGCACCACAGCGGCTGGACCAGAGAATGAATCTTGAAGAAATAAAAATAAAAGATTTTCCCTTCAACAGTTTGTCCTCTTCTGTTACCTTTGTTATGGGTTATATCTCAGGGAAAACTAACTGGGTCTGAAAAGTATTCATCAAAAACACTTTTTTCTTCACTGTTAAAGACAAGCCAGTGGGGAACCACCAGGTAGCGTGGTGGTTAAGGTGCTGGACACTCCCACGAGGCCGACTGAGGTTCGAGTACCGGACCTGGTGGCTTGCTTTCTTACTTTCCCTCTCTCTCTCTGGTCAAATTAGAATAAATGAATGAATAAATAAAATAAAATAAATAATTATTAAAAAAAAAAAGAAAAGACAAGCCAGTGTCCTCCAAAAACAGATGAAAAAGAACTCAAAAACTCCCTGAGGGCCAGCCTGTGGCATGGTGGTTTAGGTGGCTGGATCTCATAAGGCCAACTTTGCAGATCAAGTCCCAGACCCAGTGGCTTAAAAACCATGGTGTGTGTGTGTCTGTGTGTGTGTGTGTGTGTGTGTGTGTGTGTGTGTTCCCAAAATCCCAACAAGAGAATGGAGGAGAAATGACTATGGTGTGGTCATCTCCCTGGAGGTTTTCTCTCTCCCTCTCTCTCTCTCTCTCTCTCTCTCTCTCTCTCTCTCTCTCTCTTCCCCTCCCTCCCTCCTTCCCTCCCTGCTCCAACAAGCACACAAACCCTGTAGCAAGACTGAAAAAAACAAACAAACAAACAACTATTCCCTGAAATTTTGAAGTTATAGAAAAGCTGTTTTGGGTTGAGAATTGCACAGATGTTATTAATATATGCTCTTCAAAACACAAAGCGTACTCTTATGATCTCTATATTTTATTGTTCAGAAAGTATGGCTCAATAAAAATGCTTGTTCAACCTTTCAGCGAACTGCATTTCAACACTGATCATCAGTAATCCATCTCAGACCTGTGTTTTTCCATAGGTTAACAAGACCCTAAAGGCAGAAAGGAAGCCCCCTACCTAACCTCAATTCTCCAGACACTTGCATCTCCAATTTTTCTTCAAATTGGAATCGCCCAGGACAAGAGATTCCACTCACCTCAACTGACTGAGAAGGCATCTTCAGTTTGAGCTTGGCTTTGGCAGGCACTTTTAAGTCTGTTTTTTCAAAGGTCTGTTGTCGGTAGTCCTCCGGCAATGGTTTCAGTTCAGGTGACTCGCTAGGGGCCTGATCCTGACCATCCATGGGCCGGACATAAGCCGTGGGCTTCTGCTGCATTGCAACACTTTTTGAGGGAAGGGAAGGGGGTGGAAATGTCTGAGAAGATGGCTGGGGAGGGGCTACCCCAAGGCTGGCAACGGCCCCCAAACTGTCTTGAGAGGGTTCTTTGTCACGGACCGTCACCCCTGGCTCCTTGGGAGACTTGGCCGGGCAGTAGCCCTTGCTGCTGCCGTCAGCACTGCGAGTCTTGCTGCCTCCTTGCAGCCTGGGATGAGTCTGCTGGCTGGAATGTACAGGTGACACCGGGAGCGCTGGGGCAGGCAGAGAGGAGATGAGGGGAGAAAGTTTACTCTCTGGAGCAGAGTCTGTCATCGAAGCACAGTGGTCTCCATCAGCTCTGCGCTCACCTTTTTTGTGGTGACCAGAGTTGTAGCCCTCCTGACCAAGGCGACCCTGAGTCAGGTGCTGGCTGTCCGGTGGGCCATAGCTTTTAGCATGGAGACTTGGCGTTGGGTCCATTCTAGGCTGCGCCATCTTTGGATTGTGGCTAACGTTACCAACAGGAAGTGGTCCAGAGGCGGGAGTGTGAACGAGCTGGTGGTGGACACTAGTGTGGAAGGAGTTGGATGGAATGCTGCCCCCCTTGTCAGGAAATAAAGGAAATCTCGGCTTTCCCAACTTATTTTCAGACATATCCAAGCAACAAGGGTGGGATTTGGTGCTAAGGAACTCCTTTACTTCTTCATAGTTCCCCAACATGTTCTGTATTCGACTAGATAGTTCATCTCCTTTTGCTGTCTGCAGGAGGGGAAAAGAAGACAGCAGAGTTAGTTACGGAGAAAAAAAAAAGAAAAAAGAAAAAAAGGAAAACAATCATATAATAAAGTACGTGATGCAACTACCTTAAGGAAAAAGCCCTCAAATTAACATATGACACACAGAGTATGCAGTTTTAACTCAATTCCTCGCTTGAGAAGACCATCGTGCACAGATTACTAATTACAGGGGACTGACATGACCAAAGAAAACCACAAACCCTGGTAATTCTGACTAATGACATTCACAGAATTTTCAATTTTGTTTTCAAAAACCATCTCCAGGATAAGTGATCTTATTTGCACAGTTGTGGCCCTTGTCCGAACCCAATTACATTGAACCATTTCATCGCAGGGTTTAGTATCGTGATAAATCAGACTTGCTGCCTTCGAGCGTACGGTAAATACCTTGTAGGGCTCTCCGAAAAGGGGGATCTTTTCAGGAAATGCCTCTTTCTCTTGGTGAGCTTCCTGGTTGCGTCTTTCCTTCTCTCTAATTCGAAGCAGGTTTCTGTCTTCATTGTACAAGCTGTTTCAGACGCCACAAAAGAAAACGAGAAAACTGATCATTAGCCAAGGTCCATGGCACATAGGTACGTGTGTGGAGGGAAGCGAGGACAGGTCTAAGAAGAGGCCATGATGAGAGGCCTGAATTAAAGAAAGCTGAAGTCCCTTAACCCTCTACGAAACTGGTCTCAGTCGGCTGGTTCTGACGCCCCAGTCCCAGTCCTGGCTCCGGAAACCCGAGTCACTCTCGGCTACATGGCCTTCACCCTGGCTCGGGCCTGACTCCAAACTGAGCTGTCTTTTATAGGCAGTTGTGGAACCGAGACAAGATTAATGATATTTTTACTTTCAGCTTGCAAACTATGGGGTAGAGGTAGAAAGCTTTTCATCTGAAGGAGTCAGCAGGATGTGAACTTTAAAAAGAGGCTGTTTTCCTGGATCGGTGGCATACATTTTGGAAGATTAAAATCAAAAGGGTTATTTCTTAATTAAAAGATTACCAGGCACCCAAAACAGCATTTACTTTACTCTCGGCCTACTCTACTGGGAGTGTCTTGGCATGTAAACCCCAAAAGATGATTTTTACTTCTCATTTTCAAGTAACAAGGGGGAGAAAATCCCATTACAGATGTCAGCTCTACCTACTAAGAACATCTCATAATCTGATTGCCCTACTTAAGCCACAAAAATGTGTCCTAAATCATAAGCCCTGGCACCAAAGGGGTCAAAATAATTCACTGAGAAACAAACCGCAGAGAACAGAGACTGGAGAAAGCGCAGCGTCAGCTAGCACAGCGTCAGCTAGCACACGAGCCGGGCCACCCCCTCCTGACCCTCACATGTGACGTGTGATAAAAAACGAAATGAGGACTCTAAGAGGACTTTTGTCTTCAGAGACTTGCTTCTAGAGAATCTACTGGTCAGTTTTTCCCAAAGCCATTAGAACAGGAAAATAACAGAATGTGTAGCTAAGACGGCGTGTCCCTGTAGGAGTTCTAGCCCTGATGGCACCCCCCCACACACACACGTCTGTCTGCTCTCATGACTTTCCGTGTATTTCCTCTGGCCAGAGCCTACTGGCCTCCCTGCCTCCCCCATGTCCTATCCAACGAATGCTCTCTTTTCTTCTCATGAAAAGAAACCCACTTGGGGCCAGCAGGTGACACAGTGGTTAAGGCACTGGACTCCCACATGGCTGCCTGCAGTTCAAGTCCCAGACCTGTCAGCTTGAAAATCACACCAGGCATGTGGGCGTGCAGGCCCAAAATCCTGAGAGGAGAATGGAGGACGGACGAGGCACTGCAGTGTGGCCATCTACCCTAAGGGGTGATTTCTCACTTCCCTTTTCACCATCTCATTGTCTGTCTGTCTGTCTGTCTGTCTCTCTCTCTCCCCCCAATGAGTACATGCGCCCTATGACAAAAATCTTAAAAAGAAAGAAAAAAATCTGTGTCACTAACAATATTTTAAATTAACAAGTGTTTGATAACTCTTCACTACTGCAGAATCAACTCTAAATCCTGGCTTTGGCATTAAAATTCCCTCGTGATCTGGTAGATATCTATTCTAAAAATGATCCCATTCCCCACTGGTCTGTCACCTGCGTCCCCCACGACAGTCATGCTCATGCCCCAAACACAGCCTGTGAGGGGCAGTCTCTTGCTCTACTCCTCCACAGACTCGCTTGACTGAAAGGTGACCCGTCCTGCAGGCCCAGCTTACCTAGGAACTAAGACTCTCCTACAAACCACCTCGATACTCCCGCCACACCAAGCACTCCTGCTCCTAAGTGATATTCCAGACTTGGTTCTTTCATTCACATTTTCACAAAGTTCTGTTGCCTCTAGCTCAACCCACACACCCAGTCGCTCCCAATTTCCAGCTCCCAGCAGATCTCAGGAATGACTCAGACACCACCCGCTTAAAGGCTTCCTCAAATTCACCCAATGCATGATGACTTACCCATCAACTGGTTCTCTCTCCTCCTCCCCTCTCCCCTAGAACCTGAACTCCATCAGAACAGGGCCTCTCATCTTTTAGCTCTCCTGGAACTCAAGTGTGATATCTTGCATAAAAGCTAACTAACTATTCAGTATTTTAAAATTAAGTCCAGCCTAGTAGTATACATGGCCGTAAACCAAACTGCAGTGCTGGAAGCCACGTGGCCAACTGGGGGTTCAGATTCTCTGGTCATCTAAAAACGTGCTGGGCACCCACGAATTGAGAAGATAGGGGTTGAAGAAAGGAGGTCACAGTGTGATGAGACCTTTTCAAGGGTGCTTACCTCCCTCTCTTTCTAGTATACATTCACACGCTATCACAAATCAAATAAACTTTATTTGAAAAGCACTATGCTGGGGACCAGCAGGTGGCATGGTGGTTAAGGTGCTAGACACTCCCACATGGCTGAGCATGGTTTGAGTCCCGGACCTGGTGGCTTGCTTTCTTACTGCCCCCCTTCCATCTCTATCTGTGTGTCTCTTTCTCTGGTCAAATGAAAATAAATGAGTAAATAAAAAAAAATTCTAAAAAAACGAAAAGCACTATGCTTACGGAACATTTTTATAAACTTACTTGTAACTTATTTTAGATTTAACTCAGAAGACATATGCAAAAACAAATATTTTTTAAATTACCGTCAACTAAAAATTATCTGCTTTTTCATAGCCTGTTGATATAAAGGGCGGGGAGATTTTGCAGGGGAAGGTAAATTTCCTGATATACTTTGGTAGGATATATTAGGTCGTAAGAAAAGTCATGACGTATTTTTTCTATGCCAAAACGTGTCATGACTTTTCTGACAACCCAACAGTAGAATAATTTGCTTAAACCATTGTATCGAAAATGTTTCCTAGGCCCAGCCACAGGGCATGTGCTGCTAAGATGCTGTGTTCCACAGGCTGGGACCACATGGAAGGCCTGAGTTCAATTCCCAGTCCAACCTAAAGGCTGGGTGAGTGGGATGTGCCTGTAATCCCAGAGAACTAGGAAGTTGAGGCAAAAAGACCACAAGCTCAAAGCTGGCCTGAGAGAGACCCTGTCTAAAATAAAAAAGACCCTGGGCATGGTGGCATGTGTCTACAGTTCTACCTGGGAGGCCAAGGCAAGAAGATCAACACAATGAGATCCTGTCAAAAACAAAACATGTTTCCCAGATGACGGATATTGGAATATCATATTTTAAGAGAACATATGTGTAACTATAAGGAACTTATGCTAGTCAACATACTGCAAAGAGGAAAAAGTAAACCAGATACAGACTGCAGGGTTTCCTAAAAGTCGGTATCTTATGTGTTTTGAACAGTTAAGACTTAGTTCTGGGGGGTGGGAAGGAGAGACTCAATAAAATAAATAAATAATAGACACAAGAATGAACATTAATGTGTATGTAATATCTTTGACTTGCCTGACATGCAATGCATTTAATGCACAGTGTATGCCATAAAAACGTACAATGATTAAATGTAAATAAGATTTCCATAAAATATAACAAGACCCTGGCATTTGATAGAAAGTGGTCAGATATGGAGGATCTATTGCTGAGTGAAGCCAGGCTATGAAAGAAAGATATTGTATGTATCCACTCAATATATACCGACTATCCGCACTCTACGGTAGAGAGCGAAAAATTGGAGGACATAAAAGCAGTGAAGGTACTTAATGAGTATAGGACAGTGCGGAATGGGGGGATGAAGAGAAGAGGATAGAGAAAGATAGCAAGAGAACAATAGAGAGGCAGAACGTTAGTGAGAAACAGATATGGCTTATTAACTGTAGATAATGACATGTATAATATTCTCAACTGGATTGGTCTGAGAAGTATTTCATGATGGGCAAAGTCTTTTTATAAGCAAAATGAGAAATAGTGATTGACTGTTTTAAAAAAAATAATTAGAATAATAATAATAATGATTGGGGAAAACATAGAAAAGATATTGAATGTTGAAGCGGGGAGATTAATGTCTCTGAATTGACTGACATGCATGGCATTCCCTTTTGAAAAAGCATTGTAATACACTGTAAAGTTATATGTGATCCAATATAATATAAAGAAGATTATGATGATAATAAAAAAATGTAAATAAGATTTTAAGTTTGGGGGTTTTTCTTCCTTTTTTTGAGATTTTTGCTATCGGATGCATGCCTTCTCTGGAGAGACAGAGAGAGATGGAGAGAAAGTGAGAAATCTCCTCAAGCGGGTATGGCCACACCTCAATCCCTTCCCCCCTCGAGATTTTGGGCACGCAAGCACGCACACACACTAGCCTGGCATGAGTTTCAAGCGGCTGGGTCCAGTACTCGAACCATGGTCAGCCATGTGGGAGTCCAGCACCCTAACCACTACACCACCGGCTGGCCTCCAAATTTGAAAAAGACTCAGTTCTGGTTGCAATAGCACAGTGAACTTGATGACTACTCAAGAATCCCTTTCAAATATGATTTTGGTCATTCCTCTTATTGACTCTGAAGATCATATGCCATTTAGCATATAACCACAAAAGCCAAGTAAGAGGGTTAATCTGGAAATAATTGTTTTGTTCCTTCAAACTTGTCTTTCAATCATTTTGAGCTCCTTTCCAAGGAGAGGCAGGGCATGCAATTATCTGAACTGCCATACTTTTCCTAAAAAAAAAAAATGCCTTTGCATTTCTTGTGACCTTAATTATGCTATAAAAAATGATCATTAATTGTAAATGTCTAGGTACTTCAGGGACACTTCACTGAGAGTTTGTCTTGGATATCCTTGAACGTTTATATTTTTATAACTTTTCTTTCAACATCCAATGATTCTTTGCAGTGACTTAATGTTTGAAATTATTTGGTGGCTTTTTTTTTTAAAATAAACATTCAAATGTAGCAATAATGTCTTTTGAATATTCCCATGAGTCCTTGAAAATATTCAGATATACATATATATACACACACATATATATATGTATATAAATTATTATGTGTAAATATGTAAGCAGTGCAAGTTTAAAGGATGTGGTGTTTCATGTGTTTTTTTCCTATGTTATCCAAATGTTGACAGTTCTGAAGAATTCTAATAAAAATGTTAAATTTTTTTTATTTTAAAAAACCTTCAGGGACCAGCAGATGATGTAATGGCTACGTCGCTGGACTCCATGTAGTTAACTGCAGTTTGAGTCTCGGACATGGTGTCTTCAACTCAATGCCAAGTGCGTGTGCATGCGTGCCCAAGATCCCGAGAGGAGAATGGAGAAGGGATTGCGGCATGGCCATTCCCCCTGAAGGGTGATTTCTCACTTTCTGTCTCTATCTTTCTGGCAAGTGCACGCACCCTATAGCAAACCCCCCCCCCCCCCCGCCTCCCGCCCCCCTCCCCAAATTTAAAAACCTACTAAGCCTCTCTTCTCAAAAGCTATATGACATGAGCACCCTGTGGCAGTCATGGCAGACCGATGGGTGAGGAAGAGCATCAGCCTAACTATTCTCACCACTGAGAGAGTGTCTTCCCAAACTGCTAGTTACAACGGTAATCCCTACAGATTTACTCTCTTGCCCTTGGCTCTGCTTTGTACGGCAGAGGGCAACCTACTTACAGTAATTGCTACCTTCATCTCAGCAAAGATTACCCCAAATGACACAATTCTCAGTCCAGAGTTGAAAACGTGAGGGTGAGAATACTGGCCTCAGTTAACAGGCTGCTCAAGGTCTTGCCTTAATTCTTCTCTCAATTCCACATACCCATTATCCTTAAGCAAGTCTAAAATTACTAAAACATGTATAATCAATCAGCTGGGCCTTGGATCAGCCTCACCTTAATATCAGTCGGGTTTTACTGTGCTTCCAGATTTTCATTCTAAAGTAGAAAATGCAACAGAAATAACGAGAACTGCCCAATTAGGCCATTTTGTTTCACAAAATTCCTCACAGTGGCTTGTTACTCTGTATTTCCAAAATCAAGGTGCCTCCCACAGAGAGGAAATCTTATTAAATCAGGGATTCTGGTTAATTAAGATTTTAACTTCACTGGTTCCAAAAAATTAAAACTCCACACTAAGATTTTATCGGCAGGCCCAGCCTCTGCGGTGCAGCAAGTATTAGTGTTACCCGACCACATAGATGGAAACCACAATGTCGACCACGGTTTGAGTTCCTAGTCCAGTCAGCCAGAAAACATGCTAGACACAGGCTTGTGTGGCCAGGAGCCTAACAAGCTGGAAGAAGGGGATGCAGCATGACGGGGCCTGGGGGGAGGGGGGTGCTTATCTCTCTATCTCATGAACATACACACACTCTACTATGAATTTTAAAAGATTTTATTGGCAGGCATATAACTATGCCAAATTTGAGACAAATTTTGAACTTTTTATTTTTTTTGAACTTTTTATTTTTAATTTATTTTAAAGATTTAATTACATTTGTTTTTATTATTATTATTATTATTATTAATTTTACCAGAGACAGAGAGAGAAAGGGAAAGCAAGAAAGCAAGCCACCAGGTCCAGGATTCGAACCATAGTTGGCCGTGTGGGAATCCAGCACCTTTATCCACTATGCCACCTGCCGGCCCCAATTTTTTTAATTTTTAATTTGCCATCACCATTCAACTGAAAACCTGTAAGATGGTGAGGAAAGACATGGTGAATAAAACTGTTAGGATGCCTTTTACGAGGTCCAGACACAGTGAGAGAAATTCGCTCTCACCCACCGGTCCATTGGGCAACTCCCTCTTGGGTTTCACTCACCAAGGCTCCTGGGCAGGGCAGAGGAAGGCGGAAGAAACAGGAAGTACACAGAGTGGGTTGTGGGCCCTTGTTCTGGTTGCTTCCTTTCTCCTTGCAACGAACAGTTGTACTGGGCAGCTTTCTGGTTACCCGGCTTTTCCTTTTTAAGTGTGCAATAGCTTTGAGAACTTTGTGTCAAAAGTTTCCAGCCACATTTTCTCATGACTATTGTTTCTTGGTTGCATTTTGAAATCAAGGGAGATGTGTAAATTTTCAAAAATAAAAACACAGTTCTCGGCACAAGTAAACCTTTGTTCAGCCTGTCACATACCACATTTTTTAAACAAAGATGCGAGGGAGGGAGGGAGGGGGATAGACGACTTTTGAAACGAGGGAGATTTTAGGAAGGAGCAAATGTTCTACATGATCCATGAACTCTGTAATTAGCTTTGAATAATTATAAGTGAACTAGCACTTTAATTAAAGGTGGCATTTTGTTCGGTTGTCCCGTGTGGAGGGAAATGCATGTTTTGCTCTCAGACACACACACACACAGGATAACCTCATCTCAGCACCTGCAGGTGAGACTTCACACAGTCCCACAGAGAACACAGTGAGTTTCAACGTCTCCATGGCGTAGACAGGAGTTATCAAATGTGAGTATCAGACTTAGCTGGAGGGCTTGTTAAACCAGATTGCAGACCAGGTGGCAGCAAGGTGCTTACACAACAGTTTGTGTCCCGTGACTTTCCTGAGCATGCTGGGACCATGCCTGTGATCCAGGCTGGCTGTGACAGGTTAGATTGTGGCCTGAGGATCCTGTTGAAGTGCCCCCTCCCCACTTCCTTCTCTCTCTTTTCTCCCCACCCATAAAAGAAACTAAAAACAAAAACAAAAAGCCAGATCATAGAGACTCTTCCAGAGTTTCTGATTTAGTAGATCTGTGTTGGGGGACGGGGGGGACAGCGCGGGACAGCTGGGATTTGTATGTTCAACACATGTCCAGGTTGAGGGGGGCAAAGGGAGGACATCCTTTTAGGACTTACCAGGAAACTGCAGTAGCACACAGCCTGGGAATGCCACTCGGTCACCACTGACTAGATAAATCACGGTCTCCTATTTAATTTTCTGTCTCTCTGCAAGGGTGAACTGATCCCATTTTCCAGGTTTAAAAAAAAAAAAGGCTCAGAAACTGACTGGCTAACAAAGAGCAGACCCGAAAACTCGAATGCCTGGCAACGAAGCTCCCAAGCTTCGTGCTTCGTCACAGTTCTGCTAGCAAAGCTTCCGGGCTGTGCTACTTAGGGCAATGACCGAAGGTGTGCTGGAGTGTGCGAACTTATAATCACTCACGATTCTTCTGTCTCAGAGAGGTACACATGGACGATTCAGGCATGGTCCCTGCGAACAGGGCAATCTCAGAGCCACAAAGTATAGGTTTGGCTAAATGTATCCACACAGGCCTGTCCTTGACTAAAGGCCCAGGAGGAGGCCCTTTGAAAGAAGGCAGGCTGGCAGCAAAAGTTGTTCTACACGTTATAAAAACCTGTGTTACAATTCTTACTTTGGACCCTTTTAAAAATGTACGGATTTGAGGTCACTGGCCCCATAATAATCTCAGGGCTCACAAGTCGTCTCTAATGTGCTAAGGGACTCTTCACATTAATTCCTTTCAAGGACAGGCTATAAATAAACTTGTACCAAAATAACCATAATATGCCTAACGTCAAGCTCCACTCCCATTAACTTGTGGCCTGCTGGTTCCTAGAGTCAGGATGCCACCTTTCTGGTCAACCCAGAAGTCCCCACCTGGGAAGAAAAAACATCAAGTCCCAGGTGGGAAGCAGCTGAGGCCTTCACAAACAAACCCATATGTTGAAGTGTCCCTGCAGGGGAGGATGGCAACATCTGACCCCCTCCCCCACCCCCTCAGATATCCCTGAGTTCTACCAAAAGTTTGCAAAAGGATCTTTAGATGGGGAATAATTCTCCTTTCAGTAGCCAAGATTTTGTCCAGATCATACACTGTTTCCCATCTTAGAAGTTCAACATGATACATTGAAAAGATCTCTAAAACATCTAAGATACTGCACGAAAAAACTCTATGGAATGCTTAATACCACCTTCCTCCAATACATTTTTTTTTTAATTAAGTGATCAACTAGAAAGACTCATGGGAGAAACCTCGGGCTTCGGTTTTCAGCGCCTGGGGGGAGAGCAGTCACATGAAGGCTCGCTCCACCGAGCACACACACGCGAGCCAACTAAGGCAGACTGAGCCACGGAGCTTTCTCGCGGACAGAATTCCTCTCTAACTCAGCACAGGAGCCTGAACGAAGCTTCAGAATTCCAAAACGTGCCCAGGGTGCTCTTCCTTTTGGGGAAGGTGGTGAAAATCCTGAGAATTCCAAGCTGCATGGTCAGCCCTGGATACCGACAGCATGCTGGGGTCTGTCAGGGCATATTTACTGTGACTTTGCAAAAGCTTCTCCTCGGGGGTGTGTTAAAACACTGTGATAAAATGAAAGCAAGCAGTACGCTGTAAGAAGCTGTAAGGGTGATTTCTTTTTTATCTTTCTCTTGCACTAAAAAAAAGAAAATGGAAATGTGGGTGAAGGAAAGATAGTAACAGAAAGCCCCCGTGGACTTGCCTTGGGGGGAGTCAGGGAGTGGGCTCTGGCGTCAGCTAGCTAAAAGCACCTTCTCTCAGGCTGGAGCCCACGGGTCCTGCTGCTAAACTGGGTTAGTCATGCAGGATCGCTGAATGCCATTCAGCGCTTCCATGGCAACTCACAGCCCACGGGGCTGGCCATTTATCACCCTTGGCTGGTCACTTCACCTTCCTCGGAGAGATGTCACCAACTCTCTCTGGACCTCACGTTCATTTTAATTCTCCCTTAGAGGAGACGTGCAAGTTCTCCTACGAGTTTGTCTTGGTAGGCATGGAAGACACATCTGGCGGGAAGGAAAGGGAAATCCTAAAATCAACAGTGCACATTAACTCTGGAAAAGATCGGATCTTCCTACTGCTCTAGAAGCGCTGTGCCTTTCTGGATTGAACAGTCAAAACATTCAAACACACAAAATGCACAAAACCTGGGCCATCAGGTGGCATGAAGTTTGAGGCAGCTGGATCCCACATGGCAGATAGGGCAGTGTGAGTCCCACACCTAGTGACCTGAAAATCACACGTGGAGTGTGCTGATGCATCTCCAAAATTCCTAGAGAAGAATGGAGGGAAAGGGGACTTCAGACTGGCCATCCCCTCGGGAGACGATTTCTCATTTTCTCTCTCCTCTCTGTGTTTCTGTCTCTGACGATTGCATGTGTCCTAAAACAAGCTTAGAAAAAAAAAAAAATGCTCACAAAAGCTGGGCAACCCTGACTTAGAGAATGGTGATGGTGGTAGTGGTGGTGGTGTGTGTATGTACACATACATGCATGCACATTTGCTCATATGTAACAGACGAAGGCAGAGGACAGGATCTTTGGGTTCTTACTCCCTATGCAAGTGACGTTTTCCATTTTTCCATTTTTGAGATAGGGTCTCAGTGTCCTAATCCTCCAGCCTCAGCTCCCTTGCTGGGCCACAGGCGTGTACCACCACACCCGGCTCTTTCGTAGACAGAGTCTCACCCCGTGCCAGTGACATTTTGATTTTGGAAGCCACCTCTGTTAACTTAAAACCCATCTTTTGGCCTTTGCTTCTACATTTCTCTATTTCTGCTATCTAACATCCAGAAAATATTTTGTACACATTGGCTTTATGAAAAGAAATGTCAACACACTTCAAGGCAATAATATTAGTTTGCATTAAACTACATCACTCCCCAAATACAATTTAAACATGAAATATCAAAGTGGCTCCACGTTTGAAGATAGAGCAAATACTGCTTCAAAGAATAGAGAATTTTTTCCTCTCTTGCTGCACGCATGTAAAAGAATTTGCAACGTGTTTCTCATCATAAAAATCACTCAGCTAAATCTTCCAAAGTTTTCATTCTAAATACCTGTTTCCACCATCTAACATGTACAGTAAGCACTAGGCAGGGAAATATCAGGGACTTAATCCCAACACAAAATCTTACAATCTGGCTTTGTTATTAAAAAAAAAAAAAAAAAAAAAAAAAAAAAAGTCAGTGAAATGCAATGACAAAATAGCATTATGTCAGTTGTTTCCCTAGAGGAGCTCTCAGGGGACAGTTCCACGGATCAGCGCTCTTTGCTACTCACTTCTGTTTGCCATGGAAGGTCCAGCCTTACTTTAATGTGTTAGACTACTTAAAAAATAGTTTTATGTGCCCCCATTTTGCAAAATTAAATCGACCTGGAAAATTCCACCCACACAACTTCTTGCCAACTCATTCTCTTCTCAGAGGACAATACCTGACAGAGAAATTTACATTCTTATAGCCATCATAAACTCTCTCTAGGACTCAGCATCAGTAAAATATTTTGCATATCTTAAACACATACTGCAAGTTTTAAACTGAGACAGACTTTACCTGGGTAAATACGGAGTTAAAAAAAAAAAAAAAAAAAAAAAAAGTAATGTAAGTCCTAATGAAAGACATCATGTTAATTTACCTCTGTAGGAAATGAACCTGCCAGGGGCTTCTGCAGCATGTTAATATGTACCCAAGGTCTGAAAGGATAACATTACAAACGCCTATCAACAGGGAACGCAAGATTAGGGCAGAGGAGGTCAGGTGGAAATGTGGTTTAGGAACATTTTGTTTTAACAGTCTGTTTTAGCATTGTTTTCGCAATAGAATATCCATTTATTATTTGTGCAGATAAGACTTCAGATTAAAAACCAATGAAAGAAGGCTGGCAGGTGGCTCAGTGGTTAAGGTTGGGACTCCCACATGGCTGATCACAGTTCAAGTTCCAGACCTGGCAGCTTGCTTTCCCTTTCTCTCTCTGGTCGGTTTAAAAAACTAATAACAACAACAAATAAGTAATTCTTTAAAACATAAACACACACACACACACACACACACACACACACTGACAGAGCCTCAAGTACAGATAGCAACGCCAAGATAAGAATAAAGATCGTGGTGTTGATCATTTCCACAGTTACTCTCAGAAACTCTGCAAAGTGATCTGGGGCCATGGATTGAGTCTCAGATTGTTACCAAATAATTATAGACCCATCTGCATAAAGCAGACCTTCACACCCTGTAGTTTTAGAGAGTATGTTTTAGTGCTGGCCCTGTGGCCTAATGGTGAAGGGAGTCAGATCCCACGTGAATGACCATGCGGTTCCATTACCAGAACCCAGGGGCTTGAGAAACAGGATGGGCCTGTGTGCGTGTGTGCCCCAAATCCCAACAGGGTAGAGAAATTGAGGAAAAGGGATTGCAGTGTGACCACACCCCATGAGAGGTGCCCTCTCTCTTTGTCTCTCTCTCTCTCTGGCAAGTGCATGTGCCCTTGGCAAATTAAAGAAAGAGAGAGAGAGAGAGAAAACATACTCCAAAGTTCAAACACCAGCAGCTGATGTTTTTAATTGGGTTGATCGGTATAATCCATTTTCTCTTCAAAGAGCATATAAATATATTTTGCGAGACATTGTCTACCCTACCAATGAAAAAGCCCAAGAACTTGTCTTCCTCATCAGTTGATTTAAAAGGGGGAGTACGTGGGGATAGGACAAGAGAAGATAGAGGGAGACAGACTGTTCCCACATGCAGTACACCCAGTCTCTGACCTGCACACCAAGGTACTTACAAACACATTTCCAAAATAAAAACCTAGCACTGACCAAGCAAGGTCACCATGCAGGTAGAATGCGGACACCAATCATACCATGAAAAGTCACTTCTGTCCCCCAAAACTTGGCGTTCATGTTACTGACAAATTCCAGAAAATTTGGTCTCTGAGAAGGGTTCCCTCAAATGCTGAGAGTCCTTACCTGCAGCCTTCTGAGCAACATACAGAAATAACCCCACAGAACAGCGACTCCTGGAGATAAGGTCTGCCACTTGATTTGGGAGTTTAGGTCTCCCCTTTAGTTACAAAGGTCCCCAGGGCCCAGAGCTACCTCTGACGGCCTGCCTAGCTGGCACTGCTCATTTGGCACCAACCAGAAATACGGGCATAAGTCACTGGCCCCGCCCTTCCCTTCCCCTGCAAATCTGGTCTGTAGAGGCCCAGCCAGAACAGCAGCCTCGTCCCCATGCCAGTCGTCTCTCACATGCAACTGACCGTGAAGGGCCATACCACACACCTGGAAATATTACGAGGCTGCCCAGAGTCCGTTTCATTACAGTCCCAAATGAAAACAATCCTGCCATCACTAACTAAGAAAGAATGTGGACATACAAGCTAATGCTTGCTTCATTTCATTTGTTTCCCCAACTTTAAAAAAATGTTTTAGGCGGAGTCAGCAGGTGGCATGGTGGTTAAGACTGGTCTCCCACATGGACAACCATGGGTCATGTCTTGAACCCGATGACGTGAAAATCACGTCATGCATGTGTGTGTGCATGCCCAAAATCCCAAGAGGAGAACAGAAGAAAAGGGATTGCAGCATGGCCATCCCCCGGCCCCCTATCTCTCTGTCTCTTTCCAGTGAGTGCACGCGCCCTATAGCAAAATTCTTTAAAAAATATTTTGAGTCTTAAATCTATTACGCATCCAAAAATTCAAATAAATGGTTGTATGGACTTCATCACTTCTCCCTATTGAAAAGCTTTCTGAATGCCCACTGCCTACAGGGCCAGTCCTGGTAGGTCTTCCAGGCAATGTCCTTTCCCACGTGGCTTCTGCTGGCCTCAGTCCTTCCAGGTAAGAACATACTTACGGCCTAGGGCCTCGCGCTCCACCCTTTGAGCACAAGGAATAGAAAAGCTCGAAGACTCACGGCCCTTCTCTCTGCCAGTGCTGCACTGAACTCTTACCTCATTTCCAAAGGTCTTCCCCAGTATCACTGCCTCTATCTTTGGGAGGCATCAGCTCTGTTCACATTTACCAAAACAAGATGGACTTCACGCATGACTGACAGCAGGTTCTCCTTACTAGACTGTGAGCGCCTTAAGGCAGAGACTCTTCCTGCAGGACCGTACCTGGCATGCGACACCCGCTGCACATCTTTGAAATGATTATATTCAAACAATCCGGAAATCTGTTGCATTCTGCCAGCCTTTATTATTTGATGACAAAACGTGATTCATTGTCTGATACCTAAAACTAATTTTACCAGATTGTTTTACCCGTCAAATGACTCAAACCCAGAAGGAAGCTGACATCATCCTTCCCCAGATCAGTCAGGAAAGCAGCCTTGGCCACTGTGTGTTTATCAGTTAACATTACAGGTTTTATTCTTCACTTTATCACAGGTTAATTGACCGTAAGACTCCAAGTGTACACATGCACAAAAGAAAATCTATCTTTGAGTAACATCTATAACAAATACACATTTAATTCTCAATCAATAAATTCAGAATTGTTTTTAAATGGTGCTTATAAGACTAACACTTTGGGGGAGCCCGCAGGTGGCATGGTGGTTAAAGCACTGGACTTCTATGTGGTCAACCACAGTTCAGACCCTGGATCTGGTGGCTTGCTCCCTCATTTCCCCTCTCTGTCTTTCTCTAGTCAAATTAAAATAATAATAATAATGAATAAACTTAAATAAATCATTCTTGAGCAACTACATTAAAAAAAAAAAAAACTAAAACATTCAAAGAAAAATCCCACAGAGAAAGTCTCTCTATGCTGCATCATGGGGGAAACACAGGATCCAGAGAGATTACTGCAGAACCAAGTCGGGGCCAGCCAGTGGCATCGTGGTTAAGGCGGCTGGATCCCACATAGCCGAATGCACAGTTCAAATACCAAACCCAAGGGCCTGAAGAACTCAATGAGTGCATATGCATGCGTGCCTGAACATCTCCCCAAAAAAGGGCGAGATGGAGAAGGGACTGAGGCATGACCATTCCCCATAGGGAGTACTTTTTCACTTACCCTCTGCCAAAATTTCTTTAAAAAGAAAAAAAAAAAAAAAGCAAGTCAGGTTAACCATGGCCCGTTCAGCTGCTGAAAACCCCCCCACAGGCTTCCCATAGTATTTAAAATTAAAATCTGACACTCCCCCCCCAAGGCCCCTTCCCACTGTACTTCACCTTAACTGCAACCTCCTAAATATATCATCTTCCTGCTGTCCTCCTCCAAATCTTGGTCTTCTTTCCGTGCCTGGAACAGTCCCTGTCTGAGTGTTCTCTGCCCCGGGCTGAGGACAACTAACTGGCTTCCTCGCCTCACTCCTATCTCAGGTTAAACATCAGCTCCCAGCCAGGTCTAAGGTCTAAATGGCCACTTCGCTCCACGGGCTGGTGCTCTTCAACACTTCATCTGCGTTATCTGTATCACTATCTTGTAAAATTGTCTAGTCTCCTCAGTGACCTGTTTGACTATCCCCAGGAAGAATGTACGCGCCTAAAGGTCAGTCCCCTATTCTCTCGCTGCCCCCATTTACCCAGCGCTGACCCATCAGGCTATAGGAATACCGGAGGGAGAGATGGGCTTCCTCGCACGTTTTCTACATGCAGACCAGAGACCTCAGCAATACTTTCCTCCCCAAAATCACACAACTGGCCCAGCCTGGTGGTGCAGGCGGCATCAGTAGCAAATTAAACCACAGTGCTGGAAGCTGTATGGCTGACCATAGGTTCGGATCCCTGGCTTGACTGATCTGAAACATGCCAGGCAACACACCAAGCTCCTACCAAGTCTGTGGGGCAGGGAGCGAGGAAGCAACATAATGAGTGTGTCGAGGGGAACCCTTGTGTGCTCATGTGCTATCATAAATAAAATAATTTTTTTTAAATCACAATTTTGAAGGTAAGTTATTTTCAAAATACCTGCTTTGTTTTGTTTTGTTTTGTTTTGTTTTTTTGAAATAAAGCCTAGGCAGTTATAGCGGATGAGAATATCAACAAATTTTTAAGTACCACACAGAAAAGCAAGAGAAAAATCATTTCCAAATCCATCCGATGTGTCTCAAGACTGCTGATATGTCCCCATGGACCTTCCAAAACACACACATACAACCAAAAACATTCCTCTCCAGAAAGCATTCAGGAGCAAGTTTGTTTTTAAGGAGAAACAAGTTTACCATCCAGAAGAGAGCAAACGCACTGCGTGGGTGTATCTTGTCACTTCACAGTTTAAGCACCAGGTCGTGCCACACGCCAAAGCCAACACGGTACACTCGACAGCACAGCTTGAAAAATGGCCCAGGATTTACCATTTCAAAAGGAAGAGTCCCTCCCAAAGACTGAACTTCTAACACGCACATTCCAGAGCCCCACTGCAGCACACACAATAAGGAGAACTGTTTGACACAGGGCCAACGCACCAAGCGGCTTCAGCCAGGACAAACGCTTCGGCGTTCAGACTTGCTACCCAACAGCAAAAAGCAACAGGAAAAGGCTTACGCTCGGGAATGGAAGGAAAAGCAATGTCTGTGCAGGGATAAGAACAGGAGGAACAATGGGATCATTAGGAAACCGCCAAGATGGCAATGTTTTCCTCTAAAGAATAAAATATTAAGAAACATTCAATCTTTAAACGATTATACAGAGACCCAGAAACACAACACAAAATAAATAAATAAAGACTGTAGGGTTTCTCCCCTTACCATTTCATGAAGCTCATCCCATCAAGGAAGAG
Organism: Tupaia tana; assembly: GCA_026018925.1. Taxonomy (NCBI): domain Eukaryota; kingdom Metazoa; phylum Chordata; class Mammalia; order Scandentia; family Tupaiidae; genus Tupaia; species Tupaia tana. The sequence continues at coordinate 18,840,067 of JAKSZU010000017.1, forward strand.
TATAACGTCTAAAACGAAATTAAAAGATCCTCTGCCCGCCCGGCAACACACACCTTCTACTGGCGATTACACCTCAAACACAGTTCAACTAGCTTCTGTGGGCCTACATGGAGGGAGGGACTGTCTACAACTGGAAAGCTTTTTTCAGGCTTTTAGCAAAAACATGGGCATAACACACAGCAGATAACAGCAGATATCGAACCTCATTTGCATAGCAGACAAAGCAGACAGCCAAAGTGGAAGAACTGTCCACGAAAAATATTTTTAAAGAATCATCAGCATTTCTTTTCTGTACATCCTGACTTATATTTATCTCTCTCCCTTTGGTTATTTAATTACATACGCCAGACTTGTTTCCACAGAAAGCAAGTTTAATGTCATAAAAACGAGAGGCGGTTTCATTCTATTCCACCTCATTCCAGACATTTCAAGTAGGAAGAAAACAGGGAGATTATTATAGGAGAAGAAAGCTGGAAACATATATTGGTATTTTATATGGCAACAACCAACAATTACATGTTTCTAAATATTCTCATTTTCGTCCTAACCCCAGCTCACCTCCTACCGCCTGCTATAACTGGCCTCTCCTTAAAGCTAAACAGTAAGTCATTGTTTTTCCGGAGAAGTCTCCCTTCGTCTGACCTCTGCTGAGGGGTGCTGTGAGCCTTACCCAGCTTGTCAGGATTCTTTGTGCTGGATTTTGACCCAGCCATCAACATTTAGATGCAGAATATTTCATCTTTTCCCCATTACTGCCAACACGCAGTTCACTAGCACAAAACAAGGATATTTATCAAACAAAGCATCTGCCTACCTTCTTCAGTGGAAAGAAACTAGAATGTGAGGACGGTGCAGCTGACTAAAAAGAGGAACACGGATGAAGGCGTCTTAGACCAGGTCCTTGATAACGATTTTTCACTTCTTTGAAGTTTATTTATCCATTTCTTCCATGAGTGAGAGGGACAGAATGAATGAGAAAAACAGACAGATCATAGCCCCCAGGAGGGTCTTGCCATCATGACCCACTCCCACCCTCATCTGCCCTGCCATGGGCACACACACACATGCCCCACGTTCTCAGGGCCGTGTGCAGACACGGACCTTGAACCTCCCACGTGGGTCAGCTTCGCAGAGCACTGCGTTCTGCCACTGAGCAATTATCCGGTCCCCTAATTTTCATTTTTACTCTCTAAGATTTTTTGCTATAGGGTGCATGTACTCACCAGAGAGAGACACAGAGAGAGAGAGACAGACAAAGAACCACCCCCCAGCGGGGATGACTACGCCGCAACCTCTTCTCCTCCATTCTCCTCTCGGAATTTTGGACATATACGCACATGTGCCCAGCGTGAGTTTTAAGCCACCAAGTATGGGACTCAAACAGTGGTCAACTACAGACGAGTCCAGTGATGTAACCGTTATGCCATCTGCTGGTCCCGTGATAATTTATATTTTATAAGACATCTGATTATAAAATAATTTCTTGAAACAGAGTCACATTTTGAATATTATTTATTTCACTTCAAGTTACTTAAGAGCATGATTTTCTGTAATCTCCCAAGGTCTTTTGCCCCTTTCACTCTGGGCTAACAGAAGTGATCCAGTTCCCCAGTACCTGGTGACAAGTCAACCTGCCTTGGAGAGGGGTAGGATTTTTAATTCCCAAATCAAATGACAAGCCAAATGAAGCCAACAGAGTTCCTGAGTGAATCAGTTTATTGCAACACAGACATACAAGCATGTGAAGAAATAAGCAAAAACAAAAACCAGCCATCCACACGCTGCTTGCATACTTTGAAAAACCATCTTGTGAACTATGGAGATGTGCAAGGATTACACGAAAATAAGAAATCATAAAATGTTTTTGAAACTTAAAATTAAAAAACACAACAGTCAAATAGGCAGAAGGAAAACCTCATGAGCACAATGCTAACAAACCGAACACTATATGTCTTAGAATGAAACTTTGAAATGGGACAAGAGACTGGCTCCCTCAAGGTGACCCTCTTTTGGGTCTGGAATGCCATTAAGTCATGAACAACGAGGTCAAGGGACTGTTCAATCCGGCAGAGCCGCTGGGTTGATGCCATTTTAGAGCAAATGCACTCAAAGAGTGGAGTCCCGGCAAGATGTGTCTCAGATGACAGTTCAAAGGCACTGGTATTTGCGGTCCCAAAAGACATGTTATCTCTACTCCCAGATGACAATTTTGGAGGGAGAGGTCCCCGAGGCCAACCATCTCATTTGCATACCCATGTACGGTTGTCAAGACATCTACCAGCCAGCCACTTGGCTCAGTCCCTTAGTATTACAAAATGCATCCTTATGTTTATTTATTTTCTTAAGAATTATTTATTTAATTCCATTTGTTACTATTTTTTAATTTGATCAGAGACAGAGAGAGAGAAAGGGAAAGCGAGAAAGCAAGCCACCAGGTCCAAAACTCGAACCATGATCAGCCATGTGGGAATCCAGTGCCTTTATCCATCATGCCACCTGCTGGCACCTCCTAATGTTTATTTCTCCCATGAGAATGTACTCCCAACAATTTCATGTCACCACCACCCTCTTTGCCCCTGCCCCTGCCCTAGCCTCACCAGCCAGATCATGGGCACTCAAGCACTTAGCATGTAAAGGGAGGCCCAGGACGTGATCCCCAAACCTTCCCATGTGAGTCCAACATTGCGGAACTTTGCCTTAAGACCCTGCCACAATTTGGCCCAACAAGATAAAATTCCTAATACATGAAGTCACGTTATCCAATCGGGAGTCAGCACTGTCAAAGCATAATTATGAATAAAGTGGATGCTTAGGTTCAAAGAGAATCACTACACTGCAAGATACATATCATGACAGCCACCCGGAATGAGCACAGAAAAGCCATTTATTTCCAGCAAATATTGACTCCCTCTCATGCACTAGAGCTAAGGATAGAAACAGAGCTACACAAGGAAGGAAAAAACACACTCAGAGTGATTGTACAGGTTGGTTATGAGTGGCTAAAGAACTAAGGAGGAAAATACAAACTCTAGTGGAAGGGCTTGGCCTGATTTAATTAAGAACAGTGATATCTGAGCTGAGAACTGAAAGGCGAGCTAAAGTTCCCTAGAAGGGACGGGGCCTCCATGCCCCTCATGAGAAAGCATTATTTAAGCACGATGATGGAGTGTTTGTACCTATCTCACACATTGGAGTGCCTTCCCCTGCTCAAATTTCTCACAGGATGAGTTCAAAGACATCTCTAATAATTTAATCTGTGGGGAAGACAGTGTTTTGCAGCCACTGACTCCGCTGGGCTAGCCTTGAGCCTCAGTTACCTTTAAGAAAGGCAATGCCCTCCTTAATGGCCTGTGAGCTTTCCTCAGCCAGAAAAAAATAAACACAAATTACGGTGCATGTAGAAAATGAGTCAACTTGGGAACCAGCAGTTAGCGTAATGGCTATGTCGCTGGACTCCCACGTAGTCGACCGCGGTTCGAGTCCCGGACCCGGCGGCTTAAACTCACGCCGGGCGCGTGGGCGTGCGTGCCCAAGATCCCGAGAGGAGAATGGAGGAGAAGGGATTGCGGCGTGGCCATCCCCCCTGGGGGGTGATTTCCTGCTTTCTGTCTCTCTGTCTCTCTCTGTCTGTCTGGCGAGCGCACGCGCCCTATAGCAAAAACCTCTCCAAAAAAAGAAAAAAAAAAAAAAAAAAAAGAAAATGAGTCAACTTTAGGAAATGAACTGTGTGTGGACGTAGTTTAGAAGGAAATGGGATTGGGCCAGTGGCAGGGGGCAGCAGTAACAGTACTCCTTGATGTGGAGGCCGCATGAGAAGGTCCTGAGTTCACGCCCTGAGGTCTCCCTATACATGCCAGGCGAGCATACCTGCTGGTGACCCTGGCTGGGTGGAAGCAGATCGCAGTGTGATGACCCTGCTCAGGGTGCCTGCCTATGTCTTTTTCATGGAAGAAATAAACTTTAAAAAGGCCAACAGACTTAACTGAAGCCTTGCATGATCACACAAACAAAACTGATCGCTATTCCCAGGCCCCTTTTCCCCCTTCACTGGCCCAAAGAGGAATGTCCCGTCTCAGCAGGACGAGGCCCTCAGCGGCAGGTCTCCACAGAGCACCAGAACACTCATTATACGGCGCCTTGCTATGCAAAGTCTGGCATGACTTCCTAATTCAAATGATTTTACACTGTTTTTGAAAACCTCCATGCATCATTCTGTTTGCTGAGCCAGCATTCACTATTCTACAGATTGAAAAATAAATTCAGCAATAAGTTTTAAATGAACATCTTACTGAATATTTATTTCCGTTCCCAAATTGTTCCTTAATTTCCTGACACACCTATTAGACCAGAAGTTTCAGACTTGTAAATAAAATTAGTTAAAGGAAAGTTAGACTACCAGTGCCAAAGGTGGAGGAGGTCTTTAAACATTCATCTTTAATTCAACATTGATGGATGCTTAAATTTCAACCTAAAAATGTACGAAGTTAGTAAGAAATACGAAGATGAACTAGGCCAGGGATTGGCCAGCTATGGCCTGTGGACCAAATCTGGTCCAGCCGTGTGTTGCTGTAAATAAAGATTTATTGGAACATAGCCCTATTCATTTGTATGCATATGGTTCATGGCTGCCTTGGCCCTACACAGAAGAGCTGCAACACAGACACCACGACTAGAAAGCCTAAGATATTTATCACTTGTCCTTTACAGAAAAGATCTGTTGGCCCTGGACTAGACCCTAGATTATTCAGAAGGACAAACTATGGCTGATTTTCTTTTGTGTGTTTTTAAGTTTTGCTAAAGGGTCCATGCACTCACCAGAGACAGAGAGAGGGCAAGTGAGAAATCATCCTCCAGGGGTATGGCCACACCACAATCCACACACATGGAGTATTTTTTTAAGCCACTGGGTCCAGGACTTGAACCACACAGTCAGCCATGTGGAATTAAGCTGCTTTAACCACCATGCCACTGGCTGACCCAGGATGATTTTTCTTTCTTTTTTTTTTTTCCTTACATTTCATTTTGAAGTCTTTAGCATTTTTTTTTTTTTTGAGAGGTTTTCGCTATAGGGCGCGTGCGCTCGCCAGACAGACAGAGAGAGACAGGGAGACAGAAAGCAGGAAATCACCCCCCAGGGGGGATGGCCACGCCACAATTTCTCCTCCATTCTCCTCTTGGGATCCTGGGACGCACGCACACGTGAGTTTAAGCCACCGGGTCCGGGACGCGAACCGTGGTCGACTACGTGGGAGAGTGACATAGCCATGACGCTAACTGCTGGTCCCAGCAAAGAGAGGTTTTTGCTATAGGGAGTGTGCACTCACCGGAAAGACTGAGAGACAGAAAGTGAGAAATCACCCCCAACAGGGATGGCCACGCCGCAATCCCTTCTCCTCCATTCTCCTCTCGGGATCTTGGGCACCCACGCACACGCTCCCGGTGTAAATTTAAGCTGCCAGGTCCAGGACTGGAACCATGGTCGACTACATGCTGGTCCCCTAAGGTCTTTCATTTGAAAGGAAAGAAGACTGCTTCTGTAGTAACGTTTTCTGGAATATACATTCGTTCTTTCGGTAACACCCATTTTTTTTTATCTCCTTTCCTGGCTTGAGGGAGAAGATGGAAATCTACATTCTTATCTCCAGTTATTTTGATATCTTCCTCCTTATCCCAAAAGATCAGCATCACATGATGTGTGATGGAACCGTGCCAAGCTGGCAGCCTTTGCGTTCCAGTGCCATGCTCTGTATGACGGTATCTAACACCCCTGAAATGTGGCCTGGCGTATGATTGACAGCCTCCTGGGTGAAGTGACAGAGATACATGAGGCATGAAACCACTCTGTCACTGGCTCCGGCTGCCTCTTAAATGGAGGAATGGGGTTCACACTAAAATGATTGTTTTAGGATGAAACAAACGGAAGGGACAGGATATGAACAAGATGGCAGAGCAGAAGGAAACCTTAAGGGAGGCTCTGGGATTAAGAACTCCAAAGGCACAGTGAGTCCTCCCACTTCCCCGAGCAAGCTATCTACTACAGCGGGCGGGTGTGGTTTTTGGAAAATATGAAGTATTAAGCCTGTGGTTGCTATGAAAGGTCAGAACTTACTGTTCCTCAAATGTCCAGATATTTAAAAAGCCTAGTGGGAGATGTCACAGCTGGGTTTGAATACTTTTATCTAAATAAAAGGACATTTTGTCAGGCTGACAGCTTTCAAAACCTTAAACCTCCATCTTCACATGGAGGTAGAGTGAACCCCTTACACATTCTTAGGGCCTATTCCTTCCGATCTACAACGTCCTTGGGGATCTCCCATCTGCCCTCAGGGAACGCTGCTTTCCTTACAACTCCAGGCCAATCATAGACTCTCCACCATTCCTTCTAGTAAAGTAGCTGAGGAATGGCAGGAGTTATCTGTGTTTGAATTTACCAAAAGCTGGAGGATAAAGTAATAGGAATGTGATTTACAACCTGCCCAACTTCAGCTCGAGACCCAGGTTATCTGCAGATCAACCACTAGGCTACCTAAGAGGGAAAATCAGTGACCTCAGATTTCTCTCATCCTGGCCCCGAAGGAAGGTCCTGAGAAGCCCTGAGCCATGAAGTAAAAGACCCTGTCCATGCAGAATGACTGGCACCAACAAGGCCCACCTCCTCCAGGGGGAGCCCCAGCAGCTTCCACAGAGAGACCCCAGGAAAACTCGACCAAAGGACCCAGGATCCCACCGCCCCTCTATCAAAGGCACTCTAAAGTAGCAGGGTGGGTTAGTGACCATGCTATAGGGCACGTGCACTATATATCTGTCCATGTGTTTCACTGTTGAAAGTGGGGCGATCTTAAAGAACAGGCTGCACGGTCTCTACTCCCACAAAGTGTCTTCAGTCAGGAAAAGGACAGGTTCAAAAAATCTATCTGAATGCTTTGTGAATCACTGTTTCAAAAAAAGGCAATCGCTCTGTCTCTTTTGGCGAGTGCACAGGCCCTTTGGCAATAAAAAACCAAACAAACAAACAAACAAAAACAGAAAAAAAAGCAGTAAGCATACCCACAGTAGATCCAAAGACATAAGAAATTTCAGTTTGTGACAATCATGAGAGAAGTAGTGTTCGGTATCTCTCCCTTTTTTTTAAAGAATGATTTATTTATTATTGTTATTATTATTTTTCACATGAATTTTGCCAAAGACAGAGAGAGAAAGAGAGGGAGAGTGAGAAAGCAAGCCACCAGGTCCGGGACTCAAACCATGGTCAGCCATGTGGGAATTCCAGCACCTTAACCACCACGCCACTTGCTGGCCCCAGTGTTCAGTATCTCTTAAGAGAGTCAAAATCCCATATACAGTAAACGACCCAGAAGTCTTAGCAAGAGACAATCTAGAGAGGCCAGCAGGTGGCGTGGTAGTTAAAGAGCTGGACTCCCACAAAGCCAAGGGCAGTTTGCGGCCCAGATCTGGTGGCTTACTTTCTCATTTTTTTTTTTTTTCTCTCTCTCTTTGGTCAAATTTTAAAATAATAATAAATAAAATTAAATAAGTTATTCTTAACCCCCAAAAAAGACAATCTAAATAAAGAATGTACCTTAATCCAAAGATTTTGGAGTGAGACCTCCAGAAACCACCTAAATAATATCTACAAGGGGAGAACCCAGACAAGGGGACTTGCTGGGTATCCCTGCCTTCAGAAAAGGTAAGTATATAAACAATTAAAAAAAAAAAAAAAAAAAAAAAACTCTAAAAATGAACTGTTATCAGGCTTGTGTAATTCATATTACAGTTTCTTTAAAAATAAAAATGACATCTTGGGAACAGCAGTTAGCATAATGGTTATGTCGCTCGACTCCCACGTAGTCAACCACGGTTCGAGTCCCGGACCCGGTGGCTTAAACACACTGGGTGTGTGAGCATGCGTGCCCAAGATCCTGAGAGGAGAATGGAGGAGAAGGGATTGCGGCATGGCCATCCCTCCTGGGGGGTGATTTCTCGTTTTCTGTCTCTCTGTCTGTGTCTGTCTGGCGAGCGCACGTGCCCTATAGCAAAAAACCTCTCCAAAAAAATAATAATAAAATAAAAGTAAAAAATAAAAATAAAAATGACATCTTGAGGAATAAGAAAAGAGTATGTGTATGTTTACTCATCTTCTAACCCTTCCACATCCACACCAAAATATAACTCTAAGTTGGGGTCCGTATCTTACTAAGAGCTGGGTTACACGGATGCATGCATCATTAAAACTTAATGGTATATTGAAGGTTCATGCCTTTCGTTGCATATATTATGACAAAAAGAAATTAAAAATAAACACTGAACATAGTAATACAGAAGCAAGAGTATTTAGGGGAAGTGTACTGACAACTACAGCTTACATGAAAAGCATAAAAATAGGTTAATAATAAATGGACAAAGCAGTAAAGAGATGGATGACGGTAATAGTTTTAATATGGAAACAAGGGTTTTTACTGTGAAACTCATTTGGCTTTTCTGGCTGCTTTTAAATTTTTATAAAATAATATTGAGAAAAAGAACCATGAGAGAAACGTAGTCAATTTGGTCAGAGCAGTCTGGTAGGATCTGGAAGGCTGCTACAGGCTATGTGTCCTCAACCCTTCCTAACAGACTCTCTTCTGGGGCATCTAGAAGCTTCTAGTTAAATCTCAAGTTGAATTGGAAAGAAGTCATTGAGATGCACAATTTATCTATCAAATGGTATAGCGGATTTCTGGAGGAAAAGGATTTCGATGAAGAGTGCGAGACACCTGCTTTCATCAGCTGTCAGCAGAACTGAAACCATGTCGCGTGCAGCAAAACCAGAGCCTTCCTCACCTAACACTTTAGCACCCTTGCTGGGGGGGTTCTGCTTTTTGCTCTTCAGGATCCAGTCGAGACACACACGTACATTGGCAGGAGTGAGTTTCAGATCCCATCTGGGAAGCATTCAGAGCAACCTCTTGAGCAGACACCGTGAAGACCTTCATTCATGTCCTCCAATCTTTGTTCTTTTAAAAATCATTACTTTTCCCTGCTTGGGAAAATTAGGCTCTTTGTGAGGTTTTAGAAAATTAATCTTCTCTAGTTCTTGTCCTATTTCTTCGTGTACTGATTTAGCACCTACAAAGAAACCACCAGAATCACATTTCCTTCTTCATATTTCAAAGTGTTTTTCTTGCAAGTCCTTTCCCACAAAATTAAGAAGGCTTTGGGCTTTAAGGACAGACCGAGTCTACAGTTCCATTTTCCCTAGTTTGAGCTACATCTGATAGCTAAAAGACAAAGGGCCGGACTTTAGAAAGGTACTTTCATGGTAAATCTGGAATACAATGGGTGGTTACCTTCACACGGTCCGCTCTCCCGGGAGCCCGTTCGGAACGCTGCTGCTGTCGGGCTCTCCGCTGACACAGGCCAAGCACACACGCACCCAACATTCTCCCCAGGCTCCTTCAGACGGCTTGCTTCAACTCCCTGCTAAGGGCCCTCCTCACCTCCGACCTTGCTACAGAGCAGGTGGAGACCAACAGGCTCCTGCCTTGGCTTTGTAGAACTAGATGAAGGCAGAGAGAGGGGGCTGGGCCACACAGCACAGGCAGAACGCTGGCTGCCGGCATGGTGTCTGCAGTCAGTGATGGGTTCAAACCCCGGCTCTGCCACTCCTAGCTGGGTCCTTGGGACAAATCACTTACATCAGCCATTAAAGTGGGGAAGAGTGATAATAACGCAACTCCGTGAAGTTAAAAGTGAGGACGTGCACGATACGACAGACGGGACTCAAGGCAGGGAGAAGGGCCTGGGCTGGAGACGCACCTCCAGCCCTGAAAGGAGCACTGTGCTGTGCATCTATCTCACTCGGGGTGGAGACTTTCCAAATTAGCAACTTCTGCTTCCTCTATCCCATTCAAAGTCCATTCAAGCCTTTGCCCTCCCCGATTCCTTCTGCTTCAACGCATCCTTTCCTTACCACCACACTGGAAGCGTTCTATCTTCCTAACTTGGCTGAGAAGTCTGCCCACTTGCCCCCTTTCTGCAGGGTGTGCGACCCACACGCCCGCCGGCAGTGACTTGCACATGTCATAACCCACACAGAGGCTAAGGAAGTAACGGCTGGGGCCAGCACAATGCACAGCGCTCTCTGACGCGCCAAGTACGAACCAGGGGAGACCCATAGAGCAGGGGTTCTCAGCGTGGCCACTACGGACACTCCGGGTCAGCTCCCTCCCAGTGGGGGGACTGTCCTGTGCACTAAAGGACATTAGCAATAGCCCTGGCCTCTGTCTTAGATGGTGGCACAACTCCTCCCAGTTATGACAACCGAACTATCTCTGGACATCGCCAAACACCCTGGGGGGGGGGGGGGGGGGTAATCCCCTCCCCTGCTGAGAACCACTGCTGTAGAGGGTGACGAATCTCCCCCCAATCTCTGCGCTGTTTCAGCCACCGCAATAACGCAGGATGGAAAGAGCAGGCATGGGAACTCCTCCGAGGGCCTGGCACCGCTAGTACAGCCACAGGGCAAGTCACGAGCTCCCTAGGCCCTAGCGTTCTCTTCTCTCAAATTAAGAGGACAGCTATACTCAAGGTTTAGGGCTGCTGTAGGACTCCAACTAACTAATGTAGACACTGTGCTGAGCCCCGTGCCTGGCACAGAGGAACTACTCGATTAATGCGAGTTATTGTTATATTAACAATTATACACAGCAGGAATCCTCTGCTGGGCAAAGGGGCATGGCTTTGGTCCCGTCTCCCAGTTTTTCTAGGCTCCTCCCAGCCATCCCAGGCCTCCTAAGGAGAAGCAAGATATCAGTGCTATGTGCACCACCAGTCCTCAGAGCCGGCAGCAGACGCAGAAGCACAGCCACACAAGGACCCAAGGACAGCAGGAAATGTGGGGTCTCACAGCAGAGGGAGACACACATTTTATAATAAAAAGGAAGGGAGGGACCAGCAGTTGGCGTAATGTGGCTCGACTACCATGTAGTTGACCGTGGTTCGAGTCTCGGACCCGCGTCAGGCACGTGTGCATGCGTGCCCCAGATTCTGAGAGGAGGATGGAAGAGAAGGGGTTGCAGCATAGCCACCCCTCCTGGGGGGTGATTTCTCACTTCCTGTCTCCTTCTGTCTTTCTGGAAAGCGCATGCGCCCTACAGCAAAAACCTCCCCCCCCCCCCCCCAAAAAAAAAAGAAGGGATGGGGCTGGAAGGTGGCATGGTGGTTGGAGCACTGGACTCTGATATGGCTGACTGCCATTTGAGTCCTGGACCTGATGGCTTGCTTTCTCACTTTCTCTCTCTCTCTCTCTCTCTCTCTCTCTCTCTCTCTCTCTGGTGAGTGTGTGCACCTTAAGGTAAATTTTTTAAATAATAATAACAAACAGAATTGAAAACAATGATTCTTTTAAAAAAAAAAAAAAAAAAAGGAAGGGATAGAAAGATACTGGTCTCATCCAAAATCAGTTCTTCTCAAGAAGCAGGATCCCAAAAGAAGATGAGTGATAAAAGGGATTTCGTACCCTTTATCCAAAAAGGTTCCACCCACACACACATCCCTCTTCCAAAATAATACTGGAGTTTCCCAAGTTACAAATATCCCACAACTACAAATAGATGCTTCATCTCTCTCCAAATGCCCCACATGGTACCCAAGTTGTAGGCAAAGGCACCGCCCGGTGACCAGCACTGGGAAAGACTGACCTTCGCTGTGAGACTCCACGCCCGCGCGCCATGTTTTCCTACCGTTCCTCCTTCCCGCTTCACAATCATAGTTCATTTCAAGGACAGACGCACACCCTCTGATTCCATGTTCTCTGTGCTTTTTTATGCTCCTCTAGTAAACCACGGAGCAGTGCCAGGTGGAGCAGTGTATGAGGAGGAAGACATTACAAGAAAGTCTCCAGTACACAAGAGAGGCTGTCACTTCCCGGCAGGGTGACCGTGGTCAGGTCAGTGAGTCTCCGTGGGTCTCAGTTTCTTTATCTGTACAGTGGGGTGAGCTCTGCCTTATAGATGAGACGCCAACTTTGCAAAGTTCTGGATTTAGAACAGAACACTCAACAAATGATTGCTTAATGAAAGACTAATATTATCATGGGACTAGTTTTTTTTTTTTTTTTTTTTTTTTTTTTTTTTTTTTTTTTTTTTTTTTTTTTTATGTACTAATCAGAGAGAGATATGGGGAGGGGGGACCTTAAGCATTCCCCCTCACTCCTCACCATGGGGTCTGGTCAAGTCATAATCTCTTCTCCATTTCTCCATACTGGCTAAGATTCTGGATACATGGGCACACTCCCCAGCATGGTTTTCAAGCTGTTAGGGCCAGAGACTTGAACCTCGATCAGCTTTGTGGGATCCAGCTCCCTTAACCACTAGGCCACTGAACTAGTCCACATCACAGGACTAAAATGATCATAGATCAAAATTATACACGAGACCTCTGACCTTCAAAGTACCCAAGTTGGGCAATGAAACACCCCTCAGCAAATCCATGTTTTCTATCTCCTCCAAGTAAACCTAAGATCCCACACAACACTCTTCCCCTCTCCCCCAGCCAAAGAAACCAAGAATAGAATGAACCCTCTCAATAAGCACGGTTTTTATGCTGCTTCATCACTTCACTGTGTTCCATTATTGTTCCAAATGTCTGACATTTTGGCACAAGAAGTATTCTGGCTCCAGCCACGGGCCTAACCTGAATCACATGACTTTCACTGCTGCTTCTGCAAATCATTTTTTGTGTGTCCCAAACACATTTTTGGAAGAAAAGCAGTTAGTATATTGGAAACTACTCTTTTTTTTTTTCATTTTTAAATACCCAGCACCTACTGAAATAATCTTCCATTGTGACCAGTTCAATTATAAAAATATAAAGGAAACAATCATTTTACTAATTTAAGCAAACATAAATTAAAAGTTAAAAAGCAATTGTCACAAACCTGTTCTTTGCTTGTCAATTGTTTTAATGAGACTGATCTCAAATACCAAAAAAATACATATAATCTTTCACCAGTGCATTTTTTTTAAAGAGATTTTTGCTATAGGGAGTATGTGCTCCCCAGAAAGACTGAGTTGGGTTCTGCACTACCATGCACATACATGAACCTGCATGTGTGTAGAGAAAACGTCCCAGCAAGGGGTCCCTGTTTATTAGATTTTGTGGGCTACCTTAGTCGTTCTTCACGACGACAGTCTGACACATAAACACGGACAGGCGGAGCTCACAGATACCGTGTTCAGTGCAGTTTCCATCGCAGCACGGTGGACAGACCGACATCCATTATGTGGGCGCCGGCGTGTTAACATCTCGGTAACCACCTTGCTACCTTGTCATTTTAAAAATAACATCTTGCTTTATCGATATTAATGGGGCTATTTTTTGACTTTTAAAAATGTGTTTTTTATGGCCCCGCCATGATGACACAGCAGCAGCACAACACTCTGCAATGCTGGACACCAGGTGGGAGATCGGGGCTTGGTTCAGACCCAGTCTCCACGTCTGCCTGGGTCCCTGGCCGCCTGGAAAGGCTGGGGGCTGCGAACACAGAGACTCTGATGAAGGTGCTCTTTTTTTTTTTCTTCCTCTCTCTCATATGAAATAAACGTTTTTTAAAAAATATAATTTTAGCATGGATTTTTAAGCTTGAAAGACTTTTCTATACCCCTTCCTATTTAAGACAAAATGACAATCCCAAAAATTGCACAGTATCTTTTTCCAAAAATATCGACAAAAAACACTTACCAAGTGTATTATAAAGAATAACTGAGGCCAGTTGGTGGCGTGGTGGTTAGGGCTGCTCCATCCCACATGGCTGGCTGTGTGCTTAAGTTCTGGACCTGGCAGCTCAAGAAAAACAGGGGGTGTGCGCATGCATGCCCAGAATCCCAAGAGGAGAATGGAGGCACTCCGGTATGGCCACCCCCCCTTGGGAGGCATGTGCTTTCTCACCTTCCTTCTCTATTTCTCTCCAGCAAGCACATGCACCCTATTGCGGGGGGGGTAGAGGGGGAAGTGGGTAAATTGTTGAGCTTAAGACATTTTTATTTAAAATACAAATAACTTTAATAAAATTATTGCTTTTATTTGACTGTGTGTGTGTGTGTATACACACATGTATATATACACACACACATACACTTTTTTTTGGGGGGGGGGCATAGGGTGCATGTACTCCCCAGAGTGAAAGAGAGAAGAAAAGTGAGAAATCACCCCCCCAGGAGATAGCCACATTGCAATCCCTTCTCCACCCAGGATTTTGGGCACGTACACACACATGCCTGGTATGATTTTCAAGCCATAGGGTCTAGAACTTGAGCCATGATTGGTCGTGTGAGAATCTAGTGCCTTAACCACCACATCACTAGCTGGTCCCAAAAATGATTTTAAAAAGCCTAAATTTTATCTATTCAAGGCAGAATGATAGAATAAAATGTCAGTCAGACAAGGACATATTATCAACGGCAACACCAAATCTCTGGAATGCTCCTTTTGCCTAACGCTTGCTTTAATCACCTTTAGAAATACAGTTAACTTGGGGCCAGTAGGTGACATGGTGGTTAAAGGTGCTAGCTGATCACATTTCGAGTCCCAGATGTGGCAGCTTACTTTCTCACTCCTCTGTCTCTCACTCTCTTGCTCTGGTCAAATTGAAAAATAATGATACTAAATAAATAATTCTTTTTGGAGAGGTTTTCGCTATAGGGCGCGTGCGCTCACCAGACAGACAGAAAGATAGAAAGAGAGAAATCACCCCCCAGGGGGGATGGCCACGCCACAATCTTGGGCACACACACACACACGCACACGTGCTCAGCATGAATTTAAGCCGCCGGGTCCAGGATGCGAACCGCGGTCGACTATGTGGGAGTCAAGCAACATGGCCATTACGCTAACTGCTGATCCCAATAATTCTTTTAAAAAAAAAAAAGAAACAAGAACTATAGTTATCTCTTAGAGTTGTATTAATAATACACTCACTTATGACAAGAGCAAATGTACATTTTCACTTCTTTCTAGAGAAACTGAGACAAATCGGATTTCCCAAAAGTCTCCCAGAGAAAGAAGTGGACCCTGGCTAGTGACTCAGAGTCCCTGGCACTCTAATTTCGCCTTTTCCATTCCATGAAATCCTACAAAGAACATAGTAATCCCATTTAAAATTTTAATACTTCTGAAAAACAGGATGAGGTTTTATAATTTGTGAGGAAGTCACCCTATTAAAAGGCCACAAGTTTTTGACAAAATATCCAAATTCATCCGGAAAATATACATGCAGAAATATTCACAAAAATTCTGAAAGAATACTGCAGAAGAATAAAGGAGAAAAGGAGTAAAGAAGAAAGACCAGCTCTAGCACATAGTAAACATGTAGTAAAGCAGACAGTTTCATGCTTGGGGTTTTCTTTTTAATTTACCAAAGGACACGTGCGCTCACCAGACGCTGGCGGGGGTGGGGAGAAGCACCCTCCATGGAGCATGGTCACATGGCAATCTCTTCTCCATCTCTCCTTCCTTTGGGGATTTCGGGGACACATGCACGGCACCCTATGTGTTTTCCAAACCACTGGGTCCAGGACACGACCAATCCAGTTGCTTTTGTAGGACCCAGCTGACTTAACCACCTCACCATAAGCTGGCCCAAAAAGGGATGGTTTGATGAGGGCTCTTGAGTAGAGAGATAGCTAGCCTGTGGGGAGAAAGGAAAGGCTCTGGAGCCCACCCTCCTTCCTTACATCAGAATAAAATCCACACGAATACAAGATTTAAAGATACGTATCATTCTAAAAAATACCAGGGACCAGATGGTGGCACAGCAGTGGCACAACTGGACCCACATGGAAAAGATCTGGGTTCAGGCCCCAGGAGCTCCCTGAGCACACAGGGCAGCCTGTGACCCTGCAGCTGAGGTCAGGCGTGGATCACTGCGTGCAGACTGTCGGTGGTGCCGTTGCAGTCTCTCTTGCCCATAGAACAAATAAACTCAAAAAAAAAAAAAGGGAAAAGAAAAATTAAACTCAAAGGACGCTTGTGGAAGAATATGGGGGAGGGCGGCAGGAAGGTGACATAGTGCTTAAAGGCACTGGACTCCCACATAAACAACCATGGTTCGAGTCCCAGACCCAGTGGCTTTCTTTCTCTCTCATTCTGATAGAAATTGGAAAAAAATAAATAAATAATAATTTTTTAAAAATCGTTGAGGGCCAGGATGTTTAGTGGTTGGGGCACTCCCACAAGGCAGACTATGTTCGGGTCTTGGACCAGATGACTGGCTTTCTCAATTTCCCTCGTTCTCTCTTTCTGCCTGTATCTGGTAAGTATACGTGCCCTACAGCAAAATTAAAAAAAAAAAAAAAAAAAAAAAAACTTTATACTGCAAAAGGGGACCAAAAAAGAAAACAAAACAACCTTATCAGGACCAGCAGGTGGCGTGGTGGTTAAGGCACTGGACACTCCCACGTGGCCGACCACAGTTCAAGTCTTGGATCTGGTGGCTTGCTTCCTCACTTTCTCTCCCTCTATCTCTCTCTTGTCAAAATAAAAAATAAATAAATGGATAAATAAATAATTACAAAATAAAACAAGAACCGTATCTATACATTAAAACCATTGCAAATAAAGCAACAAACTTAAGATACTAGGGAAAAATAGAAACTCATTAATCATCTGAAACTTTTATTTCTTTTTTTTTTTTTTTTTTTGGAGAGATTTTCGCTATAGGGCGTGTGCACTTGCCAGACAGACAGAGAGAGACATAGAGACAGAAAGCAAGAAATCACCCCCCAGGGGGGATGGTCACGCTGCAATCCCTTCTCCTCCATTCTCCTCTCGGGATCTTGAGCACACACGCACATGCGCCTGGCGTGAGTTTTAAGCCACCGGGTCCGGGACGTGAACCACGGTCAACTACGTGGGAGTCCAGCGACATAGCCATTACGCTAACTGCTGGTTCCCTGAAACTTTTATTTCTCAGTCCACAGAAGATCAAATGGACAAAAGTCAGAATGTAGAAACAATATAGATAGGTCTACTGTACAAAGCCATTTTTTTAGAGGTTTTTGCTATAGGGCATGTGCCCTCGCAAGAGAGACAGAGACAGAAAGCGAGAAATCACCCCCCCGGGTGGTGGCCATGCTGCAATCCCTTCTCCTCTATTCTCCTCTCGGGATCTTGGGCATGCACATGCACACGCCCTGCATGAGTTTAAGCCACCAGGTCTGGGACTCGAACCGCAGTTTACTACATGGGAGTTCAGTGACATAGCCATTACGTCAATTGCTAATCCCCAAACCCACATTTAACTCTGATCCCTGAAAATAAAGAAAATAATCTTTATACGTGGTCATGAAACAAATAGCGATAATCAAATATTATGCCGCAGAGGGTCTATGACTAAACGCATTCTTTTGAAACTAACAAAAACCAAAGGTACGAAGGAGGTGAGATGTGACCATGAATTCAGGGGCCGTGAGGCTGCTCGTGAGCAGCTGCAGCCGCAGTGCACACAGACGGAACAACTTTCAGTTCCTCTACGGGAGTCTGTTGTGATCGCGTTTTTTTCAAGAAGCCACAGAATCCCTTAAGAAGTACTTAAACCATCTACTTCCTGAAATATGCAAAGTAGGTTTTTTTTTTTTAATTTCTAAGTATATTAAAAGAATATCACTTCTATTATGTCTTCGTACTTCATCATCTCCAGTGAAAAGCTCATTCCTGGGTTTTGCATTAAGTTGTCAACACACGTAAGTTATTTGATCTCTTCAAGATCTGTCACTGGTAGAGATGGAGGCCATCTTTCACCTTCTCCACTGCTTTGTGAGTTAACTATCTAACAGCCAGGCTAAACACCCATCTTATTGTCTAGACCTCTGCTTCCTTATACCAGACTTAGAGCTAGGACTTCTCTGATTGGACCATAGCCATTATTCGATGGTTCCCAGGCTAAGAAAAATGTCCTCACAAATTTCTTGTCAATGCTTGGGTTTGTTTAATGTGTTTATACATCAGCTAAAGCCAACTTAGAAACTAAGCTCAAGCTATGTTACTAGGGGAATCACTTTGCCCTCATTAAAAAAAGAGAGAAACAGAAAACCAAAACACAGTTAAGTCTTGGTAGACCTGCAATTCACTGAAACAATCAGACTTCTATTTCAAGAAACTGTCACATAATGGATATTTCCTAATACCCTACTTGCCTTGTTTAAAAATGTCATCCTCAAGACCAGCAGATGGCATAATGGCTAGTTGCTAGACTCCCACATAGTCAACCACAGTTCAAGTCCCAGGCCCAAAGGCTTAAAACTAATGCTGGGTGTATGTGCATGTGTGCCCATAATCCAGAGAGGAGAAAGGATTGCAGCATGGCCATCACCCCTGGGGGGGGGGGGTGATTTCTCACTTTCTGTCTCTCTGTCTCTGTCCAGTGAGTGCACGCACCCTATAACAAAAATCCCTCTTAAAAAATTAAAAAAAAAAAATTATATATATATATATATATATATATATATATATATATATATATATATAAAAATATATATATCATCCTCCCATCATTCCTGTTTATCCCGGTATATGTTCTGGAGGGACATTCATACTTCTCTAACACATTATGGCTTGCTTTTTCTCTACCTCTGGTCACCTTCCTCAGGTCTTCTGTCCCATGCCAAGACCAAGTCCCCCACTTCCCAGTTTCCTCTGTCACAGAACCCTGTTTGAATTTTGTCACAGCACTTACAGTTTGCACTTGTTTTATTTGCCAATTTCTTTGCTTATTTCTGTCTGTCTCCTCCACCAAACTAGGTGGGAGGGACTATGCCTTAATCGGCTTAGAACCCTGCGCATAGTAGTTGGCACTTAGTGAACAATGACGCACTCATCAATTCAGAATATAAGTAACTGATGTTTTTTTTTAAAAGACAGATTTTGCTACAGAGTGCGTGTACTCACTGGAGAGACGGAAAGAGAGACCGGGAGACAGAAAGCAAGAAATCACCTCCCAGGGGGATGCCATGCCACAATTTCTTCTCCTCCATTCTCCTCTCAGAATCTTGGGCACACACGCACATGATGCCCGGTGTATAAAATTATCATAGGAAACAGAAATTCCACTCCTAGGGATCTAGACCAGAAAAAGGAAAACGTGTCTACACAAAGGCTTACATGTAAATAAATGTTCATGGCAGCAAAAGTCAAAAAGCAAAAGAACTAGAACCAACCTGTGACGTCCATACAATACCATTCAGCAATAAAAAGGATAGAACTTCTGATACACGCTAACACTATAAATGAACCTCAAAAAACTATGAGTGAAAAAATTCAGATGCAGGCCCGCAGGTGGCGTGGTGCTGGAGGCAGCTGGATCCAACATGGCCAACCATGAGGCTCAAGTCCTGGATCCTGCAGCTTGAAAAAGCGTGCTGGGTGCATGTGTACATGTGCCCAAAATCCCGAGAAGAGAATGGAGAAGGGACTGCAGCACAGCCACCCACACCCCACCCCGGGGGGAGGGAGATCAAAGCTACCAACCTACTAACCTACCATTATATTAACAGATAAGGCTATCTCGGGTACAGCAGGTGGCGTAGTGGTTAATAGTGCTGGACTCCCACATTGCTGACCACAGTTCAGTTCAAGTCCCAGGCTTGGTGGCTTGCTTTCTCACTTTCCCTTTCTCTCTCTCACTCTGCCCCTCTCTGGTCAAATTAAAATAAATAAATAAACAAAGTTAAATAAAATAATTTTTTTTAAAAAATAGATAAAGCTATCTTAAAAATGTCTAAGGCCAGGGCTGGCAGATGGTGTGGTGGTTAAGGCACTAGACTCCCACAAGGCTGACCACAGTTCGAGTCCTGGACCTGGTGGCTTACTTTCTGGAGCTTTCTTTCTGTCTCTCCCTGGTCAAATTAAACTTAATAATTATAATAAATTAATAAATTAAATAAAATAATTCTTTTTAAAAAGTCTAAGTTTGCCTGGGGCCAGCAGGTGGCATGGTGGCTAAGCTGCTGGAATTCCCACATGGCTGGCCATGGTTTGAGTCCTGGACCTGGCAGCTTGCTTTCTCATTCTCCCTCTCTCTCTGTCTTTCTCTGGGAAAACTCATGTGAAAAATAATATTAACAATAATAATAATAAACAAATAATTCTTTAAAAAAAGCCTAAGTTTGTCAATCGAAAGAAAAAATAAGTCATTTCTGCAGAGCTGAATGCAAAACAGGTTTCATTATTTTTGTTCTAAATAATGAGAACTAGTTAATTTTATATCACGTTCCATAAATATACCTCCAGGGTAAATCAGATACACCTGTTTTTTTGTTTTTTGTTTTTTTTTTAAGCACTGAGAACGGGGTAGAGGGAAAAGCAATTTAACAAGATATCCAGACACACATTAGCCAGGATGAAAGTCACGTGATCCTCTCAGGTCTGTCGTGGCCACAAAAACATATGCACCAAATCAAAATTTAATTACACTGCACCACAGTTAGAGCTGGGCTTCATATTTTATCGACTGTTTTGCTTGTGACAGGGCAGTTTCCTGAAGGAAAGTTCCAAGAATTGAAAAGTTACAACACCCACATACCAAAGAGCGTTTCCTGAA
This sequence comes from Tupaia tana, assembly GCA_026018925.1. Taxonomy (NCBI): domain Eukaryota; kingdom Metazoa; phylum Chordata; class Mammalia; order Scandentia; family Tupaiidae; genus Tupaia; species Tupaia tana. The sequence continues at coordinate 18,860,639 of JAKSZU010000017.1, forward strand.
TTTTGCTGCAGGAAGTGACATCTGCTGTAATTTTAACATTTACTTCCCAGTAAGAGCCCCATTTATTCTCTGTTCAACAGAGTTGCCCGGATAATGCTTTCGTGCATTTGAAAACACAACTTTCATTTCAGTTGTATGAAGTTGGGACATAACTGACCAATGAACAGTTGTTAACTTTTCCCTGGGAACTAAAACAACTGCCACCTGATAAAAGGGGCGGGGGGGGGGGGGGGGGGGGGGGTTGACAGAGAAACTGGGTAGTCGCTGGAGGGAGCCCAGAGGGCACAGAAAAGGGTAAATTAAATACCCAGGTCCTTAGAAGAAACAGTTTTGAGGAATGTGTCACGTGATCAAACATTGGGCCTTCTGTCTTGGTACACATCTTTGGCTTATTTTTCAAACATAGATACTCGGGCATTTCGACTAATAGTTCAGGATAGGAGGGAGTCTTCCAAAGGTTCATGGAAAAATACCTACGAAAAAAACTACATGTGGCTTTTCCAAAAAAATTTTGCACTAAAATCAAGTCGTACTTTAATTCCATTTTTTCTACAAGGTTTTTTGAAGCGCCCACATAAGAGGACACATTGATGGAGGTATCTACCTCCAGTCTACTTCAAGAGAGCGAGGTAGGTATATGGGAAAGTACATTATAATTGCATTGCATGACAGTGCGTACACGATCTGTTTTGATCTCTCGTGCACACACATACACACCCCAATTTCACAAAGCTAGTAGGTGGGGCCCTGGCCTACAGCCAGCAGGCTCCACCCAGTCCCCACTGCCTGCCTATCCAATCAGATGAGGGGTACGGTGGGGTGGGGGAGGGAGCATGTTAACCAGCACCCTTGGTGATTCTTCTGGCTAACCGAGTTTGAGACAGCTGAACCTAATAGGACCATATTAATCCTAAAACATTTTTACTTTCATTTGTCCGACAGCCAATACCACAGTAAATAATACCAAATATTTTGGGCAGAATTCAGTCAAGTGAAATCAATGACTCAAGAGTCGCCCCCAGACCACCAGACAAAGGGTCATGTGGGCTGCAGGTTCCCAGCAGGCATCACATGAGCCAGTGGGAGGGGAAAAGAATTCTTGGTACTCTAGAAAGTGGTCAAACTGCGGGTGCCTTTTGAAAATAGAATACCTCGGGAACCAGCAGTTAGCGTAATGGCTATGTTGCTGGACTCCCACATAGTCAACTGCGAATCGCGTCCCGGACCCGGTGGCTTAAAACTCACACCAGGCGCGTGTGCGTGCGTGCGTGCCCAAGATCCCGAGAGGAGAATAGAGGAGAAGGGATTGCAGCGTGACCATCCCCCCTGGGGGGTGATTTCTCGCTTTCTGTCTCTATGTCTCTCTCTGTCTGTCCGGCAAGCACACGCGGCCCTATAGCGAAAACCTCTAAAAAAAAAAAAAATGAAAATAGAATACCTAATACCAAGATAAAGACAACGGAGGTGTCAATAAAAACAGTTTTCCCTTGGCTTGCTTCAGTTCCTTTAGACAAGATGATGCCACCACTGGGATTTCATCTCAATATAGGAAATCTGACGCCAAATTACTGTTTTGAATAATTGCCTTAAGAATTTGATATCTGATTAGATAAAAACACCACCAAGAAAACAACTAACCTTCAGCAGAGAATGAGACTTTCAGGGTCCCAGCCGGCTGGCTCTGTGGCCACCAGGTTAAGCTTTAACTCACTGGATAGATGGGCAGAGAGAGGAATCGCACAGAGGAAGAATTCTCAACACAGACACAGAAAATCAGCACTCCCATGGTTTCAGAGGTCATCTTTACTTGCGGTTCCCCAGGGCATTCGTACCAAAAGGTAGAAATCCTACTCTTCTCCCTGAGTTGTACCTTTAAATTCCATCTGATATAGCTGAACCAGACACTGACCATGCTACCTTCCATGTTATTCTGAGTATACGAATACATGCTATATTTAAAATAAATGAAATAGAAGCAATTCAAAGATCTAAAATACTTTAGCTTGTCCCCCGATTTATTTCACTAAAGTAAAAAAACAAAAAACAAAAACAAACAGGTAAGCATTTAACCCCATATCAATCAAATGGAATGAAGCACAACAAAAAAGGCAATACTGGGGCCAGCAGGTGGCATGGTGGTTAAGGGCGCTGGACTCCTACATGGCCAATCACAGTTCGAGTCCTAGACATGGCGGCTTGCTTTCTCTCTCTCTCTCTCTGTCCCTTTCTGGTCAGATTAAAATAAAAATAAATACATAAATAAAGTTAAATAGAATAATGATTAAAAAGAAGGTAATACACTCACTTTATGTTTCTATTTTTAAGCTAAGAAACATGTCTAAGAAACTCCGTGCAAGGGTTGGAAATGACTCACTCTATTTCACACACAGAATTTAAATAAGTTTATTTGCCAGTCTTAGAAAACAGGTGAAACGTAAGTTTGTTAAGGGATGCTTTCTCCCTCTCCTTCTCTCTCTGTCTCCCTGTCTCTCTGTCTCTCTCTGGCAAGCAGACAGGCCTCTGGCAATATGTAAAAGAAGAAAAGGTGTACATATATCTAGACACCATCACGTTGTATGTTAAACCTCAAAGCAGGGAAGTGAATCAGTTTTATAATTCCTCTATTTTGTAGCTACTAGGTAATGCATAGTTGTTTTTTGTTTTGTTTTGTTTTTCTTTTTTTGCACAAAACAAATAAATGAAAAAAGCCAGGAGAGATTTCTCTGATTAAGATAACATTTTTCATTCCTGAATACACGTGAAATGTGAATGTTTTACAAGCAGTATGCAATAAATCACATTGACAGGCCTACAGATCCATCTGTGGAATCCCTTAGCAGGCATGGTATAGAATCTCCCCTAAATCTCTCTCGAGAGTGCGTTAGCTTTGTCAAACAGTGACCCAGCTGACGTCTGTAAATGACTCACTCCTCTGGTTGTGATCCTGGCAGGCCTGCAGACTGTGAGTCAGGAAGCTTAGCTGGGCTCTCGGGGTGAACTGGGAAGAAATCCCTTCAGAGACCTGCTTGTGTTTCTCTTCTGTCAAAGACACTGTTTACGGTCGTGTCACATGGGGGAAAATGAGGACACTCAGTGGGTCAAAACACTGCTAACCGATTTCCTCCTGAAATCTCTTCCTTGAAGGGCACTCTCCAAAATCCCACAGCATCCCTCCTTATTGGCCTAGGCTGCATCGGAGCTGCTTTACGTTCATGGATTTTCTTCCAAGGTAATCAGTAGCTCAGAAATCAGAGGAGGGAGGTGCAGGGCAGGGCAAAACCAGTCTCACACCAGCTTCAGAGCCCTGCTCTCTGCAACAGGAAAGTTTTCCTCACCAGAGTCAGAGAGCTTCATATTAATCTTGAGAACAATCTGACTTTGCTTCTTTACTACTGTTTTTTTTTTTTTTTTTTTAACCTTCATTAACATTAACTTCAGTCAAATTCAAAAGAAAAGGCTCGGGGAGAGCTGACTAAACCTAACTTCCTTCTGTACCTTGTCTGTAAGTGCTTTCTTCTGAGAAGATTCAGGTTTCAGCCATCAGATGCAAGTGTGACTCCTCCCATCTCATCCACGTACCCCTTACTCGCTGTACCCCAATACTCTCCCCACTGGGGAGGGTGAGTCAGGGCTTCTTAGGTAGCACAAGGTGCTTTTTAAAACTGGTTAATCCCTAATGGTAGTTGAAGGTATGTATATATTCCTTACTGGCAAGTAGGGATTGCTTCAATGAAGGGGTTAGCAGAGTCGGACAAAGCCCTCCTTTTTATTCTAATCCACCAACATCACTCCTCAGTATAAAGCAAACTAATCCACACAGAAAAAGACAAATCTATAAACTGCTAGGTTTCCCAGTTCTCTAAAAGAGGGAATGTCAGTTTCCATCCTTTCCTAAGACTAGTCTCTATGCACTTCAGATCAAAATACAGAAACTGAAGCTGTAACTTTGGCATTACAAAAAGCAAGTTTGTTACAAGTTCCGTAAGAAAGTGTATGCAATGTATCCCTTGTTTCCAGAGTCATGAAAGCACTTAGCTAGTGCCTTAACTCCAATGCATCTGTGTTACCTTTCTCTGATAACTCGATAAACCAAATAGTCATTGTTTTCAATACAATGATTTTTTTTTTAAATCTAATTCTGTGGGCTAGCCGGTGACATAGTGGTTTAGGGAGCTGGATCCCACATAGCCAACTGTGCAGCCCAAGTCCCATTCAGGCAGCTTGAAAACCACGCCAGGCGCATGTGCATGTGTGCCCAAAAACCCCACGAGGAGAATGGAGAAGATATTTCGGCATGGCCACCCCTCCTGAGGGCTGCTTGCTCACATTCCCTTTCTCTGTCCAGTGAATGTGCCCTACGCAAAATTTGAAAAAGAAAAAGCTACATAATATTTGAAAGTTAGATAACTGACATTTTATTCAATAACGCTCTCCCATTTCTAAGAGGAAAAAAAAATCAACCACAAAAGCAAAAGCAAAATAATTTCCTACTTTTAGTTTGTGAAACAAGCAAGGTAGAGGGACATATAAACTCAATTTACAAACGCTCATAAACCAAGTCCTTCCCTCGCTCAAAGTATTTCGAGCTTAGGTAGGGGTGCTAAGAAGTGCCAGAGAATGCTTGCTTTCAGGAGTTGACTATAGAGAAGGGACTACACTGCCTAGAAAAAATTAGCCACATACCAGCCATCAATAACAGATCAACGCCTGCCAACGCCAGGCAATGAGAGGAAAGTGCCATGGCTGGCCCCTATATTCACTCTCACTGCTACAAACTCAGTTTCATAAAAGTCCCCATTACCTCTACTAAGTTTCCAGCTGCTTAAAAAAAAAAAATCATGGGCCGGCAGGTAGCATGGTGGCTAAGGGCACTGAACTCACATGTGGCTGACCACAGTTCAAATCCTGGACCTGGTGACTTGCTTTCTCACTTTCCCTCTCTGTCTCTCGCCGGTCAAATTGAAAAATAATAATAATAAATAAAGCTAAATAAATAATTCTCTAAACAAATCACATTAGTTCATCAATGCATCAAAACTACTGCAGTTAAACACTGAGTTATGATCTCTAAGTCCAATAAGTCAGACCATCCGGATGAACTGTCTAAAAGAACAAACACCGTACGCAGCAGACGGTCAGACTCTAGTGCTCAGATTATACCTCACAGGTGATATTTCAGTTTCTCTCAGGGCAACCTGGCCCAGCTTTAAATTCCCATGACATTCAAACTTATTTTGAATTTTCTCCACATAGCCTCTCTTTGGATCGCAAAGATGATTTGCTCTCTCACAGACCACAATCTAGGTGTAACTGAAGAAAATGGGTCTTTACAACACATGCAATATACTCCCGATGCGCTGGCGAAGAAAACAACAGACACAATGGCCCTCGGCTTCGTTCCTGGTTCAAGGGCATGTCCAAAGGCCAGGGAGAAGATGGAAAATCTGCACAGCCCTCCTGCTTTAACTGCTGGCAGGTTGAACCACCTCGCCGTCCGTCAGATGATGTCGTCTGGCAGCAATGACTGTCTTAGCAGAAAGTGCATTTTGTCCTCTTGTGCCGGGGCTTTGCAGCTCTCTCGGAGCGTCTCACCTAGGTCAGGGGCAGCCTACGAGCCAGGAAGCACGCTGCAGATAGCTCTGGAGTCAGGCGCTGCTCCACCCGCATGACCTCAGGCAAGAGTGAGTCTGGCTGGGCCTCAGTTTCCTTAACACCAAAAGCAGGTAATCCAGGTCCTTACTTATCAAGGCTAAGGGAGAAGAGTCCGGGAGGTAATGCCATTAAAGCCGCTCACCGCTGAGCCTGGCCCACTGCAGTGTCCAGGTCGGCCTGGGGCACTATGATCACTCATACCTGGGTTCAAATCCCAGCAGTGTGTTACACAGCTCCATCAGACAGCAGCTCCTTAACTTTCTTAGATCAGGCATTTAAATCTAAGGATTTGTGCCACGGGCCCCCACGGTGTCAGCACTTCCAGAATATTCTTACGTACATTAAATAAAATACAAAAGCATAAAAAAAAAGAACAAATCATATGGAAAAATACATAGCAAAAATATTTTAAAAAGTGATGGTACATGGGCTTTACTTTAATACTGAATTAAACAAGATAAAGCAGTTTCTTCATTTCAGAAAAACGGAAATGTAAACAATATTTTAAGCTATCTGTAACTCCTATAATGAGATTATGAAAATATATGTGGTTTTTATTTTGATGACATCACAGTATTAGATTTTTTCTCTATTCCTAGTCAAAGCAATACTAAATTTCAGTTAGAGTAGCAAAAATAAAGATGCAACTTTTGTCTTTCATCCAATTCTCCTACTTGGCCCCAGGTTAAGAATCCCTTTCTTAGAACAATCAATAAAATGGAGGCAGAGGATAAGCCACTGAGTTGAGAGGATTAAACAGAAAAAGCAGGTAAGACATAGGAGGTGCTCTGTATAAAGTTCTTTCTTTCCGAGAAAGTTATTTTTCTTAGGGAAAATTGTCAAAGTCTCATCCAGCCCAAACCGTCAACATTTAGAACCATCTAGTAATATTTCTCTCAGACATCTGAGTCTTCACACCTGGAAAGTGTTTAAACCTTCGGAGGCATCCCCAAATCACAAACCAACGTTACGGATCAGCTTGAAGAACCCACCTACTATTTTAAATGCGACCTCAAACTCCAACCTGGCAAAAATGAAAGTTTGAAAAGCATGCACCTACGACCCCCAAGTTTCTCTCGGTCCCAAATACTGTCGCGACTCATAGCCGTGGGAAGCACCCGAGACCGTTTGCAACCACCACCAACGCTGTCATCCCCTCTCAACGCTCCTCACACACCACCACCAAACCCGGGAGAGACGGGGCTCGAGGCTCCTGACAGCAACTGCGGCTCGTTACCCTCTCGCCTCGGCCAGCCCCGGTGCATTCCCGGCCTCTGCCTACTCAGCAGATTCACGCAAGCTGTGCCGTTTTCTGTGGCACCGTCCACTCCCCGGGCACACTGGCACTCACCCTGGCCGAGGCGACCGAGGCGACCTAGGCTTGCCATTCGAGGTACTTTCTAAATTCCGCTCAAGGCACCGGCAGGAAAGGAAGAGGACCGGCGGGGGAGGGCGGTGCACAGAGCTCCGACAGCAACATCGGGCAAAGGCGGACAAGTGAACCCACTTCACTCCCAGGGAGCGGGGATGTCTGCGAGCGATTTCACTTTCATCTCCGCTTGCAGTCGCCCCCGCTCTCGGCCGCGCAGACACCGGCTGTGCTCTCCGACCCGGCTTGGGTCTGACATCGGTCCCCGCCGCAGACCAGGAGCGACGAGAAAGCGATGACAAAGCGGCTTCCTGCCGTCCTCTCCCAGCACCCGACCTCCCCCCGCAACCCTGAGTCCCCCGGCCGCTCGCACTCGGGGCAAGTCCGCGCCCCCTTACCTGGACTGGGCTGCCATCATTCAGCTTACAGAGCCCCGCGTCCTCCGGCCATCCGCGCCCTCACCCCGCGGCCCGTGCCGCCCGCGCCGCGCTCACCATCGGCCGGGGCCGGGCGGGGAGGCTCCCCAGCGCGACTCCGCTGCTCGGGGACTACCTGCTCCGCAGCCCCGGGCGTGCTCAGCGCAGCCTCGGGCTCCGACCGTATTGGCTCGCACTAATCCTGATGGACATCCGGGCACTGGGGCCTCTGCAGGCGAGCTGCACTCCGGACCAGCCCGGGGAACGCCGCGTCCGAAGTCGGGGCGAGCCAGCGCCCTCGGGGCGATCTGGGAGCAGCCCGGGCAGAGGGGCGCCCGCTGCAAACGCGCCCGCGCTCGGCGCCCCCCGAGCCGCAGCGTCCCCCCGGCCCGAGTGGGCAGGGAAGGGAAACCGCCTGTGGGCTCACTTGAAGTTGCCCGAGTTCGCCGGAATACCCCCCGCCAAGAAAGTTCTGGTGGTACGGCCCGCCGCCTTAAATGGGCAGGGCGCTCGGCCGGCCCGAGCTGCAGGCGAGGCTGGGCCGGGCGGGGGCGCCGAGCTGGAGCCCAGCTGAGCTGGAGCCGAGCTCGAGCGCCGACGCCGCCCGGCTGGTCTGCGCCGAGCCCCGCCTGCGGGCTCCCGGCTGGTGCTGCCTTGCCAGGTTCCAACCCTGTACACACACAGCGCCGGAACACGCAGTACCCGGCCGCTCAGAACTGCAGCGCCGATTTGAATATGTGTTGAATATGGGGGCCCGAGAGGCCGCAGTGAGGAGGCAGCGAAACCGCAGCAGTCGGCCGCGTTCGCTGCTTTTGATCATTCCAAGGCTCGCAGTCAGGAAATGGGAACTCGATGCACACTTGTTTCACTTTGCTTTCAGTTTTGATTTCATTACATGGAGACAAATATTTACAAAACGCCCTCGGTTTTTGGACAACATGCAGGCTACAAAGAAATCAGTAACTCATTTCGGTTAAGTAATTAAGGGATTGGCAGAAGAACAAAAACCGAGGATACAAACTAACAATACACTCAGCAGCATAAGAAGTACACACGCAACCCTTCCTACTCAGAAGACCAGGAGAGGCTGCCAACATACAGGCAAGAAAAAACTTGGACGGGCAGAGATGGAGGCAGGTTGTGCTTCGGCGTGTCACGGGCACCCGCCCAGGGTCGGAGCTGCAAGCTTAGCTGAACGCTGCACGGATGCGTGCACCGCGGCTCTGCATCTGCCTCGAATCAGGACGACGTGGCCCATCTCCAAACAGCCCAGGCTGTGTTACTGAGAAGCATGGATTACAGCCACGTGGACTCTGGCAGTAAAACGACAACGCTGACAGCGAGGCCCAAGGCACCTCCATTCAGAGTTCTCCAAGTGTGATTTTAGTAGACTCCTGGGAGACCCCGAGACCTTCTCAGAGGTCGGAACTACTTTCAGGACCACACGAAGACATGGTTTGTTTTTCTCACTGGGCTGACATTTGCATGGATGGTGCAGAACCCCTTGTGGAGAAGCTGCGGGCACCTGAGCAATGATTAGGCGATGGCGGCAACCGAAAACCGTGGTTACTGCATTCTTCCCTACCAAGCATGAGCAGTTAGGAAAAAGAGAGCCAGTTTCCTTTATGAAAGTCCTTAATGAAGCAAGCAGTCAGAATTATTACTTTCATGACGTCTTGACCCTGGAGCCCAGGTCTTTTTGATGTCTTTGCCACGAACAGGAAGTGCACATGAAGGCTACTGCACACTTCAGCACAATGGCTGTCTAGGAGAAAAGCGCATGAGTGATTGAGTTGCAAGCTGAACTGACTGTTCCTTCACGGACTATCATTTTTACTTGAAAGAACAATTCGCACACAGTGGCTATTCGGACTTGGGTCTGTGGCAGACATGTTCTTAAAAAGGAACCAAGAGAGCCTGTTTCTTCAAGAAAAAAACAACTGAGAGTAATTATTGCCAGCGGTGAGATTTGAGCCTTCAGGCATTCTGGAAAACTGGACCTCTGCCCCTGACAGGTTCTCGATGAAGAAACATTTCCCTGATGAGATGACAGTGATCAAGGATGAGATTTTAGAAGATTTACATAACTTACTAGCCAACAGTACAAAACCATGCATGAGTAAAAGAGCTTTTCAAAGTTCATGACAAAGCAATGGAGTTGAAGGTATCAAAGTAAAAAAAAAAAATTTTACGTGCATTTCGGATTCCATAATGTGCCTAACCTTTAAGAAACTACAACCGGGACCAGCAGTTGGCATGATGGCTATGTCAGTGGGCTCCCATGTAGTTGACTGCGGTTCAAGTCCTGGACCTGGTGGCTTAAACTCATGCTGGGTGTGTGTGTGTGTGTGCAAGCCCCAGATCCCAAGAGGAGAAAGGATTGTAGCGTGGCCATCACCCTTGAGGGGTGATTTCTCGCTTTCTGTCTGTCTCTCTCTGTCTTTCTGGCGAGGGCACGGGCCCTACAGCAAAAAAAGGAAGGAAGGAAGGAAGAAAGAAACTACAACCTGTGGACTTTGAGTAAAGCATTAAATGAAGTATTAAAATACTCCTTCCTTTTCTGTATGAAGCAGGATTTTCTTCATAGACTTCAACCAAAAAACACTGCAACAAGTTGAACAGAGACACTGACATGAAAATCCAGCTGTCTTCTGTTAAGCTCACCGTAGAAAGCTTTGCAGTATAAAATAACGCCACTCTTCTAACTTGGGGGGAATGTAGTTTGTAAAACTCATTTATGCTAACATGCAGTGGGTTTATTTTTTAACAAATATTTTAAGGATCTCCATTTTAACTTTTAGTACAGTAACTATCAATATAGCAAATGCACATATATAAAAGCTCTCTGGGCTTCTCAGTAATCTGAGGTACAAAATAATACCATGGCATTTGTTAATACCTTCATGTTTCCCTCACTTCTCCACGACTGGCTTGTCTTCTTTTATATTAAAGGTAATATTATTATGGGATAGCTATTCCTATGGACCCTCTCAGCACCTACGTCAGTTTCGGCAAAATGGGGTCTAAACACATGTGGCAACACAAACTCCAGACCCTGGTTCCACAACTGCTGCAGCAGAGTCCTTATGGGGTGAGGACTCCGGAATATGCATTTCAGACTATCCAAGTGAGGCTGTGGTCTGCTTATATTTGAGAACCATTTACCAAGATTATACGTATTTAGAAAATATTGTTAAGAGTTTTTGGACTCAGTATTGATGTACAATCCCTGAATCATCTTTTTTTTTTTTTTTTTTTTTGGAGAGGTTTTTGCTATAGGGTGCGTGCGCTCGCCAGACAGAGAGAGAGAGAGAGAGAGACAGAAAGCGAGAAATCACCCCCCGGGGGGATGGCCACGCCGCAATCCCTTCTCCTCCATTCTCCTCTCAGGATCTTGGGCATGCACGCACACGTGCCCGGCGTGAGTTTAAGCCACCGGGTCCGGGACGCGAACCGCGGTTGACTACGTGGGAGTCCAGCGACATAGCCATTACGCTAACTGCTGGTCCCTCCCTGAATCATCTTAAGGACCATGACTGCCCAGTCTTTATTTTCATTCTCAAGAAATCTATATCAGACAATAAAAAACTATTATATGCATATTTTGTTATGCAATAGAGTGTTAAAACCTTAAGAAAGCAAAATACAAATGCAGGCAAAAGGCTACATCCAAGAAATTTTGACTGCTATTTCTCATCATTATATTTTTAAAATAATTATTTTATTTTTTATAGAATTATTTTATGTAATGTTATTTATTTAATTACTTATTTTAATTTGACCAGAGAAGGACACAGTGAGAGAGAGATAGAGAGAGAGAGAGACGGAAAGTGAGAAAGCAAGCCACCACATTTGAGACTCGAACCATGGTTGGCCATGTGGGAGCCCAGCACCCACGTGCCACCTGCTGGCCTCCATTTTATTTGTTGTTATTATTATTTTTTTAATATTTATTTATTTAATTTTATTTATTATTTTCTAATTTGATGAGAGGAGAGAGAGGAAGAGAGACATAGAGAGAGAGAGAGAGAGAGAGAGAGAGAGCACAAGCCGCCAGGTCAAGATTTGAACCGTGGTCGACCATGTGGGAGTCCAGCACCTTAACCACCACACCACCTGCCGGCCCCTGTTGTTATTATTTTTAAAATTTGACCAGAGAGCGACAGAGGGACAGAGAAAGGGGAAGCGAGAAAGCAAGCTGCCAGGTCTGGGACTTGAGCTGTGGTTGACCATGTGAGAATCCAGCACCTTCACCACCACACTACCTACAAGCCCCATCTTATCATTCTTCACTTGCTGTTTTTATCTAACCCAACTCTGATTATTTATGCTGTAAAGAGATTGGTATCAGACATAAAAGCACGCTTAAAAAAATTCATAACAGCACTTACTCATCAAATATCCATTTACAAATATCCATTTACCACAGACTAGATATGTAACATTGCTAATATTAAAATCATATTTTTCCTCTGTGAACTGTGTTACAACTAAACACAAGTAAAAAAAAATTTTTTAAGTTTTTATAATAGGGTGAATGCACTCACCAGAGAGAGACAGTGAGAGAGAAAGTGAGAAATCACACCCCAGGAGAGCTGGCCACGCTGTAATCTCTTCTCCTCCATTCTCCTCCTGGGATTTTTGGGTATGCACGCATGCACCCCACAAGATTTTGAAGCCACCAGGTCCGTGACTCTAACCATGGCCTGCCATGTGGGAGTCCAGCACCTTAACCACCACACCACCTGCTGGTCCCAATATAAGCAAAACTTTAAAATACAACTATTCTGGCAGGCAAGCATCATGGTGGGTAAGGCGCTTCATTCCCACATGGCAGATCATGGTTTGAGTCCCGGGCCTGGCAGGTTGCTTTCTCTCTGTCTCATTCTGGTCAAATTTAATAATAATAATAATAATAATAATAATTAAGTAATTCTTGGGACCAGCAGTTGGCATAATGGCTATGTCACTGGACTCCAATGTAGTTGACTGTAGTTTGAGTCCCGGACTCGGTGGCTTAAACTCACACAGGGCACGTGTGCATGCCTGCCCGGGATCCCAAGTGGAAAATAGAGAAGGGATTGCGGCGTGGCCATCCCCCTGGAAGGTGATTTCTCGCTTTCTGTGTCTGTCTGTCTTTCTGGCAAGGGCAACGCACCCTATGGTAAAAACCTCTTTAATTCATTTATTCATTCATTCATTCTTTTTTTAAAAATACAACCATTCAGTCAAAAAGACACAGGGAATCAACACCAAATTAGAATTACACTGGAGATTACCTGGGCTCTCAATATGGTTTGTGATGCAAATTAGCAAGGGTAATTTGAAACAGAAGTGGAATTGCATCCCTAATAGCCCTAGAGAGAAGGTAGAAGAGAATTTTTTCTTGAATCGGATACTATATGTGGCTGAAGAAGTATTGAGACATAAACACAGACATTTTTGCCTAGGATTTGGAAACATCATTGTATCTGAACCACAGTCTTGTTCAAAAGCAAAACTGAAAAGTCATTCTTAATCTTTCAGAAACTCAGAATTTTCTGATGAAATTTGAAAACATAGTTGCACATGTATGAGCATGCACACGTACACACACACACACACACACACACACAATTCGTTATATTCTGATATGATTCACAATCTCCCTGAAACCACCTAAAGGGCACTTGGGGCTCTTCAGACATCAAGTCAAGACTCCCCGGGCCTGGGTCCCCCCAAGAGACCCCCATCTACCTTACAAATAAGGAGTAAAGTCACCTGTCAGTCTTCAGTGCCGTATAAAAACTTAGAGCCATCTTGTAATTGCCCAATAGGATGAAGAGTCTCTCATGAAAATAATGGGAAAACGTTCCATGGCAGCAAAACACCGCACACACAACACAGCAAGCTTCCCTGTGCTGTCCTGCATTGCTATCCTGCAGTTACCAACCGGTGCTAAAACCAAAACCTAAGTGAAGTATACACTGTAACAAACAGGGCAAAATTTATAAGATGAGTGGGACGGATTACTGACAGTATTCTTGAATCACAGGAGTAGCTTTTTATTAGCTCTTTAATTTAATGAGCTTTACAAATGACACTTGCCCTGGCACAATATACAGTATACGTAACACAACTTAAATATAATCACAGGCTTGACTAGATCATATTGACTCAAGTGAAAACAGAACTCTCTCTGTCTCTCTCTCTCTGTGCTTTGTCATTTGTTTGGCAAAACACAGACATACACATTCAATATATACACACATTTAAAAGGTTTTAAAAACAGAAGAAATAAAAAGTAAAATGCTTAAAAATATAACTACTATTTTTTTTTTTTTAATTTAAGAGGTGGAAGGCCAAACTCCTTCTAACTTACCTTCAGAACTCTGAAATACTTCATTCACTGTATGCATTTGTACCACCATGCTCACTGAACAATCCTACTCTTCATTGCATCTTTGGGTCCAAAAGCCACACATCTCCTAAGAACTGCTACTTCATTTTTTTTAAAAATGTGTTTCAGGAGGATACTGATAAAATCACTTTGCTACAAGAAGGTGCTCAAGGTTGCCATGGAAGATCTCAAACAAAGCAGACAGGGAGAGGGAGGAGAGTCAAAGAAGGAAAAAAAAAAAAAAGGCAGGCACTCCCAAAGAACAGGGACCACAGGGCTTTAAACACCTCTGGAAGTTAAGGGGCTCTCCCTCCAGCCCTCATTTCAAGGTTGTCAGAAAGTTCTCTGGTCCCCCAGGCACTATTCCAAAGCCCTGTTCCACACTCAAGTCCTCTCCCTTGCTCTTCAAGCTGGGGTTACCTGGAGAGTCACAAGTATGAGGGCAATGAGGGTTTTCTGTAAATCTATTTACAGGGTTTTTGTTTGTTTGTTTTTTAATTTTGCTATAGGGTATGTGCACTTGGCAGAAAGAGAGAGAAAAAGTGTGTGTGGGGGGAGCACCCACCATGGGACATAGTCACAACATAATCTTTTATTTCTCCCTCCTTTGGGGGATTTTGGGCACACATACACACACCCCATGTGTTCTCCAGCCTCTAGGTCGGGCCTCGAACCATGCAGTCTGCCATATGGGATCCAGTCGCCTTAACCACCAGGCCATGACTTGGCTCTCCTTCCAGGTCTTAATTTCTAAATGTCCTTCTTACAGCCAGGACTCAGCTGTCAATTCCCATTTGCCTTTCCCCACTTGCTAAATAAAAGCAATACTTTCCATCCCGAATCAGTCTCAAACCTGTGTGCTGCTCCAGGCTGTAAGTAGCTCTGAGGCCCCACAGGAACAATTCCTGCAGACAGAAACTCCTCCGCTCAAATCAAAATATATTGATAGGCGGATCCCTATTAAACACATCCAGGTAATAAGCCAGTGGCAAGGGCTTCTTGCGTTACCTACTGGAGCGATATGAAGGGACTTCAAAAAATACACAAAAAAATGGAATTCAAGTACAAGTTTATTTTGGTGCAAAGTAGTTCTTTTTAATCCATGCACAGTGTTTCATAACACATAATTCCCATAAACTTTTAGAAAATCCCCCTCACTAGAATTAGAAAATTAGGTGAATAGTGAGACCAGCAGGTGGCGTGGTGGCTGAGGCACTGGACTCCCGTGCAGTCAACCACGGTTCGAGTCCCAGACCTGGCGGCTTGCTTTCCCACTTTCTCTTTCTCTCTTTTTCTGGTGAGCACATATGTCCTATAGCAAATGGAAAAATATTAACAGTGATAAATAAAATGAAATCATTTAAAAAAAAAAATGAGGTGAATAGGGCCATCGAAGTCAGACTTTCCCTGAAAGGTAATTTGATTGCTAATTAGAATTTGTAGTTGTCCAACTTTCCTTTTGGAACTACAGAAGCAAAAATATTTGAAGCCTGTCCACTTCACCTCTCTCCTCAGTGAACGTCTTTTTACTTCATGTCTGTGCTTTTCCATTTCTCCTTTTATTTATTGCATCCACAAAACATTCCTCGCCTCGCCCTGCCCAGTAGCTCCATCCATCCACACCAATCTTGTTTTCTGCCTGCAAACAAGCCCACGTTCCCCCACTCCCTCCCCAACAACACATTCATGTACATTTTAAAAATAAGCCTTTTAGGGGGCCAGTGGGTGGCGTGATGGTTAAGGTGCTCGATACTCCCACATGGCTGACCATGGTTCAAGTCCTGGATCTGGTAGCTTGCTTTCTCACTTTCCCTCTCTCGCTTTCTGTGTGTGTCTGTCTCTCTCTGGTCAAATGAATAAATAAAATGAAATAAAATAAATCTTTAAAAGATTTTTAAAAAGCCTTTTATTTTAGAAGAATTTTACATTTACAGAGAAAGTCTAAGGAGTCTCGTGTACCTCTCAGCCAGTTTCCCCATTATTATTATTATTATTATTATTATTATCATATTATTATGAACTAAACTCCGGGCTTTATTTGGATTTCGGTTTTCCATTAATGTCCTCTTTCTGTTCCACGATCCAACCCGAGGGAGGGAGAGAATTAAGTCCAACTTCCTGCAGGGTGGTAGTAGCTATTACACATGAATTTGTAATTTTCTAAGGAAAATGTGCCTCTATTTCATTCTTTCCTCTTATTTGCTACAGGGTGCATGCACTTGCCGGAGAGAGACAAACAAAGGGAGAAGGTACCCCTGAGAGTACTTCTCACACCACAATCCCTTCTCCTCCATTCTCTCAGGATTTTGGACACACGCACATGCACCCAGGGGATTTTTCAAGCCACCAAGTCCAGAGGCCCAACCGTCAGTCGGCCGCATGGAACCCAGCAGCCTTAACCACCACGCCAGCTGGCTGGCCCTCTTGATTACTCATATCAGTATGGCCTCCTACATGCTTATTTTGAACTTGGGTTACAATGCCATACCGTAAGACCTATTGTCCTGCCATACTGTTCCAGCCTTGGCCAATGCGAGCTCTTTCAGGATGGCTGCTTGTCCCTTTGACACACTCCAGCCCTCTGTGTTTTTGAGCACTCTTTACTTCCTAGGACTCCAACATACTCCAGTCTCATCTTCTATCTTCTCTACCCCAATCTGAGAACCAGTCATTCCTCCTGACATACTGGCTTCTTCTCCTAAAAGCTGGGGCCTGCAGGTGACGTAGTGGTTAGGGCGCTGGACTCCCAAGTGGCCGACTGCGGTTTGAGTCCTGGACCTGGCATTTGCTTTCTCACTTTCCCTTTCTGTCTCTCTCTCTCTGATTAAATTAAAATATCATAATAGTAAAATAAAACAAATAACTCTTTTGTAAAAAGCTACCACCCATTCTCCCCTGACATCCTAACCAAACTTCCTAGACCAGGAGAAGTCAGCTTCCTTTGTGATGCCAGTGACCACGTTCCTTGAAAAGCTCTCTGTGGCGGTCCAGCCCTGTAGCCTGGTGAGGAAGGCAGCTGGATCCCACATGGCCAACTGCAGCGTGAATGCTGGCCACGGCGGCTTGAAAAACACCAGGCATGTGTGTATGAGTGATGGAAATCCTGACGGGAGGGAGGAATGGAGAAGGGACTGCAGCATGATCGCGGCTGGGCAGTGTTTCTCCCCTTGCCTTATTCTCTTTCCCGTAGGCGCACATGCCCTCTGGCCAATAAACAAATGACAGAGTGACTGCCCTCTGCAGCAAAATGCTAGCAGGAACTATCGTGGGTAAAATAATGAGTGACTTATTTTCTTCTGGACATTTTTAAATATTCTAAAATATACACATACCTGTTTTCATCATCATAATAAAAAGGAAACCACAATTAGTGTCAAAAGAAAAACAACTATAATCACATAGAAAGCTCCAGGAAGGAGACAAGGGTCATCTAATCTACTTCTCCATGCAAGAATGCGCTTTCTCTGCTGAAACTTGCTTGTTTGCATATCTCTAAGGACATCTGTTGTAATTAACAGCATAGACCCTTCCACAGCTGGTGGGTGGTGCGCACTGGGAAAGCCTGTCTTCCACAGAGCTAAAATCCATTTCCTGGGAGCCCCTTTCCATGGATTCTACTGCTGCCTCCTGGATACTCATGCGGATGTCCACTCGGCTTTCTCTCTTTACATCTGTGCATGTAATTTATATTTCAAATCTATTTCTTGTGAGCAGACTGCTGTGTTGGTAAAAATCCAGTCTGCCAGTCTGCCAGTCTGCCTTGTAACTGAAATGGTGTCGTTTATCTTAGTTGCGAATAGAGCTGGGTGTAAGTTCCACCAGCTTGCTGTTTGTCTTCTAGTGGTTCTTTCCAGTGCTGGTTTTTCTGTTGCCCCTTTCCTTTATGCTTTTGCAAATTGTGAGGCCCCACCCTAGGCTACAGAATTAGAAACTCCTTAGTGTGCAGCAGGAGTTTCAACTCCACAGGTGATTCTGAGGCACACAAGTTTAGAAACCACTTCTCTAGGGCAAACCACACGCATTTTGAACTCATTGAATTTTGTAATCAATACTGTCCCACTTTACAGCTGACACTTCAATCTCCTACTTCCTTTTTATAATTACAAATAACTAACGAGTCTTCTCATTTTTCTAGAACTCCCTATCACTCTTCTTTTTTTCTTTCTTATTCATGATAGAGTGGGTGCATAAGAGTAGTTTGATCTCTCTCTCTCTGTCTACAGAGAGATGAACAACATCCACAGGGTCTGGCCACACCGTGATCCCCTTCCTCCCGTCCTCTAGCCCACTGGAAACTGAGCAGTCCCACTTCAGGCTGACCGGGCAAAGGATGTGAACCAGGGTCCTGACATGGAATCCAGCTTCTCTTGAGCAGCACCTTATCACTGTGCCATGAAGCCAGAGCTCCCGCCAGTCTCTTCATTTGGATTCTTCTTCACGCACCACCTGTACTTTTTTTTTTTTTTTTTGAGAGGTTTTCGCTATAGGGCGCGTGCGCTCGCCAGACAGACAGAGAGAGACAGAGAGACAGAAAGCGAGAAATCACCCCCCAGGGGGGATGGTCACACCGCAATCCCTTCTCCTCCATTCTCCTCTCGGGATCTTGGGCATGCACACACACGTGCCTGGCGTGAGTTTTAAGCCACCGGGTCCGGGACGCGAACCGTGGTCGACTACGTGGGAGTCCAGCGACATAGTCATTACGCTAACTGCTGGTTCCCACTACCTGTACTTTTTCAATAGCATAACGAGAATTGTTCTCTTGCCAACTCTTTCCACCCATTCAGTCTGCACCATTACTGCCACATATAAAATATACCATTCCTAAAATATACATATCAGATATCACTCCTTTACCCGCTCACCCCCCATATAAAAGGAAATATTGCCTTCTGCCTCCAGATGGACACTAAATTTCCTACAGGAGCCTCGGCGGCCTTATCTGGCAACCTCACTCCATCCCCTCCACACCGTCACCATCGATGCCTTTTGGTCCAACGCCTCTCCTGCTGCTGACTTTCGCAGAAAATATTTTCTTGTTGTTGGAATGCCCCTTCTCTTCTCCAGCTGGAGACAACCCTATCATTACTCAAACCCCAACAAAGCAGCTCCTCTCAAGCCTTCTCTGACAGCTTAACCTCCACGGTACCTACCCGAGCTCCTAGCTGTCACGCAGATCAAGTCACAAGGCTGGATGGGATTAAGGGGAATGTTTGCTTCTCTGAGCGGAAAGGCAGCCAAAAGATAATGCAGCCAAAACATAATTACTGAAACAGAGAGCTCTGAAGAACTCGGCTGTGGCCACAGCTGGCAAGGTTTCCTCGTACACATGAATTCAAGGGTGAGTTCTGTCCCCGAATTGGCACACACTGAGGAGTTCTTTGATTATACAATCAATGGACTCTGACCTGGGTCCACAAATACAGCAAGCGAGGGTCGGTGAACTCTTTTCCACTTTTCAGAAGTACAAAGGGAACTCCGGCGCTTCCGCTGGCTCTCTGCGCTAACAGCAGGTTAGCTCATGCTGATGAGGAAGACTAATTGGCAAGTTCCCTTGGTTTGATTACTTTAAAAATAAGAAAACAAATGCTTGTTTACTTTTTCCCCCCAGCCTTTGCTATAGAGTATATGCACATGCTAGAGAGAAATAAAGACAAAATGAGAAATTGCCGCCCTAGGGCATGGCCTTCTCTGTTCTCTCTTGGGATGTTTCTCAAGCCACCAGGATCTCGAACAGCGCAGCTGGCCCTGTGGGATCCAGTCACCTTAACCACTACCACGCCCACCTGGCTGGTCCCAAACACTTGTTTAATGTGTTTTGTTTAGTAGTGGAACTCTTTCAAAACATTAGTCCCAAGAAGGGAAAGATAACAGAAAACATCTTTGAAAACACTCACAGAGATGTGCATGTGTGTGCACGCATGTGCACACACACACACACACACACACTCATGGGCCGGCCCCACAGCTCAGCGGTTAAACACTGTGTACACAGACAACTTAACTCCCCCAAGAAACGAGACTAAATGAAAACAATTTGGACCTTCTGGACTATGTTTTGACTCACAGCCTTGGCTACACATACATGAGACTCACCTGGGGAGAGCTATAAATTCCAGTCGCTCTCAGGCCCCACTCCAGGCCAGTTAATCTCGGGGGGTGGGACCCATGCATCAGTAACTTTTTCTTAGAGGTTTTTGCCATAGGGTGTGTGCACTAGCCAGAAAGAGGGAGAGACAGTGAGAGGGAAAGTGAGAAGTCACCCCCCAGAGGGGAAGGCCACACCACAATCCCTTCTTCTCCATTCTCCTCCTGGGATCTTGGGCACGCACACGTGGCCTGGCGTGATTTTCAAGTCACCACGTTCAGGATCCGAACCATGGTCAGCCATGTGGGAGTTCAGCAGCGTAACCACTGCACCAGCATTTTTAAGATGTCTTCAGGTGACTGGGTATGCAGCCAAGTCTGAGGACCTGCTTTAGAGCCTGGTTCTCCAAGGGAGGGTGCAGGGCTGCACAGACCCCAACACAGGATGCTTGCTAGAAATGCAGAGTCCTGGGGCCCCCGGTCTAGCAGTTCAAAATCCAGCCCTAGTGGCGTGCGCTCAAAATCTCAAGGTGGAGAAATGGAGAAGGAATCTCAGTGTGGTCATGCCTCACTGGGGGGTGGGGGGGGGTGCTTTCTCCCTCTCCCTCTCAGTCTCTGGCTTGCTAGGCATGTGCTCTGTGACAAACAAAAAAAGAAAAAGAAAGAAATGCAGCCTGATATTCCATCCCAGATCTACCAAACCAAAGTCTGCATTGTGACAAAATTCCCAGGTGATTCATATACCATTCAGTCTGAGAAGCCTTGCATTTTCAGATATTAATACATGACATTTAAGAATTCTGTAAACTATCAAAGATAAGTGAGCAATATCACTCCTGATAGTCATTCTAAGCATTAATACCAAAACTGTTTTGGTGCGGTCAGTTACCTATGATTTAGGGGGCTTTTCTGTTCCTTCAGACTACCCTCAAACTTTCCTGAATATACATGAGGGAAGCGGAAGGAGTTAAGACTTAGAAGCTTGGAGATAGTTCTCAGTTTCTGCGAGGGTATTTTCCCCCTATTTGGTGAGTCCAAGAAAGAGAGACAGAGGGAGAGAAAGAAAGAAAGGAAGAAAGAAAGGAAGAAAGGAAGAAAGAAAGAAAGAAAATTACAGGGCCAGACAGTGGAGTGGTAATTAAGGCAGTTGGATCTCACATGGTCAGTGGTGCAGTTCGAGTCCAAAACCCAGCATCTTGAAAAACACGTTGGACAGAGTGTGTGTGCCTAAAATTCCCAAAGAAGGAGAAACGAAGAAAAAGGCATTGTAGCTGACCATACCCCATATGGGGTGCTTTCTCATTTGCGTTCTCTCTCTCTCTCTCCCTCTCCAGTGAGTACATGCATCCTCTGGCAAATTTCAAGGAGAAAATAGCTTACACATATAAGCCACAGCAATCAATAAATCAGAGAGTATGTTACACTAAGCTCTGGTCTCCCCACACATAAAAGATGTTATTGGCATTTCCTGTGATAGCAGGCTGTCCAAACAAACATCAGTACAAACAGTCTAAAACCTAATTTGGGGGGACCAGCAGTTAGCGTATGGCTATGTTGCAGAACTCCCATGTAGCCGACTGAGGTTCGAGTCCCAGACCCAGTAGCTTAAAATCATGCTGGGTGCATGTGCATGCGTGCGTGCCCAAGATCCTGAGAGGAGAATGGAGGAGAAGGGATTGCAGCATTGCCATCCCCTCTGGGGGGTGATTTCTCGCTTTCTGTCTCTGTCTCTCTGGCAAGCGCACAAGCCCTATAGCAAAAACCTCTCCAAAAAATAAAAAAATAAATAAAAACACCTAATTTGGGATACACATTTAAATTGCATTTGAGGACTAGGGCTCTCTACCTCAAAAAGAAACAAACAAAATCAGGGGATGTTTTACTTGACATTTATATACTGTGGACTTCACTTCCTACTCAGGTCACATGCAAAACAGGAAGACCTAAGCTACATCGAATATTTATTAAGCACCTATAATGTCTAAAGATCTGTGCAATTCTTAAAACTTTTTTAAAAAGGGGGAAAAAACCTCTGTTTTTAAGCACTTATTACTTCATTTTGTAAATTCTAAACATCTTGACAATACAATGAATCTAAACAACAAAAAGTTGATTAACAGTCAATTAAATATGTTGCAGATCAAAGATCTATATGTTATTGCGCCTAATTAAGTTGCTGTTTTTCAGCATAAAGCTCCATTGAGAAAAATTATAGAAGTTTTAGCAATAGAGTTTTGGGGATTCATGGAAAGGCACAGCCTCCCTTGCTAATCCAATTAGAACCTGGGCAGGGTGAGAATGGCAGCTGGAAGCTCAGCCGGCAGGGGACAGACTTGTCAGGAGGCTCTGACACCTCCAGGCTGAGGGGCCTCCAGCCTTCAAATGCAAAACCACTGAATGGGCCCTGACACTCTCACTTGGAAATGCACAGAAGAATGACTTCCTCTCAAGAGTGATGACGTTCCCCAGCTTGAGACGCTGCATTATAGTCCTAGACACCAAAGCCCTGGTGCCTCGGCAAGGCCCGTGTTGAGGATAATTTTGGAGGTCAAATGAACTACTCAGCACCCACACGATCACCAGCCCTGGTCTGGGCACTTCACCCATAGTAAATTAAGTCCCAAATACAGTAGTGCCTCTCTCCTTTACAGATAAGGACCACGAAGCCCTGAAAAGATGGGTAATCGCACCAGAGCCATGTGCTAGTGGTGGTAGGAAAGAGACAGCCGCAGTACCCTGACTACAGAGGCCAGAATCCTTGCTGTCGTTGTTACATTTCTTTCTTTCTTTCCCCTTCCCTTTTCTTCTTTCTTTCTTTTCCCTCTCTCTCCCTCCCTTCCATGAGACAGACAGGGAACAGAACAGGGTCCTGCCACACTGCGACCCCGGCCCTCCACCTCCACTCTTGCAGGTGGCAGGGTCACGGCCACATACGCACAGAGGCAGCACATGATCTCTTCTTTGCTTTATTAATTGCCAACGCACTTGCCAGAGAGAAACAGAGACAGAGAAAGCACTCCACAACGGACATAGACCCTTCTCCTCCATTTCTCTTCTCCGTCAGGAGTTTAGGTGCACACACACACCCGGTGTGTTTTTCAAGCCACCAGGGCCTGAATTTGAACCACAGTCAGCTAGGTAGGACCTGGCTTCCTACACACAGGGCTTAACCACGGTGCCACGGAGCCAGCCCCAGAGTCCTTTTTCTTTTAGTTTTTGTTTTTGTTTTTGTTTTTCCCATGGAGCATGTACACTCACAGGAGAGAGACAGCAAAACAGTGACAGGGAAAGTAAGAAATCACCCCCCAGGGGTGATGGCCATGTTACAATTCCTTCTCCACTCTCCTCTTGGGATTTTGGGCATGAACGCACATACCTGGCATGATTTTCAAGCCACCAGGTTCGGGACTTGAACTGTAGCTGGAGTTCGAATATGGGAGTCTAGCAACGTAACCACCACACCACCTGCTGGCCCCAGCTGGTTCTCCCTGAAGGGGTCTCGCCCTGCCTCTCTCCCAATTATGTAGCCGTTTTGTTTTGAGAGGTTTTTGCCATAGGGTGCATGTGTTTGCTGGAGAGATGGAGACAGAGAGAGAAAGTGAGAAATCACTTCCCCTCTAGGGGCGGGAATGACCCTGCCACAGTCCCTTCTCCTCCATTCTCCTCTTGGGAATTTGAGCATGCGCACACACACACACCCGGCATGAGTTTCAAGCCTCTGGGTCCAGGACTTTAACTGTAGTGGGTCATGTGGGAGACCAGCGCAGTAACTACTACGCCATCTGCTGGCCCCCAGTTACGGGGTCTTAAGGAGGTGCTAGCTCATTACTGCCCTAGTTCCCATGCGGGTATGAATCCGTCATCACCGCTGGAGGAATGAGCACTTCCACACAGAGGCTGGCTTTCCGCCAAGTCAAACTCATCCCAGTTTATAACTTCTTGCTTGTCCAGCCCCTGACTGACCCCTGACTCAAAGCCGAGAACTGTTCGGTTCAGACCCTACTCAGGAGGGGGCAACTGGCCAGGCAAAGAACAGAGAGAAGTTTCTTGGGGTTAATCAGGCCATCCAGCCTAGGCCTAGGAGTTCCAGGTCTCCAGACGTAGGCGGGTTAAACGAAACCTTATCCGCCAGCAACACCAATGCTGCACATTGTCATAATACGATAAGACTCCGGGAAGAAAACAAGGGGGCATGGCTCGTTCATAACAGTCAGAGAGCAGAGACGGCAGCAAAGGCATTGAACCCTCTTCCTTATTTTCTAGGTAAGAAATTCAAGGACTAGAGTGTTCTAGTTTTAAATAGACTTTTTTTTAAGTTTGTAATAGGGTGCATGCACTCGCCAGAGAGAGAGAAACAAAGAGACAGAGGCAAAATGAGAACTCATCCACGGGAATGGCCACACGGCAATCTCTACTCTGCCATTCTTTCCAAAGGACTTTGGGCACACATGCACGCACACTTGGTGTGATTTTTAAGCTACCGGGTCCAGGACTCAAACCACATAGCCAGCCTTCTGGGATCTAGCCACTTTAACCCTGGTGCCATCTGCTGGCCCTTAATAGACTTTAAGATGAGAATTTTTTTTTTTGGGGGGGAGATTTATTTTATTAATTATTATTATTAATAATTATTTATTTACTTTTAAAAAATAATTATTTTATTTAAGTTAATTATTTATTTTTTATGTATTCTAATTTGACCAGAGAGGACAGAATGAGAGAGAGAGAGACATAAATGAGCAAGCAAGCTGCCAGGTCCAGGACTTGAACCGTGGTTAGCCATGTGGAAGTCCAGCACCCTTAACAACCATGCCACCTGCCAACCCCTATTTATTTACTTTTTTAATTTGACCAGAGAGAGACAGAGGCACAGAAAAAGAAAAAGTGAAAAAGTAAGTCACCTGGTCTGGGACTAAAACCATGGTCAACCATGTGGGAGTCACCTGACAGTTCCACTATTATTATTTTTAATTTTCTATAGGGCAGGCACATGTGCTTACCAGAGAGAGAGAGAGAGAGACAGAGAGAGAGAGAGAACAAGCAGCTAGGTCGGGGACTCGAATCGCAGGTGGACATGTGGGAGCCCAGTGCCTTAACCACTACACCTGCTGACCCCTAGATGAGGTTGTTTTGTTTTGTTTTGTTTTTGGAGAGGTTTTTGCTGTAGGGCACGTGCATTCACCAGAAAGACAGAAAGAAAGAGACAGAAAGCGAGAAATCACCCCCCAGGGGGGATGGCCACGCCACAATCCCTTCTCTTGCATTCTCCTCTCAGGATCTTGGGCACGTACACACATGCTCCCGGCATGAGTTTAAGCCACCAGGTCTGAGATTTGAACCACGTTCAACTACATGGGAGTCCAGCGACATAGCCATTTACAACAACTGCTGGTCGCAAGGATTATTATTTTTTTAATGTAACCACAACACCATTACTCACGCTGGATGGACACACGTGTGGCCCCAAAATCCCAAGAGGAGAATGGAGGAGAAGGTACTGCAGCGTGGTCATCCTCCCTGGGGGGGTGACTTCTCACTTTCTGTCTCTGTCTCTCCAGCAAGCGCACACATCCTATAGCAAAAATCTCTTAGGGAAAAAGAAAAGAAACAGCAGAAATGGATTCCTCACAATTCTGGAAACTGAGAAGTCCAAGATCGAGGTGCCGCAGAGCTGCTGTCTGGTGAGGGCCATTTCTGTTTCACAGACGGTGCCCCAACTACGCCATCACATGGTAGGAGGGGCAATGAGCCCCCCTCTTTTGTAAGGGCATTAATCCCACTCACAGGGTTCTGTGTGAATTAGCCCTCATGACTAATCACAACCCAAAGGGCTTTACCTTTTTTTTTTTCCTTTTTAAAAAGGTTTTTGCCTTAGGACGTGAGTGTTACTTGGAAAGAGGACAGACAGAGAGAGAGAGAGAGAGAGAGAGAGAGAGAGAGAAATCACCCTCCAGGAGGGAAGGCCACGACACAGTCCCTTCTCCTCCATTCTCCTCTTGGGACATGCACACGTGATTGGTGTGATTTTTTCAAGCCACCAGGCCTGGGATTCGAACCATGATTGGCCATGTGGGAGTCCAGCACCTTACTTAGCCAATACACTGTCTACGGTCCTTTTTTTTAAAAAAAAAAAAAAAATGAAAGAAAGAAAGAGCTACAAGATACATGCACTTGCCAAAGAGAGACAGAGAAAGAGAGGGAAAGAACGTGAGAACCCTCCCCCCCCAATGAAGGACGGTCATGCCACTATCCTTCCTTCATCTCTCCCTCTCTCTGGGATTTTGAGCAATTGTGCACATACATCTGAAGTTCTTTTTCCTTTTTTTTTTTTTTTTTTCTTAAGAATTATTTTATTGGGACCAGCAGTTGGCATAATGGCTATGTCGCTGGACTCCCATATAGTTGACCACAGTTCGAGTCCCACACCCGGTGGCTTAAACTCATGCTGGGCTCATGTGCATGTGTGCCCAAGATCCCAAGAGGAGAATGGAGGAGAAGGGACTGTGGTGTGGCCATCACCCTTGGGGGGTAATTTCTCACTTTCTGTCTCTCTCTGTCTTTCTGGTGAGTACACGAACCCTACAGCAAAAACCTCTCAAAAAAAAAAAAAGAATGACTTTATTTAACTTTATTTATTTATTTATTTTTAATTGACCAGAGAGGGAGAGAGAAAAAAAAAATGAGAAAGCAAGCTGCCAGGTGTAGGACTCAAAACGCAATTGGCCATGTGGGAGTCCAGTGCCCTTAACCACCATTCCACCTGCCAGCCCCACCTGACATGTTTTACAAGTCACTGTGTCGTGTCTGGGACTCAAGCTAGGAAACTGACCAGGTAGGATCCAGCTATCTTAACCACAATGAAATGGGTTAGTCCAGGCTTTACTTAATACTGTCATCTTAGGGGTTAATATACACGTGCCCGCCAGTTGGTGTGGTGGTTAAAGTGCTGAACTCCCACATGGACTCCCACGTGGCCAATCATGGTTCAGGTCTAAGACCCAGAGCTTAATTTCTTACTCCCCAACACCCCAATCAAATTTTAAAAATAAAAATAATGGGCCAGCAGGTGATGTGGTTAGAGTGCTGTACTCCCACTTGGCCAACCATTGTTCAAGTCCTGGACTTGGTAACTTGCTTTGTCACTTTCCCTCTTTCTCTATGTCTGTCTCTGTCTCTGGTGAGTGCATGTGTCCTGTGGCAAATTTGTAAAATTAAATCATAATGAATAAAATTAAATAATCTCTTAAAATATAATCATAGCATATTCAATTAAATTTAAAAAAATTTTAATTAGGTTTTGGGGCTGACAGGTGGCCTGGTTGTTAAGGGTGCTGGATTCCCACATTGTTGACCACGTTTTGAGTCTGAACCTGGTAGCTTGCTTTCTCACTTTCCCTCTTTCTCTCTTTCACTGTCTCTCTCTGGTCAAAATTTAAAATTAATTAATTAATTAATTAAAATAAAGTAATTCTTTAAAAAAAATTAGGTGTCGACAGATGGAGCCGGCCTCATAGCACAGTGGCTAAGAGCTGTGCAGAGAGATCTGGGGCACCTTCGGCTGGCCACGGCTTGCGCCCTGACGGTCTGAAGAACACGCAAGGCACCTATACCATGCCCAGGATCCAGTGCGATGGAGAAGCAGAGAGCAAAAGATTGCAGAGTGACTGGGCCCAGCTGGAGGGCACGCTCTTCTTTTCAAAATGGATCAACTTCCCACATTTTATCCTTTCGGTGTGGTGAGATATCTCAGAGGGTTCCTTTCATAGCAAGTGTTTTTAAGGCACCACTTCCCTGAGACATCTCATCCTTTCCCTCACAGCCACTTTCCTCATTTACAAGTCACCTCACTGCATGCCTCTCACTGCGCATCTGCAAAACCAGCTGTTGCTACCAGAATTTCCAGTGTTGTCTCTTCTCATCTCTTCCCTACGTCTGCATCTCTCTTGTCCAGTTCTCTCTCTCAACCATCCATTTATGTAAAATGTCACAAGGGTTTGTCATTGAGAGACAAAGAGGCAACACAACTACACGCTTTGCTGTCTGTGCAAGCACTGACTAGCAGGTGCTCGGTGACCAGTCACCAGCGGGCTTTAAGAGAAGTGCTACAACTGGCCACAATCAAAGTATATCTATTCTTCATATCGTAATCTGTGGGATAACAAGCTGGTGATAAGCTTTTTACTTCATAGAACTGCTCATGGCTATCGTGTATACTGGACAGACTGAAATCCGAACCACTATCTAGGGGCTGGTGTTACGAAGACAATTGAAATGTGTGCATATCAGGACTGCGCAAAGCAAGGCCTACCTAGGATTTCTCTCAGTTAAAGATAAACCACCTACTTAAAAATTTACCAGTGAGGGCTGGCAGGTGGCTGGTGGGCAAGTGCTCCAAGTGTGTACAAGTCACTGGGAACTGAACCCATGACCTCCATGGAGATGCGGCATCGCCTGAGGAGCACGTTACCACGTGCCATTAGCCAGTCCACACTCACTCTCTCAATGTAAGTAAATACACGTGCATCTTCATATTCTTCTTTCCTTACTAAATAAAAGCTAGGATTATGATACATACTATCTTGAACCTCACCTTTAAAAATCATATATCTGGGGACCAGCAGGTGGTGTGGTGGTTAATGCGCTGGACACTCCCACATGGCCCACCGGAGTTTGAGTCCTGAATCTGGTGACTTGCTTTCTCACTTCCTCTCTCTCTCACTCTCACCCTCTGTCTCTCTCTGGTCAAATTAAAAACTAAGTGAATGAATAAATAAAATAATTATTAATTTTTAAAAAAAGTCATATATCTGATAGGCCAGCAGGTGGCGTGGTGGCTAAGGGCGCTGGACTCCCACATGGCCAACTACAGCTCGAGTTGTGGACCTATTGGCTTGTTTTCTCCCTTTCCCTTTCTCTGTCTCTCTCACTCTGTCCCTCTCTGGTCAAATTAAAGATAAGTAAGTAAATAAAGCTAAATAAAATAATTCTTTTTTTTTTTTTAATGTATGTGAAAGAGCACAAATAGTAGAAAATAAAGAGCCCACTTCACCCTTAAAGGTATATAATGCTTTATTCTGTTGAAGTACTAAGATTTAAAAAAACAAAAACTTTCAGGCCAGCTGTGGCATGGTGATTAAGGTGGCTGGATCCCACATGGCTGACTGTGCAGTTTGAGTCTTGGACCCGACAGCTTATAAACACACAAGGTGCACGCGCATGCATGCCCAACATTTCTAAAGGAGGGAGAAATGGAGAAGGGACTGCGGTGTGACCATCCCCCATGGGAGGCACTTCCTCTCTCCCTCTCTTCTCTTTCTCTCTGGTGAGTGCATGTACCCTCTAGCAAAATTTTAAAAGAAGAAAGAAAGAAAAGCTTCCTATTACTATTTCAAAACGTGATTATTGCCATTCTTTTGCTAATATATGTAGTTCTGCAGGGAATAGACTTGTGAACATCTTGTTTGTATTTTTTTCAGGATATCTTGAAGACAGACTCCTAGGAGTGTGCCTGCTAGATCAAAGGGTAAATGCAAATGTAATTTTGCTATGCACTGCCAAATCTCCTCATAGGGCTAGAACATTCTGCATTCCCACTACTATGTAAAAGAGTAAAGTACTTTTTTCCCTTGTAGTCTTATCAAGAGAACATGTTGTCAAGCTTTTTTCCCCCCAAAGTCTTTGGATTTCTTTACTCTGATAGACAAGATGTGAAAGCTAACAGTACATTTCATCTGCATAGATCTTATGCATGACTATTCTTTCCAATTAAAGGGACATTTAAAAACATAATTCAGGGCTAGCAGGTGGCAGGGTGGTTAAGGCACTGGATCGCCTCATGGCCAACTACAGTTTGAATCCTGGACCCAGTGCCTCGAATGGCATGCTGGGTGTGTGTGAGTGTGTGTCTAAAATCTCGAGAGGACAATGGAGGAAAAGGGATTGTGGCGTGGCCACCCTCCCTGAGAGGGTCCTTTCTCATTTTCCCTCTCTCTGTTTCTTTGCCCAGTGAGTGTGGACACCTCACAGCAAACTAAAAAATTAATAGTGATAATAAAAATTAAAAGGAGTGGCTGGTGTAGGTCACAGGTGTCAGAGAATTACAGCAAGAAAAGCAGAAACAGAATTAACCAAATGCTTAAAAATGCAGCTGAAATAAAAGATGTATAACTAAGCACCTCCAGTCAAACACAATGCCTGGCACTGATGATGGAGCAAACTCAAGAAAAAGAGGCAAGAGCCCATGCAGGTATTCTGACTTAGGACCAGGCTGAAAGGACTTCCACTCACGATGCAGTCTGAGAAACAAGCAGGCTTAGTGGTGTCAAGAGTGTGGAGAAGGGACCAGCAGTTAGCGTAATGGCTATGTCGCTGGACTCCCATGTAGTCGACCACGGTTCGAGTCCCGGACCCGGTGGCTTAAACTCACGCTGGGCATGTGTGCGTGCGTGCCCAAGATCCCGAGAGGAGAAGGGATTGCGGCATGGCCATCCCCCCCGGGGTTGGGGGGGTGATTTCTCGCTTTCTATCTCTGTCTGGCGAGCACACACGCCCTATAGCAAAAAAAAAAAAAAAACTCTAAAAAAAAAGAGTGTGGAGAAGTAGCCCACCACTTGATTCATCTTTCCACAATGTCAAGGCTTTATTCACATCAAATGTCCCTATAGGAAAGCAAGCACGCAAAGCAGGAAAGCGACAGGGAGATGCAAGCCTGCTCCAGGCTGAATACTGCACCGCCCCACCGAGGGGCTCTACGCTGAGACCGTCTGGACCCCTCACTGGAACAGGTCTGCCGGCCAGGATGAGGGCTTCCACAGGACGTCGTCTAGCGACAGGCACAGCACAGGTCTGCAGCCAAGCACCCCTGGGCAGCGCAGGTACCCAAGGCCCACAGAGTCCACAAGGCGGAGTCTGGTGAGTCCAACCTCAGACAGGTGAGCAAGCTCTGCCATAGGAGGGCCGGAGCTCGGCAGCTGCTCTGGTTCACGCACGGGGGTGGCACAAAGCGGAATGGCACTGAGTGGTCTGAGAGCTCGGGTCCATGCTTCTCCGAGACACGTCTGGTCGTGGCCACGTGTTCTTACTGTCCGTCCCCTGTGACTGTTTGGTTTATCATGGCTGGTTCTACTGCCGTGACTATAGCAGTTTATGAGTGGTTCAGGTGGCTGTTTATGAAAGGCTGCAAAAGCAGCTAAGTGTGGGGGACCAGCAGGTGGTGTGGTGGTTAAGGGCGCTGGACTTCCACATGGCCAACCATGGTTCGAGTCCTGGACCTGGCGGCTTGCTTTCTCCCTTTCCCTCTCTCTCCCTAACTCTTTCTCACTCTGTCCTTCTCTGGTCAAATTTAAATAAACAAACAAACAAGCAAATTAATTAACTAAGTTAAATAAAATATTATTTGTGAAAAAGCAGCTGCGTGTGGTGCTTGACCCAGGTGAGGCCATGGTGAGCAGAGCTCTATACAACTAGGAAACCGTACACTGCGGACTTGACTGCACAGCACTGTGTGATCATGAGAAATAAGCTACCACCAATGAGGCAGCGTTAAACAGATTATCCCGAAAGTCTCTGATGGAAGTAATTACACACTCCCTGCACGAATACCCTACTTTACAGCTTCCTTCTCGTTAAACCTATCGGCTACCATTTACCGCTTCCCTCCCACCCACAAGTCAGACTGCAAGGGTCACCGCCACCGAGCAGAGGTCGGGCCTGCCTCATCTCTGGAAGTCCAGGGCCCACGTGCTGCAGGTACGCCACAAATATCCCAGGTCTGAACGAACCACCCCTCCCGCAGAACGTGCCCAGACTTCCCCCGCGAGGACCTTTCTCCTAAATTACGAGTGCCGGCCACTCCCTGGTAAACCTTTCAAACACACTCAGCAAACGCTCATCAAGGGCCCGTGTGTGACAGCGTTGGACACTCTTGGCACTGGGATGTGACGATGAGTAACACACACAGTCCTCCACACCCTGAAGGGACTCGGTCTAGCATGAGAAACACAAACTGTGAAACAATGGGAAAAGGCTGGAGATAAGCCTCAGTGGGAATGTGGGCTGACCTGGGCCTGCGGGCCAATGGGGGAAAGGTGCGGTCAGAGACCCACAGAACCACTCCCAGCCCCCTACCTGGCGCACGCACACTGCCTCCCGGGGAAACTCCATGACGTCACTCTACTGCAAATACACCTTCATGGTCTGCACTAGGTCAAGGCTTACTTCCACGCCCAGTAAGGCCCATGGGCACCGTCGTCCGCATAGACTGGGCACTTGCTGTGTGCCAGACTCCACCCGGGAACCTCCCAAGTATTGATCTGGTTGATCCACACACATGACAAGGAGGGTGCTCTCTGCGTCTCAGTGTGACAGAGGAGGAAATGAAGTACAGAGGAATTAAACCTTGTCCTCGATGTCACACTCGGGGGCATGCCAGAAGTTGAGATGTACACTCTGTTCTGGTTCCAGAGAGGTCTTTTTTTTTTTTTCTTTTCAAATTGGACTAGCCCTATAGCCCAGTGGTTAAGGGGGCCAGATTCCACATAACTGATTAGGGTTTGAGTCCTAGTCCCAGTGGCTTGAAAAACACACCAGGTGTGGGCCAGCAGGTGGCATGGTGGTTAAGGGCGCTGGACTTCCACAAGGCTGACTGTGGTTTGAGTCCTGGACCTGGCAGTTTGCTTTCTCGCTTTCTCTCTCTCTCTCTCTCTCTCTCTCTCTCTCTCTTTCTCTCTCACTCCAACTCTCTCTAGTCAAATTAAAATAAATTAATTAATTAATAAAGTTAAATAATTCTTTAAAAAAAAAAAAAAAAAAACACCAGGTGCATGTGCAAGAGTGTCCATACTCCTGAAAGGATGGAGGGATGGAGAAGGGAACATGGCAGGACCACATCCCATTGGAGGTGCTCTCTCCCTCTCCCTCCTTCTTCTATCTCTGTCTCTGTCTCTCTCTGGTGAGTACATGCACCCTCTGGCAATTAACAAAAATTTACTTATTCATGTCTTCTGAGAGAGGCAGAGACACAGACTTGACTGCCTAGGTTTTTGTAACAGACTCTGACATTTTTTAAAAAAGAATTACTTATTTAATTTTATTTATTATTCTCATTTTTTATTTTGACCAGAGAGTGGGAAAGTGATAAAGCAAGCCACATGGTCTGGGATTCAAACCATGGTCAACCATGTAGAAATCCAGCACCTTAACTACCACACCACCTGCCGGCCTCTCCTTTTTTAAAAAATTATTTATTAAATTTTATTCATTATTTTTAAAATTTGCTATAGGACATGTGCTCTCACCAGAGACAGAGAAAAAAAGCAAGCTGCCAGGTCTGGAACTCAAACTACCATCAGCCAGGTAAGAGTCCAGCACCTCAACCACTACACTACCTGCTGGCTTCTGTCGACCTGATCTTGATAAAATTATGACTGCTTTACAAAACTCTGAGAGCTCATTACTGCCTACAGAAGAGCAAATCTCTGCAGCCAACGTGCACCTAGCTCTTGAGTGTCTTCCCTACCTTTCTCTTATACACTCTTTAGGATGACTCCCATTTGAAACTGTTCTGGCCATACTGCAATCCCTTCTCCTCCATTCTCCTCCCAGGATCTTGGACATGCACGCACACACGACTGGTGCAATTTTCAAGTCACTGGGTCTGGGATTTGAACTGCGGTCGACCATGTGGGAGTCCAGCAACATAACCGCTATGCCATCTGTTGGTTCCCGGTGTGATTTTCAAGCACCCAGGCCTGTGTGAAACCATGATATTGGTCATTTAAGACCCAAGCCACTTTAACTTTCACATCACCTGCTGGCCCCAAATACATTGTACTTTAATGTCATTTTAAATTTGTAAGTAAGGGCCAGCAAGTGGCATGGTGGTTAAAGGCGCTGGACTCCCACATGACTGTCCGCGGTTCAAGTCCTAGACCTGGTGGCTTACTCTTTCTCTCTCTTCGCTTTTTCTCTTGTCTGTTTCTGGTCAAAATTAAAAAAAATAATGATAA
Organism: Tupaia tana; assembly: GCA_026018925.1. Lineage (NCBI taxonomy): Eukaryota > Metazoa > Chordata > Mammalia > Scandentia > Tupaiidae > Tupaia > Tupaia tana. The sequence continues at coordinate 18,894,548 of JAKSZU010000017.1, forward strand.
TAAATAATTCTTTAAAAAATAAAATAAATTTGCAAGTAAACACATTAAAGAGGTAAAAGAGGGGACAGCAGGTGGCATGGTGATTAAAAACTAAGGTGCTGGATTCCCATGTAGGTTGACCGCAGTTCAAGTCCTAGACCTGGTGGCCTGAAATTTCAGGCCAGGAGTGTGTGAGTGCATGCCCAAAATCCCGAGAGGAGACTGGAGAACAGACTGTGGTGAGGCCAATTCCCCTGGGAGGTGATTTTTCATTTTCCTTCTCTCTCTCCCCCTGGCAAGCACATGCACCCTATGGCCAAAAAAAAAAAAAAAAGAAGAAGGTAAAAGGGGGTCTGATGATGGTGCAATAGTAAATGCCACACTCTACAAAGTAGCCTTATGTGAGAAGGCTACAAGTTGAAGTCTGGAAACTTCCCTGAGTAAGCTGGACACACACACACCTGTGAGCCAGGCTGACTGAAGCTAGGAGTGGATGGAGGTTTCCGGACCTTGTCAGGGGAACCCTCTGTCTCTCTCACTCATGGAATAAACAAGTGAACTATTAAAAAGGCATGAAAAAAAAAAGAAAACTAGTGTAATATACTTTAATGATGCTTTATTTACAACCAATATAACCCAAATTAATTAGAAGTTATTGACGGGACTTTTTTTGTTTAAGAGAGATTTTTGCTATAGGGTGCATGCACTCGCCGGAGAGACAGAGAGACAGAAAGCGAGAAATCATCCCCCCCTGGGGGGGGGGGGGCGAGTGACCGTGCTGCAATCCCTTTTCCCCTACTCTCTTCTTGGGATTTTGGGCATGCACGTACATGTGCCCAGCGCGTGTTTCTTTTCTTTTTTTTTTTTTGGGGGGGGGGAGGTTTTTTGCTATAGGGCGTGGGGATCTTGGGCATGTATACACATGTGCCCGGCATGACTTTCAAGTCCCTAAGTCTGGGACTCGAACCGCCATGTGGGAGTCCAACAACATAACCATTACGCCATCTGCTCGTCCTTTTTGGGCTGATTTTATGCATGCTCATATAGACAGAGCTCAATCTTCCTCCCATAAAAACAGGGTTACATCTTTGGTTCTGTTCTGTACCTTGTGCTATATCATGCCATCTTGCTAGACACAGATGATATCCTTTTAATAGCTGTTTAATTTTCGATTTCGTAGGTGCAGCCTACAAAACTGTAAAACTCAATTCCCCATTGATGGACTGATTCAAGTGTCTTTCATTTGAAAGGAAAAGAAATAATTCACGATGGAGCCATAAATGGCATGGATGTTAAGGTGCTGGACTCCCACTTGGTTGACTGCGGTTCGAGTCCTGGACATACCAGCTTGAAACACACTGGGTGCATATACCTGTGTACCCAAAATCCCAAGAGGAGAATGGAGGAGACGGGATTGTGATGTGGCCATCCCTGCTGGTGCTGGGGCGGGGGGTAATTTCTCACTTTTTTGCTCTCTGTCTTTCTCTAGTGAGCACACATGCATTATGATAAAAAAAAAAAAAATTGGGGGCCAGTAAGTGGCATGGTGGTTAAGGGCGCTGGACTCCCACATGGCCCACCATGGTTCAAGTCCCAGACTTGGAGGCTTGCTTTCTTACTTTCCACCTCTCTCTTTCTCTCTCTCTGGTCAAATTAAAATAAATAAATAAATTACACTAAATAAAATAATTCTTTAAAAACAAAAACAACATTAAAAAAAACACAAAAAGCCCTCAGGACAAATGCACCATCTCTGGCCAAGACCTTGGATTTCACTCACACACCCTGAACAGCAACCAACGCAGATCACTGAAGGAGGGGGGCGGCACCGCCAAGCCCTGAGGCCGAAGAGCACAGTGCTCTGCCCCCTACCAATGGGCCTCTTCTCTGCTTGTTTTCCTTCCCGATGCAGTAAGAAAAAACTCTAATACAGATAGAATAAAGTATAATACAACACACGTAGATAATACATGCCGTCTTCCGCCTTCCTCTGTCTTTCTTCCCCTTACAGAAGATGCATTTCCCGACCCAGTACCAGCCCCCACACGGACATAAAAGCGCACCTATGGCTCTCCTTCTCCGTGTGTTATGCGAAAGCTCTCCTTAAACGGTCCCCTCGAGACCCTCGTAAGGCAGACGTTATTTCCTGCGCTGCCCCATGATTTACACAGCAGCTTCTCCCCCTTTTCCGTCCCAGCAGTGGTCCCAGAACAGGATGTTGCTCATAAATCTTCGCCCCGGCTTACCCACCACCCACCGACCAGCTTATTTTTACAACAGTCCTATTTCCCAGACCCCCTGAGTGTAAACCCCTCTGTCAGGTCACAGAAGTGCTGGTCCTGAGGACTTGGCCCACCATAAGAACCAAGCACGAAATGTCGCACATACAGAAAATTCTGCCAAGGGCTATGAACAAACATCACTGTGTTAAAAATATTTATCTTACATCCAAAGAGACAAAAATCAGGCAAATCACTCAGACATAACCATGTCTCGACGGCAGAGACCAACTCTCATTCATCTTTGGTATTTTACTGAATAGTTACTATATCCAAGTAGAAGCTCAGCTGTTGGAAACACCAAGCCATAGGGCTAGAAGTGATTGGCATCGAGGCTCAAACCCCCACTGTGTCCAGGAGGCACCATGTGGATTATAAGATGATCCTGGAGGGGCTGGCAGGTACCATGGTGGTTAAGGTGCTGGATTCCCACAGGGTCGACCACAGTTTGAGTCTTGGATGTAGTGACTTGCTTTCTCACTTTCCCTCTTTCTCTCTCTCTCTCTCTCTCTCTCTCTCTCTCTAGTGAGCACGTGTGCCCTATAGCAAACTTAAATAATAATAATAAAATAATTTTTTAAAAAAAGAAAATATAATCCTGAAGGCTAAAACTTAATGTTATTTTCCTTGTTGGGTTTTTAACTCACTTAATCCAGTTACCCATTTTTTCTTGACTATTTCCTCCTTTTGGAAAGAAGACGCCGATCCTATGTCTGTCCCACCACTATTTTGGAACTAGATAACCTTGTCTGTTGAACTTCGTAAGCTCACTGGAACAAATTTACCTAGGGATCATACCTTGAGTCTCAGATGAGACTGGACTTTGGACTTCAGTGTTGAAACTGAACAAGTTAAAACTTTCAGAGCTATTAGGATGGAATAACTGTATTTTGCATGTATTAAGAAGGACAAGAGTCTTGGAGGGGCCAAGAAGAGAATGCTATGGTTTGGATGAGGTTTGTTGCCACCAACTCTCACATTGAGGCTTGGTCGCCATGTGGCAATGTTGGGAGGTGGCGTCTTTAAGGTGTTTGGGTCATGGGTGGATTGGTAGTGTTTTCTTCTATGGTAAGGAGTAAGTTCTTGCTTTCCTGGGACTAGATTTATTGGGTTGTTGGGAAATCATGACACATTTTTGCATAGAAAAGATAAGTCATGATTCTTCCGACAACCCAATGGTTACTGAGAGAGTGAGCTGTTATATGGAGAGGTTGTCTCTTGTATTTTCATCATCTGAAACAGAAGGCTGTTCCTCTGCCATGTTTTGTTTTTGTTTTTGTTTTTAATTTTATTTATTTATTCACTCTAATTTGACTAGAGAGAGACAGGGAGAGAGAGAGAAGGAGATTGAGAAAACAAGTCGTCAGGTCCGGGACCAGAACCACAGTCGGCCATGTGGGAGTCCAGCATCCTTAACCACCATGCCACCTGCTGGCCCCTCTGCCATGTTTTAACACAACATGAGGCCTTCACCATATGCCACCAGGTACAGCCACCCAATCTTGAATTTCGCAACATAACCGTGAACGAAATAAAGCTCTTTTCTTGATAAATTACCCAACCTCAGGTATTCTGTCACAGCAACAGAAAAGCACTAAGACAGAAAATCATTTCTGGGTGGCACTGACAATTTTCATTCACTCTAAATGTATTTATTCATTTATTTTAAAATTTTATTTAACATTATTTATTTATTTATTTTATTTGACCAGAGAGGGACAGAGTGAGAGAGAAAGAGAGAGTGAGAGGGGAAAGTGAGAAAGCAAACAAGTCACCAGGTCCAGGATTTGAACCGTGGTCAGCCATGTGGGAGTCCAGCGCCCCCAACCACCACACCACCTTCCAGCCCCCACTCTAAACGTATTTAAATAACGTACTGAATATCATTACATTCAGATAGACCACCAGCCTTCAGAGACACCAAAACCACAGCTCTTAATCAGCTGTCCCACGGCAGAATCTTGTGAGAAAGATAAACACAAAAAGCAACTTAGGCAAATGAATGCTGTAATGTGAGGGGTATCTTCGAGAAGCAGGAGACCAGCACTGCCTGAGGGTGAGAGGGGAAGTTTCTCAGAAAGGTTGAACCACAGTTTCAGCAGTGAGGCTCTCAACTGCCCCTTCGTGCTTTCTTCCCTTAGCCAAAAGCTTCTCCTTGTTTCTCTCCAACCTCGGCAGCTTCTTTTCAACATCCTATGGCTTCTTGCTACTTAGTTGTCATTAAGTTGCTACTCGCTTTCCTCTTTCTGGGCATTCTCATCCTCTCACTCCCTTGGGAAATCTCTTGCACAGCTGGGATTCCATTTCTACTGAAAAAAAAAAAGCCTATCTTAAAACCAGAGCTTCCCCTCCCTGGTAAATTAGACTTAGAGAACCAATGATCCACTTGGTATGACTACTTCAAAGAAGTTTCCATCAGCAACTCAAGCTTAGACCACTCAAAAGGAACATGTACCACCATGAAGTCTCCACTTCATGATAGCATCTCCCTGTGACAAAACCAAATGAAGTATGGTTTGGTTTTATTTATTGACCTCATTTATTTTTGCCAGAGACCACAAGTACTTGCCAGAAAGAGAGAACAAGAGAAAGCACTCCTCAAAGGGCATGACTACACCACAATCCCTACTCCATCCTTCAGGATTTGGGGCCCACGATGTTTCTCAGGCCTCCAGGGATAGAACTCCAACCAAGGTCAGTCAATGGGATTCAGCTCCCTTAACCACTCGACCGCAGTACTTGCTCCTTTTATTTTTATTTTTTATTTATTTTTTTTTGAGAGAGAGATTTTTGCTATAGGGTGTATGCGGTTGCCAGAGAGACAGAAAGTGAGAACTCACCCTCCCCCCCGGGGGTGGGGGATGACCACGCCACAATCCCTTCCCCTCCATTCTCCTCAGTAGACCTTTGGAAAGTGTGCACATGCACCTGGTGGGAATTTTAAGCTGCCGGGTCTGGGAACTCGAACCATGATCAACTACGTGGGAGTCCAGTGACATAACCATTATGTCAATTGCTGGTCCCAGTACCCGGTGGCTTAAACTCACACCGGGTGTGTATGCGTGCGTACCCAAGATCCTGAGAGGAGAATGGAGGAGAAGGGATTGCAGTGTGGCCATCCCCCCTGGGGGGTGATTTCTTGCTTTCTGTCTCTCTTTCTGGCGAGTGCATGCGCCCTATAGCAAAAACCTCTCAGGAAATAAAAAAAGAGACTCAGTGTGAAAAGGTCACGTGAGTGAGGGGAGAGGGGCCTAGAACTAGGCAGTGACAGACAGGGATGAGGAGAAAGGCCTTGGAAGGGCAGGCACATCAGCAAATCCTAAAGGGTCGACCAGCAGACTGAGCCAAATAGCTTTTAAGGACTCCAAGATGCCCACAAGCCTAATGATAATACTAGCAATATTGCCTTTCTGTGAGCCAACATGGAGAAAATACCTTCAAAACACAATTATTTCTGGTCGTTTGGCACCAAAGTCTTTCTAGAGACAGGCTTGGGATGCCCATGAAGGAAATCAGACACTGCCCTGTGGGATATACCCGTCACCTCCTTGTTGCTCCCGTGGGATATACCCATCACCTCCCTGTTGCTCACGCAGGGTATACCCCACTTCCCTGTCGATGAAGAACCGGCCAAGAGCAAAGGCTGAGCAAGCACACGTAGAAACTAAAACTAGCTCCAGCCAGCACCCTGGCTGACTCCGACAAAAATGCTGCTGAGATGACATTGACAAATGAGTGTGAAAAGCAAAATACAGGTGACTTTTAGGTGCTGTGGCGTAAGGCTTGCCCGTATTCTAAAGCAATTTGTTTTTAAAAGGTCAATGAAGACAACCAGGTAGCAGTAAGCCATGGCGTACACGATGCTGAAGACTTTATCCACGGGCCTTAAAATGCTGTTTTCAGTAGTTGGGTCAACATGAAGTAATTGTCCCCAGAAACAAGTTAACCCATTGGTAACAGAGCAAAGACTTTGGGTTGTTTTTCCAAGAAAGGTCAAACAAATATCTATTACAGTCATTCTCCCTGTCCACCCTCCTCCTCCCTGGGACAACCACTCCATCAGCCAAACCCAATCACTCATTCACGGCGGGTTATTTGCAAAGCACAGAGAAAATACTGAAGGACTTCATTGGTGTCTCCTGGAAAAGCAGTTTACAAGTGAAATGCATGAGGTGGAGAGAAATAGGTTGGGTAAGTCAGGAAAGAAAGCAAACAATCACGTGAAGTGCAGATTAAACAGTATTAAACCACGGGCTGAAGAGGAGTACCCTGCCACCTGACTTCAGCCATCCCCTGTGCTCTCGGCTCTCGGGCTTGTCCTTTATAACCTATTGAGGAACACTTTTTTTTTTTGGAGAGGTTTTTGCTATAGGGCACGTGCGCTCACTAGAAAGACAGAGAGAGACAGAAAGCGAGAAATCACCTTTCTGGGGGGAAGGCCACGCTGCAATCCCTTCTCCATTCTTCTCTCGGGATCTTGAGCACACATGCACATGCACATGCACCCGGTGTGAGTTTAAGCCACTGGGTCTGGGACTCGAACTGTGGTCAAGTACATGGGATTTCAGTGACATAGCCATTACGCTAACTGCTGGTCCCAGGAACACATTTTTAAAGATGCTTTTTAGATACTATCATTCTGAAATACTGTCCTACTTGAAAAATCAACACCACCTTAATTTTTATTTATTTATTTTTAGTTTGCTATAGGACAAATGCACTTGCAAGAGAAAGACAGGAAAAGACCATGAGAAATCATGGCACGGGTGTGGGGTGGGGAATGAGGTCACACTGCAATCCCTTCTCTTCCACTCCCTTCTCAGGATTTTAGGTACACACAGACATGTTTTTAAGCCAGTGGGTCTGGGATTCGAACTGCACAGTCAGCCATGTGGGATCCAGTGCCTTACTCACCACGCCACCTGGCTGGCCCAACACCTCCATTCTTAAACCAAGCTCATCTGTCATCAAATTCTCCCCAGAGGAACACAGGTCTCTGCCGGATGTTGAAAGATGAAGTAAAATGAGAACTGCTACCGCTTCTAACCGTTGAGAGGCTGGTTTGCGGAGAGGGCCCCCACCCGTCATCTGCACAGGCCACAAAGCGCTCTCAGTGAGCACACAGCCTCTCACCGCATGGATGACAACAGCTCCCACAGACAAACGAGAGACTTCTTTTTCAGGTGTGTTTATTTCTTCCATGCGAATGACAGCGACAGAGGCAGGCACTCCCCACAGGGTCTTCATGCTGTGACCCACTCCCAGCCTCAGCCGGCTGGGTCGCAGGCCCAAGCACATGTACCCACGTAGACAAAGAGGCCTCGGGAGATCACCCAGGACTTCGCCGTGACGATCCAGCACTGCGGAGTGCCACATACCCCTGCGCCATGCACCTGCACCCCGGGCGGGCCTCACCTGCAGCGATTCTAACTTCCGTGGCACCACCGACATCCCTGATTTTATAGCTAATCTTCTCATCTCTTTCCTGCCATCAGGTTAATGTGTCATCTGTCCCCCTCCCATCCTGTTTGTCCCATCCTACCCTTCCACGGCCCCACGTAAAGAAACCAGCCTTGCTCCGTAACTGGAAAGCGTGGAGTCTGACTACTGCAGCCATGCTGAAACAACCTCCTAGGGGCAACGCTTCAGCTTCTCCTCACTTACGTCAGAAAAGAACAGTCAACCAGACCACTGAGGGTCTCCAGCCTAAGCCTCAGAATTCCAAACTCAGAAAATATGTTCCTGCCACCAACTTCTAAGGAGACAATATGGGACAGGAGTTAAGAAACATGGGTGTCTGGTGACAGGAGGAAGCTGGCTTGACCATCTGCCACTGAGTCAATTAGCCCTTCCTCTCCCTTCTCCATCTGCAAAATGTGCACTCATAAGGAACTGTGCAACTGGGGCTGAGAGAACTAGTGGTTAAGGGAACCGGATCCCACACGGCCAACTGCACGTTCGAATCCCAGCCCGGCAGCTTGCAAAACACACCGGGTGCTTGTGTGTGCATGCCCAAAACCCCGGCAGTATGAGAAGTAGAGAAGTGACCACAGCATCAACACGTCCCATTAGGGGTGCTTTCTCCTTCTCCCTCTCTCTGTCTCTCTCTAGTCAGTGCAGGTGCCCTCTGGCAAAAATAAGAACCTAAAAAGGAAGCGATGTGACTGAAATGTGTGTGCCTATCCGATACCAGAACAGAGGCTGGTTACCGTGCTCATTAAATATTAGTTGCTTGGGCCAGCGGGTGGCATGGTGGTTAAGGCAGCTGAACTTCACAGGGCTGACTGTGCTGTTTGAGACCCGGATCCAACGGTGAGAAACACGCAGCGTACACGTGAGTGCATGCCTAAAATCCCAAAGGGAGGAGCGGAGCAGAAGGGATTGCAGCCTGCTCGTCCTCCATGGGGGGCTTTCTCCTTTTCCCTTTCTATCTGTCTCTCTAGTAAGTGCGTGTGCCTTCTAGCACATTAATACACACATAACATAAAGTGGCTGTGCTCTTGTGGCAACTGTCCTACAATGCCTTTGGGTGTACGTTAACTGGTCATTCTCCCACGCTTTCCCTGTCCCAACATAAAGTTGGAAGGAAGGCCTTGAATGCACGCTTATCTCGAGGTGAGACACCTCAGCTGCAGGGCGGCCTCTGCCAACGGCCAGGGATGCTGTACTCCTCTCCAGCTGTGACCTCGGCTCCTCTCAGACCTTACAGCTGGTCTGGGAGGTAGACTCAGAAGGTGCTGACCAAATATTTGGGCCGTCAGTAAACACAGCACACTCTTGGATGACCAGCGCCTTCCCACTCGCACGCGGGTGACAAAGGGCAGTCTCTGAGCAGCCCTTGTTTAAAATCTGGTTAGGGCTTGGACCGACGGCAACAGCGGAGCCGAGTGAGTAAACAGCGAGAGATAAGCTCGGAGGGAGGTGCGTACACAGGAGAGGAGCTGGCTGAGAGTGGGCCTTCAGCTGCAGGGCTGAATTAAGACAGCAGAGTCCAAGTCTTCATTGCCTACAATGCTGCCCCATTTGGAATTCGGCGGCTTCCAGTGCCAGAAAGTGTTCAAATACGACAGCTTCAGTGAGAAAGTTTGATCGTAGGCAAAGCCCTGCAACTACACAAGTAAAAAGCATGCTTTTTCTTTTAGAAATTATTTTTGCCATAGGGTGCAAGCACTCGCCAGAGAGACAGAGATAGAGAGACAGAAAGTGAGAAATAAACCCTCCAGGGGGTATGGCCATGCCACAATCCCCTCTCCTCCATTCTCTTCTAGAGATTTTGGACACACACACACACACACACACACACACACACACACACAGACCTGGCACAAGTCTCAAGCCATCCAGTCCAAGACTGGAACAGCAGTCAACTACATGGGTGTCCAGCACCTTAACTACTGCACCACCTGCTGGCCCCGAAAGCATACTATTTAAAACCATCACTTTTTCTTTTTACAAAGTGCTACAAAATTGACTTAAAAACTGACCTTTTTCTTGCAACATTGCAGTTTATCTTTTGATAGTGGATGGATAATGGAGTAGAGAAGGGAGCTGTGGCCTCAGTCTCCCCTGAGGAAAAGGCACTGAAATGCTGTCGTCTTCCACCTCATTGTAACTAAAACACAGGGGGACCCACTGCACTTCCATTCTCAACACAGGGAGGGTTCCTGCAGGACCGCCTGGGCACAGAGCTTTTCCAGTATTTGGGAACTGTTGCGGGATGACTTCTGGGATGATAGCCAGGTTCATGGTGTTTCAGACAAAGGATTGAGTGAGACACGCAAAGAGCGAAAGGAAAAGGGAGTTTATTAAGCAAGAGCAGAACGACACTCCTGAGAGGTAGGAGCAGGCCTGAGTGGACACAGAGTGGCTCACAAGGCCCCGGCAGTTGCTTTCTACAAGGCTTACCATTTTCTAATCTCGGTCGTGTCGCTTGATCATTGGCTGGGCCCACAGATTGTTCTCATCTCATTGGGTCGATCAAATGTGGCTGGGCCCACGGATTCGTCTCATTGGCTCTATCAAATGTGGCTTCATCACATTCCCCTACTCATTTCCTGCCTGCATTGCCCTGGGCAGAGGACTTTCTGCCCAGATCGGTTGTTTTTTTTTTTTCTGTCTAGCCACAGGGGCAGATGCTCCAGCTCCTCATCCACTTCCATTTGCTAGCTTTCTCCTGCCTCAGAACCAGGGCAAACGCCAGGAACGCTGGCTGCTTCTTGTAACTTTCACGAAGATCTCCTGCAGCACGGAAAAGAAACGTGCAGCGGCCCCAGGCTAGCCACTAGAAAACCCTGTTTTCTTTTAATTAAAAAAATTTCGAGGTCATCCCTCAGCTTTGTTTACAAGTAATGAGTCCAGCAGCCCCCATTTATCACCCCTGGAGATTCTTTTACACTTTGATGTGAAAAGACCCCGGGCCCATTGTGATGTCAACTACTCCAACAGCAGCCCTTTCATTTGCAAACGAAGCCCGGCCCCCACGAAGAACCAACTGTCAGAAAAACATTCATCGCCTTTCCTTCCAATTATTTATCAGAGACAGGGGAGAGAAGCTGGCTTTAGGACATCTTTCAAAAAATGGTTCCCAGCTCATCCCTCCGCGTTGCCGACCGTCGCTGGCTCTCTCCAGAACGTGTCTTCCCAGGTCCCGCCACTGTTGGAAAGCAACCTTCTCTCTGCAACCATCCCATCTGGAAAGACTTTCTCTTTCCTTTCCGCTTCCATAAAAAACGCAAGGGGTCTGACTTATCATTTAGGTGTTCCTCCCTTAGGGCAACTCAGACATTTTCTCCAGGCCAGGGACCGTACCAGCACCCTGAGCCCTCACAGACACTCGACAACCCCAACCGTGTGGCCAAAGGGCATCCACTTTCCCCATCTTTACCAGTCTTGCAAATGAAAAGAAATGGAGCATAAAGGTAGTTTAAAAAGAAAGGAAAATGTAATGCTTTCCTGCAGTATTTAAAAAGTCTGAGGTGGTCGTCAAAAAGACAAAGGCAATTTTTGAAACGTCACGTTTTTAAACCAAACTATAATATACATTTTTAAAAGTGCAGAGCTCACTCGGATTTTCACAGTGACTTACCCTTGGAACCAGCACCCAGGTCAGGACGCAGAACAATGGCAGCACTCCTGTGCAATCTGACTGTTTCAAACAAAAGAACTTATCTTGAATGGGATCAAACTTGGAGTTAGCCATTCTTCAGGAGAGACAGGGATGGAGATGGAGAAAGGGTCGCTCCACCTCTGCCCGGTGACATTTGGAGGTGGAAAATTCCTTGTGGTGAGGGCTGGCCTGTGTGCTGTGGGCTACTTAGCAGCGTCTCTGGTCTCCACCCACTAGATTGTGATGACTAAAGATCTCTCCAGACCCTACCAGATGCCCCCCCACTCTGGGGGGGAATGGAAAACAGCTCTGTTCCCACTCAAGAACCACTACACAGAAGAGAGACTAATACGTCAAAAAGTAGAAACAGGCCAGTGTGCGGAGCAGGACAGGGACTCAGCTTGTTCCTTCAACCCGTCAGCGCCCGCACCTCACAGACTCCCAGAGAAGCCTTGTAGACAAGACCTAGGGCAATGTGTGAATTTGGTGTGCTTGAATGAGGATGTAAAAAAAAATTGTTTAATTGCTAGAAGGTACCTGGGCCAGAGACAGGGAGACAGAAGGAGAGGGGAAAAGCACCCTCCTAATGGGGCTGTTAACACCACAATCTTTTCTCTTCCTTTTCTCTATGCTATCGAGATTTTTCTCACACACCCTTATGTGTCCAGGATGTTTGTTTTTTGTTTATTTATTTCAAAGATTTTTGTTGGGGCCGGCAGGTGGCGTGGTAGTTAGGAACGCTGGACTCCTATGTGGCTGACTGCGGTTCGAGTCCCGGACCTGATGGCTTGCTTTCTCTTTCTTATTCTCTCTCTCTCGCTCTCTCGCTCACTCTGTCTCTCCCTGGTCAAATTAAAATAAATAAATAAAGTTAAATAAAATAATTCTTAAAAATAAAAAAAAAACTTTGTGATAGGAGGCCATGCACATTTCAGCTCTCTAGAGAGAGAGAAAGTGAGAAATCACACCCGAGGGGGATTGCCACACCCAGTCTCCTTTCCTCTATTCTCCTCTTGGAATTTTGGGTACACACATACACACTCACTCACCCGGTGTGATTTTCAAGCCACCGGCTCTGGGACTCCAATTGCACAGTTAGCCATGTGGGATCCAGTGCCTTAAACTCTATGCCACCTGCCTGGCCCTGTCTCAGCATGTTTTTTAAGCAGCTGGGGTGGGAATTCAAACTCCACAGTCAGCCTGTGGGGCCTACTGCTTTAATCATTAGGCCACTGAGCTGGCCCAACCTCTATTTGTCCTTCTCCCTCCCTTCCTTCCTTCCTTCTTTTTTTTTTTTTTTTTTTTTTTTGTAAGACAGGGTCTCATCATCTAAAAATCCTGCTACACCAGCCTCCCTGGGGAGACTGCGGAGGCCACAATGCCGGATTCTTCCAGACAAGGTCTCGCCTAGACCAGCCTCGAACTCACAATCCTCCTTCCTCCACCTCCTGAATCGCTAGGATTACAGCACACACTGGAGCAGGAACACCTCCATTTTGAACTCCTGTCTGTACTGGAAACTTGCTTTCTCCTTCTGCCGAGAGTAAACGGAGTGATTCGCATTCTTAGCCTTTTTGCTAAAAAGCCTGAAACTCCCTACCTCACCTTAAGACATTCCATGGTGATAGGACCAACAGCCACAGACCCATTTGCTCTCGACCATAAAGGTCATTAAGATTCCATTGTGTTTAGGTAAGGAATGATTAACCTGCTTGTTGCGCTTCTGTAAACTGCTTCTGTAAGCCCCTACCCTTTAGGGCCCACCGTGCCTTTTCTTGTGATTACTACGGCCTGGAAAAGAACGGAATTTTTGCCTTTATAAGCACCCTTCACCTTGCACTCGGGGCTGTGGGGTTTTTGAGAGACATGCGTCCTCCCGTACGCGGCCAGCTCCATCAATAAACTCCAATCCTTCGGCCGTGTCTGGACGTCCTCTTATTTGTCGCTGATTTGATGATAACACCACCCTTGTGTCTGGAAGTTAGGCTGTACCAGGAATCAAACCCAGGACTCCCTGTGGTCTTGATCTGAGGAGCACCTGACCACAGCTCGGCCAGGATATAACAATTTGGAAAGACATTTCAAAACCATCTGGAAAGTTTGGGTATGGGTTGGGTATTAGATGAATACAAGATGTTAAATTTCCTTAGCTAGTCGTTTGTTTATGATTTGCTAGAGAGAGTGTGTATTCACAGGGCAGAAAGATAGAAGGAGAGTGAGAAAGTCCTTCCCGTGAGGGCTGGTCATGCCACCATCTTTTCACTTCCATCTCTCCCTTCTTTGGGGATTTTGGGTACAGACACACTCGTGTCTGGTGTTTTTCAAACTGCCAGGCCCAGGACACAAACCACACAGCCAGCCAAGTAGAATCAGCTGCCTTAATCTACAAGCCACCAGCTGGCCGAGGCAAGACCCTTTCAAGACCCTCTCTCTCTCTCTCTCTCTTCTCCTTCCTGTCCCCTTCTTTCTCTAGATAAATAATTAAATTTTTAAAAAATATTTTAATAAAGGAAAAATGGGACAGGTTTTTTTTTTCAATTGTGGCAAAATCTTGAGACATGTTATATCTGGGAAAAGGGTACTATATTTAAGAACTTGAATATTTTGTCTCCATTAATGTCTGAATATTTCCATGATTAAAAATTTTATCTTAGGGGCCAGCAGGTGGTGTGGGGGTTTGGGTGCTAGACTCTCACATGGTTAACAGTGGTGTAGGTCCCAGACCTGGCAGCTTGCTTTCTCACCTTCCTTCTCTCTCTCTCTTTTTCTCTCTCTGGTGAGAGTATATGTGCCCTATAGCAAAAATAATAAACAAAAAATCAAATTAAATAGGAATCAGCAGTTGGCACAATGACTGTGTCACTAGACTTCCATGTAGCTGACCTCGGTTTGATTCCCAGACTTGGTGCTTAAACTCATGCCGGATGTGTGTGTGTGTGTGTGTGCGTGCGTGCCCAAGATCCCAAAAGGAGAATGGAGAAGGGATTGCGGTGTGGCCATTCCCCCTGGGGGGTAATTTCTCGCTTTCTGTCTGTTTCTCTCTGTCTTTCTGGCAAGTGCACGTGCCCTATAGCAAAAACCTCTCAAAAAAATTTAAAATATTAAATAAATAATTCTTTTTAAAATTTATTTTAGGGCCAACAGGTGTCACAGTGGTTAAAGGGCTAGAATCCTACATGGTGGACCACAGTTCAAGTCCTGGACCTGGCAGCTTAAAACTCACACTAAGGATGTGTGTGTGCATGCCCCAAATCCGGAGAGTAGAATGGAAAAGCGATGTGGTGTGGCCATCTTCCCAGAAGGTGACTTCTCACTTTCCTTTTCTCTGTCTCTCTGTCTCTCTGTCTCCCTGGCAGGCGCATGTGCCCTATAGTAAAAATCTCTTGCAAAAAAATTTTTTTTAAATCAAGGAGAGAAAAGAAAGAATAAGAGAACTGTGCTAAGTCTATGTTAAATTAGATTATTGTGGCCAAAAAGGGCCCAGGCCAATATTAACTTTCCATTGCCGCTACGTTGCACGAGATAGTTCTCTCACTCTCAGCTTTCAGACTTTCTCCTTGATAATGAGAAGTCTTGGACAACTTTATGCTTTCAGAAGATCTATTAAACCATAGTTATGAACGCTATCCACTAACATCCTACCTAGACAAATATATACACTCAGCTCTCTACACTATTTTTAAATGCTTTTAAGGCACCACAAATGGTTTCACTCTGTACTGCAGGTTACAAAAAGGCATCATCTGTTGAAAGCAGCAGAACTTGCTAGTCAAAAGCAGAAATAAAACTTTTTTTACTTGCATTCAGTACAAAAATTTTAAAACCTGTGTCACCCAGTGGTGTGGTGGTTAAGACAGCTGGATCCCACACAGTTGAATGCACAGAGTCTTGGACCCAGCAACTTGAAAAATACGCTGGATATGTGTGCATTGGTGCCCAAAATCCCAAGAGAAAAATGGAGAAGGAATTATGACCTGGCCATCCGCTCTGGGAGGTGCTTTCTCACCTGCACCCCCCAACCCCGGAGAGTGCATGCACCTTATGACAAAAAATAAAATTCCTGAGCAAAAACAAACTCACTGCTCCAGCATTCCCTATAGCCTGATCCACATATCCACAACTTCTCCCGAGCTTTGCTTTCCCCAGTGAAATAAGGTGGCTAATCTGATTACTTTATGGAGCTGTCACGAGGTACAGAAAACAAAACTCTGATTCTAAAATAATGTCTCCCACGCTCCTAAAACACAGGGGGAAGTGGATCTGCAGTTCTCCCTAACCCTGTCCCACAGACACCAAAGGAAGCTGACTGCTACTGCATCAGAAGAAAAGGGCTGTTCTAATTGTATCTCTCAAAGAAGAGCTGGTTCTTCCCCATATTAAGACAACATAACGGGAACCAGCAGTTAGCGTAATGGCTATGTCGCTGGACTCCCACGTAGTCGACCGCAGTTTGTGTCCCGGACCAGGTGGCTTAAAACTCACGCCGGGCGCATGTGCGTGCGTGCCCAAAATCCCGAGAGGAGAATGGAGGAAAAGGGATTGCGGCGTGGCCATCCCCCCGGGGGGTGATTTCTCGCTTTCTGTCTCTATGTCTCTCTCTGTCTGGCAAGCGCACGCGCCCTCTAGCAAAAACCTCTAAAAAAAAAAAAAAGTATAAAATACAGACCACAGCCAAAGCATTGAAGTGTATCCACATGCCTTGCAAATAAACAGCCTTTGTGTCTCGTTTTTAAAGGTCTCTGTCATCTCCTTCCTGTAAGTGCTATTCCCAGTAGCTCACAAAGGAATTTCTTCAAACCAGAGAGTTGCCTCTAGACAAAGCCTTTTCCTTGAAGAAGAATTAAGGAAGCTAAGGACTCCCCTGAAATTCACCATTCTGCCATCATCACCTGGGTGGTAACATAAATAATTTACTGAGGATCCGTGATGTTCCAGTCACTGATAGGCACTTCACATGCATTGTTCTCCTTATTCCCACTTTAACAAGGATCTAAAGGTGAATCACTCCGCTGGGTAAGCACTGTAGGAGATAAGGTCTCCACACCAGCCTCGGACTCCCGTCCCACACTCAGCCTGCTCCACCATGACATGTCAGCCCAGGGCGAATGAATCTACTGGTAAAATTACTCAATATTGCTACGGTTTAACCTTTCTTCCCTCAAATGTAACCGTCCCTCTGGGAAATAATTAACTCCAGAAGTGATTTCCTTGGGTCTGAGATAAATGTGAAAGTAAATGCTTCAAAACCTATCAAACTGAGTGACTCATTTTAAACTACCTAGGACAATGACACATACTTACCAGTGAGCAACTGTTTTCTAAAATAAAGGAAAACGAGGTGCTTTGTATCGGAAACATGATTTGGCTTGTAAATCAGGCCTGCAACGACTTCATTTGGAAAATACAGGAAACCGTCTTCCCCTTTCACAATTCCAGGTGTAGATTGTTTATAAGGCCCAGGCCAACAGCTATGTCAAGAAAACATGGCCTGCAGTCATTAATCTCCCCAGCAAGCATCTGGAAGCTTGGTCCCTGATTTACTTCCAGAAACAAAATCTGTCCATATAATAGGCGTTAATCTGCTTAACACCTTGTGGCTTCCTCACTAATTGAAGACACTTCTCAATTAGGAGAGTTAAACACTCCTTAGATTCTCCAGAGGGGGGAAGCTTCCAGAGCTATAGTATTGTAATGATTTAGGGTTCACAAAATCCAATTCCATGTATATCTTTCCAAATACTTGAAAACATATCAGCAGATCTTCTAAAACAATGATAAATATCCATCCTTAATTTTTTTTAGAGGTTTATGCCTGGGGGCGCTGGCCTGAGAGAGACAGAGACAGTGAGAGGGAAAGTGAGAAATCATCCCCCCCACCCCCCTGGGGATGGCTGGCTGCAATCCCTTCTCCTCCATCTCCTCCCGGGATCTTGGGCATGGACACACAAGTGCCTAGAGTGAGTGTCAAGGCACCGGTTCCAGACCTGAACCACAGTGGACTACGCAGGAGCCCAGTGATGTAGTTGCTATGCCATCAGCTGGCCTTCCATCCTTAATTATATTGAAAAAACAAAACAAAAAAAAACAAAAAAAAAAAACAATAAGATCCTGTCCTACTAATCTGGTGGTATAACTTGAAATAAAATTTCTTTCATTGCTAAATTTTACCTTAATGTGTTTTTCCACAATCATAGAGTAACATTGAAAAACAAACCAGGCATGTGTGCATATGTGCCCAAAATCCTGAGAGGAAATAAAAATTCCCCAGAATATTCCCAACTTTAATCTCTGACTTCAATTACCTGGGGCCAATTTTAGGAGAATGTAATTCAGCACACACTTGGTAAAAACTACTTTTAGTTTAAGGATTCCAAGAAGAAACAGATACCAATCAATTGATACATAAGGTCTTAGGAAGGGGGACACATGAGTGGAATGGTCAAAAGGCATGTTCCCCCATCAGTAAGGAAAATAATTCATTAGAAGCTCCAGAAAAAAACGCAATATCTAAGAGGAAGCATGGTTTTTCTCTCCCTCTCTCTGTCTCTCTCTGGTGAGCGCACATGCCCTATAGCAAATTAAAAAAAATACTAATAATAAATTAAATTAAAACTTTTTAAAATTGAAAATAAATTCAAACACCCTACTCACCTAATTATTTGTCCTGATCAGTAAGAACCGAGTTTTTCAAGTGGTACTTGGGTTGGCTTTGAACTCATGGAGGAGAAATGAAATCCTACATATTAATTTGGTTTTCTGTTAAAGTAATGTAAACCATGAATATTGGTTTTTCAAGTTTTTTTTAAAAGAATTATTTTATTCTTATTTAATTTTAACTTGACCAGAGAGAAACAGAAACAGAGAGAGAGAGAAAGTGAGAAAGCAAGCCACCAGGTCTGGGACTCAAACCAAGGTCAACCATGTGGGAGTCTAGTGCCCTTAACCACACCATGTGCCAGTCCCAGTTTTTCAAATTTTATGTTAAATTTAAAGATGAAGTTTATATTGGTTGATAATAACTATAAAATTAAATATGTTATCTTTTTTTTCCTTTGGAGAGGTTTTTGCTATAGGGTGCGTGCACTTGCCAGAAAGACAGAGAGAGACAGAGAGACAGAAGGCAAGAAATCACCCCCCAGGGAGGATGGCTACACTGCAATTCCTTCTCCTCCATTCTCCTCTTGGGATCTTGGGCACGCACGCACACGCGCCTGGTGTGAGTTTAAGCCGCCAGGTCCAGGACTCGAACCACAATCGACTACACGGGAGTCCAGCAACATAGCCATTACGTCAACTGCTAGTCCCAAAATTTGTTATCAATTTTGACAAATTAAAACTAAAAGCAGAACAAGCAGTTGAAGAGTAGAAGACAGTAAAGAGATGAAAGAAAGAACAAGGATAATTGTGTTATCTTAGATAAAGAGAAGTTGGTGAAAGAAAGAAAGGAAGGAAGGAAGGAAGGAAGGAAGGAAGGAAGGAAGGAAGGAAGGAAAAAAGGAAGGAAGGAAGAAAAAAAGGAAGGAAGGAAGGAAGGAAGGAAGGAAGGAAGGAAGGAAGAAAAAAAGGAAGGAAGGAAGGAAGGAAGGAAGGAAGGAAGGAAGGAAAGAAAGAAAGAAAGAAAGAAAGAAAGAAAGAAAGAAAGAAAGAAAGGAAAGAAAGAAAGAAAGAAAGAAAGAAAGAAAGAAAGAAAGAAAGAAAGAAAGAAAGAAAGAAAGAGGGAGGAAGGAAGGAAGGAAGAAAGAAAGAAAGGGAGAGAAAGCAAGTTAAAATAATTCTTTAAAAAAATATTTTTAAAAAGGGGGGACTGGCAGGTGGCATGGTGTTTATGGGCGCTGGACTCCCACATGGCGGACTGCGGTTCGAGTCTGGGACCTGGGGACTTGCTTTCCTACTTTCCCTATCTCTCTCTCACTCTGTCCCTTTCTGCTCAAATTTAAATAAATAAATAAACAAATAAATAACATTAAACAAAATAACTCTTTAAAAAATTTTTAAAAAGAGAAGTTGGTAGAAAAGAATACTAGAAATGTTTAATGGGGTTGGCAGGTGGTGGGCTAGTTAAGGTGCTGGACTCCCACACGGCCAACCATGCTTCGAGTCCCGGACCTGGTACCTTTCTTTCTGACTTTTCCTTTCTCTCTTTCTGTCTCTTTCTAGTCAAATTTTTAAATGATAATAATAATAACAAATAAAATAAAATAAAATAAAATAAAATAAAATAAAATAAAATAAATAATTCTTGGGGCTGGCAGGTGGGGTGGTGGTTAAGGGCACTGGACTTCCACATGGCTAACTGCAGTTTGAGTCCTAGACCTGGCAGCTTGCTTTATCACTTTCCCTCTCTCTTGCTCTGTCCCTCTCTGGTCAAACTAAAATAAATAATGTTAAATAAAATAATTATTTAAAAACAAACAGAAAATAGGGGCCGGCAGGTGGCGTGGTGGTTAAAGGCGCTGGACTCCCACATGGCCGACCATGACTCAAGTCCTGAATCTGGTGGCTTGCTTTCTCACTTTCCCTCTCTCTCTCTGTCTGATCAAACTGGAAAGTAACAATAATAATAAATAAAGTTAAATAAAATAATTATTTAAAAAAAAAACAAAATAATTTAACGTCAAGTATATAAGTAATACATATAGTGTAAACTATATTATAGATATTTACTAAATAGAAGAAATAAAAACAATATCAACATCCAAACTGGGTGGAAACATGAGTATAGACTATATGATTTATTTTAAACAGAGGCTGGTAGGTGGGGTGGTGGTTAACGGTGCTGGACTGCCATATGATTGACCATGGTTTGAGTCCTGGACCTGGCAGCTTACCTTCTCACTTCTCCCCCACCCCTCTCACCAGGTCCCTCTCTGGTCAAATTAAAATAAGTTAATGAATGAAATGAAATGAAATAGTTCTTTTTATTTTTTTTTAAACTGGGGGGGGTGCAGCAGGTGGCATGGTAGTTAAGAACACTGGACTCCCATGTGGCTGACCATGGTTCGAGTCCTGGACCTGGCGGCTTGTTTTCTTACTTGCTCTCTTTCTCTTTCTCTCTCTCTCTCTCTCTCTCTCTCTCTCTCTCTCTCTCTCTCTCACTCACTCTCACTCTGTCCCTCTTTGGTCAAATTAAAATAAATGAATGAATAAATAAAATAATTTTTTTTAAAGTTGGAATCAACAGTTAGTGTAATGGCTATGTCGCTGGACTTCCATGTAGTCGACTGCAATTTGAGTGCCGGACCTGGTGGCTTAAACTCATGCCAGGCATGTGTGCTTGCGTGCCCAAGATCCCGAGAGGAGAATGGAGGAGAAGGGATGGTGGTGTGGTCATCCCCCCTTGGGGGTGATTTCTTGCTTTCTGTTTCTTTCTCTCTGTCTTTCTGGTGAGTGCAGATGTCCTATAGCAAAAACCTCTCATATATATACTTTGTACATTTATATTAATATTCTATCCATGTTTGTGACTTCTAATGGACTTGAGCAAACTCAGTATTCACACTGAGACTTCTCTTCGGTTTGAGTGATCAGAGTTGCATAGTCAATACACAGCTGTTTCCTTTACAAATATGTCCTAGGGCCAGCAGCTGGCGTGGTGGACTCCCACATTGCTGACCATGGTTCAAGTCCCAGACCTGGAGACTTGCTTCCTCACTTTCTCTCTTAGCTCTCTGTCTCTTTCCGGTGAGCATATGTGCCCTATGGCAAATTAAATAATAATAATAATAATGATGATGAATAAAATTAAATAAATAATTATAAAAACAAAACAAAAAATATGTCCTAGTCCTGAACCAGTTCCCCACAAGTCGGGTGTTGTATTTGTTTGTTTTGTTTTTCTTCTTCTGATTATTAAAGATTAAATACTTATTAAACATTTAAACAAGTGAGCTATTGGTGTATATTAAAAATAGAGCTCTAGGGACCGGCAGGTGCCATGGCGACTAAAGCACTGGACTCCCACAATGTCAGCTGTAGTTCGAGTCCTGGACTTGGTGGCTTGCTTTCTCACTTTCCCTTTCTCTGGTCAAAATAACAATAACAATAATTTATTGTTAAAAATAACAATAAATAAAATTAAATAAATAAATAAATAGATTTTTTTGAAAAGAGCTCTACTTAGGTTCTCCTCAGGCTTACCATTTATATTAGATTAAAATTAAAAGGAGTCTCCCAAGGCCGATGAGGAGCTGGAAAGATAAATGTAACAAATAATAAAAACAACTCTACAATTGCTACAATGTTACTGCAAAGGGCACTTAGCCAGCAAAACTTAATGTTAGCAACAACAGAAAAGTCAAGTAAGTAAAAGAATATCTTTTTAATCTTGCTGCTGGTAACACTCTGAATTATCATCATTGGTTTGTCTACCAGAATTTACACTGAATACAATGTCAGTAATCACACAATTTTTGAAAAATTAGACCTCCACGAAACCCTTAACAATTGCAATGTTAAATTTCTTCATTCCCTTACATTTTCAATTTGCTATCTAGATTTTGACCCAGCATTAATCTACTCTCCCTATTTCAAAGGAGTCCCAAATGAAATGCCAAAATAATTTTTCCAAAAAATGACAAATGGGGGCTGGCAGGTGACGTGGTGGTTGAGGGAGTTGGACTCCCACATGGCTGATGGCAGTTCAGGTCCCGAGCCTGGTGCCCTGCTTTCTCACTTTTCCTCTCTCTGTCTCTCACTCTGTCCCTCTCTGGTCCAATTAAAATAGAGTTAAAATAATTTTTAAAAATGACAAATGATTTCAAAGTACACTGGGAAATTTAATCAGATATAAATAACTAGAAGAATGCTAAAAATGAAAATTAACAATAGGAATCTGCCTGAATTTTTGGGGGGAGAGGTTTTTGCTATAGGGTATGTGTGCTCGCCAGAAGACAGAGAGAGACAGAAAGTGAGAAATCACCCCTCAGGGGGGATGGCCATGCTGCAATCCCTTTTCCTCCTTTCTCCACTCGGGATCTCAGGCGCGCGCGCGCGCGCGTACACACGCCCCAGGTGTGAGTTTTATTTAAGCCACTGAGTCCGGGACTCGAACTGCGGTCGACTCCATGGGAGTCCAGCAACATAGACATGGAACCAGCTGGTTCCATAGAATCTGCTTGGATATTAAGACATATAAAGACACAGTGAAACATTAATAGTGGGGCCGCAGGTGCCGTGTTGGTTAAGGGCACTTGACTCTCCCACCTGGCAGACCACAGTTCGAGTCCCATACCTGGCAGTTTGCTTTCTTACTTTTCCTCTCTCTTTCCCTTTCTCTTTTTCACTCTGTCTCTCTCTAGTCAAATTTAAATAAATAAATAAATTAATTAATTAGAATAATTCTTTTGGGACCAGCAGTTGGTGTAATGGCTATGTCACTGGACTCCCATGTAGTCAACCGCGGTTCAAGTCCCTGACCAGGCGGCTTACACTTACGCTGGATCTTGGGCATGCACACACGTATGCCTGCGTGCCCAAGATCCCGAGAGGAGAATGGAGGAGAAGGGATTACAGCGTGGCCATACCCCCGGGGGATGATTTCTCGCTTTCTGTCTCTCCGTCTCTCTCTGTCTTTCTGGCGAGCGTGTGCACTCTATAGCAAAAACCTCTCCAAAAAAACAAAACACAATAGGTAAATAAATAACTAAATAACTAAATAAATATTTTGGAAAAAAGAACTATTAATAGCATGCCACTGTTGTCAGAAGACACAATCCGTGAAACAAGAGAGTCCAAAGTATTCCAAGGATGGTGAAATGTAGATCTAGCATTTACACCAGTGGAGAAAGATGATTTGATAAGTGAGGCGGACATAACCACCTAGCCTTTTGCTTTTTTTTTTTAAGTCTTCCTGGGACCAGTAGATGGCGTAATGGTTATAATGCTGGACTCTCCTCACATGGCTGGCTGCAGTTCGAGTCCCAGGCCCAGTGGTTTTAAACTCCGGCCGGGCGCGTGTGCAGGCATGCCCAAAATCCTGAGAGGAGAAGGGACTGCCACATGGCCACCTCGGGGAGGGATCGTTTTCTGTCTCTCTAGCTCTCTCTCTCTCTCTCTCCAGTGAGTGCAGAAATCACTCTTAAAAAAATCCTTAACTTCTCCCATCTTTCACTTTCTTACATATAGAAATGTACAACATCTACTTTATACCAGAATGAACTATAGATGGATCAAAATACTCAAAAGTCAAAGACAAAATGGTTTGAAGTTAAGAGGGCCAGCTAACTGTGTGTACGAACTCGGACTGTGCAGGGGACGCAGCTGTGCTTCCTCCGCGGCTCGTCCTCCCTCCCTCCCTCTCCCTCTCTCTCTCTCTCTCTCTCTCTCTTCTTCCTTCCTTCCTTCCTTCCTTCCTTCCTTCCTTCCTTCCTTCCTTCCTTCCTTCCTTTCTTTCTTTCTTTCCTCTCTCTGGGCAAACCAACAAAGAGGGGGTGTGCCGGAGGAAATGGGGAGGGAGTCTGCGGACCTGTAGCCTGAGGGGGCGCAGAGTTTCGCACCCTGGAAAGCATGGCCAGCCTATCACCTGGGAAGTCCACTGGGGGCTCAGGGCCCCTTTAAAAGGCCCGCGGCTGCGCCTCCTGAGACTTGCTACAAGCCTGGCTTCCCCTTCGTCTTGTCTTTCCAGAGAAGGTGGACGTCTCCATTGCCTGGAGAGACATTAGCAGACCCTGTCTTTCAGAAGGCTGGGAGGGGCCCACCAAACCCTCGTGTGGGCCAGATCTGCCCCAGGCCGGTGGCCTACAATTTCTGATGTAAATGCAAAAGTGCAATTGCACGTGTCCCCGCAGAGAACACACACCGTTATTTTCACAACCCTAGGGAGGAAAGACCTTTCCCAGCACAATCAAAAGCAGGATCTATAAAGGACAAGACATTTAGCTGTATGAAAATGTAAAACTTATGTGTAACCAAACACAATAACAGAGGTAGAGAGAAATGCCGGCCTTCCCCCCAGGCTCTGGCCTGGTCAGTGTCTCCCTCGGTGGGGGAGGGAGCGGATCAGGCTTACCGGCCCCCTCAGGACCACCTGGAACTAAAGCAGTTCCTAAGTGAATGAGAAGTGGAGAGCAAGTAGGAAAGCATCCAGAACAATCCAGAATTACAGCCACCACCATCTCCTCTTTTCAAATGCCCGAGACGTGTGGGCGCGCATGTGCGAGCGAGGAAGAGAGCGCACGGACCCCCTCGGCGGAGCCGGATCCACCACGACCTTCCGTTCTCCAACTCCCCACCCCGTCAGGACCCTGGACACACAGGCGCACACGCCCTGCATGCTTGGCCAAGCTGTCTGGGTTCAGGGGGAGGGGAGCCTCAAATCCTGGTTGGCCACGTGAGATCCAGCTCGCTCTCTCTCTCTCTCTCTCTCTCTTATTATTTTTTTTAGAGGTTTTCACTATAGGGCATGTGTGCTTGCTAGAAAGACAGAGAGAGACAGAGAGACAGAAAGTTAGAAATCACCCCCCAGGGGGGATGGCCACGCCGCAATCCCTTCTCCTCTATTCTCCTCTCCGGATCTTGGGCACGTACGCACATGCGCCCGGCGTGAGTTTAAGTCACTGGGTCTGGGACTCGAACTGCAGTCAACTACATGGAAGTCCAGCAACATGGCCATTATGCCAACTGGTCCCTCTTTTTTTTTTTTTTAATAATAATTATTTTAAATTTTATTTTACTTATTTATTTACTTATTTTAATTTGACCAGAGAGAGACACACAGAGAGAGAGGTTAAGTGAGAAAGCAAGCCACCAGGTCTGGGACTTGACCCACGGTCAGCCACGTAGGAGTGTCTAGCGCCTTAACCGCAACGCCACCTGCTAGCTCCCGAGAGCGAGCTTTCTCTACACTGCATTTAACCACTGCACTGTGGGGGCCAGCTCCCCATCTTCTATTCTGTTACTCAAAAGATTCTATAGCTACAGAACTTTGAGTCTCTATTTCTCATACTTTTTTTTTTTTTTTTTTTGGAGAGATTTTCGCTATAGGGCGCATGCGCTCTCCAGACACTGAGAGAGACATAGAGACAGAAAGCAAGAAATCACCTCCCAGGGGGGATGGTCACGCTGCAATCCCTTCTCCTCCATTCTCCTCTCGGGATCTTGGGCACGCACGCACACGCGCCCGGTGTGACTTTTAAGCTACCGGATCTGGGACACGAACCGTGGTCGACTATGTGGGAGTCCAGCGACATAGCCATTGTGCTAACTGCTGGTTCCCTCGTTCTCATACTTTAATATGTCTCTAAAAAGCTAATGGTGCAGATAAAAACTGATTAGTGATATTAAGAATTTTTCTGGTGCTGGCTCCAGTGCACAGAGGTAATGTGTTGCTCAAGAGAAGCTGGAGGGTTCCATATGGCCACGGCAGTTCGAATCCCTGACCTAGACAGCCTGAAACACGCCAGGCGCACATACCGTGCCCAAGATCTGGTGGGCGGGGGGGCCGGAGGAAGGAGATCATAGTGTGACCAGAGTCTCTCATTCTCACGTGCACACGCACACTCTATCATGAATAAGGGAAAGAGAGGACAGAGAGGATTGTTAGTGGATACCAAATGAGCTTCTCTTTAAAACTGCTTTAGGCAGGCCAGCAGACGACATAATGGTTACATTGCTGGACTCTCATATAGTCGACCATGGTTCAAGTCCTGGACCCGGCAGCTTAAAACTTAACGCCAGGCGCATGTGCGTGCGTGCCTAAGATCCCAAGAGGAGAGTGGAGGAGGGGGGATTGCAGTGTGGCCATCCCCCCTGGGGAGTGATTTCTCACTTTTTGTCTTTGTCTCTCCAGCAAACACACACGCCCTATCGCAAAAATCTCTCAAAAAATGAATAATAAAACTGCTTTAGAATGTTAATATGACATAGCATCTGTGAGTAGGCACTGAACTGTATGTGCAGACTCTGAAGCAGAGGAGAAAGCGGTAAAATACAAATGTAACTGAATTCCCCCTCGTGGCTCTCACACTGAGCTGCGGTACATCATGTTTGCTGGGCAACAGCTGGAACCATACTGGCCCTGCGTCAGTGCCGTTTGGACCACCATCGCGAACGCGGCATTAGTGCCCATCTAACCTGGCATCGGCAGTAAGTTAGGGACCTAAGAGACGCCAGGCCTGCTAAAACAGGCGGCCAGTTGAACGACCCCAGAGAAAATGGGAACTCGGAAACATTTCCACCAGCGTTCTTCTTGTTGTTGTTCATTCACTTCTTCCATGAGGAAGAAGGAAACAGAGACACAAGCACCCCCAACACGGGCTTCATGTCATCATCACGGGCACGTCCGTGCACACTTGGCATACATCTGGAGGTCCCAGAACACGCACACGTACGTTACCATCCTCTGAGGACCCAGTCGCGTTAATGCTTTGCCACTGCCTGGATCCCAGAGAGTTCTTAAGATGAAAAGGCCTGGACCCTTAATAATAAATAAAGTTAACTAAATGACTATTTTAAGCTATTAGAAAGAGATAAAAAGGGGGCTGGCAGGTGGCATGAAGATTAAGAATGCTGGACTCCCACATGGTCGACCATGGTTCGAGTCCCGGACCTGGAGGCTTGCTCTCTCACTTTCCCTTTCTCTCTCTCTATCTGGCCAAATTTAAAATCACAACAATAACAACAACAACAATAACAGAATTAAATACACACATTATTTTTTTTAAAAAAAAGAGATGAAAAGGCCCAAACTTATTCTTTGAATTGATTCTAAAATGAAACATCGCCAGGTCTTAGAATCAGACCCCACACTCACCTGCTGCCGCTGCCGTTGGCTCGCTCGGTGAACGCCATAGCTGCCAGTCAGGAGCCGGGGGCGAGTCCGCTCATCTGGAAGAGAAAGGGCCGTGAGCGCTGGCCCACAGAGGCACCCTGAGAGGTCTCACGAGAGGTCTCACTGGAGACAGGCTTGGACGTGCTCATTTGTGTTAGGAGCGGTTCTTCGCCAACTCCCAAGGTGCACGACCGAACCGGCTGGCGTAGGTGGAAAGCCACGTGCACTTTCGAGGCTGTAGCTCAAAGCCAGTTCCGCGAGAGAAACACGTGCACAGACGGATCACGGAAAGAAGAGGAAAGAACATCTCCCTCGTGTCCGCTTCGTGCCAAGCATTGTGGTGAGCCCGTTTAAAAAGGCCATTTTATCAAAGTGTCACACTACACTTGCCGGGTAGGTCCCAACAGGCCATGCACGGAGAAGGAGGCTGAGGCTGGGTTGTAAGTATCTTCCCAGGGATCACAGGCCGTGTCAGATCTCACTGTCATTTAAAGGAAGGGCGGAAGTGCCCAGCTTATCAGCGAAAGGGAATCGAACGCTCATCTTCACAGATGAGTGAAAAACTAAACAAAAGCGGTGCGTGCTGGGACCGACCAAGCTTGAGATTTTCCTTCCACTCCTAAAAGGGTCTTAGTACCGTGGTATTAATACCAGCGTGTGGTATGGAGGTTAAGGTGTTAGATCCCACATGGCCGCTGGGCAGTCTGTCTCAGACCTGGTGGCTTAAAAATCTCGACCAGTGCGTGTGTGTGCCCCAGATCCTGAAAGGAGAATGGAGGAGAAGGGATGGTGATGTGACCATCCTCCCCAGGGTCGGATTTCTCAATTCCCCCCTCTTTCTCTCTCTCTCTCTCTGGCAAGTGCGTGCACCCTGTAGCAAAAACTAAAATGACGAAATTTTTAATTTGACCGGAGAGAGACACAGAAAGTGAGAAAGCATGCCGCCAGGTCTGGAGCTTGAACCGCAGTCGGCTATATGGGAATTCAGTGGCCTTCACCACCATGCCACCTGCCAGCTTGATAATAATAATTTTAAAAAATTAAAAATAAAAAGTACTTAATTTTTTTAAAGAGGTTTTTGCTATAGGGCATGTGTGCTCACCAGAGAGACAGAGAGAGTCAGAGAGACAGAAAGTGAGAAATCACCCCCCACGGGGGATGGCCACACCGCAATACCTTCTCCTCTATCTCCTCTCTGGATCTTGGGCACGCACGCACACGCACCCGGCGTGTTTTAAGTCACTGGGTCTGGGATGCGAACCGCAGTGGACTACATAGGAGTCCAGCGACATAGCCATTACGCTAACTGCCGGTCCCATGTACTTAATTTTTTAAAAAGCAATTCTTGGGGTCAGCAGCTGGTAAGGTGATTAAGGTGCTGGATCCCACATGGCTGACTCCACAGTTCAAGTCCCAGACAAGTTCCAGCAGCAGTTTGAGAAACGTGCTAGGCACATGTATGTATGTATGTGTCCAAATCCCAAGAGGAAAATGGAGGAGCCGGGGTTGTGACGTGGCCATCCCCCCCTGGGGATGATTTCTCACTTTCCCTCTCTATTGTGTCTCTCTGGCAAACTCTACAGCAAAAATCTAAAATAAATAAGTAAACAATTCTTCAGCAGTCTCCCAAAACAGAACTGGAATTTTTGAGGAAAAAAAATGTCATCCAATCTGGGCAGATAGCCTTGGTTTTTATCTTGTGTGTGTCTGGAAACAATTCATTTCTGTGGGGGACACTATCAACAGCTGTTTCCTTTTCCCTCTCTCGTATGTATTTGTATCAATAAGTGGACTGCACTTATCCTAAAGGCAAAGGCATGTTACTATATTTTCTTAGTACAGATTTAACAAACTGTTGGATAGGAGTGGAAACACTACACTGAATATGTAACCATTCTAACTAGCTCGGGTTGAAACACTGACTTCAGTCCTTCAGAGCTACTTTGCCTTTTGATAAGCTCTTTATCACCCTGGCCATACAATCTGAGTGGCTGACTTCTAACTATTTACAATGTTGCCATATTAGTAGCTATCATTTGTCACCCTACCTCCTCTTCCAAAAGACTGCAACACCGATGTTGCAATTTAGTAACTCCTGTTTAGCAGAGTTCTGTTTGTCAAGATCAAACATGTTTTAAAGAGTCCCAATTCTCACCAGCCACAGTGGCCCGAGAGAAGTTTCCTAAACTGGCCAACTCCATTCCCACTCCTGTTGCTCCACTTCCCCCACCACCCACCTTCTTTCACTTTCTTTTTTCCCTTTCTCCCCCTCTTTCTCCACCATCTTCTCTTTTATTCCACCTGTCCCCACTCCCTTTGCTGCTCTCCCTTTCTCTCAACTTGCAGGGCTGGCACACAGAAAATGATCAATAAAATAGTATTGGCTGGCCCCGTGGTCTGTTGGTTAAGAGCGATGACTCCCAGAAGACTGACTGTGGTTTGAATCCTAGCTCCAGAAGCCTGAAAAACATGCTGGAGTGTGTGTGAGTGAGCGTGTCTAAAATCCCAACAGGATGGCGAAATGGAGAAGGGACTGGGGTGTGACCATGTTTCATTGGGGCGGGGAGAGGGGCTTCTGTCTCCTTCCGGCTCTCTGACTTTCTCTGGAGAGTGCACGGAGAAATTACACTATCTGGGAATTAAAAACAAACAAAATGTAAATGTCATGTGTATCAGGCCAGCTCTGTGGTCTGGTGGTTAAGCAGCTAGCTGATCCCACATTGCCAAGCACATGGTTCAAGTCCCAGACCTGGTGACTTGAGAAACATTCTGGACACATGTGCATGCATGCCCAAAATTCCAAAAGGAGACAGAGCGGGAGGAGAAGGGAATGCAGTGTGATCCTTACCCATGGCCACTGCAGCGAGACCATTCTTTCTCTCTGTCTCGCTCTCACTCTTTCTCTCTGACTCTGGCAAGTGCAAACAAATAAATAAATAAACAAAACAAAATCATGGGCATCAAACTGCTTTTCTCCTCTAAATTGAAGGTGAAACAATTCAAGTTAAATATGCATGTTTGGGTACAACCCCCCCACACACACACACATACTATTTATTCATATGGACACTTGCGCCACACACATACACACATACAAGGGAAAGAAACAAGGTAAGAGGAATGACTCAGAGTATTTTCAAATATTCTGCTCTATATCATGAAATGTTTCCAAATCTAGCACATTCTGGGAACCTACTCTCAGGAGTCTTTATGACATACTGGTCCTAAGGCCTGCATTGCACCTAACTCTAAGACCTCAGGAAAATGAGTGGGGGCTGGCAGGTGGCGTGGTGGGGCAATTTCTCATTGTCTCTGTCTCTCTCCAGTAAGAGCACATGCCCTAAGGCAAAAACCTCTTTAAAAAAAAAAAAAAAGGAAAGAAAGACAAAAGACCCATGACATGTCCTGCTTTCTGAAGGAGAATATGAGGGAAATTCCTCTGGCCAGAGGTAGGAGGACGGCTGGACTGGTCAGCTCCCGGTCATGTCCACTCCCCTTTACCCACACGTACCTTCCAAGAATAACAGTGTCTTGGTTAACAAGCAATGTGTCAAGGGTGAGTCATGGGTCACATCCTCTGTTTTTGTCTGACTCTCCACAATTTTACCCCAAACAGATCATAATTTCCCAAGACCCCAAACTGACTCGACTGCCTGCAGTTCCTCTAGCCACAGCCCAACGCTAGTGGACTTCCGGAGCTCAGAAATTCATCAAGGAGGATGACTTCCCAGTTATCTCCTTCCACTGCAAAGCCTGGGGGGGGGGGGGGCGGTCTGGTGTTAGCCCACACTCAGGTACATGCCCCACATCTGCCTCCCTCTCATCAGTCAGTTCTCCACTCAGGGATAGTCTAGGGCCTTCCCCAGACTTTTGAAGCTGAGACAGCACTGCTGGATCCTCGATCATGCTCCCTAACCGACCCACGCTGTTCTATTTCACAGGTGAGGAACCCGGTTAGCTGCAAGTAACAATTGCTTAGTTAAAAGAGGTTTACGCTTCTCTTATAGCAAGTTGAGAAGAGGGTGGCTACTGGCATAGTTTTAGCTATTCAACAAGGATGTCAATAACTCCTACGGGGCCAGCAGGTGGCGTGATGGTTAACGTGCTGGACTCCCACATGGCTGACCGTGGTTCGAGTCCCAGGCCTGGCAGCTTGAAAATAGCAATAGACATGTGTGCATGTGTGTCCAAAATCCAGAGAGAAGAAGGGAGGAGAAGAGATTGAAGCGTGGCCATCCCCCCAGGAGGTGATTTCTCACTTTCTCTCGCTTTCTCTCCACTGAGCACACATACCCGATAGTAAAAAAATTTATAAATAAATAAATAAATAAAAAGGAAAAAGAACTCTTGGGACCAGGAGATGGTCTAGAGGTTAAGGTGCTGGATCCCACGTGGCTGACAGTGCAGTTCGAGTCCCAGACCTGGTGGCTTGAAGATCATGCCAGGTGCATGTGCATGCATGCTCAAAATTCCAAGAGGAGATTGGAGGAGAGGGGATTGTGGAGTGGCCATCCTTTGGGGGGGATTTCTCTCTCTCTGGCAAGCAGCAAGACTAAAACAAAGAAACGGGGGGGGGAACCCCTCTGGCTTTCTGCTTTGCCACATTAAGTATTTGTCTTTGTGCTTGTCATCCTTGGTGCACAAGGTCACTGCCACAACGAGACAGCATCCACATTTGAGGCACGAAGGGGAGTGTGGCTGGGCAACCATATTTGTCTCCTTTGGTCAGGAAAGGGAAATCCTTCTCCAAAACTTTAACCCCCAAAGCCTTGGCTATGAAAAGACCAGATGAAGTTAACTGGCCTGTCCTAGCTTCGAGGGAGGTAGGTAAAGGAAGAAGTGAGCCGCCATCGCTGGCTAAGAACAAACCATGAAGGTTGCCTCAGCCACAGCAGGAACAGGGGGAGGGTGGAGAGGGGCGCAGCCGGGAGAGGCTGGCCGGCGCAATGCCGCAGTGGCAGGCTAATCACCAAACTCAGCGCGTTGACAGAACCAAGATTTATTTCATGTCACTCTTAATTATTTTTTTCTAAGTTTGCTATAGGGCATGTGTGCTTGCCTGACAGAGAGAGAAGGTGAGACATCACCCCCTCAGGGAGATGGCCAGGCTGCAATCCCTTCTCCATTCTCTGGTTGGGATTTTGGGCATGCGCGCACATCCCACTGGCATCTTTGCATCCACCAGGCCCAGGACTCAAGCCATGAAGCGAGCCCCATGGGATCTGGCCACCTCGATCTCCACACCACCTGCTGTCCTCGCACCCCACCGCCGCTTTTTTCTTTTTTTAATGGCCAGAGGGCACGTAAGCTCTCCAGAGAGAGACAGAGAAAAAAAGCACTTCCCAGTGAGCATGGCCATGCCACCATCTGCCCGCCTCCATTTCTCCGTCCTGTCGGAATTCGAGGCACATGTACACACGCACACCACACACACACACACACACACACACACACACGTGCTAGGCCATGTTTTCAAGCTGCTGGGGGCAAGTGACCGTACGGGGTCAGGCTCCCTTAACTGCGAGCCCATGGCTATTTCACGTCACCAGAGAGAGGCGTGCCGAGGTGGGGGATGTGCTCCACGCCCAGACACCCACGCAGTCGGGGGGTCTTAGGGGGAAGGGACGTGCCATTCCCACTGACGGGGACGGCCTCACGGTCCGGTGTAAGCACGGAGGCCGAGGAACACGGGGCGCACGGCCACGGGCAGGAAATGCCTACCTCACTCCCCACGGGCTGGTCAGACACCACACAGTGCATTACCCTCTTTTCAGAACTTGGACCCATTAAAGAAGTGCCTTGGAACGAACTCAAAGTTTGCAATTTACTCAGAGAAGAGCAATTATTTCATCATGTAAGACAATATTTACCGTCTTTTAAAAAGGAGAAAACACCACCTCTCCCCTCCGGTGACAGCAGCAAGCACTTGCTCAAGTACCTGGAAAACCCTCGCACCTTTTAGAACACAACTCCCCACCAGGACGGCCACCACTCACCCCACTCCTCTCACCCGTCTCCTAAGGGAAAACGCAGGAGGGGAAATTGCCAAGTCAGCTCCTGGGGGCCTGGCATCTCTGCGGGCTTTACAAGCAGGGGCACCCACTGCCTGTGTTCCCAGGGTAGTGCTGTTTTCCCAGCAGCCTGGGAAAACACAGTTCCTCCTTCCACAGCGGACAGCAGCATGTTTACCATCTGGGCCAGCACACAGTCCTTCTCCATGGGAAGAGTAGACACGCTCACTGATGACTAAAGAAAACTAGAATGGGGCCAGCAGGTGGCCTGGTGGTTAGTGCACTGGACTCCTACGTGGCCAACTTAGGTTCGAGTCCCAGACCTGGCAGCTTGCTTTCTCACCTTCTCTCTCTCTTTCTCTCTCTCCCTGGGTTGTTCACATGCTCTGTAGCAAATTAAAAAATAATAATAATAATGATGATAAATAAAGTTAAATAAATAATTCTTTTAAAACAAAATTAGGGTGATCTGGGTCAGCAGGTGGTATGGAGGTTA
The DNA here is from genome assembly GCA_026018925.1 of Tupaia tana. Lineage (NCBI taxonomy): Eukaryota > Metazoa > Chordata > Mammalia > Scandentia > Tupaiidae > Tupaia > Tupaia tana. Next base: position 18,928,185 of record JAKSZU010000017.1, read on the forward strand.
AGGCGGCTGGATCCCACATGGCCGATTGGGCAGTCTGAGTCCCAAACCCGGTGGCTTGAAAAACATGCCAGGCACATGTTTGTGCATGACCAAAATCCCCAGAGGAAAATGGAGAAGGCGGGACCAGCAGTTAGCGTAATGGCTATGTCGCTGGACTCCCATGTAGTCGACCGTGGTTTGCGTCCCGGACCCAGTGGCTTAAAACTCACACCGGGCATGTGTGTATGTGTGCGTGCCCAAGATCCCGAGAGGAGAACGGAGGAGAAGGGATTGCAGCATGGCCATCCCCCCTGGGGGTGATTTCTCGCTTTCTGTCTCTCTGTCTCTCTCTGTCTGGCGAGTGCACGCGCCCTATAGCAAAAACCTCTCAAAAAAAAAAAAAAAAAAAAAATGGAGAGGGGATTATGGAGTGGCCATTCCCCTGGAGTGTGATTTCCCACTTTCCCTCCCTTTCTTTCTCTCTGAGTGTTCATGCCCTAGAGCAAACTTAAAAAGAAAAAAATAATGAGACTCCCCTAACTAAGCTCAGGATGCCTTCCTGTAATGCAGTCCTGTGTTTGCAGGTATCACCTGGATCTCGCCGCATCATAAGAAATTGTTGAGGGACCAGCAGATGGTGTAGCCATTATCGCACTGGACTCCCACACAGCCGACCGTGGTTTGAGTCCTGGACATGGTGGCTTCAAAATCACACCAGGAGGAGAATGGAGGAGAAGGGATTGCAATGTGGTCATCCCCCCTGGGGGGTGATTTCTCACTTTCCCTCTCACTGTCTCTGTTTCTCTCTAGAGAGAGCATATGCCCTAAGACAAAAACCTCTGAAAAAAAAAAAAAAAAAGAAAGTGTTGATACTCTACAGCCATTCCTCTCTCACCCAAGTCCAGGAACTGGCAGGTTAGCTTGTCAGCTCAAAAGCAGGATAAACTCTCAGCCTTCACAGTTCTTGACGAGAAGTTAGGTAATTTGCCTAAGGTCGCAGATCCGAGATTCAAACCCAAGCTGTCTGGTTCAGAAATCTTGCTTTTGGAGACCAGTAGGTGGCGTGGTGGTTAAGGGCACTGGACTCCCATATGGCCAACCATGGTTCAAGTCCCGGACCTGGCAGCTTGCTTTCTCGCTTTCCCTCTCTCTCTCTTGCTCTTTCTCTGGTTAAATTAAAAATAAATAAATAATTAAAGTTAAATAAAATAATTCTTTAAGAAAATATGCATTTATTAAAAAAGAAAAAGAAATCTTGCTTTTGAGCTGTCTGCCCCAACCAACATCATCAATGTCACCTGCAAACATGTTGCAAATGCAAAGTTGGGCACTACCCCAGACGTGAATCAGAATCCCTCAGGGAGGGGCGAGGAAGCACATCTGTACTCTAAGACTTTGGAGGAGATTCTGTCGTGTACTGCAAGTCTGAGAAGCCCTGCCCTAGCACACACGCCCACTGTATCTGTAAGAGCGAAGAAAATGGTGTGGGTATATTCTGATTTACACAGGGATATGCTTTTGAAAGTCTATAAACAGAGGTTTCAAGCACTAAGGTAGCCTTTGTTTTTCTCTGTTTTATTTTTGTTTTTGCTATAGGGCACGTATGCTCGCCAGAGTGAGAGAGAGAGAGAGAGAGAGAGAGAGAGAAGGAAAGGGAGAAATCACTCCCTAAAGGGGATGGCCGTGCTGCAGTCCCTTCTTCTACATTCCCCTCTCAGGATTTTGGGCACTCATGCATGCACACCCTGTGTGTTTTTCAGGCCACCGGGTCCGAGACTCGAACCTCAGAGTCAGTCATGTGGGATCCACTGCCTTAACCATTACACCACCTGTTGGCCCGGGGAGCTTATTTTTAATTTTTTTTTTTTCCAAGAGATGTTTGCTATAGGGCATGTGTGCTCAACAGAGAGACAGAGAGACAGAAATTGAGAAATCATCCCCCCCCCAGGGGGCATGGCCACGCTGCAATCCCTTCTCCTCCATTTTCCTCTTGGGATCTTAGGCACATACACCTGGCATGAATTCGAAGCCACAGAGTCTGGGACTCGAACCATGGTTGACTATGGCTTGAGTGGGAGTCTAGTGACATAGCTGTTGTTGGGGAGCTTATTTTTCAGGTCCCTGTATTTAATTTTTTTAAAGAATTGTTTATTTTTCATTTTATTTATTTATTTTAATTTGACCAGAGAGAGACATAGAGAGAAAGCAAGAAAGCAAGCCAGGAGGACCAGGACACAAACCATGGTCAGCCGTGTGGGAGTGTCGAGCGCCTTAATCACCATGCCCCCTGTTGGTCCCTGTATTTAATTTTTTTTTAAAGGTAAGGATCTTTATCTAGTACAAATAAATACCATGTGTCTGTTAAATAGGTCTGCATAATACTTTCCTTTGGAGTCATAAATATATGTCCCAAATGCTAAATGAAAATACAATTTCTTTCCCCATAATCATCAGAAAGAATTACTTAGCCAAGAAGAAACACTATTTATATTTTAGAGTCCAGCTGTAATTCTTGAAAAACAGGAAACCACATATCAACATAGCCAACACTGTGTACCACAGCAGAAAGGGCACCCGGCTTTGAGTCAGAGTCAAGTCACTTTACTTCTTCCACTCAATTTCCTGATTATAAATGGAAAATGAGCTCCAACTTCAGAGTTGCAGTTAGGCTTAAATGCCACAGCAAAGCCACTGGTGAACAGCGAGGTGCTGCCCCTCCTTCTTGACCATGGCGTTATCACAGCTCTCCAATGTTTTAGAGCACTGTCCAGCACACAGAAGACGTGCCGTGCTTACAAGGAATCAGGGTGGCTATGGGAGAGTACATTAATGATGCAATCGATTTCTCTGGGCTCAATTTGTCACAATAATCTTAGCCTTTTAATAGGAAAGTCACTCTAACAAGAAATCCTTAGTCATGTTTAAAATGGGCCAGATAATTTAAGAAAATCAGCTGATTTTTCTTACCCCAGAGAATACTTCTGAAGGAGTTCTGTCCTAAGGCATAGGACAAAAATTCCTATTAACAAGCCCGATGGCCTGAGAGCTTCACGGTGTCACGTCGACAGCAATCTAGTGTGCACATGTAAACAGTGAACTAGGAATAAGGGATGTGTACCAACAAAGAACCACATACTTCACATCACTTCCCCCTGTGGGAGAATTCTAAAAAGGAGACAAGGCTTATGTAATCACCCTGCCTCCACCAGAAGGCATGTACATGCCCCAAAGAGACAGATAGGAGGGAGAAAGCACGCCCTGATTTGGGGTATGCACACCCATGCCCAGTGGGATTTTCTTTTCCTTTTTAACAATTATTTATTTGGGACCAGCAGTTAGTGTAATGGCTATGTTGCTGGACTCCCATGTAGTCGACCACAGTTCGTGTCCCAGACCCGGTGGCTTAAAACTCAGGCTGGGCGCATGTGTGTGCATGCCCAAGATCCCGTGAGGAGAATGGAGGAAAAGGGATTGCGGCATGATCATCCCCCCTGGGGGGTGATTTCTCACTTTCTGTCTTTTTATCTCTCTTTGTCTGTCTGGTGAGCGCATGTGCCCTATAGCAAAAACCTCTCTAAAAAAAAAAATATATATATATATATATGTGTGTGTGTGTGTGTATATATATATATATATATATATATATATATATGCACACACATATATATATATATTTAATTTATTATTTATTATTATTATTATTTGACCAGAGAGAGACAGAGCCAGAGAAGGAGAGGGGAAAGTGAGAAAGCAAGCCTCCAGGTACAGGACTTGAACCGTGGGTGGGCCATCTGGGAGTCCAGTGCCTTAACCACCATGCCACCTGCTGTACCCTCCAGTGGGATTTTTCAAAGTGTCAGGGCAGGAATTTAAACATTTAACCACGTGAGATCAGCTCCCTTAACTACTAAGCTATAGGCCTAGCCCTGAACTGTTTTACAAAAATCTGACATTCAAGTCAACAATATGAAATAAACTCCTACTGTGTATAAAAAAGAGAAACCACTAGATAGACACTGCTAATAAATTTCATTTATGCAGGGACCAGCAGGTGGCGTGATGGCTGAGGTGCTGGACACTCCCATGTGGCTGACCACGATTTGAGTCCCGAGCCTGGCAGCTTGCTTTCTCACTTTGTCTCTCTCTCTCTCTGTGTCTCTCTCTCTGATCAAATTTAAATAAGTAAATAAACAAAATAAAAATTCATTTATGAGAAGAAACTATTATTGAATAATTTGATAAGAAAAATAGAAATTTTTAAGAGTTATTTATAATTTTATTTATTCATTCATTTATTTTAATTTGACAAGAGAGACAGAGAGACAGAGAAAGAGAGAGAAAGAGGGAAAGTGAGAAAGCAAGCCTCCAGGTTTGGGACTCAAACCGTGGTCAGCCATGTGGGAGTGTCCAGCGCCTTAATCGCCACACCACTTGCTGGTCCCCAGAAAAAGAGAATTTTTTTTTACAAAAATTTGTATATGTACAGTAAATGCAGTTCCTTAATGTGTACTCTACAATACTTTCTCAATCTCCTGAAAAGTGAGTTAATGGTCTAGAGCCGTGAAATAGGAAAATCTGGGCTTTAGCTTCAATAGACAGATCTAAGAAGCAAACAAATTCAAGTTCAAGGATAGCTTTCAATGCAGGGCTGTGATAAGGAGGAAATTCCAGCCACACTGCCAAATCCTGAAAGAGACGCCTGCCAGGTATATTGTCCCATATGTGTGTCCTACAAAGATTGGTTTCAAATGGATAATTTGACTTTCCTAACTTAATTTTTTTTCACCCATCTTTTCAACTTCCGAGTCAACATGTGACTTCAACTGAACAATCACATACAGTGGTTTATAGAAATACTTGCTGAAGGGACCAGCGGGTGGCATGGTGGTTAAGGCGCTGGATGTTCCCACATGGCTGATCATGGTTCAAATCCTGGACCTGGTAGCTTGCTTTCTCACCTTCTCTTCTCTCTCTCTCTGTGTGTGTGTGTGTGTGTGTGTCTGTGTGTGTCTGTGTGTGTCTCTCTGGTCAAATTAAAAAATGAATGAATGAATAGATAAAGTTAAATAAATAATTAAAAAAAAAAAAAAAAGAAAGAAATACTTCCTGAAGATGCAACTCAGGGGTCCAGACAGTGGCACAGTGACAATGCAAGGCTCAGTGAGAAGATGTATGCAAAGCTTCCAGGTATGAGTCTGGACATGCCTGGTGAGTGCACGTCCATCACCTGGGGCTGGCTAAGATGGGTGGATTCCAGCATAAAGACCCTGTTGAGGGGCCAACAGGTAGCATGGTGATGAGGGTGCTGGACTCCCCCATGGCTGGCTGCGGTTCAAGTCCAGAACCTGGCAACTTGCTTTCTCTCTCTCTGTCTCTCTCTCTGGTCAAATTGAACAAGAAGAAGAAGAAGAAGAAGAAGAAGAAGAAGAAGAAATAAATAAAATTAAATAAATAATTCTTAAAAAAGAAAAAACCCTGTTGAGGGTGCTATTTTTGTCTCTCTCTCCCATGGAAGACATAAAAAGAAAAAAATGCAACCTAGGTATACGTATTTTTTAAACTCTTTTTTCTTTTAAAGAATTACTTTATTTAAATTTATTATTACTATTATTACTTTCCGGTTTTCATAAGAGAGAGAGAGAGACAGAGAAAGAGAGAGAAGGAAAGTAAGAAAGAAAGCCACCAGGTTCAGGACTCGAACCGTGGTCAGCCATGTGGGAGTCCAGTGCCTTTAGCCACCATGCCACCTGCCAGCCCCAATATACATATATCTTAATTGGGTAGTTGCTTCCAAATTTAATCCAAAACCCAATTAGGTAAATATCTTAGTCAATTAAAAGCAAAGTAACTTTTAGCTCAACCAGCTCTTTCCAAGTCAGTTATTAACCAGATAGGAAACCAGAAAGACAGCCAGTTTTTATTTTTTTTCTAAGAATTATTTTATTTAACTTTATTTGTTTTATTTTAAATTTTGACTAGACAGGGAGTGAAAGTGAAAGAGAAAGAGAGAAGGAAAGTGAGAAAGCAAGCCGCCAGGTTTGGGACTCGAACTGTAGTCAGCCATGTGGGAGTCCAGCACCCTTAACCACCATGCCACCTGCCAGCCCCAGTTTTGATATCATTTTATTAACTCATAATGAAACAGTGAGTTCCGGAGGCAAAGAATGTATGCATGTTTTGTATCTTACTGTAGGGGAAAATATTTTAAATGATCTGGACTTTATTTTTCCATAATGTCTCCATCTCTAGATGACTTCTGTATCCTAATTTAACATATCACAATTGTTCAAAAATTAATTTTTCCAAAGTTGAAGAGAATTAAACAAATTATGAATATCAATGTCACCACAGAAATTCAATCGCCACAGTGACTAATACATATTTTTAATTATTATTTATTTTAATTAATTATTACTATTCTAATTTTTGCTATAGGGCATGCATGTTCACCAGAGAAAAAAAGAGAGGGAAAGTGCAAAAGCAAGCCTCCAGGCCCAGGACTCAAACTGCAGTCAGACATATACGAGTCCAGCACCCTAACCACCTTGCCACCTGCTGGCCACGTGAATAAAACATTAACACTAATATGTAACAGGTGATCTTCTTGCGGGAGTAAAGCAAATAATTCACAGAAACATATGTGCAGGTCCCACATTCCCAGCCTCATCACCCCGTAAGTTATATGAGAAAGTGAAAAGTCCCCATTACCTAAACTCGTTTTTTCCCAAAAGTCCCACTCTTCAATCCCACTTTATCTCAAAATCATCAGATATGTCTTTAAACCTTTCTTTGGGGGAGGGGGGCAGCAGATGGTGTAGTGGTTACATTACTGCACTCCCACATGGCCGATTGTGGTTCCAGTCCTGGACCCGGTGTCCTGAAAATCACACTGTGTGCATGTGTGTGCATGCCCAAGATCCCGGGAGAAGAATGGAGAAGGGATTGCGGTGCGGCCATCCCTGCTGGGGGGTGATTTCCCACTTTCCCTCTCAGGGCCTCTGTCTCTCTCTCCCCAGCAAGCACACCCTCCCTAAGGCAACAACTTCTTAAACAACAAAAACACCTCTCCTTGGTCCTTTCTCCCCCGCACAGCCGAATGGAAGTAGTTTCCTAGTTTCAAGGAGTAGCTATTGTTCTTTCTTGATTGCTCTCCTGCTGTCCCTGGGAATCACTCTCCTCTCCGTCCGTTTTCTGCACATTGATATTCCAATGCCATAGTTTCCAACACTGTCAAGAAGCACCTCTAAATTAAAGCAGGCGACCCATCCAGAATGTTCAATTCTCCTGTGAATCTATTTCCAGAATATCCACGAACGATAAAAGGCGAGCTAAGGAAACACATGGGACAGGAAGTCAGCCCTGAAGCAGGGCCGTGCCTAGGTATCCTTCAGCCTCTAGAACTAGACTCTCCAGTCCAAAGGTCTTTGTCAAGCCTTCGGATCCCACGCAGGTCTACCCGAGCTGCCCAGCCAGCGGCTTTCCCGCTCGGCGTGTGACCTTGCTCCGACCCAACTTCGCAGGAGCAGTACCCTCCCACCTCAGCCTCCTTCCCCGAGGTTTTCCTGCCTGGGTTACCCAGCTCTCGGGAACCGCGCCGGGAGCGCCGCTCTACGGCTTCGCGTTGCAAGGTGAGGTCGGTTTCCTCGAGACTTAGACCCCCAAAGTGCATAAAGAGGGTTAAATCGTCCTGCCTCGCCCTTACAACTAAATACGTCAAATCACAGGCGGCGAGGCCTTCCCCCCACTAGACGGGTTTTCAGAAATCTCGGACACCTCTACATTTCCAAAACACCGAGGTCTTCCCCTTCCTGGAGCGATTTGCATGACAATGTGGGGTGCAGGTGGCAGTTCCCGGAGCGCGGGGAAGCAGCCTCGTTAACGTAACTGCCATTGCATTACGATGACGGGTGACAATACCCCCATCCCTCTCCCCTCCATACGCCTCTCATTACGACAGGTTCAGACACCCGAGGGGGAAAATGCTCCAGAGAAATCAGCCAGTCCCATAATCCGAAGACGCCCCAGGAGCTTCTGCCCCAGGAGCAAGACTCAGAGGGGGGCTCTAACTTTTCCCGTCGCTCCCAGGAGGCTGCGGACCACCGACGCACGCCTCTCGGTCACAGTCCGGTGGGACAGGAGCCACTAAGCTCCCCTCCTCCACCCCTGGGAGGGGTCTGGGGTGGAGGAGGGACGCGCCACTTCCATCCCAGGGAAACTTCTGGGACTCCTATTACGCAACGCAGGGACCACGCTCCAACCACGGGACAGCTTTCTGCAAGGCGCAGGGCGCACCGGCAGAGGCGTGATTTTCGGGGTCTAGAGGAGGACGGGTCCCGCCCGGCGTCCCGGTCCCGTTTTCCTAGACGCCACCTGCCACGATTTGCAAGTAGGGGTAGTAAGAGCTCTGCGCCTTCGCCTTTGCTCCCGGTAGGTTCCCACCGGAAAAGCGGGAACGCCAGCGACTTGAGTCAGAGTGCTGGGAAGCCGGCCGCCGGCGGGGACGGCCTCGCCTTCCGAGAAGTGCGCGCGGCTGTGGCGTGGGGGGCCAGGCGGACCCCGGCCCGGGGAGCCACGGGCGCCGCTTACCTTCCAGACTTTTCGCCCTCCAGTCCCGGGTCTTGCGTCCCCGTCACCTCCGCCCTCGCCTGACCTGTTGCGGAGGCGAAGGAACGCGGGTGTGGACAGCGCAGGGGAGCGCGTCCCCCCTGGGCTCGGCGGCGGCTCGCGGCGGGGCTTGACCCGCCCACCACCGAGGCGAAAGCGCAGCTCGGGCCGCGACGCGCGCAGGCGGTGGCGAATGTGCAGGGCCAGCCGGCTCCGCTCCGCAGCTCCGCGCCCGCAGCCCCGGACGCCCAAGGCCGAGCCACGCCCCCGCCAAGGCCCCGCCCCCCGCCCGGGCCGCGGGAGCCCCCTGCGCCCTGGCCACGCCCTCCAATCCTGCCACCCAAGTGGCGAGGAACTGCGCGGCCCGGGGGGAGACTGTGGGAGGACCGCGGGGGAGCGGCAGCTCAGGAGGGAACACCGCAGTGACCGCGCGGCCGTGGGGGGTGACCCTGCCCCGGGCGGCTGTGGGGCACGAGAAGCCTTGGGTTTTACGGCCAGATTAAGCTCAGGGTCAAGTTCTGACTCCAAGTGTGAAGAGCCTTTTTGCAATCTCCTGTACGGTTGAATCAGATCCTGTGCCCTTTAAAGGAGATAATAACCAACATCTGGGGAGCGTTTTGCAGTTTGTAAAGAGCTTTTTACCCACAGGCCCGTTTCATCTTCACAACAACCTTATAAAACAGATATATTGTTCCCATTTCCCAAATAATGAAACCGAAGCCTTGAGCTCGATGTCAGGAGCTGCGGAGTCGCAGGAGAAACCAGCTCTCCTGAATCCAGCGTCCGAGGGTTCGCCCTCCTCTAGTCCAATCCCAGGCGTTTCTAAGGAGTGAACGAGGCTTTGGCCAATAGACTCAAAGGAAGAAGGCGAAATTTAATGTTGCTTTAAGTTTCTGTCCCGTTCCTACTATGAACGCCCCAAGGAAAGCAACAGGCTATATTCGTTACCTTCATTTCACCTTCCACCCCCAAAAAGACGCAAAAAGATCACATCAAATGGTCCGCATGGGAGGCTGAGGCTGGAGGATCTCAAGTCCGCACAAGTTCAAGGCCAGCCTTAACCAGATAGTGAAACCCAGGCTCCAGGAGGAAAAGAGTCTAGGAGGGGGTCAAATGCCCCCCACTCCAGGTTCTTACTGGTTTAAAACGGTGGAAATTATTTGAATGAAGAAAATCACCCTACTTAAATATAATGTATATTATAAATTAATTAAATGTATGTAAACAAACCCCTCTGTGCCCTGCTTTTTTCTTTTTAAAATATTTTCTTTCTGGGGCCAGCAGGTGGTGTGGTGGTTAAAGGCACTGGACTCCCACATGGTGGACCGCGGTTCAAGTCCTGGACCTGACATCTTGCTTTCTCACTTTCTCTCTCTGATCGAACTGGAAAATAATAATAATAAATAAAGTTAAATAATTATTTTTTAAAATATTTTCTTTCCAGGCCGGAAGGTGGTGTGGTAGTTAAGGGCGCTGGACTCCCACATGACTGACTGCAGTTCGAGTCCCCAACCTGGTGTGTTTTCTCACGTTCTCTCTCTGTGTCCTCTCTAGTCAAATTAAATAAATAAAGTTAAATAAAATAATTATTTTAAGAAAATTTTCTTTCTTTTTCTTTCTTTTTTAAAAATTATTTGCCAGAGGGTACATAATCACCAGAGAGACAGTGAGAGGGACATAGTTATCCACAGTCATCTCTTCATCTCGTCTCCATTTCTCCACCCAAGGATTCTGACATGTGGGCACACAGGACATGCAAGGCCCTGCAGCAGGACTCCAGCTACATTTGACCATGTCAGACCCAGCGCCCCCAACCACAAGGCCGTAAGTTGCCCCCCCATGCTTTTCCTCTTTTATTTATTTATAATCGGTCAGTACTAGTCTCCGCTCATAACTCCTTCATTGTGCACATCATTGAACACCTAATCACTAAGTGTTTGCATTTCCAAATTAAACCCTTCCTACTTAATTTCCCATGGATTGTTTTCCAAAATATAACTCTAATACATGCTCCCGATGTCCCCGTTTTGAAATTGGCTTGATTTGCTTTAACAGCTGAAACAACTAAGATGTCCCTGAAGAAATCTAATGGTGTCTCTAGATGAGAGCTTTGGAAGCCATCCCTGAGCGGAGTGGGGCAGGAGTCACACCTGTGATGGGGTCTTTGCGTGCTTCCTAAAGGTTTTTAATAGAAACACGTTTCATTTAACTATAAAAAATATATAAGTATGGTAATATTTTACAGTCTCAAAGTTTCAGCACTTCTACCTAAAACATTTGCCTTTTTGTATTCTTTTTGTACCCTCCTATAATACCTCCAAAGAACTCTTCCAACTGTTCAACTTAATTGATAAACTTGACAACGGAAGTTTGATCTTTTTTTTGTCTTTGGCGTTGAGAACACAATTTTGTTAAATGCTATTGAAGATGATGCAGCTTTGGTTTGGAGAGTAATTCATTACATTTATGCAACTATTACTTTTAAAAAATAATTGTTCATTTATTTTTACTCATTTATTCATTTATTTTAGTTTGACCAAGGAGAGACATATAGAGGGGTGGGGGGAGTGAGGAAGCAAGCTGCCAGGTCTGGTACTCAAACCACAGTCGCCATGTGGAAGTCCAGCATCTCAACCACCATTCAACCTGCTTTACTACTTTAAAAAAAATTTATCTTGCGACTGGCAAGTGGCATGGTAGTTCAAGGTGCAGGACTCCCACATGGCTGACCATGGTTCAGGGCCTAGACCTAGTGGCTTCCTTTCTCACTTTCCCTCTCTCTCTCTCTCTCTCTCTGGTCAAATTGGAAAATAATCATAATAATTAATAAAGTTAAAATAAGATAATTCTTAATTTTTTTTTTAATTTGAGGCCAGCAGATGGAGGGAAAATGAGAAAGCACCCCCCAGAGGGGACGGCCGTACCACAATCCCTCCTCCTCCATTTCCCCCTGGGATTCTGTGAATGCACACACATGTACCAGGTATGATTTTCAAGTCACCAGGTCCTGAGCTTGAACAGTGTTCAGCAATGTGGAGTCCAGCACCTTAACCATCACGCAACCTGCTGGCCCACACTTTATAATTTTTTTTAATAATTTTTAATTTAATTTTATTTATTCATTCTTCTTTTTTTTTTAATTTTATTTGATCATTGAGAGACAGAGGGTGAGAGTGAGAGAGAGAGGAAGGGAGAAAGCAAGCCACCAGATTTAGGATGTGAACCCTGGTTGTCCATGTGGGAGTGTCCAGCGCCTTAACCACCACGCCACCTGCTGGTCCCAACACACTTTATAATTTTTGAAAATGTTTTCTTTCGGGACCAGCAGATGGAGTAATGGTTACATGGCTGGATTCCCACATGGCTGAAAGCAATTCAAGTCCCAGACCCAGAGGCTTGAAACTCACGCCAGGGGTGTGTGTGTGCATGCCGGAAGTCCTGAGAGGAGAATGAAGGAGAAGGGATTGTGGTGTGGCCATCCCTCTGGGAGTGATTTCTGGTTTTCTGGCTTTCTGTCTCTCTCTGTCTCTCCAGCAAGCACACACGCCCTATAGCAAAAATTTCTCAAAAAAAAAGAGTTTTCTTTCTTGCTCTCTCTTTTTTCTTTCTTTCTTCTCTTTCTTTTTCTTTCTCTCTCTCTTTTCCTTTCTTCTTCCTTCCTTCCTTCTTTCCTTCCTTCATTTCTTTTTCTTCTGTGAGCAAGAGAGATGGGGGAGCACTTCCAATAGGGTCTTCATGCCCAACTCGATCTCCAGCCTCAGCCAGCCCTGGACTGTAGACACACAGGTGGGGTTTTTGTTTTGTTTTGTTTTTTGTTTTTTTGAGAGTTTTTTTCGCTATAGGGTGCATGCGCTCGCCAGACAGACAGAGAGAGACATAGAGACAGAAAGCGAGAAATCACCCCCTGGGGGGATGGTCACGCTGCAATCCCTTCTCCTCCATTCTCCTCTCAGGATCTTGGGCATGCACGCACACGCACCCGGCGTGAGTTTTAAGCCACCGGGTCCAGGACGCAAACTATGTGGGAGTCCAGCGACATAGCCATTACGCTAACTGCTGGTTCCCACACACTTGTGTTTTCAAGCAAGTCTCTGGACACAAAGTCAGAACCTTCCCGTGTGGGTCAGCCTTGGAGAGTGGTATATTAATGCTGTGCCACTCTCTGGCCTCCTAAGTTTCAAACATTTAAAAAAAAAAAACTATTATTTTGTTTATTATTATTTTTTATTAGCTATAGGGCACATGTACTCATGTGGAAATGAGAAAGCAAGCTGCCAGGTTGGGGACTTGAACTGCAGTCAGCTGTGTGGAAGTCCAGTGCCTTAACCACCATGCCACCTGCCAGCCCCAAATTTCAAGAATTGTAAACCAGCAGTTTTAATTATGTTATGCCAAAATGACTGCATGTATAGCTCAAAGGGCATTAACTTCTTTCCCCAAAGTGTAAGTAAATCCTAACCAGAGTAAAAGCTGGACATATACTTGTCACAAGGAAACAACCGACCTGGACTTGGGGGACGGTGGCATGGATGAGGACAGAGGCATTGACACTGAGGAGGAAGGGGACGGCGGGAGGAATGATCGGCCTTAACCAAGTAAAGGGAAGTGGAGGGAGAGTCGGTTCCCCCAAAGAACCAAACTAAGAAGGGGGACAGGACTTTAAGGAAGGATTATGAAGGGCCACGTAAGAAATAAGACAGGAAAGGCCAAATGGAAACGGACGGCGAAGAGCCCTGCGTGGCGACCTGGGGAGTGTTCACTTCCTCCCAACCGTGGTGGAGAGGAGATTGATTTGATCACTTGCATTTTAGAAAGACTAGTGTGGCTGCTACAGGAGACCAGGTCAGAGAAGTCAGGCTGCAGTCACTGGCCCGCAGGCCGTGGAAGAAAATGTACAGAGGCAGGCCTAGATTGTGGGCAGATAGAGAAATTCCTAGTTATATGACTCTGCCCGGGAGGCACATATGCAAATCGTGTGAACCCGCTGTGAGAAGATCCAGGTGCACAATTTTTTAAAAATAATTCTTTATTGGAACCAGCAGTTGGCGTAATGGCTATTGTCGCTGGACTTGCATGTAGTTGACCACGGTTCGAGTCCTGGACCCGGTGGCTTAAACTCACATTGGATGCATGTGCGTGCATACCCAGGATCCTGAGAGGAGACAGGATTGTAGTGTGGCCATTTCCCCCCCTGGGGAGGGGGTGATTTCTGTCTCTCTGTCTCTTTCTCTGTCTTTCTGGCAAGCGCACATGCCCTATAGCAAAAAACCTTTCCAATAAAAAAGAATTATTTATTTCATTCAGGGCCTGAAAGCAGTGCGGTGGTGAAATGTGATTCCCTGCGAGGCTGGCCCACGTGGGATGATTCTGGGTTTATGTCCAGAACCGCCTTAGCCACCATGCCACTGGCTGGCCCTCATTTTTATTTTTAATTTATGTTTATTTATTTATAATTGTTAGAGAGTGTATGTGCTCACTAGAGACACACAGAGAGGGGAGAAGGACAAGTACTCCTACGTATGCCAGGCATGGGCAACGCCTGCTATCCGGGGCTGGCCGAATCCAGAGGCGGGCTGTGTGAGAAGACCCTTCGGGTGTGCTATGTCCCTGTTTCTCTCTGTCTTTGTCTCTCTTGCCCATGGAATAAATAAACTATAAAAAAAGCAAAAACTTTGTACTCACTACTACAATTCACCCTATTCAGCTCTCTCCTGAATTCCAGCTATCACCCTCATTTATTTGCAAGAAATTTCCACATAGTTGTCTCACAAATGAAACCAACTCAGCCAATCTCACACAGAGCTCCCGGTCACTCCTGCCTGGCCATTTTCTACACCCACTCACTCAGATCCTCTTATTCGGTCCCAATCTCTCATTAATTCTGAGTCTCCCCGCTTCGTTTTTTAAACTGCTGATGCTGGATTGGAACTGTGGTCAGCCATGTGGGATCTGGCTCACTTAACCACTGGGGGCTCTTTTTGAAAAAGAGGAGTAGGGACCAAAGAAGGAGTGAGTCAGAGAGAGCCAAGCTGCAGTAGAGGTCTCGTGTTGGCACGTTTCTGTCCTTGCAGAATCTCAGGAGGCGTTCCCAAATCCCAAGAGGAGAATGGACGAAAAGGAATTGCCGCGTGGCCATCCACTGGGGGCTGATTTCTCACTTTCTTTCTTCTTCCTTTTTTAAATATTATTTTTATTTAACTTTATTTATTTATTTATATTTGACCAGTGAGGGACAGAGTGAGAGAGAAAGAGGGAAAGTGAGAAAGAAAGCCACCAGGCCTGGGGTTTGAACTGCGGCCAGCCATGTGGGAATCCAGCGTCCTTAACCACCATGCCACCTGCTGGCCCTGATTTCTCACTTTCTCTCTCTCCATATCTCTCCAGCAAGCGCACATGTCCTAGGGCAAAAACCTTAAAACACACACACACACACACACACACACACACACACAAGTGGCTATGCCATCCCTGCTACAGTGGCACAGAATAGGGTGCCATTGCATGACATTGGGGCCATGTGGGAAGGCCCTGGGTTCAGTTCCCAGGCTGACTTGAATACACCGAGCACAGATGCGCTCATGATCCTGGCTGGCTGGAGGCCTGGGTGGGGGGAGTGTTGTGGTAAGACAAGACCTTATTGAGAGTCTCTCTCTGTCTCCTGGTATAAATAAATAAATAAATAAATAAATTTTAAAGATTTTAAAATAATGAAATTGGACATTTGTACTAAGATTTTTAAAAATGAGGAAAGAAAAATACAGGAGAGTATACTACTACTTCATTTAGGTAAACAATACGGGTTTAAAAACTTTAAGAAATAAGTTGGGGGACCAGCAGTTAGCGTAATGGCTATGTCGTTGGACTCCCATGTAGTCGATCGCGGTTTGAGTCCTGGACCTGGTGGCTTAAACTCACGCCGGGCGCATGTGCATGTGTGCCCAAGATCCCGAGAGGAGAATGGAGGAGAAGGGATTGCGGTGTGACCATCCCCCCTGGGGGGTGATTTCTCGCTTTCTGTCTCTCTGTCTCTCTCTGTCTTTCTGGCAAACGCATGTGCCCTATAGCAAAGAAAAAAAAAAAAACTCTCAAAAAAAAAAAAAAAAAAAGAAAGAAAGAAAGAAAGAAGTTGGGAAGGGGCCAGCAGGTGGCATGGTGCTTAAGGCACTGGATACTTCCACATGGCCAACCACGGTTCAAGTCCCAGACTTGGTGGCTTGCCTTCTCACTTTCCCTCTCTCTCTCTCTGTCTCTCTCTGGCCAAACTAAAATAAATGAATGAATAAATAAAATTAAATAAATAATTCTTAAAAAAAAAAAAAAAAAAAAGAAAGAAAGAAGTAGGGAGAGGCTGGCCAGTGGTATGGTGGTTGAGGGCACTGGACTCCCACATGGCTGACTGCAGTTCTAGTCCCAGGCCTGGAGGCTTGCTTTCTCACTTTCCCTCTCTCTCTCACTCTGTCCTTTTCTGGTCAAATTAAAATAAATAAGTAAAATTAAATAAAATAATTTAAAGAAAAATAATAAGTAGGGAAAGGGGCCAGCGGGTGTCATGGTGGTTGAGGAGCTGGACTCCCATATAGCCAAATATGGTTTGAGTCCTGGACCTAGAGAC
The DNA here is from genome assembly GCA_026018925.1 of Tupaia tana. Lineage (NCBI taxonomy): Eukaryota > Metazoa > Chordata > Mammalia > Scandentia > Tupaiidae > Tupaia > Tupaia tana. The sequence goes on from JAKSZU010000017.1 coordinate 18,944,380, forward strand.
TTGCTTTCTCACTTTCTCCCTCTCCTTTTCTGTCTGATGACTGTAGGAAGTTCAAAAAAAAAATAAATAAAATATAATAAAATAAATAATTCTTTTTAAATTTTATTTATTTTTAAATTTAAAAATTATTTTATTTATTTATTTATTTATTTATTTATTTATTATTTTTTGAGTTTTGTCAGAGAAAGAGAAAGAGAGAGAGAGAGAGAGAGAGAAAGCAAGCTGCCAGGTCCGGGACTTGAACCGCAGTTGCTCATGTGGGAATACCAGCGTCTTAACTACCATGCCACCTGCTGTCCCCAAAATAAATAATTCTTAAAAAAAGAAATAGGGAGATAATAAGTTTATGGTCACATCAGTCAAAAGAGACACCACACCAATAACTTAACAAAATATTTTAATATAAAGTTTATTAACCAATAAAATATGATTAACTATTAAGAGAGGTAAAAGTTAACTCTAAAGAATAACTGTGAGACCAGCAGGTGGTGTAGTGATTACGTCGCTAGACTCCCACATAGTGGACTGCGGTTTCAGTCCCAGGCATGGTGGCTTAAAAGTCATGGGGGAGGAGGGAAAGGGGAGCCAGCAGGTGGGATGGTGGCTGAGGTGCTGGACTCCCATGTGGTCGACCATGGTTCAAGTCCCAGACTTGGTGTCTTGCTTTCTCACTTTCCCTCTATCTCTGTCTGGTCAAGTTAAAAAAACAAACTAATGGGGCCAGCAGGTGGCGTGGTGGTTAAAGGCGCTGGACTCCCACATGGCTGACCATGGTTCGAGTCCTGGACCTGGTGGCTTGCTTTCTCCCTTTCCCTCTCTCTCTCTTTCTCTCTCTCTCTGTCTCTCTCTGATCAAATGGAAAATAATAAAGTTAAATTAAAAAAAAACAAATAATTCTTTAAAAAAAATAAATAAAAATAAAAAAACCAAACTAATAATTACTAATAAAATTAAATAACATAATTCTAAAAAAACAAAAACCTCACGCCAGGTATGTGTGCACGTGAGCCCAAAATCCCGAGAGAGGAGAATGGAGGAGAAGGGATTGCGCATGGCCATCCCCCCTAGGGGGGTGATTTCTTGCTTTCTGTCTCTCTGGCAAGTGCATGCACCATGTAGCAAAAATCCCTCTCTAAAAAACAAAAACAAAAGCAAAACAGAGTAGCAACTGTAAGTAGCAGTGCTACTTCTAAGACTGAGAAAGATGGTACAAGGAGGAGCAAATCCGCAAGAGCCTCATCCCCAATACTGAGATTCAGACCTCCTTGGAGAGGTCTGAGGCTGCAGCCCACGAATGGTCGAGAGGAATTGCCTGGGGTGCGCTAGCCGGGAGATGGCGGACAGCACAGGCCAGGAATGGCGATCAGGTAGCCATCCACCAGGGTGGTGGTGGAATCGTGGAAACGACGGGTGCCACTGAGTCTTCAGAGGAGACCCACAGCAACAAGCAGGAGTCGGGGAGAAGCCACTGCCCTTCTACGCCTTGCAACGTCTCTCTAGTGCCCTCTGCTGGTAAATCTTACATTGCACCCGCTGGCAAATGAGAAATGTTCACAGAATCCAGGTCCAAATCGGTCACTCCAAACAAGACGAGAAAACATGGCTTTGGAGCGGAGAAGCAATGAATGGGTAACTGCCATAGTCCTTTCCCACTCCTTTTCGCTCAGCGCTATATTGTCAATATACATCTGCGTTCTAGGTGTGTAACTATCAGATATTCTGTCGCACATCCTGGTTTTATCCCCCCTTCATTGTTTATTTTTTTAAAGAGTTTTTTTCTTAGGAGGTTGTTTGTTTGTTTATTTTTGCTATAGGGCACGTGTGCTTGCCAGAGAGACAGAGAGAGACAAAGATAGAAAGCGAGAAATCATCCCTCAGGGAGGATGGGTATGCTGCAATCCCCTCTCCTCCATTCTCCTCTTGGGATCTTGGGCACACATGCACGTGTCCGGAATGAGTTTTAAGTTGCAAGGTCCAGGTCTTGAACTGCCACGGTGTACTATGTGGGAGTCCAGTGATGCAACCATGCACTCTTCCCAAAACATGCTCTTTAAAAATAATTAAATTAAATTAAATTAAATTAAATTTATTATTATTATCTTTTAATTTGCTACAGGGCATACACACTCACCAGAGAGAGACAAAGAGCGAGGGAAAATGAGAAAGCAAGTCAAGTCCAGGACTCAACTGGTCGGCCATGTGGAAGTCCAGTGCCTTAACCACCATGCCACCTGCTGGCTCCATTCTATTTTTAAAAATTATTTAATTTTAGGGACCAGCAGTTGGCCTAATGGCTATATCGCTGGACTCCCATGTAGTCAACTGTGGTTCAAGTCCTGGACCCAGTGACTTAAACTCACGCCGGGCGTGTGTGCGTGTGTGCCCAAGATCCCGAGAGGAGAATGGAGGAGAAGGGATTGTGGAGTGGCCATCCCCTCTGGGGGGTGATTTCTTGCTTTGTCTCTCTGTCTCTTTCTTTCTGGTGAGCACATGCACCCTATTGCAAAAATCTCTCAAAAATTATTTAATTTAATTTATTATTATTATTTAATTTTCTATAGAGTATGTACACTCATCAAAGAGAGAGAGAGAGACAGAAAGAGAAAAAGTAAGCTGCCAGGTCCAAGACTCAAGCTGTAGTCAGTCATGTGAAAGTCCAGTGCCTCCAACTTCTATGCCACCTGCTGGTTGCCTTTCATCATCTTTTTTTTTTTTTTTTTTTGGAGAGGTATTCGCTATAGGGCGCGTGCGCTCGTCAGACAGACAGACATAGAGACAGAAAGCGAGAAATCACCCCCCAGGGGGGATGGTCATGCCGCAATCCCTTCTCCTCCATTCTCCTCTCAGGATCTTGGGCACGCACACACACGCGCCCGGCGTGAGTTTTAAGCCACTGGGTCCGGGACGCGAACCGCGGTCAACTACGTGGGAGTCCAGCGACATAGCCATTATGCTAACTGCTGGTTCCTGCCTTTCATCATCTTTGAGCTATTTTATAGCTTGTAAATTGTAGAAAACTATAAAAATACAAATAATTCTAGCCCATAGAAGTGGAAATTAATAGTGTCTGGTAGAATTTAATAATGCAATAATCAATGGAATTCTGTCAGGCTCTGTTAATGGTGATTAGCCCGTTTTGCATCAGTTTTTGTAAAATTCATTCTATCATTTTTTTTTCACATTTATTTATTAATCTATTTACTTGTTGTGAGTTTTGGTCTGCTGCATCTGGGACTTGAACTGCATGCAGTTGGCCATGTGGAGTCCAGCTCCTCAGTCACTACACCACCCACTAGCCCCCATTCCACCATTCTCTGTTGCTAATACATGTGTGGTCCTTTGAATTCTCTTCAGGTCTAGTTTGAACATTTTACTGGTTCCTTCATTAATTACTGAGGTAAATAAAACTGCTGATAGGGACCAGCAGGTGGCGTGGTGGTTAAGGCGCTGGACACTCCCACATGGCCAACCAGGGTTCGAGTCCGAGTCCTGAATCTGGTGGCTTGCTTTCTCACTTCCTCTCTCTCTCACTCTCACCCTCTGTCTCTCTCTGGTCAAATTAAAAAATAAATGAATGAATGAATAAATAAATAAATAAAATAATTATTTAAAAAAATAAAACTGCTGATACATATTACATATTAATTTTTTAAAATTTGTTTGGAAGTTATGACTTTACTTTTTTTTTAGAGCTATAAGGTGCATGCACCTGCTGGAGAGACAGAGAAAGAAAGAGGATAGAAAGCAAGAAATCATCCCTTGGGCAGATGGTCATGCCAAAATTCCTTCTCCTCCATTCTCCTCTTGGAATTTTGGGCATGTACACACACACACCTGGCTTGAGTTTGCAGCTACTGGGTCCAGGACTTGAACCATAGTAGGCCATGTGGGAGTCCAGCTATGTAACCATTACTCCATCTGCTGGTCCCATGGTTTTATTATTTTAAAAAATCATATCTTGGGGATCTGTCTTAAAAAAAAGAAGTACCTTATAAAAGACAGTCAAGGGCCAGTCAGTGCCATGGTAGTTAAGGTAGCTGGATCTCAGATGGCCAAACCAGGTTTATCTCCTGGTCCTGGTAAGCTTGAACCACACTCTGGGTGCTTGTGCATGCCTGCCCAAAGGCCTGAAAGGAGAGTGGGAGAAGGGATTGCAGAATGATCATCTCCCTTGGGAGATGAGTTCTTACTTTCTCTTTCTCTGTCTCTCTGGCAATTGCATGCACCCTATAGCAAACTAAAAAAAAAAAAAAGTTTCTTTTTTATTATTTAATTTTATTTATTATTATTATTATTTAAATATGCTATAGGGCTTGTGTGCTCACCAGGGACAGAGAGAGATATAGAGAAAGAGAGAAGTGAGAAAGCAAGCCACCAGGTCTGGGACTTGAACCATGGTTGGCTATGCTGGAGTCCAGCGCTTTCACCTCCTGCCCCCTTTTCTTTTATGAGAGTGAGAGAAGGACAAGCATCTTCAACAGTCTCATGCCACAATCCATCCCAATCCCTAGCCTTCCCAGCCAGCTAGAATCATGCGTGCACCCATCTGACATGTGTAGGTCAACCAGGGAATTGAACCTGCAATCTTCCATGAGGATCCAGCATTAATCGAGCAGCACATTACCTACAATTGTGCTACCAAGCTGGCCTTCATTCCTCTGATAGTATCCTTCAAAGCACACTGTTTAAAAAGTTGATGAAATCAATTTATCAAATTTTTTATTTTGTTGCTTAATGTTTTTAAATGTTATTCTGCTGCTTCCAGATCAGGTACTTCCTGTGAGTTTGTCTGTTTTTTTTTTAACACATAAAATCCTAGCTTCTACTATACAGGCTATGTGTCTGTGTATGTGCTCCCAAAACCCTGAAAGAAGGGAGAGATGAAGAGTGTGACCATTCCCCATGTGGGGAGCTTTCTCAATTTCCTCCTCTCTCTTCAGTGGGTGCATGTGCCCTCTGGAAAAAACTGAAAAAACACATAAAAATGGAAAGTTAAAAAAAATCATGCCTGGTGTTCATGTGTGTGTATGTCCAAAATCCCAATAGGATGGAGAAATGGGGGGGAAAGGGTCTGTGGTGTGACCACACCCCATTTTGGGGCGCTGTCTTCCGCCTGCCTCCCCTCTGGCAGCTGAATATGCCCTCTGACAAATTAAAAATAAAACAAAAAATTGGAGGTATTGGTGTGAACACATGTCTTTTAATATATAAAGATTATTGTAGGTGTACCCTTATAACCATATCACAGCCAACGTATACAGTTGGCCCATAAACAATGTGGGGGTTAGGGACTTTCACTGTGCCTCCAAGCAGTCAAACATTCACTAAAACTTTTGACTCCCCAAAACTTTACTAATAGCTTACTGTTTTTTCAAGGAGTGATTTATTTAATTTTATTATTATTATTTTTAATTCACCAGAGACAGAGAGAGAGAGAGAAAGAGAGAGGGAAAGTGAGAAAGCAAGCTGCCAGGTCTGGGACTCAAACTGTGGACAACCATGTAGGAGTCCAGTGACTCAACCACCATGCCACCTGCTGGCCCTTTCTTTTCTTTTCTTAAAGAATTTTTTCCCAGACTATTTCAGATGTTTATTTGATATTAAAAATGTAGTTAATTATCATAAAATACTTCTCTTGATCACAAAACTGTCATATATTAAGGATTTATACAATTGGGGATGGGGAGTTGGGGGGGGGAGACATCTAACCTTTTTAATTTTGCCTGAGCAAGAAATCCTCTAAAAAGGCCCTCCAAAATCTTGAGCAGAAGTATCATATTTTGTAATGAAATGCTTGAGCTCTTCAATGCACCGCTCACCCATTTCATGCAAATTCTGCCTCAGTGCAAACTGTATAGGCTTTTCTAATGACGGATCTTTTTCAATCAGCATTTTCACCACCATCCCAAAAGTTTCACACTCTTGTTGGTAAGCCTGTTCTATCTCTTTGGTTTTCAATGCTATTGCTTTAGAGCGATTGGTTAGTTGACCATCTTCAAATAATTCTATGCCATCTGTTGCATTTGACTCCGGTTCTTCTGGCTGACCAATGAATGATGGTGCTGGAGTTCCAGCCTCATACTCAGAAAGTTCAGGCAAGTTACTTTCATCTGACTTCTCTAGTTTTTCAGCAGCCCAGCTGCTTGCAGCTACTGCAAGCTCCTTTTCAGGAAGCCTACTGGGTTTGCCTAACACCTCTGATGAAGTAACTGCTGAAGAACTTGAGGATGATGTGTCCCTTGACGTTTTCAAAGACTCGACAGGTATCTCTTCACTTCTATGTTGTGGTTTGCCATGGTCCGTATGGCTGAATACGTTTTCTGAGTCGAGGGGCTGTGGATCAGAGAATAACCATAAAAATAAACACACATAGGCATACAAGTAGAGAAAAGTGGGAATCAGGTGGTCTTGACTTCTCTGATGGAGACAGCCATGACCCCTAGCCTGTCCAAGTTTATTATTTTAAAAGGCAGAAAGGGTGAGAAAGGGAAGTGGAACGCAAAGCCAGTTGTTTTCAGATGTTAATTGCCTGAAGATGCTAAGACATCTGGTGCTATGTAGTTCTATTTAAGTTTTCTTATACCTTCTGGGGCCAATTCTGTTAACACATGTCTTCCCTTTATTTTTTCTTCTTTTTCTTTTTTTGGAGAGGTTTTTGCTATAGGGTGCGTGTGCTCGCCAGACAGGCAGAGAGAGACAGAGAGATAGAAAGCGAGAAATCACCCCCCAGGGGGGATGGCCACACCGCAATCCCTTCTCCTCCATTCTCCTCTCGGGATCTTGGGCACGCACGCATGCGTGCCCAGCGTGAGTTTAAGCCACCGGGTCCGGGACGAGAACCGCGATCGACTACGTGGGAGTCCAGTGACATAGCCATTACGCTAACTGCTGGTCCCAACACATGTCTTCCTTTAACCGATACTGCCTTACAGTTTTGGAACACAGAGGCAGCTAGCGTATTCACATGTTAATGGCATTTCATTGCCTTCACATGGAACCACATTTCTGCATGTGTCTAAAGGTTACCATGTTTGCTCAGATTGGTCCTCTTTTTCTCTTTTTAATCTGAGTCTGTGGAGTTGGATGGCTGTTGCATGGAGCTCTCAACAGATGATTCTGCAGACTAGTAGGAAAATGAACACAAGCAAGATTATTGACACAATTCCCAAGAAATACTATAAGGAGTGGTGGAGCATCTTAAAAGGATTAGTGCCTTAGGACCAGCAGTTAGTGTAATGGCTATGTTGCTGGACTTTCATGTAGCCGACCATGGTTCAAATCCTGGACCTGGTGGCTTAAAAATCATGCTGGGCACATGTGCGTGCATGCCCAAGATCCCAAGAAGAGAATGGAGAAGGGATTGTGGCATGGCCATCCACCCTGGGGGGTGATTTCTCGCTTTCTGTCTCTGTCTGGTGAGCACATGCACCCTATAGCAAAAACCTCTCCAAAAAATAAATAAAAAAAAGGATTAGTGCCTTTAAGTTGATCTGAATATTAAAGGCTAAATCAGAAAGATCAAATGAAAGCAGAAAACTATTTTGCAAATCTATTATCTGTTAATGAAGATTTTTCATATCTAAAGAAATATTGTTAGAAGGGAACCAGCAGTTGGCATAATGGCTATGTCTCTGGATTCCCATGTAGTCGACCATGGTTCAAGTCCTGGACCCAGTGGCTTAAGCTCATGCTGGGCGTATGTGCATGTGTGCCCAAGATCCCAAGAGGAGACTGGAGAAGGGATTGCGGTGTGGCCAATCCCCCATGGGGGATGATTTCTCATTTTCTGTCTCTCTCTGTCTTTCTGTCTTTCTGTGAGTGCATGCAGCCTATAGCAAAAACCTCTCCAAAAAAAAAATCTAATTGGGTGCCCATCACATGAGAAGTATTACAGGTGAGAGCACTGACAAAAGTGGTGGCGTGAGTTTGTTGACTTAAAGCAACCATCACCATTGCTAGGGAGGCAATCAAAGTGATTATGATGAGAACTCCAAAAATGACTGCTCCCAAAAATGTTCTGGACCTAGATAATTGACTGTGAATTTCTTCAAGTCCTACGTCATCATACCAAGGGCCAGAAATTGTTACTGGCACTGTCACATATGAGGGATGGCATAGCACTAATATATACTGGCCCAGATTGTAACTAGTTATACAGTTCATAAGATTACAATTAGTGCAACCTATTTTTATTTTGTTATCCCACTTTGTAAAATTTAGGGTTCCAGTAATCATGGCATTAGGCTTTGGAAGACATGCCATTAGTCCAAATGAGTAGGTGGGAACCTGTGCATCTGCACTGGATAAAAATTGGAAATGATTAAGTGCCATAGCTATTTCCAAAGCTCTTTTTAATGGTGGCCATCAGGGTTGTTAAAATACTGGAAACAAATCCTCCTCCTATAATTGGGTGTTTCAAATATGACCAATCATGAAGTTGGATATTGTGAGAGGTAACCTTGACCAGTGAGTTAGAGCAGCATGACATCCAGGGAGTTACAGTTCTTCAGAACCAGGTCAGAATTGGAATGACAAAGGTGAGGGTGAAGTGAAAACATGGAAATACTAAAGAAAGAATCATTTTTGAAGGTGGTATGTTGCAGAAGAGACATATACCGTGTGTGGGTCTCATTACAGAATTGCACATGGGCTCTTTTCACCCCTCAAACAATCCACACACAAGAGTCTTGTGCGGAGGAAAGACAAATATGGGGTGAATTAGTAATAGCTGAATAGTTCAATTTTACCTGCTGATTGTTAAGGCCATCAGCAGGAATTCTCCCGAGTTGATGCGAATCATTTGTGAATACTTTAGTTCTGGATCCTTCTAAGTAACTGGATACAACATAGGAGGATTCAGAACATAGGCCCAATTAGTCTTTTTTTTTTCTTTAAAGAATTATTTTATTAAACTTTATTTATTTAATTTGACCAGAGAGGGAGTGAGTGTGTGTGTGTGTGTGAGGGAGAGAGAGAGAGAGAGAGAGAGACAAGCCACCAGGTCCAGGACTCAAATCACGGTTGGCCATGTGGGAGTCCAGTGCCCTTACCCACCTGTGTGGTTATTATACTTATTATGGCCAAAAGTAAGAGGGGAGCTGTAACTTGTGCCCCCTGTTCTTTTACTAACTGTTCAGCTCTGTGAGTTAGACATTTAATTTGTCCCCATGTAGGGGGCTGAGCCTTTTGCGTTGATTTTGCGGGTCTTATTCTTTTCTTCCCCTTTTTGGGTACTTTGTCCAGATTCAGGTCTTGCATCTTCTGAATCTCCTTTGTTGGTTTGTCCTCGGAGTGTTCCATCATTCAGCGGTCTCACGAGTTGTGCCGGAATCCACACTGGCCTTGGTGATGATTCTGGAAAAATACACATGTATCCTCAACCCCATGCTAACACTGGGTCAGAGCCTTTCCACTCTCCTAAACTAAGATCTTTCCATTTTACATATTGAGGTTTAGCCTTTTCTATCCCTTGGTAGTGGATTTCTGCAACTGTGAGGCCCTTTGAGGTGGAATTTTAAAAATATAAGTATATAAGGAAAGAGAAAGCTTTGAGTGAGGAGCTATAGGGATTACATCTCCTCCTATTTCTTTTTTTTTTTTTTTTTTTTTGGAGAGGTTTTCACTATAGGGCGTGTGCGTTCGCCAGACAGACAGAGAGAGACATTGAGACAGAAAGCGAGAAATCACCCCCCAGGGGGGATGGTCACGCTGCAATCCCTTCTCCTCCATTCTCCTCTCGGGATCTTGGGCACGCACGCACACGCGCCCGGCGTGAGTTCTAAGCCACCGGGTCCGGGACGCGAACCGCGGTCGACTACGTGGGAGTCCAGCAACATAGCCATTACGCTAACTGCTGGTTCCCATCTCCTTTTTCTTTTTCTAATTGCGTTTTAAAATGCTGGTTGGTTATTTCCAGCCTGGATTGTTGGGGATTGTAAGGATGCCTGTAGTATGAAGAATATGAAAAGCGTCACAAAACTGTTGGAAAGACTTGCTGGTATAAGCTGGGCTGTGATTGATCTTCATATGTTGTGGTTTCCCCATCCCTTGCCAGTGTAGCAAGGCAATGGGTGATAACATGTCTGGCTGCTTCTCCTGTTGGAGGGGAAGCAAAAATGAAACCAGAATAGGTGTCGACAGTAATGTGTATACAACTCTGTTGCCCGGACGGGACATATTGTGTGACAACCATCTGCCAAATGTGACTGGGGCTGGGCCCCTGGGGTGAACTCCCATAGGAAGAGAAGGAAGGAAAGGAACACAGTTTGGACAGTTGTTAACAATGTCTCCTGCCTGTTGTCTAGTGGTAGAACATTGTTTGCGCAAGGCAGCAGCACATTGGTGGAAAGGGTAATGTGATTGCTGTGCCTGTGTTTCTGGAGTGTCTGAAACGACAGCCATGAGCTGTGTGTCAGCTTGGTGGCTGTCAAGTGTAAGAGCACCATGAAGGCTGGTATGAGCTCAAATGTGGCAAATGAAAAGAGGCCACTTTCATTTACGTACTAAATCTTAGATTATAGATAAAGCATGGAAAAGGCTTTTCTGTGAATTGTTTCCAAGAATAGCAGCTTCAGTTTTTTTTTAAAATAACAGATACGGGAACCAGCAGTTAGCGTAATGGCTATGTCGCTGGACTCCCACGTAGTCGACCGCGGTTCGAGTCCCGGACCCGGCGGCTTAAACTCACGCCGGGCGCGTGTGCGTGCGTGCCCAAGATCCCGAGAGGAGAATGGAGGAGAAGGGATTGCGGCGTGGCCATACCCCCTGGGGGGTGATTTCCTGCTTTCTGTCTCTCTGTCTCTCTGTCTGTCTGCGAGCGCACGCGCCCTATAGCACAAACCTCTCAAAAAAAAAAAAAAAAAAACAGATACTATATAAAGACTGTCAGAATAAATGTTTAAAGGCTGATGTTGAAAATCTGTGTCACAGCTTCCACAGCACACACTTCTGCACACTGTGTGGAGCAAGGTGGGTCAGATATAACTTTCGTTTTGTGCCCAATATCCCGTGTGTCCATTGGTCGAACCATTAGTAACTACTACTATAGCCTTTGGAATGGGCTTAGGCGAAACTACTTTAGGGAAAACAAAAGTGCAGGCAAATTGTATGACAGTTTCGGAAGGATGATGACGACCAATCCGGCCAGGGAAATTAGCAAGAGCCACTTGCCCCTCAAGATCCAGTTTCCACAGTGTGTGTTGGTGTTCTTTGGAGAAAGGAGCTGTGATAGATTGCAGATCTCGTCCTAGAGGTTGGATGGTGTGTGCTTGCCCTTTAATAATTGGTGTGGCTACTGCTGTGGGAAATGGAGGGAGGGACCGTGCGGGAGATGATTGAAGAGTAACCACTCAAGGACTCCCTGAGGTTGCCAAATGGCTCCAGGGGGTGTATGTGAGGTTGGAAAAATCAAGATGGCTTTAGGTAAGTCTTTGTTCACTTGTGACAGACAGGCATTCTGTATGGCTAATTCCACTAACTCAAGAGCTGCCCTATGTCAGGAGCAAGCTGTCAAAGAAATAGGGTGAGGATCTCCTTTTACAATGTCAAAACGTGACTGCAGTTGACCAGTGGTTAGCTTTAAACTGGGCTATAGCCAATGTATATCTCCTAATAATTTTTGAAAATTATTTAATGTTTTTAGGGTGTCCTATTGAAGTGAAACCTTTTGAGGAAGAATTTGTTTGTTAGAAATAATGTGTCCTAGGGCCGGCAGGTGGCATGATGGTTAAGGTGCTGGATTTTCACATGGCTGACCATGGTTCTAGTCCTGGACCTGGCAGCTAGATTTCTCTCTTTCCCCTTCTCTCTCTCTCTGATCCAACTTAAGAAAAATAACAACAAATAATAATAACAACAAATAAAAATAAAGTAGTTAAAAGGAACCACTTCTTGTACCTTTTCAGGGGCTACAACTAGTCCCCATTATTGCAGCCTCAACTGAGTATGAATAACTTCAATAACTCTTCCGGGTATACAGACGCTAAAAGAATGTCATCCATGTAATGAATAATGTAACAAGGATATTGCTGTTGTGTACCTTGTAAGGCTGCACTGACAAAATGTGGACCCATGGTGGCGCTGTTGGCCATGCCCTGAGGTAACACTTTCCCCTAGGCCCTAGCTAAGGGCTCCCTATGGTTAGTGGAAGGTACAGAAAAGGCAAGACGTTAGCAATCTTAAGGATGTAAGGGAATAGTATAGAGATGATCTTTAAGATCTAATACAATTAAATGAAAGTTGAGGGGGATAGCACTGGGACTAGGAAGGCCAGGTTGTAATGGTCCCATTATTTGCGTGGTGGCATTAAGTATTCTCAGGTCCTGTAATAATCTCCATTTTCTTGATTTCTTTTGAATAACAAAAATAGAATTCCAAGGACTAAAGAAAGGCTCAAAGTGTCCCAGTTTTAATTGTTCACACAGAAGCAGCTTAGCTGCCTCAATTTTTCTCCAGTCAGGCTCCTCTGAAAGCCAATTTATTGGAACCGCAGTCCGAACAGTTTGGGGGATTTACCAAGGCCCCTATCTGAAATTCGTACCGGAATTTCCTACTCCTTTCCGCTGGTATGGGGGAGCATTGGCCTTGGGCTGTCTTTTCCCAGTCCTAAGAAGGTAAAAGGCCTCAATCAAATAGCAATTCTGTTGCAGGAAGGAGGGACTACATAGGTATAATCCCATTTTTATGAAGTACGTCTAGTCCCCATAGATTCAAAGGCACATCAGGAAAAAACAAACAAACAAACAAACAAACAAAAAACAGGTTGAAACTGTCCTGTCCTGTATGACATGACCCTCCAGATCTGTCCAAGTAAGAATAGCAGAACTCTTTGTTGGTGAATTAATACATCCTACCCCGTCTAATGCGAAGTTAGTAAATTCGCAAGGCCAATTTTTGAGCCAATGCTTTCGGGCTATAATGGAAACATCAGAGCCAGTGTCTAAAAGTCCCTGAAAATTTCCTCCCTTGTATGGTTAGAGTATGCATTAGCCGAGTGTCCGGAATAGCCTGAAGAAGATAGGCCTGGTCTGAGGACCCAAATCTTTGTTGTCCTCTGGGCTCTGTGGTTAGTTCTCACCCTTGTGAGACTGTAGGCCACAGCACAAGCTGAGCTATATGGTAGGATTAAAGCAGCTAAATAATTTGAGGCAGAAGCTATAACCTTGAATTCCCTAGCATAGTCTGCATCTATTACGCCAGGGGTTATTACTAATCCCTTTAATGACAACATTGCTTCTTCCTAAAATCAGTCCTACTGTGCCCTGTGGCAAAGACCCGGTAGGAATCGCCTGTGGACTCATACTAGGTGCTAATACCCACCTGGAGGTGGGGCTGAGGTCCGGTCCTGCTCTACTTGGGGTTGCCCAATAGAGATCTCTGATTGGCTGTGGCCTGCCAGAAACTTCTGACTGGCTTGACTGTTCTGTGTACTCTACTGTGTGATGGGACCAGGGCTGGCCCCGTGCCCCATTTCCTGGGTGGCCTAGTGTCCTCCCATCCATATGTGTTTGGGGTCCACATTCACTGGTCTAACGCCTTCCTCTTCGGTGTCCAGGACACGTCCCGGGCGCCTGCGTGGTGCTGGTATCAGGCTCTTTGGTCCCCTAGCAGCATACCCCCTCAGTTGTTTGGGTATCTATGGTCACGTGCCCTATGTCCTGGTCTGCCACCATTTAAACAATTACCCTTTGACTTCTTTTGCGTTACTTCCTTTATACAGCTGCTGGAGCCATACCTTGAATTTACAGTTCCCCAATGTCTTGACAAAGTCTAATAGAGTCGGCCACTGCCCCTTTTCTTCTGTGTGGAGTAATAGCTGCTTTGCCAGAGGATTAGCATTTTCAAGGGCCAGTTGTTGCAGCAAAATTTGTCCCACCTCTTGACCAGAGACCAGTCCCTGACGGCTTATATCAAGCAGGAAATAAAACCTTGATATAGCTCACTAGGTTCCTGTTGTACAATTAGAAAACCGCCGGTCCCTCGATCCTGACCAGGAAGCCTTTTCCAGCATCTCAAACATATAATGCTCATCTGCTGGCATGCCTGCAGTGTATATCCAGTTCCAGTTGTGTACCAGTATCGGCCCGCTCCCCCACCCCTTCCAGTCAACGTTTCAAATGTGATAGGTATTCCATGTTGTGGAGTCCTAGTGGCCTGCTCTAGGGCTTCCTCAGACCAATCCAACTTCTACAAAAGATGATCTCCCGACAAGCTTGCCTTATCTGACACTTGCCAACCCTTAGGGGTAAGTGCAGATTGAATAGCCGTCTTCAGTACTGCCATTGTATATGGCACCAGGGACCATACTACCTACAAGCCATTTTTAATTCTTTTCTGCCAGAGCTTTAAAGGAATTCGGCTCATGCTGCTACTGAGTTTGTCCCAGGTTGTCAGGGACGGGAGCCTCTATAACTGGACATAATCTAAATCCCAAAATGTCCTCCCCTCTATCTGCCATGCAGTGCAGCAGAGGCAGCGGTCTCTGGAAGGGGGTTAAAGCCCAGGACGGCTTTCTTCTCCTCGCCCTTTGATATGCACGCAGGTTTTGACTGGGAAGCAGCCAGGCCGCAGCGGGGGAGCACTGGGCCAAGACAGTCGCTCCGTTCTCCTCCCGCTCTGCGGCTGCTTTGGAGCCTACAGTCTTAGGTCTGCCTAATTCTAGGAGACTGTCTCTCTTCATTTTCAGGCCCTACCTCTTTGTCCTTGTCTTTAAAGACTCTGACTTCTTAGGTAGGAGGGAGGGATACCCCCCAGGGTGTTTTGTAGTCGAGTTACCAAGCCAGTTCTGGGTTTTTCTGGAGGGTTTTGTCTCAAGCACTCCTTAAATTCCACAGGGAGAAGGCAAAAGCAGGACTCTGGTCAGGACCCTTTGTTGTCTGTGTTCCCTGATCTGTTCTCTGACCTTGTCTCAGGTCTCCTCATTAACCGTTCCCTACTCCAGGAACTGGGGCATGTCTTCTGCACAAAATTCAGGAAGCGATGTAACTGCTCGATACTAACTTCACCACTCTGAGCTTTTAACGTCTGAAACAACGTTTGGACATACACATCTCTCTTCAGACAGTTGCGTCCCCATCTTTTACACCCGATACTAATCGAATCCACTCCTTCTCTTACCTTATTAGTTTCTTTTACTCTATTACTCCTTACTTTGTTTATTCTTTATTTTACGCGGTCTGTTCCTTACCTTATTCTATAGTCTCCAGCCGGATTCAAGGGGTTTCCACTCGCCTGACCGTAATTTCTTTGTGTCAGGACTCAGTTCGGACGTCACGTGCTGTGGCCTGCACGGCTAAGTGAATGGGTGCCTGAGTGTGTGTGTGGAGGTGAGGATTAGAGAATAAATGTAAAAATAAACACACAAAGACATACAAGTAGAGAAAAGCGGGGCCGGGCGGTCTCGACTTCTCGGATGGAGGCAGCTGCGACTCCAAGCCAATTCCAAGTTTACTCTTTTAAAGGGCAGTAAAGGGGGGGAAGGGGAAGTGGAATGCAAAGTCAGTTGTTTTCAAATGCTAATGACTGAAGTTGCGAAGACACCTGGCAGCTTGTAGTTCTACCTAAATTTAATCTTCTTGGGCCTTTTCTGATCGGTGGCTTCCTTTCACCGATACTGCCTAGCAGTTTCGGAACACAGAGGCAGCTAGCGTGTTCATATGTTAATGGTGTCCATTGCCATGGAACCGCGTGTCTGCATGTGTCTAAAGGTCACCATTTTTGCTCAGATTGGCTGCTCTCTTGATGGAAAGAGGATGTTTTGTTTCTTTCAGGAGAGTAGCTTCTGCTACTGATGCTGGATCCAGATCTGCTGTGTGGAAAGTCCTTTCTGCCAACAGATGATTCTCTGAAAAAAGGAGTGTCCCTTTTGTGAAGAGACCGGACTCTCACATAGTGGGAAGAGTAGAAACTTTCTTTAAAGCCATCTTCCGTTTCTCTGTATTTGGGCTATCGGCTTGTAGAACGACCATCTCTTGTCCATCTAGAACCAGAATCATCTCCTCTGTGAGGTGGACCACTTCTCCGATGAGAAAAATTACGGCCCTGGTCATATTCGCAGTAATCAGCATGGCCATGATATCTTATCTAATGCACTTCCTTCACCAGGCCTGTCTAGTAGTCACTGTTTCTTTGGCACAATATTAACTACACTGCGGTAGCCAGGTAGCCAGCACTGGGGTGACTTCGAGGAGGGACTCGTTCTCTTGGAACTCCTTCATGTTTTTATCATCCCTTAGACCACATTTCATCTTTTCGTAAGCCATTGAGTCCTTTCAGGAATGAACTTTAAAGTTTCCAGCAATCTCCTAATTGTTCACAGAGCTTTTGTGAAGTGTCTCACTAGTACACTGCAGAAATAAGACCGTATTTCTAGCTGTAATTTTCTGATCTAGTTGTAATTTTCTACCAACTTTGGGCTGCCAGGAGATCCTGTAAAAGTTGTTTTATGCTTGCCTGGGTGATCTTCAAGAATTATTTTTTAAATCTTACTCATTTATTTTTAATTTGACCAGAGAGAGACAGAGAGAGAGGGAAAGTGAGAAAGCAAACCGCCAGGCATGGGACTTGAACCTCAGTCAGCCATGTGGGAGTCCAGCAACTTACCCACCACACCACCCTGGGGGAATGGTCATGCTGTAATCCCTTCTCCATTTTCCTCTTAAGTCTTTGGACACACATGCACATGTGCCCAGCATGATTTTTTTTTCTTTTTTAAAAGAGTTATTTTACTGGAGCTGGCAGGTTTAGTAAGTTATTTTATTTAACTTAATTAATTAATTAATTAATTTTAATTTGACAAGAGAGAGACATAACGAGAGAGAGAGAGAGAGAGATATCAAGGAAGCAACTCTGACAGATCCGGGTCTTGAACTGCGGTTGGCCGTGTGGGAGATCAGCGCCCCCAATCACCACATTGCCTGCTGGCCCCACCCAGCATGATTCTCAAGTCACTATATATGGGACTCACACTGTGGTCAGCCATGTGGGAATCTAGAGCCTTAACCACCACACTACCTGCTGGCCCCAGTTTTCATTTTCTTAATCCTGTCACAACCAAATGAACACATGAGTTTTGGGGGTACATTCAAAATCATAGCAGCAGGCACTGACTTTGGGGAGGTATACAAATTCCAGGAAGGCAGAAAGGGGAAGAATTAACAATGAAAATCCAGGGGCTTTGATTCAGGGACCAAGCTGTGCATTCAGCCCAAGAGAGCATTTGAGCATGCTCTGGATTTCCAGCTAACTGACATATGGGCAACAGCTCCCTTCACATCATTAGCCTCCGCTCTTGTTTGTACAATGGGCTGGCATAGGGATAGAAAGAGACAGTAGAAGTGTAATGTCTGGAGCTGGCAGGTGGTGTGGTGGTTAAGGGTGCTAGATTCCCATATGGCTGACTGGTTCAAGTCCCAGACCTGGCTGCTTGCTTTCCCACTTCTCCTTCCTCTCTCATTCTGGTCAAATGAAGATAATAATAAATAAAGTGTTAAATGAAAAAAAATTTTAAAAAGAAAAAGAAGAGTAATGGCTGGGACCAGCAGATGGCATAATGGTTATACCACTGGACTTTCCATGTAGTCAACTGCAGTTCAAGTCTCAGACCCAGCTACTTAAAACTCACCCTGGGTGTGTGTGCATGCTGCCCAAAACCCCAAGAGGAGAACAAAGAAGGAATTGTAGTGTGGCCATTCCCTCTGGGTGGTGATTGCTCGCTTTCTGTCTGTCTCTCTCTGTCTCTTCACCAAATGCATGCACCCTATAGCAAAAATCTCTCTAAAAAAAAGTATAATGTCTGCTGTGTTGTGAGCACTCAGTACCCTCCTTGAGAACACTGGGAAGGCATATGTAGTTGCAAAAATAAAAAAGAGGGGCCAGTAGGTGATGTGTTGGTTAAGGTGCTGGCCTCCCACATGACTGACTGCAGTTCAAGCCCCTGACCTGGAGACTTGAGACTCACACTGGGTACATGTGTGTGCATGCCCAAGATTCCAAAAAGAGAATGAAAGAGAAGGGATTGTGGTGTGGCCATTTCCCCTGGGGTGGTGGGATGGTGGTGTGATTTCTCACTTTCCCTCTCAGTGTCTTTCTCCAGTGAGTGCACATGACCTATGTCAAAAATCCAAAGAAAAAAAAAAATCAAAGATATAAACAAAATGAAGAAAATCCTCTGAAAGCTTCCTGAAATCTCCATCTGACCTCTGAGGACCAGGCAGGGACTTGGTAGTGAACCAGGGGCTTTCCAGTCGCATATACCAGTCACAAAATTAATGAGAAGCCCTTTTATGTTAATTAAATCTGTTAATACCATTCGGGGTAGGAGATCTGACCTGTGTTGGATATTCCCAAGAGTGGGAGTGTAGGGTGGCATGAGAGGAATTATGCCAATCTGATCTTATTCCATAAGAACGAACCGGGGAATTCCTATGAGAAGACGCTGCCCAGGCTTTCACGGCTGTTCAAACCAGTCTCTGAGTCTCCTCCCACCCTCCATGGTGCTTTGGCCCAGTCAGCAAGCCTCCTGCCTCAGCTTCCCCTCAGTCGTCTGCTCTCTGCACCTCCAGGGCCGCTCCTTGTTCCAGTCCTCAATTCTGACTGGATTCATTGACGCAGAACTTGCTAACTGGCCTTCCTGTCCCTGAATTTCATGGATAGCCTAAGACATTCTCCACCCTGCCATGGAGCGATTTTCTTGTCTTTTTCTCTGTCTTTTTTTAAAAAAGATTTTTGCCATCGTGCATGTGTACTTGCTGGAGAGAGACAGTGAGAGGGGAAGTGAGAAATCACCCCCAAAGGGGGCTAGCCATGCGGCAATCCCTTCTTCATTCTCCTCCTGGGACCTTGGACACTCTCACACACGCAGTCAGTATGACCCCCAAGCTTTCAGGTCTGGGACTTGAACTGCAGTGGGCCATGTGGGAGTCCAGTACCTTAACCACTGGCCCCTTCTTTTCTTTTTTAATTTGCTATAGGGCACGTGTGCTTGGCAGAGAGAGACAAAGAGACAGTGGGAAAGTGAGAAATCACCCGTTAGGGGGGTTTACCATGCCACAATTCCTTCTCCTCCATTCTCCTCTTGGGATTTTGAGCATGCACTCATATGTGCCTGGCATGTTTTTCAACCTGCCAAGTCCAGTTGTTGAACTGCAGAGTTGACCATGCAGGATCCAGCTGCCCCACCACCACGCCACCGGCTGACCCCAATTTTCTTGTGTGCAAGCTGGCTATAAATCTGGCTATGTCATACTCCTCAAATGCTATTTCTTCCAGAATTTTGCACCTCGTAGATGGCATTTTTTAAAAAGAATTATTTAACTTTTAATTTATTTACTTATTTTTAATTTGACCAGAGAGGGACAAAGAGAGAGTGAGAGAGAGAGAAAGTAAGCAAGCTGCCAGGTCCGGGATTCTAACCACAGTTGGCTGTGTGGGAGTCCAACACCCTTAACCAACATATCACCTGCCGGCCCCATTTCTCTCTTTTTCTTAAGAGAGAGCTCATAAACTCTCTGATAATTAAAAAAAAAAAGTAAAAATGGGACCAGCAGATGGTGTAATGGTTACATCTCTGGGCTCTCATGTAGTTGACCACAGTTGGAGTCCCGGACCGGGCAGCTTGAAACTCATGCTCATGATCCCAAGAGGAGAATAGAGGAGAAGGGTTTGCAGTGTGGCCATACCCCCTGGAGGGTGATTTCTCACTTTCTGTCTCTGTGTTTCTCTGGCAAACCCACATGCCCTATAGCAAAAATCTCTGTCTAGGGCCAGCAGGTGGCATGGTGGTTAAGGATAATGGACTCCCACATGGCTGACCGTGGTTTGAGTCCTGGATTGGGTGGCTTACTTTCTCACTTTCTTTCTCTCTCCATCCCTCCCTGGTCAAATTAAAAAATAAAGTTTAAATAAAATAATAAAGTTTATTATTAACTTAAATAAAATATTTCTTTTAAAAAAATCCATAAAACTCTCTCTCTAAAAAAAAGGACAAAACAGGGTAAAATGAAAATGAAAGGCAAAGTACACTCCTGAGAGGTAGGCTGGCTGTGGGTGGAGACCAGCCTGCTGGAGGTTTCTGCATTGCTTTTTTTTTTTTTTTTTTTTTTTTTTTTTTTTTTGCTATAGGGCACGTGCAATCGCCAGACAGACAGAGAGATAGAAAGTGAGAAATCACCCCCTGGGTGGATGGTCATGCCGCAATCCCTTCTCCTCCATTCTCCTCTCGGGATCTTGGGCACGCATGCACACACGCCCGGTGTGAGTTTTAAGCCACTGGGTCCAGGATGCGAACCGCGGTTGACTATATGGGAGTCCAGCGACATAGCCATTACGCTAACTGCTGGTCCCATGCATTGCTTCTTTTTTTATTTTTATTTTTTAAAGTTTTGCTACAGGGCATGTGCACTTGCAAGAGAGAGAGAGTGTGGGAAAGCACCCCCCCCCCCCCAGATGGGATGAGCACACCACAAACCCTTCTCCTCAGTTCTCCTCTTGGGATTTTGGGCACACACACAGCATTAAAGCATCTGGGTCCAGGACTTGAACCATGCCATGTCAGCCATGCGGGATCCAGTGACCTTAACCATCACACCACCTGGCTGACCCTACATTTTGTGCTTTTATATCTCAGTTCCTCCCCTTTCATTTCAATACATGCCTAGATGAGGTTTGTTAAATAATATGATTTCCCATGAGTCATGCGAATAATGCATTAAAGAAGTAAAGGTTACTTGAGGGCAACCAAACTGAACACTGAGCATGCTCTAAGTTATGTAAGATCCCTTGAAGCCCATCCACTTATCTTTTTTTAAAATTTTATTTATTCATTCATTTATTTTTTAATTTGACCAGAGAGAGACAGAGAGCTAGAGAGAAAGTGAGAAAGCAAGCCACCAGGTCCAGGACTCAAACCATGGTTGGCCATGTGGGAGTGTCCAGCGCTTTAACCACCACGCCACCTGCTGGTCTCCCCACCCACTTATCTTGATTAGTTAGATGATATCAGCCACAAAGGGGAGATCTGGGGCATGGCCTCATGGGTGGTCCCATGGGCTGGCCAACAGACTTCCCTAGCCCACCCTACCTGCTCATGTCTGACTATCTACCTGCCCCGACAGCATGGCACCCAAGACGGTTCATTTTTTCTTTCTTTCTTTTTTTTTTTTCTTGAAAGGTTTATTGCTTTAGGATGAGTGCACTTGCCAGAGAGAGTGAGAGACAGAGACGGTGGGAGGGAAAATGAGAAATCACCCCCTAGGGGAATGGCCACACTGCAACCCCTTCTCCATTTTCTTCTGAGACCTTAGACATGCAAGCACATGCACCCAGCATGAGTTTCAAGCCACAGGGTCTGGAACTCGACTGTGGTTGGCCACGTGGGAGTTCAGTGACATAACTACTATGTCATCTACTGGCCTGGAGATGCTTCATTTTTATCAGTAAATGACATGATTCCTGACCAGGGTCTTTCTATTTCCCTCCTCTCTTTTTCTCTTGGCCTAGTTTTCACAATCCCGAGACGGCTGCAACAGTTTCAGGTGTACCCAACATCCAGACAGAGCCAGTGCGGAGAAGAAAAGATCATCTCTGTGTTTGTCCTTTCTAGGAGTCCGAAAGCCTTTCCCAGAAGCTTTGAACTGACTTTATCTTGCATCTTGCTGAAGAAAATATGTCACCTGCTCAAGTCTAAATCTATCTGTGACAAAGGGAATTGTGTCCCCTTGATTGTCTTGGACTTACCCTCATGACAAAGGGCGAAAGGCATGACTTGCCCTCTGGGGCTTGGGAAATAGCATCCACACAAGCCATGGCCAAGCAGAGGCGGGTAGGCACCTGCAGGAATCCCGAGTTGTAACAGCAAAGAAGGAGACACGGTCTGCGGAGGCCAGTCCCCAATATCTCTCATACTATGTTCCCAGAAATTCTTTTCTTAATGACTGATCCTGACTCACGTTTTCTTTCTTTTTTATTTTTAGAGAGATTTTTTGCTATAGGGCATATGGGCTCGTCAGAGAGACAGAGAGAGAGACAGAGAGACAGTGATAAATCACCCCCACTCCCTTGGGGGGATGGCCACACTACAATCCCTACTCCTCCATTCTTCTCTTGGGATTTTGGGCACACATGCATAGGTCCGTGATGTGAGTTTATGCTGCTGGGTCCAGGACTTGAACTGTGGTCGACTATATGAGAGTCCAGTGACGTAACCATTACATCATCTGCTGGTCCCCTGAGTCACACTTTTAAGCCTCTCACTTTATGTTGACTGCTGCTTCTTCTGTCCTCCTCTGTAGGAGGCTGAAGAGTAAGGTGGATTTTCTGAGTGTCCCTACAAAGTTGTTTATCTCTGAGCATTTGACTGCCATTAGCTTAACCTTAGCTCTGCTATAAGTAAAAGTCAGAGTGTTGGTCCCTTTGGAACTGTCCACAATCCTCTTTCCCTTCTCTAGCAATGGCTCTCTTCCTGTCCACAGCACCTGGATGCAGGGGACTAAAGTTCCCTTGCTTTCTCTTGCATCTCCACAAAGGCTGATTGCTCCAAGAGGTTGCTGAAGCCAAGGTTAACCATGTGCATGCTCTCCATCTGGTATTAGCTCTGAAAGAACGTCAGTGCCCATGTGCTTTAAACGGAGAGTTCACACTCAAGAGAGGCAGTTATTTCCCTCTTGTGCTTTCAAGAACAGCTTGCAGGGAGAGGTGTAAAGGCACAAAGCCACTCCGTGGGTTCCCTGCCTGAGGGCCATCTGCATTTCTTCACTTGGGTCCTGAGAGATAAGCCAGTGTCCTTATGAATGTCCCTTTTGGTTTAGACCAGTTCCCTGGAAGTTCTGCTATTTTTAACCAAATCACTTTAAGGTGTTATTATTGTTCCTTTTGGACAAAAATTATGAAACTTCAGAGTCTGTGACTTTATCAAATAGCCGTCTTCCTCTTCACCAAGGCTTTATTTTTTTAAAGAATTGTTTTATTTAATTTTAGTCATCATTATTATTATTTTTAATTTGACCAGAGTGAGACAGAGAGAGAAAGGGAAGGTGAGAAAGCAAGCTTCCAGGCCTGGGACTTGAACTGCAGTCAGCCATGCGCGAGTCCAGCATCCTAACCACCATGCCACCTGTTGGCCCCACCAGGGCTTTATTTACTGTAAACTTTGTGGAGAATCTGATTGGGAAGGAGACTAGAAGCATAAGCAGGCGACTGGAGGTGCTGTAAGGAGGACCTGGGGGGCGATTTCTTGCTTTTTGTCTGTCTCTCCAGTGAGCATATGCGCCCTATAACAAAAATCTCTTTAAAAATGTGTGTATCTGGCTCATACGGAATTTAGCAGGTTGTTTCACTTCAATGTGGCATATTGTAAGTGCGCAGTAAATATTTAAACAGATGGGCATTCCATACCTTGTAAATCTGAAACTGATAAAAAAAAAATTTAAAGTGATTGTTAATAGCTGGTGAATGTCACACTGAGATATAGACTCAGTGACCATCTTAAATTGTGCCTGTGGTCACTGTTGGGATATTAGCCTCACTTTTATTTACCAGCTAACTTCTACTTTTTTTTTTTTTTTTTTTTTTTTTTTTTTTGCCACAGGGTACTTACTCACTGGAGAGAGACAGAGCGGTAGAGAGAGGGAAGTGAGAAATCACCCCTCCAGGGAAGATGACCACACTACAATCTCTTCTCCTCCATTCTCCACTTGGGATTTGGGGCATGCATGCACACACACACCCAGTGTGGTTTTCAAGCCATTGGGGCGAGAACTCAACCACACAGCTGGCTCTATAGGATCCAGCACCTAACCACCACACTGCCGCTGCCCCGATTCTGCCTTTGTCCAGCCAGTTTGCTGTGGGTAGGACAAGTCTAGGGTTGGTACAGGAGATGCCAGAGAAGCTTCTGATTAGTTTCAAACAGCTCGGGACCCAAAAAACACTTATTCAGACTCTGCATGGATCTTGCTACCTCAGCCATGTGTTAGCCTCCTGAGAATTCTCTTTCCTTCCCCACTTCCTTCATTTCTTCTTTTTTCCCTTCTTTCTTTCTTTCTTTTCTTTTTTTCTCTCTTTTTTTTTCTTTCTTTTTTTTTTTTTATTTTGCTGGAGAGTGTGAGTATTTGCCAGAGGGAGAGGGAGGGAGGGAGAGAGCAGCCTCCCATGAGGTGTGGTCATCTGCAATTCCTTCTCCATCTTGTCAGGATTTTGGAGGGACGTGAACACACCTGTGCCTGGCATGTTTATCAAGCTGAGAGACCAAGATTCCAACTGCAGTTGGCCATGCAGGACCCAGCGTCCTTAACCACTAGACTATGAGACCCGTCCTCTTTATCATTCTTTAATCCAGCTTTTTGTATGTGTAGTGTTAGCCTGGCCAAGCTGGAACTACCCTCCTTGGAATTTGTTAGAATTGGAAAAGAAGAAACTCGTATAAGATTTTGTATAAGATTTTCTAGGAAGAAGTGAGCCACCAGCATCCGTGCTGTGAGAAAGACACACAGAGTTGTCACACCCCTTGTCCTTGCTCTCTGCCAGTGACAGACAGTTGAAGGTGGTAGCAGACTCCATCCGCCCAGCTCCTCTGCCCAAGGACAGGCCCTGCTGACTGAGAGGGCCCCCAGGCTGTGAGCTCCCTCTCAGACAGCTGGAAGTGCCCGGCTTCCCAGCTAGAATGTGTCTACCTTCGGAAGGGCTGGTTCTCGGTTTTCCTCTGATCCTGCAACTTCTGTTTCTGCATCCTGAACTGTCTGACTTCTCCAACGAAAGGGTAGAAACCACATCTTGTTTGCTACCTCAGAAGTCATCGTGACTTCTAGCATATAACCAGCCCTCAATAAACACCTACTAGATGAATGATCTTTAGTTTATTGGAGAAAGAGAATGAGAACGGAAGGGAAAAGGAAGAAAGGAAGAAAAGTTCTCATTGTAGTGGCTCAGATGTGGAAATTCTTTCTCACACTTTTGACTAAGAGGAAATGGTACTTTCCAATCTCTTTACTACTTACCTCTTAAAATAATTCCACAGGGCATATTCCAAAAAAAAGCGAGTTTAAAATGGAGAAATGAAAGCAGCTTGGCTCCCAGGGCCAGAGAGGAACTCAGCCCAAACTAAAAACTGTTGTTATGTTTTCCTCTCACCACAATTTTTTTTTTTTTTTTTTTTGGAGAGGTTTTTGCCATAGGGTGTGTGCACTCGCCAGAAAGACGGGGGGGGGGGGGGGGGGGGGGGGGGGGGGGGGAGGGAGGAGTGAGAAATCACCCCTGGGGGGATGTCCATGCCTCAATCCCTTCTCTTCCATCCTCCTCTTGGGATCTTGGGCACGCAAGCACACTTGCCAGGCATGAGTTTAAGCCACATGGTACAGGACGCGAACTGTGGTTGACTATATGGGAGTCCAGCGACATAAGCATTACACCATCTGCTGGTCCCAAGAATTCTACTTTTCCAAAGACTCCAGGTGACTATTTAAGCCAGTGGTCTTCAGGGGTCTCTTGGAAAAAGGTCCAAAACTATCTAAAAGACAATTAGCTGGGGCACCTTTTAAACAAAATTCTTCTTCTTTTTTAAATAATTATTTTAATTCAACTTCATTTATTTCAATTTGACCAGAGAGAATGAGAGAAAGCAAGTGAGAAAGCAAGCACCAAGTCCGGGACTCAAACTGCGTCCACCCATGTGGAAGTCCAGCACCCTTAACCACTGTGCCACCTGCTGGCCCCAACAAAATTATTATAATTTTCAAAATTTGCTTTAGGGCATGTGCATTCACTAGAGAGACAGTGAAAGAGAGAGAAAGAAGGAAAGTGAGAAAGCAATCTACCAGGTCTGGGACTCAAACCACGTTTGGCCATGTGGGAGTCCAGGGCCTTAACCACGATGCCACTTGCTGGTCTCAGGCACTTACTTTTAAGCCACCGGGTCCAGGACTCGAACGATGGTCGACTACATGGGAGCCCAGCGACATAGCCATTATGCTAACTGCTGGTCCCCCACAGGCACTTACTTTTAAAAAGCTAATTCTTGGGGCCAGCAGATGGGGTAGCGGTTACGTCTCTGGATTCCCGCATGGTCAACTGCAGTTCAAATTGCAGACTAGGTGGCTTGAAAATCATGCTGGGTGTGTGTGTGTGAACATGCCCAAGATCCCAGGAGGAAAATGGAGGGGAATGGAGAAGGGATTGCAGCATGGCCATCTCCCCTGAGGAATGATTTCTCATTTTCCCTCTTCCTGTCTCTCTCTCCTGTGAGCACACACACCCTAAAAATTAAAAAAAAAAAAAAAAAACAACCCTCTAAAAAAAAGCTGAGATTCTTGATCCTTATTCAAAACCATATGAATGAGAATATTTGGTGGCAGGATCTTGGAATATACACTTAAACTCTTTCCCCACTTGACTCTTAAGGAGTCTGGAAATCTCCCTTTGAGAAGTATTGTTCAATTTTTGTCCCTACATTAAAACCCACAAGAGTCCCCGCAGCAAGAAACAGAAGAAAGTGAAGGTCTTCTCTCGTAAACATGGATTTAAAACCAGCCTTCCCTAGCCCTTAAAGTCTCTTTGCAGTTTATTGCTGATCCGAGCATTTCCTGGAAAATGGCTGAGTGCCCGAGGTCAGCCAGCCCTCACACCCTCTGGGGTGGTCAGGATTGCCAACGGGCCCATCCAAACTAGCCCCGCTCTGCCAGCTAAACAGTATCTTCAGACCCATCAACAGTAACAGGAACCTCAGCCTCCCAAATGGTGTTCAAACCGTCTTCCTGCCTAGGGAACTGCGGTCTTTCTGGGGCACGTCTCAGGTCACTGGCTGGCTTCTCCACTCCGTTCTGAAGCTCTAACATTTCACATCAGATGCCAGCTTTGTAAAAAGAGAACTGTCACTCCGCTCATTTGAAGGGCATAATGTCCCTGTGTGGAATGAAACCATATCCTGGGACAAATGAGGGTTTGAGTCATGGCTTAGCTCCAGCTGGGCTGAGCTTGGACCAGTTGGTGAGCCCCATGGATTAGTCCAGGGGCACAGCATTGCTGGCAGGGGTGCGTGTCAAGTCAGGAGGGTGCATGTCCGAGTGTGCGAGAGCACTGAAGATGCTCAACACTCGATGTCTTTTCTTCCTGACTTGACTCCACACTTGTTTTTAAGTGTATTTATTCCATGTAAGAGACAGACAGACAGACAACACCACCACGCCACAGTTTCACCACCACACCGCTGACTAACCCCACACACACTTCTTTTAACCTTGCCCCTTCCTCTTCACTCACCCTCCCTGCCTGACACCCAGATCATTTGTAAATTCAGGCAGGCCTTTCTCAATGCCTTTGATCTTCCTTTTGCAAAGGACTCTGCCCCATAGCCACACCTTTCTCTCTCTAGTTTCCCAGGACCAGGACTCCACTCCCTGCTGCTCTACAACTTTGAGGACTGAAGGGAACATTTGGGGGCACTAACAAGGGCGAAGAGCCAAGGACCAAATAGGTGTTAGGAAGTGCTTAGGCGGTGCCTTGCTTGTTTAGTAAATTACAGCAATTTCTAGCCTCTGTTATACTGTTCTTTTCTCACAATGACCTACAGAGTGAGTGAATGTGTGAAGACTGCTGATGGGGTCTTTTTTGCAGGGGAAAAATTGGAGCTCAGAGCAAGTAAGCAACTTGCCCCATCACAGGTGGTGAAACTGGAATTGAAACCCAGTCAATGAGGACCTCTGAAGACCCTCTGCCCAGACTTCGCCCTCCTGCTCCCCAGTCTAGACAGGAGCCAGGACTAGCTAATCAGCAGACATCGACATTTTGGTTAAAAGCAACCTCTTTCAGAGATTTCGACCACCAAAGACCCTCTGCCCTGACTTCACCCGCCTGCTCCCCAGTCTAGCCAGGAGCCAGGTTAGAACACCCTACTTACTCTCTCTGTCTCTTTCTATCTCTCTCTCTATTATATCTACTTTTATATATATATATATATATATATATATATATATATATATATATGGTTTTTTTAGAATTATTTATTTTTATTTTATTTGTTATTATTATTTTGACCAGAGAAAGACAGAGAAAAAGAGAAAGGGAAAGTAAGAAAGCAAGCTGCTAGGTCTGGGACTTGAACCATGGTTGGCCATGTGGGAGCCCAGCACCTCAACCACTACACCACCTGCTGGGCCCTTTATTATATTTTTAAATAAAAAAATTTTAAACTTAGCTTTCTGCTGCTCTTTTGTCTTTCTCATTCTAACCTTTCTCCTTGCCCCCATAGGATAAGCCATGTTGCTTTCATTTTTTTGTCAGAAAGTTTTTTTTCTTCTCTTTTTCTTACTGTTGTCTTGTTTTTCTCTCTTTTTTTCTATTGCTTTTTTCTTTTCTTTTTACTTTTCTCACCTTTCTGTTCAGCCATCATACACTGATTTTCTAGACAAGTCAATAGCCGAATGTCTGGAGACTTTTAGGGTCAGATTCAATGTTCATTGAGTCAGCTGCGGAAAGGGAGAAAAATGGTGCTGTTTCCAGACTGCAGGTCATCTCCTTCTGCACTCCTCTGATTGCTCAGGTTTAACTCCAAAATGTAGGAAAAAATGTACAGTCCATCAGGTGACCAGAAACCACTGCAGAGGCACAAAGAAGTATGAGAAATGGAGAAAATATCTCTCTTCTAATGGAAAAAGCAACTCCTCTTCCTCCACAAAGAATCTAAGAGGACTCATGAAATGTCCGATAAAGAATTTAAAATATTCATAGTGACAAAGCTAACAGAGATGCGGAGAAGAGATACAGTGAACTCCAGAAGATGCAGGGGAAAAGAGACACTGAGTTCCAGGAGGTGAGGAAGTTCTTGCACAATCTGAAAGAGGAGATACACATTGTAAAAAAAAAAAAATCAAATGGGGAGACCAGCAGGTGGCGTGGTGGTTAAGGTGCTGGACACTCTAACATGGCTAACCAGTTGGAGTCCTGGACCTGGCGGCTTCCTTTGTCCCATTCCCTCTCTCTCTCTCTCTCTCTCTCTCTCTATGTCTTTCTCTGGTCAAATTAAAAAAAAAAAAAAAAAAAAAAAAAAAAAAAGAATAATAAAATTAAATAAATAATAATTTAAAAAATCAAATGGAATTGTTAGAGATGAAGGCTGTAATACAGGAAATAAAAACTTCCATTAAAAATATCAAAAGCAGATTAGACCGTGCAGAAGATCAAATCTCTTTTTTATTTTTTATTTTTGGAGAGGTTTTTTTCTATAGGGCACATGTGCTCACCAGAAAGACAGAGAGAGACAGTGAGACAGAAAGCAAGAAATCACCCCTAGGGGGGATGGCCACACTGCAATCCCTTCTCCTCCATTCTCCTCTTGGATCTTGGGCACGCATGCACATGTGCCCGGCGTGAGTTTAAGCCGCCGGGTCCAGGACTTGAACTGCAGTCAACTACATGGGAGTCCAGCGACATAGCCATTATGCCAACTGCTGGTCCCTAGAAGATTGAATCTCAAATGTAGAAGACAGGACCTCTGAAAGACAGAAAAATTCACCAAAATGACAAAAGAACTCAAAAGAGAATAACATATGAGTACTACAGGATACCATTAAATACTCAAACATCTGAATCATTGATTTCTCAGAAGGTGAAGAAACTAATAAGGGCATAGATAATCTATTCCATGAAATCCTGAAAGAAAATTTTCCAAACCTAGAGAGGCACTCAAATATCCAAACTCAAGAAACACAAAGGACACCAGGTAGAATCGACCCGAGAAGATCTTCCCCAAGGCACATCATAGCCAGATTGACCAAAACCACACACAGAGACAAGATACTAAATTTGGCAGGAGAGAAATGTCAAGTTACTTTCAAAGGATATCTCATAAGGCTAACGTTGAATCTCACATTAGAAAAAATGCAAGCAGAGAAAGAATGGGAAAATATATTCAAAATGTTAAATAAAAAACAACTTCAACCAAGAATACTATACCCAGCAAGATTATCTTTCATATGGAAAAAAAGACAAAAACATTCTCAGATAAACAAATGCTGAAAGAATTTACCAACACCAGACCAGTTAGTTCTCCAAGAAGTACTGACGGCAGTGCTATACCAGGAAAACTAAAATCGGACACACAGAAATAAGAGTACAATAAACAACCAAGAGAATGCCCAGCCTAATGGTAGGGACAAGTCCAGAGTTGAATGTTAACTTCCAGAGCTTAAATGGCAAGATCGGACCACAGAAACACTGCAAATTGAATAGAAGAGAGATTAATTACTTGAGTCTGAACTAGTGAAATAAAATTTTTTTTTTTACTTTTGACTAAAAAATTACTGATTTTCTTCAAAGTTTTGATTTCCATATTTAAGGATTTTTGTCTTCTCTTGAACTGTTGATAGGTTCATCTACCTACTATTTGAACTGAACCCTGACTTTTTTCCTGGCTTTAAGTTTTAAGCAAATTTCTCTGAACATTTTTTGATTTTGATCTATAACATTTTTGAAATTAAAATATGCATTAAAAAACCTATTAATACCTCTTTAATGACTGCAGTAAGCTATATAGCCCCAGCGAAGTGCTACTTTATAATGTGTTCATGCCTAAAGTCAGACATGCATTCTTAAATAGATATATATCAGCTATGCTTGCTAATGAAAGTCTTTAAATTAATTAAGACCTTTAGTGAATCAATAAAATGTGAAAAAAAAAAAGGCATAGAAAACAACTGTACATACCAGAGACAGTGTGGGAGAAGGGGGAGGAGTTGGCAGAGGTTGAGAGCTAAGAAATCAAGGGGGGAGGGGAAAGCAAAATATATAAGAAACAAGAAATAGAAAATTATTTGTCAATGATAACATGTATGGTAATATCCTGGATTGGGCCAGTATACAATGTGTACTGGATGGAGAATCTCATGTTGTATGCTGTATTGATATACAGTGAATGACTGTAAATAAATAAATAAATCAAATTAAAAAATAAATAGGAAGGGAGAAAAAAATGGAAGTTCTTTAGATTTTAGCTATTAATGAAACAATAATGTAAGCCCCAGATCATTATATGAATGAACATCACTAAGCCCTGATACAGGGTCATGAGTTCTGTAAGAGTCGTTAGGTCAAATAGCATATCAAGGCAATCCTGACATGCTATCACAAAAATAAATGAAAAAGGTATCATGGTATTCATTGGGCCCAATCTGGGCAATAAAATGATCATGTTTAAGCTTTGTCTACTTATCTGGAGAACAGCATCAGGGATGTACTTGTTACTTCATAAATTTTGTTTAAAAAAATAGGAAAAACATCTGTGAAATGCTAATAAGATAGGGAAGTTTCGAATTCTTCAGATGTCAAAACGATTCATCAGTCCTAATTAGCTATGAGCAATTGTATTTATTTTAAATTATTATCCCTCATGTGGGTATTTAATTAGAAAGTGACATTATTTAGGAATCTGTTTCTGCAAATTTATTCTAAAGGAGTTTGATAAGCAGTTGTATTGTCTTTCTGGCTATTTTTAGAGTTATGAACACCCCAAATATCACTTCAGGCTTTGTAGAATGGAACTTCACAATGAATCTGTGCCTGGTATCTTACTGGTGATTAAAAAAAAGAAAGAAAAAAAAAAAAGGAATGAATCATTTGTTATTCTGGAAAACAATTTTGAGAGAAATATATGACTTGAAGAACGAAAAAAAAAAAAAAAAACCCAGTCAATGACTCCTAAACCCTTTTCCAACTACAATTATTAAGATCTCGTTCTTGGAACCAGCAGTTAGCGTAATGGCTATGTCGCTGGACTCCCACATAGTCCACTGCAGTTCACGTCCCGGACCCGGTGGCTTAAATCTCACGCCGGCACGTGTGCGTGCGTGCCCAAGATCCCGAGAAGAGAATGGAGGAGAAGGGATTGCAGCGTGGCCATCCCTGCTGGGGGGTGATTTCTCGCTTTCTGTCTCTCTGTCTCTCCGTCTGTCTGGTGAGTGCATGTGTCCTATAGCAAAAATCTCTCTAAAAAAAAAAAAAAAAACCCAAAAAAACAACTGTGGTTGGTCTCATGGGATCTGACTCTCTTAATTGCTACACCATGGGGCTGACCCCTGAAAGAATTCCTAAAGCTTTGTTTCATTGTGAAAATTAGCACACATAAAAAGATGCAGAAAACACCAAGGTAGAGTTTAACAATTATGAGACAGCAATCATCCATTCAGCTCTTCACCAGGTTAAGTAATAGAAAACTGCCTGCTGGTAAGACGCCCCTGCACTCTCCTTCCAAACAACAGCCTCCTCTCAGCCTCCACAGGTATCACTGTCTCACCTTGCATGCTATTCCTATCATGATATTCACTGTTCTTCTTTTCTTTTACTACATAAGTTTGCATCCCTGTTGAGCAATCAAAGCCCTCAGAATACGGCAGTGAAAGAAACAAATATTCCCTGCCCTTATGGAGTTTATATTCTAACAGTGCAATGAGTAGATGATGTAAACAAGAAACATAATAAAGAACTATGTCGTGTAGATGATGACCAATGCAAAAGATAAATAAATAAAAATGTAGAGCTGGGTAAGGAAGTGGCAGTACAGGTGTAAATAGTAGCAGTTTAGATTTTTTTTTAAGTTTTTGCTATAGGGGCACATGCACTCATTGAAGAGACAGAAACAGAGAGACGGAAAGTGAGAAGTCACCCCCCAGGGAGGATGGCCACGCTGCAATCCTTTCTCCATTCTCCTCTTGGGATCTTGGGCATGCAAACACATGCGAGTTACTGGGTCCGGGACTCCAACCACAGAGTTAGCCACGTTGGATCTAGCTGCCCCAACCACCATGCCACTAGCTGGCCCCAACATACACTTTTTTTTTTTTTAAAGGAATTATTTTATTTAACTTTATTATTATCATCATTATTGTTTTCCAGTTTGATCAGAAAGAGAGAGAGAGAGGAAGTGAGAAAGCAAGCCACCAGGTCTGAGACTTGAACCGTGGTCAGCCATGTGGGAGTCCAGCGCCCTTAACCACCATGCCACTCGCCAGCCCCCCCAACATACACTTTTCAGGAGACACAATTCACCCTGTAACAGGTGAGACTATGTCAGCAGGCTGAAGAGACTGAGGTCGCCAAAAAGGCAAGAGCAGAGTAGATAAAGTTGTTTGAGCAAAGTTAGAGAAGCAGTGTGTGGTGTGTGTGTGCAGTATGTGTGTGTGGCATGTAAGTATATTGTGTGTGTTGTGTATATGTGGTGTATGTGTGTGGTGTGTATGTGTGACAAAAAGTGAGAAATCACCCCCCAGGGGAGAAGGCCACACCACAATCCCTTCTCCTCCATCCTCCTCTTGGGATCTTGGGCATGAAAATGTGCCCAGTGTGAGTTTTTTTTTTTTTCCAATTAATTCAATTTAATTTATTGTTATTTTAATTTGACCAGAGAGAGAGAGAGAGAGAGAGAGAGAGAGGGAAAGTGAGAAAGTAAGCCACCAGGTCTGGGACTTGAGCCATGGTCCACCATGTGGGAGTGTCCAGCACCTTAACCATCATTCCACCTGCTGGGATTCTGGCGTGAGTTTTAATCTGTCAGGTCTGGGATTTGAGCTGCGCTATCAGGGCCGCCCTGCTGAATGGGTTCTCTACCCTCCCTGCATCTTCGAATTACCAGCTTAGATTCCAAGATCCAGGAAGGAGCCAAAAACCAGGGTGAGAGTCTGGGTCCTGCACACGAGGGCCGCAGAAAGAGGGGTCTGGCCTTTTCGTCGTGCAAGGCAAGCTGTTTCCCCTCAAAACTCCCATGAGCACATTTTCCAATAAAGGAAGGAGAGCGGATCTCAGGCGGCCAGAAAAGAACAAGAACATCTGCCTCTGCAATTTTGAAGGGACAGTGTGGTATTTGAAAAGGAAGCGCGAAGTTTCAACGTAGAATTCTCAACAGAAAATAGCAGAGGTTAAGATACCACAGGAAGAAGAAAAGCCCTCTGGGCTCTGGATTTTCTCTGAGAAGCCATAAATGGCATCAAAGCACTAGGATGACCCAACTCTTGGGTGTGTCATCACATTGTTAGTTTTCTGTGCTACAAATCAGTATCATGAACTTCTTTTTTTTAAGAATTATTTTATTAGGACCATCAGTTGACGTGGAATGGTAGGTGATGCTGTGCTTTGGGTGTCACTGGACTCCATGTAGTTGACTGCGGTTTGAGTCCCAAATCCAGTGGCTTAAACTCACCCTGGGCATGTTTGTGTGCATGCCCAAGATCCCAAGAGGAGAATGGAGGAGATGGGGATTGCAGCGTGGCCATCCCCTCGGGGCGGGGGGGGGTGTGTGTGTGATTTCTCACTTTCTGTCTTTTCCTGGTGAGCATAAGCGCCTTACAGCCAAAAAAAAAAAGAAAAAAAAAGAAAAAAAAATAATTATTTTATTTAACTTTATTTATTTATTTAAATTTGACCAGAGAGGGAGAGAGTGAGCGAGAGAGAGAAAGTGAGAAAGCAAGCTGCCAGGTTCGGGACTTAAACCTCATCGGCCTCGTGGGAGTCCAGCGCCCTTAACCACCACACCACCTGCCAGCCCCAGTATCATGAACTTTTAACAGTTGTAAACAACCCCCACTTACCTCACAGAGGAGAAGCTGGTGTCTGGCCTAGCTGGCTTCTCCATCTGGGGCCTCCCAAGTAATGAAGGCAGGCAGACTGCGTTCTCTTCTGGTGCTCAGGAGCCTCTTCCAAGCTCATTGAGACTGTTGGCAGAACTCAGGGCCTTATCGTTTTGTTTTTGAGAGATTTTTGCTATATGCTTGCCGGAGAAACAGAGACAGAGAGACAGAAAGTGAGAAATCATCCCCCAAGGGGTGATTTCAATCCCTTCTCCTCCATTCTCTTCTGGGATCTTGGGCACACATGCACATGCTCCTGGCTTGAGTTTTAAGCGACTGGGTCCAGGAATCGAGCCAGGGTCGACCACGTGGGAGTCCAGCAACGCAACCATTATGTCATCTGCTGGTCTTAAGGTCCTCATAGTTTTAAGACTGTGGTCTTGGTTATCTGGTTACTGTCTGCAGCATTCACTCTCAGCTCCTTCCCGCGTTTCTGGTCCTAGTCATGGCGTGTCAACTTGCTCCTTCCAAACCAGCAAGAGGGCTTCAGGTACATGACAGAGCTTTGTATACCCTCACGTCACCACCGAGCGAGCGCCTTTGCCTTGCGATGCAATCTGATCAAGGAGATGACGAGTCATAGCTTGGCCCACACCCCGGATGAGGGGACTGACAGGGTGTGTACGTGGTGGGTGGGGATCTTGGGAGTTCTGTGAGTTTGCCAGGTCGGTCATAACCAGGTAGCACAGGCAGAGTGACTTAAACAAAATAATTGTATCATTTGGAGGTTAGAAAGCCAAGATTAAGATTTCATCAGGGCTGTTCTCATGCTGAGGATTCTCTCCTTGGCTCAAAGATAGCTGTCTTCTCCCTGAGCCTTCATGGGTCTTTCTTTGGC
Source organism: Tupaia tana (assembly GCA_026018925.1). Taxonomy (NCBI): domain Eukaryota; kingdom Metazoa; phylum Chordata; class Mammalia; order Scandentia; family Tupaiidae; genus Tupaia; species Tupaia tana. The sequence continues at coordinate 18,979,816 of JAKSZU010000017.1, forward strand.
CTGTGTCTGTGTCCTTATCTCTTCTTCTTGTAAGGACGCCAGTCATATTAGATCAGGACCCCACCCATTCAGCCTCATTTTTACCTTAATTATCTGTGTGTGTGTGCTGGAGGGTGTGTGCACTCACCGTGGAGGGACAGAGAGAAAGAGGGACAGAGAAAGCATTCCCTTCCATGGGGCACGGTCATGCTGCAATCCCTTCTCCTTCCTGTCGGGATTTTGGGCACAGACGTATATGTGCCTGGCGGGTTTTTTAAGCTGCCAAGTCTGGGACCCAAACTGCACAGTTGGCCATGTGGGATCCAGTTCCTTAACCACGAGGCCACAGAGCTGGCCTTACCTCTGTAAAGGCCCTGCTCCAATTAAAGTCACAGTCTGCGGTACAGGAAGTTAGTGCTTCATCACAAGAATTTGAGGGGGACATTTTGCGATTCTGTCTACTACTCAAATACTTTTGGCTAGAATGGTAAAGCCGATGTTGGTTTTTAGGAAAGTCACTAGAGAGTCACACTCTGCTAGCCGTGTTTCAAATCTTCTTCTTTTTCTTTTTAATTGTCAGAGGGCATGTATGCTGGGGATCCCGGAGACAGCTACCCAGAGGGGCGTGGTCATGCTGCAATCCCTTCTCCATTTCTCTATCTTGTTAGGATCCGGGGCACATCTACATATATGCCCAGCATGTTTTTCAAGCTACCAGTGGCTAAGATTTGAATCACAATTGGCCATGTGGAATTCAGCTCCCTTAACCACGAAGGTATGGGGCCAGTTTGCATCTGGGGGTTCTAGTTTTTGCTCCTAAGGAGAGCGGAGGAGCTTGGACCCTGGCTGTGGGCATTATTTTCTGTTCTGGTCAGGCAATACTGTGTTTAAGGTACGAAGTCTCTTAATTTGACCAGAGAGAGAGAGAGAGAGAGAGAGAGAGAGAGAAAGTGAGGAAGCAAGTCACCAGGTCTGGGACTCAAACCATGGTCGCCCAGGTGGGAGTGTCCAGCACCTTAGCTACCATGCCACCTGCTGGTCCCCTCATTCTTTTTTTTTTTCTTTTAGAATTATTTTATTTAACCTTATTTATTTATTTTAATTTGCCAGAGAGACAGAGTGAGAGAGTGACAGCAAGAGCAAGAGTGAGGGAAAGTGAGAAAACAAGCTGGCAGTTCCAGGACTCGAACTATGTTTAGCCATGTGGGAGTCCAGCGCCCTTAACCACCATTCCACCTGCCAGCCCTGTCATTCTTGACTCTTTTATTCTTCTCTAATATCCCTAAAAATCTCATCACTAGAGGCCAGCAGGTGTCATAGTGGTGAAGGTGCCAGACTCCCATATGGCCAACTGTGATTCAAGTCTGGACCCAGTGACTTGCAACTCATGCTGGGTGCGTGTGCATGCATGCCCAAGATCCTGAGAGGAGACAGGAGGAGGGATTGTGGTGTAGCCACCCCTGCTGGGAGGGTGATTTCTCACTTTCTGTCTTTCTCTCTCTATGGTGACCACATAATTCTATAGAAAAATAATCTAAAAAGAAACAAGTCACGTTACTGAATTAATAGTAGCTTGTGTTACAGTGATCATTAAATGAGAAAATGTATATGAAGTCCATTGCACAGTACCCAAAATATAACAGATGGTATCACATTATCACTTTTTGTGTTATGTGCTTTTCCTTTCCTCCTTCTACCTTAGTTTTAACACTAGGTGGCAGCGATGCTCTCTTAACCAATTGAAATGAAATTCTGGCTAACTTTCCAGAATAAGGTGAGACCAGTGAGAGCTTACCCGATTGGAAGAGGTGTGTGTGGCACCAGACAGGGGGAGAGAAACTGACAGATGAAGAGGGAGATAGAAAGAGATAGAGACAGAGAGAGCTAGAAAGGGAGGAGGAGGGAGAATTTTTAGGAATGATTTTATAGGGGCCAGCAGATGGCATAGCAGTTACGTTGCTGGACTCCCACAAGATCTACCGCGGTTTGAGTCTCAGACCTGGTGTCTTGAAACTCACGCTGGGCCTGTTTGCATGCATGCCCAAGATCCCAGGAGGAGAATGGAGGAAAAAGGAATGTGGCCATTTGCCTGGTGAGTGATTTCTCACTTTTCCTCTCACTCTCTCTGTCTGTCGCTCTCTTTGGCGAGTGCATGTGCCCTAAGGCAAAAACTTCTTAAAAAAAGATTTTTGTATTTGAAAATAAAATATGAAATAGTCATTATGGAGGAATATTAGATCCTTGTTAGATATTCTCCCACCTCCTAGTAAATTTAGTGTCATTATTGTTTGTAAGTAAACGTGGGTATGATAGATACCATATGTTAGATCATCAGAAAAGTCATGATGCATTTTTGGATAGAAAAATATGTCATGACGTTTCCAATGACCCAATATATTTTGTGTTGATTGCATGTGTGTGTGTGTGTGTGTGTGTGTGTGTGTGTATGTATGTGTTGGGGGTTTATAGACAAGGTCTGGCTGTGTCATGATCCTCCTACGGCGGCTCCCTGATCACAGGCTCCCACCTGGAACTTTCAGACAAGGCTTTCTGTGTTCCCACACTGGCTTTGAGCTTGCAACTTCCTGTTTCAGCCTGCTGAGTAGCTGGAACTGCAGTTGTGTTCCCGCACCACACCTGGCTCCTTAAGAGTGACCTGGAAGTCAAGCTGGGCCTTTCATGTGGCCTCAGCCTCAGTTCAGTGAGTGGCCTGGGCTGATGAACTTTAAGGATCTTTAAGTGGACCTGCACGAGATTTAGCAAAATTACCTTCACAGTTAATGTCTGTAGAACATAATGTATTTTAGTGTTCATTTATATCTTAATATTAATGGCAATTATAAAAATATGGTTACTTTTCTCTAAGTAAAAGTCCTTCTACTGACACCTCATGGTATATACAATATTATCTATTGCCGTATGATGATTATATTAAATGTTGGTGGCAAAAAACAAACATTGGGCCAGCAGGTGGCATGGTAGTTAAGGGACTGGATCCCATGGGGCCAACTATCCAGTTTGAGTCCTGGACCCAGTGGCTTGAATGGAGTAGAAAGAGAGAATGGTGGAGAAAGGATTGTGGTGTAGCCATCTCTCTGGAAGGTGATTTCTCACTTTCCCCATCTTTGTACCCTATTACAAAAAGGAAAAAAAAAAAAACCTTATATTTTCTGAGACCCAAGAATCCTAGAGTGACTTAACTGGTGGTTCTGATGTTAGGGACTCTGATGATGTTTCAGTGAAGATATAGCTGGTGATGTTGTTATTTAAAGGCATGAGTGAGGCTTGGAGAGTCTGTTTCCAAGATGGCTCACTCACATAGTTGGTGACAAAAGGCCTCAATTCCTTTGTACATGAATTTCTCCATAAAGGTGCTTGAGTGCCCTTCCAACATGGCAGCCGGTCTCTCCCATGTGATCCGACAAAGACTGTAAGAAGGAAGCCACGGTCCCTCTTATAATCTTGTCTCAGAAACTATACACTGTAACTTCTACCATATTTGTTCAATGTGAGTCACATAGGAAATAAGTGGGAATTCAGTACCCTTAACCACCACACCACTTGCCGGCCCCTCTAAGGTAATTAATTTTTAAAAATCAGGTAAAAATCTACTATGTTAGTCTCACATCCAATAAGATCTTCACCAATCTTTGTATTAAGAACTAAGTCCCACTTTCACTCCTCCATGCTCCTTTCCATTGGATCTAGAGCAGAAATGTTGAAAAACAAGTGTGTCCTCACCTCCTGGTTTCTGGCAAGGCACAAAAGCACCTTCTAAAGATGGGTCAGTGGGGGACCAAGAGTTAGCATAATGGCTATGTTGCTGGACTCCCATGTAGTCGACCGCGGTTTGAGTCCTGGAACTGGTGGTTTAAACTCATGCCGGGTACATGTGCGTGCGTGCCCAAGATCCTGAGAGGAGAATGGAGGAGAAGGGATTGTGGCGTGGCCATCCCCCCCAGGGGGTAATTTCTCTCTTTCTGTCTCTCTTTCTAGTGAGCATACACATATGCTATAGCAAAACCTCTCCCCCCCAAAAAAAGATGGGTCAATGTACCAGCCAGGTGGCATGGCGGTTAAGATGGCTAGGGTTGAAACCCTGTTCTCAGTGGGCAGCAGCTCTTTATCAGAGGAGGGTTACTGGTTTAGTTTCCAAGGTTGGCCCTGCCAAGGCTGGTGTCTATGACGCTGGGAAGTCTTATCTCATGCTTCCTCTCCCCAATGGGAATAATGAGTAGTGTCCCTCCTGCCCATGTCATAAAGTTGTTACCAGCTTCACAATTAGATAAGCAGGCACTTACTGGACAGAGAAGCCAAGCCATGACCTTTAGTCCTCACAACCCTCCAAGATACAGAGTAGTACCCTTGTTTTACAGACGAGGGAACTGGGGCTTAGAGAAGTGACTTTTGCAAGATCTCAGAATGAGCAAGCGGCGGGGCTAGAGCAGAATCACACACCCCTTCCGACTCCAAAGCCGTCCCGCAGAGCGGAAGCATGAGCTGTTTTCACGTGACCACCGGTGGCGACCACGCGCTGCACTGAAATGCAGACACACACTGAATGTCGCGTGATGGCCTCAGACACCGGCCCAGTGGCCACGCGGCCTGGTCCTGAGCGTGCCTTGCCGATACCACCGACACGTGGTCTCCCGGCGTGCGCGTCAGCCTCGGGTGGCAAACCGCACTGGTCCCCGAGCCCGTGAGCCCCCGCACTGGCTTCCCTCCTCCGGTCCCCAGGGACAACTGCACACAATGCACACGTCAGTGGCTGCGCACAGTGACACGTTCCTTTACATGGCACACCCCCAACGACGTCCCCAAGTCACCTAGACACACCCGCTTCCATCTGCAGGGCGGCCTTCCGGGCGCCTGGCTCACCGCTGCGCTCTGCGCGGGGCCGGGTCTGTTCCGCAGGCGTGCCCTCCTCGCCCGTACCTGGGTCCCCGGCGACCCCGCGGCCCCTCTCGGGCAGGGGCAGGCCCACAAAGCCCTTTATTGAGGCCCGGCGTGACGCGGGCACCCGCCCGGAGCCCCGCGCCCCCCGCGCCCCAGGCCCTCCGCGGCGCCCGCGCTCCGGCCGCGAGCAGGAAGGAGGCGTGTGCCCGCGGCGCGGGCCCGCGGCGTGTGCGCGGCCATGTGCCCCTAGCCCGGCGCGCGCTCGGCCGCGACCCCCGGAAACCCACGAGCTCCGGTAACCTGGCGGCCCCGGAGGCCCTGGGACCCGCCTCCCGGGCCGGGCCGGGCGTGGGGAGAGGAGGCCGCGGCCCGCCTGTGCCCTGCGCCCCGGCTCTGCGGGTGGCCGCGGCCTCAGCTCCTGGGAACCGGGACTCGCCCGTGTGCAGGGCGGGCGCGGGCGCGGCGATGGGGGCCGCGTTCCGAATTGGGATTTGGGTGGAGGAAACCTGGGACGCGCCGTGTGGTCGGGAGGGCTGGGGGCGCCGAGGGAGTGCTGCGCCCGAGGAGCCACGTGTCGCTGACATGGCCGCCGTCAGACACGTTTTGGTGACGCGGTGTTTTTGCCGGCTTGGCAGGCCAGGGGGATGACAAAATACCATGGCAGGAAACCCAGGCTGCTAACTGACAAACCACCTGCCGTGTTCCCCTTACCTGGTGGCAAGAAATGGCAGGATGAGTTCATGGACACCGGGAAGAGAACGCGGCCTGCCGTTCAGGCTCAGATTCAATGAACGTTTATCAGGGACCTTCTGCCTTCAGTGGTGCTCTTTCTGAATCCTTTTTGTTATTTAGCTGTAACAATATTCAGGGGAAAAGCATTAATTAGGTGTGTTGTCATCGGTTCAGGCAACGCGAACAGTGTCAGCGCCCTTACATCAGCCACCCACTGAGGAAATCGCCGGTCATCATTCACCATGGCCTACGGCTTGCCCCGGAAGAACACAGTGAAAACCGTTCTGCGGGGCCGCTGTTATGACGTGTAAGTACTTTGAAGCAATGACCCGGGCGGGGAGGTCTTCGTTGAAAATTGTATTGTACACCCTTACGCTTCCACGTGAGATGGGGTATATTGGATAGCATGAGGTTTTTCAATTGTCTGGATTTTTTTTTTTAAAGAATTATTTATTTGGCTTTATTTATTTATTCATTTATTTTAACTTGACCAGAGAGAGAGAGCGAGAAAGTGAGAAAGCTAGCCACCAGGTCCAGGACTTGAACTGTGGTCGGCCATGTGGGAGTGTCCAGCGCCTTAACCACCATGCCACCTGCTGGTCCCCAGTTGTCTGGATATTGACTTTCTTTTTCTTTTCTTTTAGGTTTTTGCCATAGGGCATGTGTGCTCACTGGAGGAGACAAAGAGACAGAGAGAGGGAACGTGAGGACCCCCTCCTCCTTCTTCTCTTGGGATTTTGGGCATGCACATACACTGCCTGACATGATTTTCAAGCTGCTGAGTTTGAGGCTTGAGCCTCAGTCAGCCATACAAGAATTCAACACCTCAACCAACACACACCTGCTGGCCCCTCTTTTTAAAATTTTGCCAGAGGGTATGTGCACTTACTGGAGGGAGACAGAGAGAGAGAAGGAGTGAGAAAGAGAGAGAATATGCTTCCCCTCTCTTCCCACAAGGGAAATAGTCATGCAGTAATCCTTTCTCCTCCCTTCTCCTCTTGGGATTTCGATCATGCATGCACATATGACTGGCATGTTTTTCAAGCTGCTGGATGGCTCCAACTTCACAGTTGGTCATATGGGATCCAGCTCATGTAACCAACAGGTCACCAGGTGGCCCTAATTTTCTTTATTTAAGGCTGTTGCTTTTATAAGAATGTATAAATGGTCTTAGTTTGTCTCTACAACAAAACGACACTTTGAATGAGAAAACTAATGTTCAGGGAAGGAATTTGGTCACAGTTACAGTTATGTGCCAAAGAAATACCAGAGCTAGAGAGTCTGACCTTTCCTTCCTTCCTTCCCTCCTTCCTTCCTTTCTTCTTTCTTTCTTTTTGAGAGAGAATTTTGCTATAGGGAGTGTACACTCGCAGGAGAGACAGAAAGCGAGAAATCACCCCCAGGGGGGATGGCCATGTCCCAATTCCTTCTCCAGTCTCCTCTTGGGATTTTGGGCGTACATGCACATGAGCCTGGAGTGAGTTTAAAGCCACTGGATCTGGGACTTGAACCGCAGTTGACTACGTGGAAATCAAGCACCTTAACCACTACATCACCTGCTGGTCCTGAGTCTGAATCTTCTTAATTCCAAGATAACATTTTTTGCTGTCATCCACCATCTTGAAATGCCTCTGTAGACAGCCCCAATCCACTTAAAAATACCCTGGTATCGTATGTATCTAAACAGAACACTAACTAGCTGCTCCAAAGGGTTGGTCTTGCATCCTGCACACCTTGGCAGATCATGTATGGATGAAATCAAGAAGACCTGGCTCCAGCCTGACCCTGCCTGGCTGCCTGTCCTACCATCTCCACCTCAACTTGCACATCTGAGAGCGGATATCACGATACCTATTGATGTGGTGTGGACAACAGCTGAAGTAATGCATGTAAAGTGCTCGCACATTGCCTAGCATGTTGTGAACATGTAGCAAGCACATGTTACATGTTGCTAGCACATAGTAGTTGCACTCTGTGATATAGCGCTGCTTTTCTTTCTAAACATTTTGGGATTTAAGGGCAGCCAGTGGTGTGGTGATTAAGACAGCTAGATCTCACGTGGCTTGCTGTGTGATTCAAGTCTGGGACTGGGACTTGAAAAACATGCCAGCAGGACCAGCAGTTGGTGTAGTGGTTATATTGCTGGACTCCCACGTGTTTGCCCACAATTCGAGTCCTGGACCCAGTGGCTTGAAACTCAGGCCGGTCGTGTGTGTGTGTGCCCAAGATCCCAGGAGGAGAATGAAGAAGGGATCGTGGCATGGCTATCCTCTGTGGGGGATTTCTCACTTTTTGTCTCTCTGGTGAGCACACGCGCCCTGTAGTAAAATCTCTCCAAAAAAACCCCAGAAAAACAAACCAGGTGCATGAATGACTAAAATTCCAGTAGGAGAATGGAGGAGACGGGATTGTGGCATGGCCCTGCCACTGGGGAATGCTTTCTTTCTCTCTCTGTCTGGCAAGGACATGTACCCTATAGCAAATTACAAAAAAATCATTTTTGAGATTTATTTGTTTTGTTAAGCTCCGCCACAACCCATGACATATTTACCATCATGAGTCAATTGAATTTTTATTTTTTAACAGTATTCTTAGAAGTAAACAAGAGTTTCCTATAGGACTAAAAACCAGAAAACTCACCACTGTATTTTGTTTAGTTTTGTTAGTTTAATATGTGTTTAGACCTATAGGCAAGAACCATTACAAGTGTCATTATAAATGTAATTTTATTGAATTGCCAGGGGACATGTGTGCTCATATGAGAGAAAGAGGGACCTGCCATGGGGTATGGTCACTGCAGTTCCTTCTCTATTTCTCCATCCTGTCAGGGACATGCATGCACATGCACCCAGTATGATTTTCAAGCTGCCAGGGCTGGTTGGCCATGGGGGATCTGGCTCCCTTAAGCACCAAGGCTGGACCATAAACATAATTTTCATACAAAGATACTCCTTATTCTGGAAAATTATTTAAGTTGTCACCAATTACATTGTTTTTGGTTAAATAGAATTTTATATCATGAATAATCTTTGCAAACCCAGGACTTTCTCTTTTACTTCTCAGTAGAGTATTTGATATCATTTAAGAACAAGTGAGTTAAGGGACCAGCAGTTAGCATAATGGCTATGTCGCTGGACTCCCATGTAGTCAACCGTGGTTCGAGTCCCAGACCTGGTGGCTTAAACTCACTCTGGGCACGTGTACGTGCGTGCCCAAGATCCCGAGAGGAGAATAGAGGAGAAGGGATTGCGGCATGGCCATCCCCCCTAGAGGGTGATTTCTCGCTTTCTGTCTGTCTTTCTGGTGAGTGCACGCGCCCTATAGCAAAAATTCTCTCTCAAAAAAAAAAAAAAAAAAAAAAAAGGGAACATAATGGTAGTGGCACTCTTTGGAGTTCATTTGCTGGGGTAACTTTTCCCCTTAGGCTTTGTTTGGTTGAGTATTTAAAGGGTTATAAAAAGGGGCTGACAGGTGGCATGGTGATTAAGGGTGCTGGACTCCTACCTGGTTGACCGTGGTTTAAATCCCAGACCTGGAGACTTGCTTTCTCACTTTCCCTCTCTTTCTCTAGAAATATTAAAATAACAATAATAAAGTTAAATAAAATAATTATTTAAAAAAAGGTTCTAAAAATAGTACACTAAAAATATTTGAACAGTATAAGAGCATATGGCAGGGAGACAAAAATGCTTCCTCTTACATCTCTGTTCCCACCTCAGGCCCCTCAGAGGTAAAATGCCTTACATTTTCTTTCTAGAATTCCTGCTGTCATGCAAGACACAGGCTCTTGGCATTATCATTTCTCGTCATTGTTTTAATTTATCTCCACATCAGTTAATATATTGGGTCATCGGGAAAGTCATGTCATTTTTCTATGTATCATGACTTTTCTGACAACCGAATAAATGAGGCTCCTTTTCCTTGCTAGAGTTGTAACTCTGGAAAATCCTGAATACTCACCTATAAACTAAAATGTCTAGTGGCAGATAGACCGAAGAATGAATGTCTTCTGTATATAATGTAGTAGGTGCTTAATGAATACTTAGTGAATGAATTAATGAATTTTTGCCTCAGACAGGAACCTTGGGAACTTATATTGCTTACAAAGGCCTGGTGTGCACACCTAGCTAATCTCAAGTTACCTTTCTTGGAAGAAATTTCATTTGGTTGTCCCGTACATCTCACAAAATATAAAACCACTAAGGACGGTCTGCTCCCTTCAGCAGAATGTAAGTTCCTTAAGATGTGCTTTAATAAATTGTAAGTTGTGTGTGTTGTTTGCGTCTTTTATCTTTTTTTAAGAATTATTTTATTTAATTTTATTTATTTTAATTTGACAAGAGAGGGAAAGAGAGAGAGAGGGAAAGTGAGATGGCAAGCTGTCAAGTCTGGGGCTTGAACTGCAGTCGGCCATGTGGGAGTCCATCACCCTTAACCACCATGCCACCTGCCCCCCCCCCATTTAAAAAAAAAAATGATTTTATTTAACTTTATTTATTTATTTAAATTATGTGTGTTGTTTGCTTCTTATCAGAGAAATGCTTAAATATGTTTATCCATACCCATACCTCCTATCTTTGGGCCCTGCCATCAGGGGCATTCCCCCCCACCCCCGGGGTAGGGATGATTTCTCACTTTCTTTCTCTGCCTCTGTCTTTCTGGCAAGCACACATGCCCTATAGCAAAAACCTCTCAAAAATTATTTTATTTATTCATTCATCTTATTTATTTATTTATTTACTTATTTTGGGAGAGTTTTTTGCTATAGGTCGAGTGCGCTTGTGAGAAAGACAGAGAGAAACAGAGACAGAAAGTGAGAAATCACCCCACAGGGGGATGGCCATGTCACAGCCCCTTCTCCTCCATTCTCCTCTTGGGATCTTGGGCATGCACAAACATGTGCCTGGTGTGAGTTTAAGCCACCGGGTCTGGGACTCGAACTATGGTTGACTACATGGGAGTCCAGCAACATAACCATTACACCAACTGCTGGTCCCTCATTCATCTTATTTTAATTTGACCAGAGAAAGAAAGGAAAAGTAAGAAAACAAGTTTCCAGGTCCAAGACTCGAACTGTGGTCAGCCATGTGGGAGTGATCAGCACCTTAACCACCACACCACCTGCTGGTCCTATTAAGTTCATTATTCACGAAGGTGAATTTTGCTATACCATGCCTGGTGAAAAATGTCAGTCAGATTGCTTCATGTCTTTTATTTTTCAGCCATCAAACTTGAAAGGGAGTATGAAATGAAGCGCCTAAATAACCTTAAACATCAAGAAAATGCATGTAAAGAACTCCAGTTTTCTCTAAGGGAAAGGAAAGTTGGTTTGAGAAGACCTCTCCCACCTAAGTGACAGTCATCTTGTAATCAAATCGTATGCGCTTTTTGCATCCAAAGGGGATGAAGGCCTTTAAACCTTTCACTGTGAAGTTCAGCGTGGACACACGGGTGCCCTGTGGGGGATGAGCCACGCCTACAGACGTGGACTGTGGGCCACTCTGACGGATCTCCTGGATCTCTGCCATACTCTTGTCCTTTGTGTCATAAGCGACAGCACGGTAAGTAGATGCAACCGCCCCTGGAGTGGAGTTATTCGTGCAGTTCAGTTTGGGTTTTGTAAAAATTGCACTAAGGAAAGAGGAAACTCCTGACCAGAAAGGTTATTTTGAAGAGACTTTTGGAATTTGCATCTTTGAAATCTTGAAGAGAGTCCAAAAAAAAAAAAAAAAAAAAAAAAAAAAAAAAAAAAATATATATATATATATATATATATATATATATAGGTGAAAAAGAAGTTTTATATGAAATGATAAACTGTGAAAATTTTTGTTTGGTTAAGAAAAATGGTTAAGATTTTATTTTAGTAACTCCTCAGTTTCCAATTTTCAGTGACCCGTCATTTATTATTCTCATGTGGTATTTAAAGTAGCAAGTAGATCTCGCTTTTTGTTCTCCTAAAATACTATTAGTCTTTTTTTTTCCTGCCTAATTTAATTTCTCTCTGGGATGCCTGTGGAACATTTGGAATGCACAGAAATGAAAGTGACATGAAGATACAAAGGAAGCCTCAGTATGAGGAAAACTCTTATTTTCAGAGTGGTGGGGAATGGGGAATTGAGTATCTGGAAGTGTTGATTTTTTTTAATGTTAGGGTTTTTGTGGAAATAATTATTTTTTAATATTAATTACTATGATTATTTTACAAGTATTTAATTTAATTTAATATTATTATTCTTTTAGTTTGACTAGAGAGACAGAGAGAGAGGAAAAATGAGAGCGCAACCTGCCAGGTCCAGGACTCGAACCGTGGTCAGCCATGTGGGAATCTGATGACTTAACCATCACACCATCTGCTGGTTCTGAAAGTGTTGAATTTTGATGATCCAGTTTTCTGAGAATTTGAATCCAATAATGCATACTCGGATATTAATATTTTATTTCAGCACAGCTTAGGGGTTTTTAGATGGCTCTGCAGGTGTTTTAGGATCTTCTGGTGTCAGCCCTGTTATGAAAGGCACAGTGTTTAAGGCACAGGCTTGAGACCTGGCTGCCTTCCTTCAAATCCCCACTTGGTGCTTGTAATGAAGTGGCCTGGGGTAAGAACCTTCATCTCTGAGCTTCGGTTCTCTTGAGTGTAGAAGGGGAACAATACTGATACCTCCTTCATGGGGTTGGCATGAGGGTTACGTGACAACTGCCCAGCACAAGATGAGGCGCTAACAGGGTGGCGTTAGCTGCCACAGTAATCATTCCCACCCCGTGCCTCTGTAGTTTGGTATAGGTGGGTAACACTGGGCTGATTCTGTTGACCTTTTTAGAGGTTAGACATTTTGAGTTGTCAGAAATGTGACTTTGTTCTTGCCAATGGATATGGACTTGGCAGACCTGATCATTGACTAGTTTTTCTAGTTCAAAATATAGCCACTTTACCTATGGTAAATTCTGATGATTTCTGTGTAAAAACAACAATCCCGGATAATCAGCTTGTCCTTATGTCTTTTCTTAAAAGTAGCACGGAGAGGGGTTGGCAGGTGGTGTGGTAGTTAAGACGCTGGACTCCCATGTGACTGACCATGGTTCAAGTTCTGGACCTGGTGGCTTGCTCTCTCACTTTTCCTCTCCCTCTCTGGTCAAATTAAAGAATAATAATAACAAATAAAATAATTCTTTATATAAAAAGAAAGTAGTATAGAAAGTCTGTGTGCAAAAATACCACATCCTAATGTCCCCACTGTGTAACCCAGGAGCATAGATATCAATGTGTGGTCTGCCCTTAGGAGCTGCCAGGAAACCTTAATCATTTCAACCTCATGCAGAGCCTTTTACCCCAGGTTACTGACATTAGTCAGGGGTACACATTATACATACTTCTATTCTTCTTTAAAAAAAGAATAAAATGTGTATCTGTTTGTAAAAAGCTTTCCAGAATAAAACATTTGAACATTTCTTGAGAAATGGTTGTATCTGAGGATCTCGAGTTCCTCTTCTTTTTCTTTTCTCTTTCTCTCTATCTTTCTTTCTTTTTTGGTTATAGGTTGCATGCACTTGCCTGAGACAGAGAGAGGAGAAGGGTGGAGAATGAGAAAGCACCCCCCAGGGGGATGGCCACAGCAATCTCTTTTCTTCTCGTCTATTCTTCTCTTGGGATTTTGGGCATGCTTGCACACGTGAGTGGCATGTTTTGCAAGCCCAGGTCCAGGATTCCAACTGCACAGTTAACCTCCATGTCATCTGCTGGCCCCTTCATCATTTTCTTGGGAGAAAAATACTTTAAGATTTTTAAAAAGATTTTTCTAATTTATTTATAGGCAGATATTTATGAACCTTGTAAAACTGCACGTATTGAAATAAAATTACACTGTAAAATAAATTTGCTTGGCGTTTATGTATATGTCTCCTGGAACGATGCAAGAGCAGGAATTCTTGCTTAGAACACTATCTCATTCTTACTTAGAGTACTATCTCAGTACCCAGCCCAAGCTCGATTCAAGTTGGTACTCAGCATGCATCTTATGTACATAGTCAGAGGATTTTAATGAAGCATTTCAGTTACATCTTTACTCTTGTGGTAGGTCTTTTTTTTTTTAAGAATTTTTTTTTATTTAACTTCATTTATTTATTTACTTATTTTAATTTGACCAGAGAGGGAGGGAGGGGTGGGGGGGAAGAGAGAGAGAGAGAGAGAGAGAGAGAGAGAGAGAGAGAGAGAGAGAGAGAAAGCTGCTAGGCCCGGGACTCGAACTGCAGTCAGCCATGCGGGAGTCCAATGCCCTTAATCACCATACCACCTGCTGGTTGTGGTAGGATTTTTTTTTTTTTTTTATTAAGATATAGCCACATCTGGGACCAGCAGGTGGCGTGGTGGTTAAGATGCTGGACACTCCCACATGGCCGACCACGGTTCAAGTCCTGGACCTGGGGGCTTCCTTTCTCACTTTCCTCTCTCCCTCTCTGTGTCTCTCTCTGGTCAAATTAAAATGAAGGAATGAATGAATAAATAAAAATAAATCTTTAAAAAAAAAAAAAAGATATAGCCACATGTGATTGAACTTCAGGCTCAAATAGTTAAAGACAAAGATCAGGATCAGGATCAACAAATAGATAGTTTTGACATAAAATATTTGAAAGTTACAGCACTAACTGAAACTGATAACTTCAGTGGGGTACAGAAAGCCTACTTCACATTTCTGCCCTCCCTGACTTTGTTCTTTTTATATAGTATATCCATTAAGATAGATTTATAGTTTTTTTTTTTTTAAAGTGTGAGTTTATTTTGGTGCAAAATATTTTTGAAATCTCTCTGCGTAATTTTTTCATAATATGCATTTTCTATAAACTTTTGAAGACCCCTTTATATAGCTGTGGAAGAGAAAGAAAAATGCTGGGAAAGTTTTCTCCTCAACAGTCACCTGCTCGCTTAGCACATGTGTGTGTGTGCTCATGCAGGCACACAATACAGGGTCTCCCTGCCTCCCTCCCTCCTGTAGTCTTTTTAATATGCTTTTGTTTTTCAGAATTTTTTTTTTTTTTTGAGAGATTTTTGCTATAGGGGCATGCATGCTCACTGGAGAGACAGAGAGAAGGAGAAAAATTATCCCCCAGCTGGAATGGCCATGCCACAGTGCCTTCTTCTCCATTCTCCTCTTGGAATTCTGGGCGTGCACGTACATGTGCTCACTGTGATTTTCAAACCACTGGGTCCAGGACTCAAACCATGGTTTGCCCATATGGGAGTCCAGTGCCTTAACCACCATGCCACCTGTTGGCCCCAATTCATGGCCAATTTTATTTCGCTTATTCTCACTTACTTTATATACCTCAGTTCTTACCACTGGATTATCTAAAATAAATTCTAGACATATCTGTTCTTCTATGTTGACAGAAATACAGATTTTATAAAATACTTATAATTTTTTAAAGGTATGGATCAATGGGTACGCAAAGGGTCATAATCCATCAGTGGGACTATAGTTTGACCTCAGCTTGGAGAATTGTATCTGGTGGTGGCTGCTTTAAAATCATGAGATGTCATCCAAATTATGCTCAGATACTCTCTTCCACCCATGACATGATGGCTCAAATGAAGCTAAACTGCTCTGAAGTTTTCATGTGAGTGACTCATTGGATCTAGTGATCCTCAGCCCTGAAGAGATCTATCTGGGACTCGGGCTCAGTATATAGCTTGAGAAGGTGGAGCTTCTGCATTCCTGATGCAAATTTGCCTCACCGATTTCAAATGTGCTTTGTGTAGATGCTTATCTGCCTTTCAGAACCACTCCCGGAGTGTCTTGGCTGAAAGTCTGGGGCACTGAGACTTTCACTGTCATCCAGTTCTGTCTCTTCTTCCCACTTCCTTTGCACGCTGCCCTCTCCAGTGTTCTTCCTGTCATAGTGACTGATTTCTTCCTCCACATACGCTATTATCATAAGTAGGGTGGCTGGGTTGTTAACTATTAATGTGGAAAAAGGTCATGTTATGATTGTATAACCAAAGAATCAGCCTTCAGCAAAAATTTGGTGTGTTTCTATTTCCTTGGAAATCAAAACCAATTCACTGTTTTCTTCAAAAATTTAATGATATCCAGCTGAACCAACATATGCTGTGGACAGTGATGGGATTAATGCTGCATGTTTATTTTTGTAGTTCCTATCTTACTGCGTGGCTTGTACTCTTCCCTGTCAGGGTCACTGTCATTAATCCATCTAGTCCTAGGGATATACCTCAAATAGTTTCTTTGAAAACTAAATATTTTCAGGGCCAGCTGGTGGTGTGGTTATTGCAGCTAGATCCTACATGGCCAACCACGGTTTGAGTCTTTGACCAGGTGTCTTGAAAATCATGCTGAGCATGTGTACGTGCATTCCCAAGATCCCAAGAGGAGAATGGTAGAGAAGGGATTGCAGCATGACCATCCCCCTGGGCAGGTGATTTCTCATTTTCCCTCTCTGTCCATCTCTGGTGAGTGTAGGCATCCTATGGCAAAAACTTAAAAAAAAAAATAATACACTGGCACATGTGGCTGTGTACCCAAAATCCTGAAAAGAGATGTGGAGGAGGATTGTAGTGTGGCCATCACTCTCTTCCAACACCCCCCCGAAGAAGAGGCAGCCCTTCAGGGAAAAGTGTACTGGTTATCTATAACCCAGGTGGATAACATGCTGTAATCATTTTTGTTAAAAATATTTTGGCATACACGTTTAATAGAAAATATTTGGAATTCATAGATTCATTTTTCTTTTTTTAAAGAATTATTTAATTTTATTTATTAATTTTATTTTAATTTGACCAGAGAGAGACACAGAGAGAGAGAAAAAGAGAGAGAGGGAAGGTGAGAGAGCAAGCCACCAGGTTGGGGACTCGAACCATGGTCAACCAAGTGGGAGCATCCAGGGCCTTAACCACTATGCCACCTGCTGGTCCCAAAACTAATTTTTTTAATTGACAAAGTGTACCAAAATTTTTTCAGTGAAAACATTTTATTTAGAGGCAAAGGAGGAAGATAGGAGGGAAGAGAGGAGAAAAATAGTGTTAAACATTATATGCTAAAACTCTTCTAGTCTGTGCTCTGTATCCGTTAGTCCTTGCAACAGCCCTGCCAGGCAGAAAGGGCACTAACAGAGCAGAGCAGAGTTCGCACAGCACGTCCAGGGGAGACAGTCTGGGTCAGGAGCTGGGCGAGGGCTTGATGCAGGACTTGGGACACTGACAGGCCTGGAGGAGAAACAGGCTCCTTTTAAGTATGTTAGGAACTTATTTTCACTAAGTGTCTCTAACTTCTTTTCATCATAGTCTTAAGAACAGTTACCTTCTTTGCCATTCCAGTAAATGGTCACATTCCCATTTCATTGTTCAGGCAGAAACCTAGGGGTTGTCTGTGACTTCTCCCTGCCCCTCCCTCCTCCTTCAGTCCAGTCCATCGGCAGCTCCTGTGGGCTCGGCCTCCTGGGTATATCCCACATGTATCCATTTCTTTCTTCACCTCTCTCACCCTGGTCCATGCTTCCTCATCTCTCTATTCAGTCATTTGTTCTTTTTTATTTTTTAAGAATTATTTTATTTAACTTTAGTTATTTTAATTTGACCAGAGAGGGACAGAGCAAGAGAGAGAGAGAGAGAGAGAAAGAGAGAGAGGGAGAGTGAGAAAGCAAGTCACCAGGTCCAGGACTCGAACCATAGTCGACCAATGGGAATCCAGCATCCTTAACCACCACACCACCTGCCGGCCCCAGTTATTCTTTCTTTATTCATAATAGTGTGGGTGCACGTATAGGAGAGTAAAAGAGGAGCACCCTCCACGGGATCTGCCCATGCCACGATCCTCTCCTTCAGTTCTCCATCCCAATGGATCCTAGGCACTCAGGAGCCTTGCTGGTGTGTTACAGGCTGGCCGGGCCAGGGATTTGGACTGCAGTTACCACTGGGGCCTGGTTGCTCTTGAGCAGTGCATTGCTGCCGCACCACGGAGTTGGCTCGGTTCATTTTTTTAATTATCTCTTTTTTTTTGGAGAGGTTTGTGCTATAGGGTGTGTGTGCTCACAAGAAAGACAGAGAGAGACAGAGAGACAGAAAGCAAGAAATCACCCCCCGGGGGAATGGCCACGCCGCAATCCCTTCTCCTCCATCCTCCTCTCAGGATCTTGGGCACGCACGCACATGCGCCCGGCGTGAGTTTAAGCCACCGGGTCCGGGACGCAAACTGCGGTCAACTACATGGGAGTCCAGCGACGTAGCCATTACACCATCTGATGGTCCCTAATTTTTAAATTATTATTTTAAAAAAGTATTTATTTAGTTTTATTTGTTTATTATTATTTTTAATTTTTTTTCCCACAGAGTATGCACACTCATCAGAGAGAGAAAGGGAGAGAGAGAGAAAGTGAGAAAGCAAGCCACCAGGTCTGGGACTAGAACTGCAGTCGGCCATGTGGCAGTTCAGCACCTTAACCAACACACCATCTGCTGGGCCCCAGTTCAGTTATTTTTAATGTTAGAGGTTGTGCGCTACATCTGTGTGTGAGAGAATGAGAGGAGGGAGAGGGAGAGAGCACCACCCAGCCTGGGCTGGTCACACCACAATCCTTTTCTCTCCAATTCTCTATCCTGTCAGGGCCCTGGCCACACAGAATGAAGCTGACTGGGGGACGTCACTTCCTCTGCTCAGTGCCTAATCACTGAGCTATGGGGCCGCCCTCCATTATCTCTTGCCTGAAAGATAAAGAAAGCCTCTTAACCAACCTCTATTTCATTTTTGATTTTTCTATAGACTATCCTCACAGCCACAGTGATCTTTTAAAAATGGCAATCATGGGACCAGCAGATTACATAATGGTTACATTGCTAGACTCACATGTAGTCAACTGCAGTTCAAGTCCTGGACCCAGCAGCTTACAGCTCATGCCAGGCATATGTGCCCAAAACCCCAAGAGGAAAATGGAGAAGGGATTGCGGTATGGCCCTATCCTCCGGGTGGGGGTGAGGGGGCTGATTTCTCGCTTTCTGTCTCTCAGTCTCTGCCTCTCTAATGAGCGCATGTGCCCTATAGCAAAAATCTCTTTCTGAAAAAAAAAGGCAATCGTGTAGGTGCCAAAGAGATTCTGTCACTCCGCTGACGACATCCTTTCCCATGGCCTGCGGGACCCTGAGCTTTTGACACTGCCTTGCTCTGTGACCTCGTCCCTCCCACGCAGCTCCACGGGCTCCAGCGCCCTGGCCTGCTTTCCGTTCTCTCACATGTCAGACTCCTGCCTGTGTCGGAGCCTCCGCACTGTTTTTCCCAGGATTGACTGCCCTCGGATTTTCGCAGGCTGCCTCCTAATTAGTGAGGACTTAGTGCAGTAATGTCTGCCAAGGGAGGTCTCCTGTGACCACCTCAAATAAAGTGGCCTCTTTTACCCACTTTCAGTGACAACACCCTGTTTTAATTTTTCTTTCTTTTTTCCTTCCTTCCTCCTTCTTTCCCTCCCTCCCTCCCTCCTTCTCTCCCTCTTTCTTTCTTTCCTGTTTTTTCTATGGGGCATGTGCACTCGCTGGAGACAGAGAAAGAAGTGAGAAAACACCTGCCCCCCACCCCCCAGGAGAGCTGGCTACACTGCAATTCCTTCTCCTCCATTCTCCTCTCAGGATTTTGAGCATGCACACACACATGCCCACCGTGTTTTTCAAGCTGTCTGGGACTTGAACCGTGCAGTTGGTCATATGGGATCCATCCGCTCCAATTACCATGCCACCACTGGCCCTGTTTTTAATTCTTTTGCAGCATTCACGTCACTCGTGCAGTCACTTACTTGCTACTTATTTTCATATGTTAGTGCACTGCGGTGTATCCAGTGTCTGTAGTAGTCCCTACCCCAGTACCCACTCTGTGGATATTTGTGGGGTTTTGTTGTTGTTTTAACTTGTCAGTGGTGTGCACTTGCCAGAGAGCGACAGTGAGGAAAATGAAGAAAGCAGCCTCCATGTGGTGTGGTCACACTACAATTTCTCCTCCAATTCTCCTTCTTTCTAGGCTCTGGAGCACACATGTGCATGTGCTTGGCATGTTTTTCAAGCTGCAAACTCTGTATGTTTAAGATGTGCAATTTGCTGCGTTTTGACATGTCTGCATCCTCACAATCAAGATAATGAACATGCCCATTGCCTCAAGAGTTTTCTTGTGCCCCTTGTAATTCATCCCATCGTTTTTTTTTTTTTTTTTTTTTTTTTGTAAAAAAATTACCAGGGTGGGACCAGCAGATGGCGTAGTGGTTATGTTGCTGGACTCTGATATGGTCAACCATGGTTCAAGTCCCAGACCTGGTAGCTTGCTTTCTCACTTTCCTTCTCTCTCTCTGGTGAGCATACATGTCCTGTAGCAAATTTGAAAAAAAAAATCATAAATAAAATCGAATAAATAATTTTTAAGTGTTAAAAAATATATTTTTTAATATAGCTCTGTTTGGGGTACTGGTGGCTTGAACCTCCTGCCAGACGTGTGTGCCTGCATGCCCAAAATCCCAAGAAGAGATGGAGGAGAAGGGATTGTCGGGTGTATTCACAAAGGTCTCTGGACTTGAACAGGAACCACCCCACGTGGCATTGCCCCTGTCCGGATCCCGACCATTTCCTTCTTACTGCCACCCCACACTGCTGTCTCCACACAATGCCTAATCTGTCTGCTTTCTGCTATTGTTTTAGTTTGCATCTTTGAGAGTTGTAGAGATCGGAATTTTTTTTTTTTTTTTTGAGAGGTTTTCGCTATAGGGTGCCTGCACTCGCCAGACAGAGACATAGAGACAGAAAGTGAGAAATCACCCCCCAGGGGGGATCATGCCGCAATCCCTTCTCCATTCTCCTCTCGGGATCTTGGGCACGCACGCACACGCGCCCGGCGTGAGTTTTAAGCCACCGGGTACGGGACGCGAACCGTGGTTGACTACGTGGGAGTCCAGCAACATAGCCATTACGCTAACTGCTGGTCCCCTGAGATCGGAATTCTTCATTTGATACTATTTCCCCATCTGCCTTCACATACTTAGCATAATAATTTTGCGATGCAGCTATGTCGTTGCACATCTGCTCCTTGTTATTGCCGAGTAGTGTTCTGTTGTGTGGATTCACCACGCTGTGTTTCTGCATGAACTTACTGACAGACATTTGGGTTGTTTCTGGTTCTTACACAGCCGCTCTGAGTCTATGTAGGCATGTGCTCTCATACCTTTGGGGTAAATGCCAAGGAGAAAACTGGCTGGGTGACGGGTGCATGTTTATCAGAGCTTTTCAAATCCCTGTTTCCGTTCTGAGGGAATTGAGGTGGAGAGGCTAGGCGAAGGCTTTGTAACTTGGCAACTTTGAAAGGAGTGGAACTGAGATGCAGCTCTTGATGCTGTGATTGCAAGTCCGTGTGTTTCTGGGAGCCTGTGCTGTTAGGCTGTCTGTGTGGTCCGTCTTCGTAAGCTAAAACTGCTTAGCTAGGTCGAAAATGGTAAGGATCTCACTGTATGGGGTCTGCAGGTGGCATGGTGGTTAAAAGTGCTGGATTCCCACATAGCTGAACGTGGTTCAAGTCCTGGACCTGGCGGCTTGCTTTATCGCTATCCCTTTCTCTCTCTCTGGTCAGGGAAAAAAAAAAAAAAAAAAAAGTAATAACAAATGGAATTAAATAAATAATTTTTTTTTTAAGAGTCTCACTGTACAATTGTAAAGTTCAGTCTCACTACCTAGTAATAATCTCTGGAAAGATCTAGGTCAGAATGCCCTGCCCTTGTCTTGACTCCAAGGTTCAAAGCCATATACCTAACTCCACCAAAATTCTTGTTATTTTGGTTTCTAATTCCATCCTAATTCACAGAATGTCTGCTCTAATGTGCTAGATGTTACAAAATCTTGAGGGTGACACACACAAAAAATGATACTTTGGTTCTTTGTCCAGGATCTGAACCAAATATGAAGAGAAAAGAATAAACAGATAGGAATGCCCGACATCAGCTCCATCACTGAGACAGCTAGTATAGGGGCGCACAGCTGTTGAGGGGCACGTAGGCCCATACTAAAATTGTCAGTAAGATAGATTTCCCTAGCCAATCTCTGGTGGCCTCGGGCCATTTCCAAGAAATACCCATGGCAAGAACCTAGTGGCCATGGTTTACTTTATTTGAAACAATGAGCACAATCTCCTATCTTCCTATTTATTTATTTATTTATGCTCTATCGTGCGTGTGCTTGTCAGAGAGAGAGAAAGAGAAAGTGAGAAATCACTCCTGGAAGGATGTCCATGCAGCAGTCCTTTCTCCTCCATCCTCCTCTCTGGAATTGGGGCATGCACACATGCCTGACGTGATTCTGAAGCCGCCAGGTGCGGGACTTAAACCATGAAGCTGGCCATATGGGATCCAGCGCCTTAACCCCCATGCCACCTGCTGCCTCCCTACCTTCCGTTAATCTGCTCTTTTTAGTGTCAGTCCCTCTCCGTTGCTTCTGATCATCCAGTTCCACTCTAATGACTGACCGGCTTTCTGCTCTGAAGCTTCCACAT
The DNA here is from genome assembly GCA_026018925.1 of Tupaia tana. Taxonomy (NCBI): domain Eukaryota; kingdom Metazoa; phylum Chordata; class Mammalia; order Scandentia; family Tupaiidae; genus Tupaia; species Tupaia tana. Next base: position 19,001,937 of record JAKSZU010000017.1, read on the forward strand.
GGCTGGAATGTGGGTGTACTCCGCTTCGTGGGCTTCAGTTGCAGGAACTATTTTTCCCTACATCAGGTAACTATGGAATCAACCCTCTGCCAAGGCAGCTTCTTCCAGTGCCAGCAGGAGACCGCCTCTCCCATTGTTTCAGAGATTGCTCATGGTGTGGCTCTTTCCCATTGGGGTTAAGTCCTGCTCTCGCCACTATCTAGAACAGATAAGACAAGCATACCTGAACCAACAAAGGACCAGACCTTTCCTGGCCTGGGTTACCTGTGCCGCCTCCTTCCCCAGGTGCAGGGTTGCATCATAATTCAGGTGTCCCCAGGAGAGTGATTGTCAGAATCTCAGTCCTGCATTCAACATCGAAGTTACTTTACACAAGTCATGGAAATGGCGGACATAGTTTCCTTCAAAATGAGAAGAGGGTAATTTCCTAACAGTGGTCTCCATTTATCATGGGACCATACGATAAGCACATGTAGTTTTTTGTTTTCTCATGACCGTGTTAGTGTTTGAAGGAAATTTTTAAGTTTTCCTAATTTTCCTAACAAAAGTCTTTGAAAAACAAATCAGAAAATTGGAAGCAGAAGTAAAGGACAATTTATTTTTCTGATCCTGACATTGTTATTTTTCGGGGTTAGATGCAACAGATGTTACTAATAACCACCACCACCACATAGCTATTACTTACTGAGCACTTGAAATGCCGCAGGCATCCTACCTCGGAACGGTCAGGCCAGAAGGCTGGAAGGGTGTTCTAGATGTCTGAGACTGATCCCTGGTGTTCCTAAGAAATGCCTGTGCTCAGCAACACCCTTTGTTCTGATTCATCGTGGGCAGAGAACTAGGTGCATGTCCTGGCCTAGCCATTGAGGTTGGAGAGTATATTTCTGATCCTCTGCAGTTGTGGCTTTTGGGTTTAAATTCTGAGTAAAATGTGTAAGGAGAGAATGAATGACTGCTTCTATATTACTGTACAATGTCTGACTTACCCAGGTTCCATTCCCTTTTTGGGGGGTAGCTAGTTGATGTGGGCAAGGGTCTGCTTTGCAGGTTTATTTTTATTTTTTTTTGAGAGAGAGAATTTTTTTTGCTATAGATTTTTTTTGCAGTCACTGGAAAGACAAAGACAGAGAGACAAAGTGAGAAATCATCTCCCGGGGGATGGCAATTCCTTCTTATCCATTCTCCCTTTGGGATTGTGGGCGTGCACGCACACGTGCTCACTGTGAGTTTCAGGCCGCTGGGTCTGGGACTTGAATTACAGTTGGCCACACAGGAGTCCAGTGCCTTAACCACTATGCCATCTACTGGTCCCTGTGTGTGTATTCCTTTCAGGAGGCCACTGTAAGGTCCTTTAGGTCTATGAGAAGTGCTAGGAAGTGAAATAGTCTTTATGTTAGGATCATGAACGTTTGAATCAGGTAATTACTTTAAAATAACAAGTCATTCAGACGTGCCAATTAAGATATTTTTCTTTTTAGCATGGATATTATGAGGAGACTTAAAAAATAATTCATGAAGGGCTGGACTCCTGGAAAGTGGTTAAGCCCTATGCTTTGGGAGCTGGATCCTACGTGGCCCATCCCAGCTCCAATCCCGGTTGCAGTGGCTTGAGAACCAGGTGTGTGTACATGGATGCATGCCTAAAACCCTGATGGGAAGGATAAATGCAGGGAAAGTGCTGTAGCACGACCGTACTCCACTGAGGGGTACTTTAGCTTTTGCTCTGTGTCAGCACTTGGACCCTCTGGTAATAATACAAAAGAAAATTTGTGGGAAAATGAAACTGAAGTACAAGTTTATTTTGGTGCAAAAAATGTTAAAATTCATGCATAGCTTTTTTTTTTTTTTAGAATTATTTTATTGAACTTTTATCTATTTTAATTTGACCAGAGTGGGACAGAATGAGAGAGAGAGGGAAAGAGAAAGTGAGAAAGAAAACTACCAGGTCTGGGACTCAAACCACAGTCATGTGGGAATCCAGTACCCTTAACTACCACACTACCTGCTAGCCCCCATACATAGCTTTTTATAATATGCATTTTCATGAACTTTTTGAAGACCACTTGCATTCTTTCAGAATGTCAGTTAACACATTCACTGGGCACTTGTATTCATAACCTTGCAAAGCAAGAGTTAAAAGTTGAGTAACGTGGATAATAGCAGTAATTAAGATGGGACATTTGGTTTGAGTAGCAAGAATATTATTTTGTACAAGTGGAACTCAAGAACTTTTATTTATGTCTCTTAGAGTATAGACTCCAGAATCAACTTCTGTCCCCTTGCCTGTTGTTTCCTAGGTTAGACCATAGCAAGCTGTTAATTGATTTCTTTTCTGCTTTTTTTCTTTTAGAGATTTTTGTCTTAGAGCGCATGTGCTGGGGTGGGGGTGGGGGGAAGATGGGGACAGAGACAATGAGAAGGAAAGTGAGAAATAACCCCCCACTCCCCGGGGGGGGGGGGGGAAGGCCACACCACAATCCCTTCTCCATTCTCCTCCTGGGATCTTGGGCATGCAGGCACATGCCGGGCATGAATTTCAAGCCATGTCCTGGACTTGACTCGCAGTCGGCCATGTGGAATTCAGCAACGTAACCACTGTGCCATCTGCTGGCCCCACAGGTGGTTTAATTTCAATAAGCCTGTCTTCACTTGTGGGTAAATGAGGGTTGTTGGGGGGACTCCATGGGATACATAAGACACCTCTCTCAGGGCCCGGCACAGTAGATGGTAGTTGTTATAGGAGATCTGTGGCAGCAGCTTGCTGTCGTGGCTGACAAACCCCATTAACCTCGTTTATTACATCTTATAATAAATATTCTTCTCATAATTCTAAGATTTAAACAGGCTATGAACATTTATGGGTATAATCTTAAGGTTATAATCTGGTGTGAGCTGAGGCCAGGAAAGGTTGCTGGGAAAATGACCACAAACACTTTTATAAATAGCAAGCTACCAGTCAGGGTGAACTAGTCCTTCTGGTTGGTGGCATTGACGAAGTGCTTTATTTTCCCTCGTGGTCATTTTATCCTGAACGTGGAACAGGTGTTGTTTTGACCAACACTTTTGCGATGCATTTTTCCCCCTTGTCTAGACCTGCAGCCCAGCAGTCTTTTCAGGCCCATGCATTCCATTTTCTGTGGCTATCTCTTACCTGGAAGCTTTGGTATGTGTTAGGATCCCTATAAAATCCTAGGAAACAGAAAACCATTAAATCACCTCAATAGTCTTTTCATAAAGGAATTAGGGTGTCATAAATCTTTATGGAGCTAATTAAAATGACCAGATCGTGGGGTTAGCAGGTGGTGTGGTGGTTAAGGTGCTGGATTTCCACATGGCTGACCGTGGTTTGAGTCCTGGACCTGGTAGCTTGAAAATCACTCCAGGTATGTGTGTGTACATACCCAAAACCCCAGGAGAATGGAGGAGTAGGGGTTGTGGGGTGTCCATCTCCCCTGGGGGTTATTTCTCACTTTCCCTCTCTCTGTCTCTTTCTGGCAAAAGCACACACTATATGGAAAAAAAATTTTAAAAAAAATTAAAAAAATTAGTAAATCTTCTATTTTTACTCCTTTTCCATCAGTTCCTTTAAAAAAAAAAAAAAAAAGAATTACTTTATTTATTTATTTTAATTTGACCAGAGAGGAACACACACAGAGAGACAGAGAGTGAGAAAGCAAGCCACCAGGTCTAGGACTTAAACTGCAGTCGGGCTTGTGGGAGTCTAGGCTCCTTACCCACTATGCTACCTGCTGGCCCCATCAGTTCCTTTTTTCATTACTATAAAATAGTAATTCACAGCCATTTCAGATAATATCGAAATGTAGAAAATATAATAGATAGAAGGAAAAAAATCATGCATAGTTCTATATATAGAAATAATCACTATGAAAATTTGGGAGTCTTTCCATTTAGTTGCTTTCTGTGCTTATTATTTTCACGTGAGTGGGAGCATTCTGTCTGTACCATTTGGTCTGATTTTCTATATTTAATTTTTTTGCTAGAGAGTGCCTGTGCTCACCAGAGAGAGACAGAGAGGAAAAAGCACTTCCCCACCCCCATAGGGAATAGGCACGCTGTAATCCCTTCTGCTCCTCTCTCCTTTTGGGATTTTTAGCACACACACAGCGTGTTTCTCAAGCCACTGGTCTGGGTCTCAAACTGTTTGGTTGGCCACATGCGATTTGGCTGCCTTAACCCCGTGGCTATGAAGCTGTTCTGGTCTTTTTTTTTTTTTTTAATTATTTATACTTTCCTTAAGTATTTTTTTTTTTAAATTTAAAGAATTATTTGTTTAATTTTATTTATTCATTGATTTATTTTTATTTTATCAGAGAAAGATAGACACACAGAGAGAAGGAAAGTGAGAAAGCAAGCCATCAGGTCCAGGACTTGAATCGTGGTTGGCCATGTGGGCATGTCCAGTGCCTTAACTACCATGCCACCTGCTGGCCCCACTTAAGTATATTTTTTATAGAATTATTTTAATTTAGGCCATTGCAGTACATTGAGCTCCATAGAGACAGCGCCGGGGCAAGTGAAAGCCGACGGGCACTGGGCGACTCCGTGCCTCGCGGAGGAAAGACAACTAAACATGGGCAAAGGGGATCCTAAGAAGCCGAGAGGCGAAATGTCATCCTATGCATTCTTTGTGCAAACTTGCCGGGAGGAGCACAAGAAGAAGCACCCAGAGGCTTCAGTCACCTTCTCAGAGTTTTCTAAGAAGTGCTCAGAGAGGGGGAAGACCATGTCTGCTAAAGAGAAAGGAAAGTTTGAAGATATGGCAAAGGCGGACAAGGCCCGTTATGAAAGAGAAATGAAAACCTATATCCCTCCTAAAGGGGAAACAAAAAAGAAGTTCAAGGATCCCAATGCACCCAAGAGGGCTCCTTCGGCCTTTTTCTGTTCTGTTCTGAATATCACCCAAAACTCAAAGGAGAACATCCTGGCCCATCCATTGGTGATGTTGCAAAGAAATTGGGAGAGATGTGGAATCACACTGCTGCAGGTGATAAACAGCCTTATGAAAAGAAGGCTGCTAAGCTGAAGGAAAAATACGAAAAGGATATTGCTGCATACCGAGCTAAAGGAAAGCCTGATGCAGCAAAAAAGGAGTTGTCAAGGCTAAAAAGAGCAAGAAAAAGAAGGAGGAGGAGGAAGACGAGGAAGATGAAGAAGATGAGGAAGAAGAGGAAGATGAAGAGGATGAAGATGAAGAAGAAGAAGATGATGATGAATGAGTTGGTTCTAGCGCAGTTTTTTTTCCCTTGTCTATAAAGCATTTAACCCCCCTGTACACAACTCACTCCTTTTAAAGAAAAAAATTGAAATGTAAGGCTGTGTAAGATTTGTTTTCAAACTGTAGTGTCTTTTTTTGTATATTTAACACACTACCGAATGTGTCTTTAGATAGTCCTGTCCTGGTGGTATTTTCAGTAGCCACTAACCTTGCCTGGTACAGTATGGGGGTTGTAAATTGGCATGGAAATTTAACGCAGGTTCTTGTTGGTGCACAGCACAAATTAGTTATATATGGGGATGGTAGTTTTTTCATCTTCAGTTGTCTCTGATGTAGCTTATATGAAATAATTGTTGTTCTGTTAACTGAATACCACTCTGTAATTGCAAAAAAAAAAAAAAGTTGCAGCTGTTTTGTTGACATTCTGTATGCTTCTAAGCAAATACAATTTTTTTATTAAAAAAAAAAGAATTATTTTAATTTAACTCTGCTTTTATTTATTTATTAATTAATTTGTTTGTTTAAATTTGACCAGAGAGGGCAGAATGAGAGAAAGAGAGAGAGAGGGAAAGTGAGAAAGCAAGCTGCCAGGTCTGGGACTGAAACCGCGGTTGGCCATGTGAGAGTCCAGCACTCTCAACCACCATGCCACGCACCGGCCCAGATCTTAATTTTTAAAAAAGAATTATTTTGTTTATTGACGGTGCTCATACACAGTGTGGTGTGGTCATGCTGCAATCCCGTCTCCTCCATTTATCCATCTTGTCAGGTTTTTGGCCACACATACACACATACCCAGATGGGTTTCTGAGTTGTCAGGGACAGGATTTGAACCACAGTCAGTCATGTAGGATCTGGCTCCCTTAACCACTAGGCTAGGAGTTGGCCCATACTGATTTTTTTTTTTTTTTTGACTTTTTTTTCTGAGATAGACATGCCCCCAAGAAGGTCCTATGCCACAGTCTACCCTAGCCTCAGCCAGCCAGGATCATGAGTGTAAGCAATGCCCAGAATGCACAGGGAAACCTCAGGACACAATCCCAGGACCTTCCCACAAGGTCTCAGTATTACGGAGCATTGCACACCACTGCAGCTAAGCCTAATTTTTTTTTTGTTTTGGTACTGATTGGCAAAATTTGTTATTTTAATGTACTTTTAAAAACTATTAGTCATATTGGGACCAGCAGTTAGCGTAATGGCTATGTTGCTGGACTCCCATGTAATTGACCACGGTTCGAGTCCCGGACCCGGTGGCTTAAACTCACGCCGGGCGCGTGTGCGTGCGTGCCCAAGATCCCGAGAGGAGAATGGAGGAGAAGGGATCGTGGCATAGCCATCCCCCCTTGGGGGGGTAATTTCTTGCTTTCTGTCTCTCTCTGTCTTTCTGGCGAGCAGGCGAGCACATGCACCCTATAGCAAAAACCTCTCCAAAAAAAAAAAAAAAAAAAAAAAAAGAACGAAAGAAAAAGAAAACTATTAGTTATATTGATCCCTTTACTATGTTTAACCATTTAGTTTGGTAACAATTCCCGGCGTGTTTTTTTATTTCGCATCGCCAGATGGCATGTATGTTTACTAGAGAGAGAAAGAGAGAGCTGAATGAGGCATGGTCACACCACTACCTTTTTTCCTCCATGCCATCATGTTTGGGGCATGCAATCACACACCTGGCATGTTCCCCTGTTCTTCAGTGTCCACTGTCTGCTCAGCTTGATGTAAATACACCCTGTGCTGACCTCGGGCAGCCTCCCAGTAAACTAGACATCACAGCCACTGTCGGTGTGTGTGCCTAAGGCGCTTTATCCTTTTTCACACAGTTAAAATTAATTTTGTTTGTATTCGACTTGCATTTTTGTACGGCCAACATGCCCCGACCATTTTGTCATGGAAAAGAATTTGCTACTCCAAGATGAAACAATGCATAGCTAGTATTCCTCTTGACAGGCGTTTATAAAGTGTGCCTTGTTACCAGCCCATGCCCCACAAATAAACTGAGCTGTCTGTGAGGAGGGGTGTGGCACCTGCTGTTTGGAAGGTTTGGTTTCGTGGGACCACATTGTCCTCGTTTGGTTTCATCAATGGTGCCTGGTTAGAACACACAGCAGGGCCCCGGGCACTGTGGTCGGAGACGCCCTCAGGCCCCGTCGCCAGATTCCAGACCAAGTTCTTACTCCCTTCCCTTGCAGGATTCCCAGACTTCACCAGGAGGCCCAGGGGGATGGCATTTTAAAGATAACTCTCACCCCAAAAGAAAGTGACAGCTCCTTTAAATTATTCCACATGCCTCATGAGATAATAATCAGGATGCTTAACATCGTATTATTCTTGCAAGTGTTCCTTTTCTTTTAAAAGTTTTGCTATAGGGTGTGTGTGCTCACTGAAGAGAGACAGAGAGAGAAAGTGAGAAATCACCTTCCAGGGGGATGGCCATGCAGCAGTCCCCTCTCTTTCATTCTCCTCTTGGGATTTTGAGCACGCACGCACACATGCCTGGTGTGCGTTTTGAACCGCCAAGTCCAGGGCTCAAACCACACAGTCATCTCTGTGGGATCAACACCTTAACCTCCATGCCACCTGCTGGCCCCACAGGTGTTTACTGGCTTTAAACACAAATTCTAATAGAAATACAATTAGAAAACCTGCTAAATACTGGGTTGTCGGTCTCCGAGGACCCAATAAAAATGGAAACTAAAACTGCTTTTCTCTTAGAAAGAAAAGTTGGGACTAACTGGAAATGATCCTTAGTCCCTCCCAACATTTCCTTAACTGGCCTTTTTTTGCTTGAACGTTTTCAACAGAAACGCCTTGTTGATGCTCTGAGGCGTGGCTTTGGCTGGGCTGCTTTTTTTTTTTTTCCTGGAATAAGCCTTTTTCTCAACATCACGTTGCCTCCTGGCTCTTTGAAATCCCTGCTGAATGTGGAGAAATGGTGTCTTGGCATCCAGCCTACTTTCCTGGCACACAGCGAGATGCTGATGACACAGCCCAGTCCTTCCACTCGACAATAAGTTGGCTTGTCTCATTTCCCTTGAATATTCCGTGGCGAGGACAGAGGTGGAAAGCCCGACTTTTCCCAGTTGATGGTATGTTTCATGCCCACGGTAACTACTTTTATAATGCTGCTTGTGAATGAATTGATCAGATCAGGATGAGTCACTTGGGTGGCTCTTTGGAATGATTCTCCACATGTGACTTTGTGGCATTATTACAAAACGTGGCAGGATGGACCTGCCCAGCCCCGTCGCTGGCGTTCATTTGTCACGCTGCCTCAAGGAGATGAGGAGATGAGAAACTGCTCCGGCTCGGCCTGTCCTCCCAACAGTTCGGGGGAGGAACTGCCCGGGGGACTGGAGGCGCATGGAAATCTCCAGCTCACCTTCACGGTGCTGTCAGCTGTGATGGTGGCGCTGCTCATGTTCTCGCTGGGATGCTCTGTGGAGATCCAGAAGCTGTGGTCGCATGTCAGGAGACCCTGGGGCATCGCGGTGGGACTGCTCTGCCAGTTCGGGCTCATGCCTCTCGCAGCCTACCTCCTGGCCATCAGCTTCTCTTTGAAGCCAGCCCAAGCGATCGTCGTTCTCATCATGGGGTGCTGCCCAGGGGGGACCGTCTCTAACATTTTCACCTTCTGGGCTGATGGAGATATGGATCTCAGGTAAGTTCCACTCCGGAGCTGCTGCTGTCCTCTCTAATCCCACCTGGGGGATGATGACACGTCTGTGCTGAAAACTCTGCCAGTCTTTTAGTAGGGCCCGCTGGGAATCTCAGTGTTATAGAGACGTATTCAGCCATGGAGGGACTTCCCTTGCTGAGTTAAGAATTTACTTTGCTGTGATCATCCTCTGATAATCACACGGTAACTACTGCTGGGACAGAGGGATTTGGTTCCCGTGTAGTACTGGAAGCAGGTCTCCACCTCACCCAGGGCCTTCCTGAGCAGGAACGTGTTCTGACACTGGCTCTTTAACAGCAGCCGGAGAGTGGTTTGACAGAAGTCATGGTGGGGGAGTGATGGTAGCTGTAAACATGAAAAAAGTGTATTAGGGGACTGGGCAAAGGAGCTTTCAGGGCAGCTGATAGTGCTTTAATTGCCAGTGGTGGCCTGTTGATCCGAGTTAGGGAGCAACTTGCAGGCCCTTGTGCCTGAAATTGTTCTTCCTTGTTGCTTTGCAGATGTTTGGGTTCATCACTGCTCTAGCATTCTCATCATGTAAGCCAGCGACCTTATTTCCAGGAGATAAATGCCTCTGGGACACATTAACTGTTATTTATTTGCACTTCAATGAAGATGAATTCATCACTCCTTGGAGCTCATTTTTTTTTTTTTTCTTTGAGAGGCTTTTGCTATAGGGCGCGCACGCTCACCAGAAAGACAGAGAGACAGAGAGACAGAAGGTGAGAAATCACCCCTCAGGGGGGATGGCCATGCCGTAATCCCTTCTCCATTCTCCTTTGGGATCTTGGGCACACACACGCGCCCGGCGTGAGTTTAAGCCACTGGGTCCGGGACTCGAACTGCAGTCAACTACATGGGAGTCCAGCGACATAGCCATTACGCCAACTGCTGATCCTAGAGCTCATTTTATAAATAATTATTTTATTTAACTTATTATTACTATTATTCTCCAGTTTGATCAGAGAGAGAGAGAGAGAGAGAGGGAGGGAAATTGAGAAAGCAAGCCACCAGGTTCGGGACTTGAACCGTGGTCGGCCATGTGGAAATCCAGCGTCTTTAACCACCAGGCCACCTGCCGGCCCTCATGTTTTAATGGGGAAAAAAGCATTGGAGAAAAGAGGAGAAGAGCCAACATTAGGGGGAAAAAATGCTTAAAAACAATTCTAGTTTTTGCTTACTTATGAACATAGGGTTTCACCTCCTGCCTAGGGAAAGAACTAAATATTCATTTCAGTCTTTGTTTCCTGGCTGTGTCATATAGTCGAGATTTACTACACAATGAATGAATGACTCAGAGGTGGTGACTGATCTGGGAGTCGGGCATCGTGTCAGCTGTGGGTCTGGGTTTCCAGCTTCCTGGATGTGCTAATGTTCAGTGTATGGAATATATTTCACCTGTACATTTTAATGGGCTCATACCACACAGACTAGTAAATAACTTTATATGGCAATGCCTTTTAGTTATCCAGTTATATGACAGTCAAATAAAATCAATTGATGAATTTAGTTATCCAGTTATATGACAGTCAAATAAAATCATTAATATGCTAATTCAAACTTAAGGAAGTTGATCATTAACTGACCCAGAACGACAAATACTCTTTGCACAGAGTTCACATATAGGTGATAAATTCCAGGACCTGAAAGTTTTTGTAAAGAAAATGAAAACTAGTATTTATTAAGTAACCTGACAGGCATGGGGTAGATGCTTTTGTAACTTACAGTGAACCTCTGTTGGGTTGTTTGAAAAGTCATAATATACTTTCTGAATTTTTTTATTCTTAATTTTACAGCTGAAAAAGTTGTGATTCAGATTGGTTAAATAGCTTGTCAGCTGCTACAAACAAGTATGGCAGAACGCAGATTTTAATTCACCCATGTGTTACATTAGTTTGCAGTTTAGGTATATTTTTCCCATGACACTTAGCAACACCACTAGATCTTCTGTTTTGAGTAGAAACACAAATCTTTAAACGGTATTCTCAAACATTTCTGTTCTGTGAGAGAAAATTTATTATCTTTTTTTTTTTTTTTAAGAGAGATTTTTGCTATAGGGCATGTGCGTTTGCCATACAGACAGGCAAAAAACGAGAAATCACTCCCCATGGGGGGGATGGCGTACTGCAATCTTTTCTCCATTTTCCTCTCAGGACTTTGGGCACGCGTGCATACACTCAGTGTGCATTTTTAAGCTGCCGGGTCCAGGACTTGAACCACAGTCGACTATGTGGGAGTCCAGTGATGTTACCATTATGTCATCTGCTGGTCCCTATTATCTTTATCTCTTATTAGTTAACGTTATAATACAAAAAGCAATCAATCGAGAAGTCTCATTTTATTTCCCTTTGCCAGCTCTCTCCTTAATTAACTCTTTTTTTTTGAGAGATTTTTGTTATAGGGTGTGTGAGAGAGACAGAGAAACAGAAACTGAGAAATCACCCCTCATCCCGGGGTGGGGATGGCCATGCTGCAATCCCTTCTCCTCCATTCTCCTCTCAGGATTCTGGGCATGCACACACATGCGCCTGGTGTCAGTTTTAATCTGCCTGGTCCGGGACTCAAACCGTGGTCGACTACGTGGGAGTCCAATGATGTAACTATTATGCTATCTGCTGGTCCCAACACCACATTTTAAGTAGGATTTGTGTGTACATATGTGTGTGTGTGTGTGTGTGTGTGTGTCTGTGTGTGTATTGTTCTCACTCAGCACATAGAAGATAGGCAATAAATTTTAGCTATGTTTCTTTTTCTTTCTAAATTTTTATTTTTAGTCTCATAAACATAACAAACAAACAGGACCAGCAGGTGGCATGGTGGTTAAGGGTGCTGGACTCTTACATAGCTGGCCGCGGTTTGAATCCCAGACTGGGAGACTTCTCACTTTCTCTCTCTCACTCTATCACTCTGTGGTCAAATTAAAATAAATAGGTAAATAGATAAATAAAGTTAAATAAAACAATTCTTTAAAAAACAAACAAATGAGCAAAAAACTGTAGGAAATGGAAATTTGAAATGGGGACTGAATATTAGATTTCCTAAAGCTTATGGATACAAGAAAATTAAAATCTTAATTCTCAGCAAAATTCTTGAATAGGAGAAAATTTAGTATAGAGTGAAACAAAATCCAAGTTTATTCCTTCTTTTAACAATTGATTACCAATAAAATGACTTTTTTTTTTTTTTAAAGATAGGTTTCTGCTATAGTGTGCCTATGCTCTCAGAGAGACAGAGAGAGACAGAAAGCGAGAAATCACCCTCTGGGGGGGAGGCTACGCCGCAATCCCTTCTCCTCCATTCTCCTCTTAGGATCTTGGGCACACACGCACATGCATCCGGCGTGAGTTTAAGCCACCGGGTCTGGGACTTGAACAATGGTCAACTATGTGGGAGTCCAGTGACATAGCCATTATGCTAACTGCTGGTTCCCCAGTTGCTGTATTTTCGTGACTGGTCTCTGCACCTTACCCTTCTGTCATGGTTTGTAGTAAATGGATAAGGTGGGCTCTGGGGTCAGGTTGTCTTTCTTCAAATCCTGCATTTGGGCTTCTTCTCTGTAACTGGCCATCACAAGACCATGTTACCTCATGGTGCTGTCAGTAGAAAATGAACACGCTTCTCAAATGAACAGGGTTCTCACAACCTGCTGACTGGTCGGAACCACTGAGCAGTTTATCCCACTTGTCTAGGTTTCCTTCCAATGACCCATCAGGCCCGCCTGGGTTACAGTCACACGGATTACTCCATGTTCTCTAAGGATGCCTCGCCTTCTCCTATCCTCCTTTTGTCCATGTTTCTCCCACAACCTGGAATGTGAACTGGCCTTATTTTGTCCCCTCCGGTTACAGTGTTATCTTTTCTTGTAATGGTTTAAGAAAGTGATTGGTTGCTATATAGGAAGAGCCTTAAAATGTATCCTGTGGGGATCAGCAGGTGGCATGGTGGTTAAGGTACTGTGGCCAACCATGGTTTGAGTCATAGACCTGGTGGCTTGCTTTCTCCCTTTCCCCCCTCCCCTCTGGTGAGCACACGAGCATGTGGAATAATGGTTATGTTGGTGAACTCCTATGTAGTCTACCATGGTTCGAGTTCCAGACCCGGTGGGTTGAAACTCATGCTGGACATGTGTGCCCAAAATTTTGAGAGGAGAATGGAGGAGGGACTGTGGTCATCCCCTCTTGGGGGGTGATTTCTCACTTTCTGTCTCTCTGTTTCTCTTTGTTTCTCTCGTGAACGCACATACCCTATAGCAAACAAACAAACAAAAAACTCTAAAAAATAATAAAAATAAACGATTAGTTCTTAAAAAAAAAATCCTGTTGTTGGGCTGAGTTTGGCAATTACCTGCAATATTTGGGGTTTCCTTAGATGGTGTTTGATGGCTTTAGCTGGGACATCTAGGCCCTTCTCCACAGTCTCGTTTCCCAGCAGGCCAGCCTGGACATAATCACATGGCAGTGACACAGGCTCTGAGAAAGGGGAAACATGCAAGGTTTCTTGAGGCCTGGGCCTGGAACTGGTTCATCATCACTTTCACCACATTTAATAGGCCAACACAGATCGCGAGGCCACCCAATTCAAGCAGTGTGGACATAGATGTTCTGTTTTGAATGGATATGTTGCAAGCTCCCGTTACTCAGAGGGTGGATTAGGCAGGGGTGAAGAACTGAGGACATTAGAAATGGACGGAATTCCTGCCTCTGAAGGTAGGACATGGAAATTAAGATTTGGCAGTACAGTGTAGTTACGTGTGTCACTGTGGGGACAGAAAGTAGCTCTGTCACCTACTGACTGGGTCATCTTGGCAGATTGTATAAATTCTCTGTGCTCACTTTTAAAATGAGGAGAAACATACCTACCTCATGGCTCATCGGTTGTTGTGACTGACTGAGTTAATATACATGAGGTGCTCAGAGTCTTAGGGCCAGCAGATGGCATCGTGGTTACAACACTGGACTCCCACATGGCTGACTGCAGTTCGAGTTTCAGACCTGGTGACTTGAAAATCACCCTGGGTGCTTGTGCATGTGCCCCCACGATTCCAGGAGGAGAATACAGGAAAAGGGATTGCGGCGGGGCTGTTCTTCCTAGGGGATGATTTCTCATCGTCTCTGTCTCTGGTGAGCACACATGCCCTATGGCAAACAAACAAACAAACAAACACCCCAAAACAACAAAAACCAAAACAAACAAATACTTCTTTAAAAAAAAGTGTTTTCAGCCTTACCTGGCACAAAAAGCTATATGAACCATTATTATCTCCTGAGGCAGGCGAAAGAACACTGGTCCAGAGTCTGTGTTTCAGTCTCTGCTCAAAGAGCTGTGTGCCTTTGAGCAATTTAGTTTACCTCCCTGGGTCTCAGTCTCCTGGTTTATAAAGGACTCTCTGGGTTCCTTTTATGTTTTTGTAAAATATATATAACATACGGGCCAGACAGTGGAGCAGTGGCAAAGCATGACTCTCTGTGAGGCTGAGCTCCCTGCGTTTGCAATTAGAGACCTCCCTGAGTACACTGGGCACGGGCATGTCCATGGTCCAAGGCTGGCCGAGGCTGGGCGTGGGTCACAGCATCAAGGCCCTCTTGGGAGTGCAGTCTCTCTGTCTTTCTGTGTGTCTCACTCATGGGAGAAGTAAACTTTTATAAATTTACCATTTTTTAAGAATTATTTTATTTAACATTATTTATTTATTATTATTTTCTTTAATTTGACCAGAGAAGGACAGAGTGAGAGAGAGAGAGAAAGTGAGAAAGCAAGCCTCCATGTCTAGAACTCAAACCGCGATCAGCCATGTGGGAGTCCAGTGCCCTCAACCATCACACCACTTGCGGTCCCCAAAATGTACCATTTTAACCATATACTATACAGTTAAATGGCACTGAGTACAATCACATTGTTGTTAACCATCATCACCATCCAGCTCCAGAACTTTTTCTTATTGACAAACTGAAACTCTGTTTACATTAAATAACAGTGGGCTTGTCCTTCCAGGTCTTGGAAACTATCATTCTTTTTTCTGTCTGCGAATTTGACTTATCTAGGTATCTCATGTAAGTGAAATCACAAAATATTTGTCCTTTTTTGTCTCGTTTATTTAATTTAGCATACTGTCTTCAACGTTCATCCATGTAGCATGTACCAGAACTTCCTCTTTTCCAGGCTGAATAATGTTCCCTTGTGAGTGTGTATCATGTTTTCTGTAGTTGTCCGTGGACACATGGGTTATTTCCACCTTCCGGCTATTGTGAATAACGCTGCCGTGAACACAGGTGCACACCTACGTATTGGAGTCTCTGCTCTCAGTTATCCTTGGTATATAGTCTGCAGTGGATTTGCGGTTAAATATTAAGTGTTCTGTGACAACAGAAAAAGAAAAATGGGGACTAGCAGGTGGCATGTGGTTAAGGCACTGGATCCTACATGGCCTACTGTGCAGTTCAAGTTCTAGACCCAGTGGCTTGAAAAATATCGGGCCAGCAGGTGGTGTAGTAGTTAAGGTGCTGGACGTTCCCACATGGCCAACCACAGTTCAAGTCCTGGACCTGATGGCTTGCTTTCTCACTTTCCTTCTTTCTCGTTCTGTGTCTGTGTCTGGTCAAACTAAAAATAAATGAATGAATAAATAAATTTAAATAAATAGTTAAAAAAGAAAAAAGAAAAAAAAAACCAGGCACGCATGTATGTGCATGCCCCGAACCCCTGGAGGAGAATGGAGGAGATGGAATTTATTGCAGCGTGGTCATTCTCTTCCCCCCCAGGGGATGGGCGCTTTCTCCCTTTCCCTCTGTGTCTCTCTGCAAGCATACAAGCCCTATAGCAAAAACGAACTAACTAAACAAAAAGAAAAGTATAAGGAAAGCAAACCATGAAGTCCAGATCACCTCTTCCCCTACTCCAGTTTCTCCTGAAACTATCTGTCAGAGAGGCCTCTCTTCTCGCCTCGGTCCCCATAAGCCCAAATAGCAGTTCTTTCTCATCCTCTGTTGGAAGGCGTTGTGGGAGGTGGGCTTTTTACGCGCCTCGGCCACTAGGTCTGCGGCTTCCGGGGGGGCTCGTCTGCACTGGCGCACTTGATAAACCTGAGTGGATGGCTGAAAGAAAGTTTCTGATTGTCTGTGTCTGTTATCAAAACTACCTACAAAATGCTTTGCGTTTATTATTTCAATGCAGGACAACTCCCAGTGTTTTTAGTTGGACAACTTTTGATATATTAGAGGTCCATTCTTCTCTGAGGATGGGTATGTTTATGCCCTTAGCCACAGAGAAAGGATTCTGACCATTGGAGGTGGTGGAGCCTGGGGATTTCAGTGGCCAACTTTGACCTTCAGTTAGTTCTTGCGCCTTCAGCAGAGACCCTGGAAATGGGACTTAAGGTTCTTTGGGTCTGGGGCCAGCAGATAGCATAGTAGTTACATCACTGGACTCCCACAAAGCTGACTGTGGATTGAGTCCTGGACATGGTGGCTTGAAAAATCACGCTGGGCATGTATGTGTATGTGCATGTCCAAAGTCTCAAGAGGAGAATGGAGAAGGGGTTGCAGTGTGGTCATTCCCCCTGGGTTCTCACTTTCCCTCTAAATGTCTCTGTCTCTCTCTCCCCAGTGAGTGCACGTGCCCTAAGGCAAAAACCTCTGTGGGGAGGAGAGATTCTTCAGATCTGTCTGACAGTCTGGTGGAGAACAGAAGGTTCTCTGTGGCTAAGGCCTGGGAGACCGAACCTGGGAATGAGTCCGTGTGACTTCATCTAAGCTTCTGTAACTCTCTATACTTTAGTTTCCTTGTCTATAAAATAGAAATAATACCTACACAGAGTTATTGTGTGCCTGAAAGGAGAAAATGTGTATTAAATCATGAGGCACAATACCTAGCAGCTAGTGCTTAATAAATGCTTGTTGTTATTATTGGGAGGCAGCAGACAAAGGTAACATATTTGGGGATGGAAAACCGGGCCTCGAACTTTTGCCCAGGTCAAGTCTATTGACATGATCTATAGATTTTCTGTCTATGTGGCTAGCTAGATCTTCTTCTTTTTTTTTTTTTTCCCACCAGTAGGAATGCAGAGTTCCTGATTTTGTGAGTTTAATATGAAAACAACATTTGGATAATTTCAACCCCAATTGGGAAATGTCGTTGACACTACATTTTAATGTAATGTGCATATGTGTAACTTCCCTGTTTAAGGTAGAGTCAGGATTTTCCCGTTTGTCCAGACTTGCTGAATCTGTTTCATTATTCTCTGTAATGGTTAGAGGATGCTGACGCCATCCTTCCTAATACAAGTGGAATCTTGTTATATCGAAGTTAGGTTTTGCCAAGTTTTCCTGTATGTGCGAGTAGTCATGAGATCCAGTTGGCTGCATCCTCTGCTTAAGCTGCCTCGGAGCTCCTAGCAGCAAAATGAAAGCTGTGCCTTTGCGCTGCAGTCACACGCTCCCGTGTGCTTCCCAGCTTCCTCGGCATCCGTACCTGGTGGAGAGCTCCGAGAGCTACTGCCGTCCTCGGCCACTATCGTGATGACCGCTGACTTGAACAGTTGTAAAGATGGAAGCAACTTCTGAGGCCACGGGAGACGTAGAATCAGGCTTTGCTTTCCACAGTCACCAAAACTGACCTCTCTGCTATTTGAGACAAAGCTATGTGGGGAGGAAATACCGTGTTAATTCCCTGGAAGTTCAAGATTAAAGTGATGTGATGTGGAGTTCCTTTCAGGACCCTGGGGTGTAGTGGTATGGCTGTCCTCCCTAGGGGGTGATGTCTCACTTTCCCTCTCACTGTCTTTCTCTCTCTCCCCCGTGAGCACATGCGCCCTAAGTCAAAAAACCTCTTTTAAAAAAATAAATAAGTTTCTTTCTTTCTTCAATGAGCAAGAGACAGTATTCGAGGCCAGAAGCCTTACCTTTTACTCTAACCCATTGCTCTACTTTGGTTGCCATTTCTAGTCATAGAGTTATACAACATTGGAATTGGGAGAGAATTTTTAACTTAGACTAGCATGTCACATAACTTCCCTTTCTCTATGGTTTGGTTCCCTCTCTCCCTCTATCCTGCTGGCTCTGAGGGCTAGTGGCTACAGGGTCTCTGCTCTCTCCAGTACGAATCTTACGCCCTGCAGTATCTGAGGGACTTCTTCCTGGCAGGTGGTTGGTGACCCGTCACACTGAGCAGGCCCAGGTCAGCTCTGTGGCATTTTAACTTGCTCTTCCAATTCTCCTGATACCAAAACTACTTAAAGACATCATAATTAAAAACTTCAGAATTAAAAATTCTCCTGATACCAAAACTACTTAAAGACATCACAATTAAAAACTTCAGACTTTATGAATATGTATGTTAAGATGCTCAACAAAATATTAGCAAACTGAATCTAGAAACATAAAACAAAAGGTTTATACACCATGACCAAGTGGGATTTGTCCCCAAATGCACAGTTGGTTCAGTATGCAAAACTTAATGTAATACACTGTATTAAAAGCCATGAATAGTGAAGTTCTGATATATGCTAAAACATGGGGGACACTGGCAACATTATGCTACGTGAGAGATGCTAAACTCAAAATATTTGCAGGTACCTTCTATGAAATGTCCAGGATGGGCAATCCTATACATGTAGAATCCTATACTTGCCTCCTTGCCAGGGGCTGGGGAGGCAAGTTCATGGAGAGGGGCTGATAATGGGGATGAGCTTTGTTTTGGAGTGATATTCTGGAAATACTACTGTTATTGCGCAGTCCTGTGACTGTACTAACACTTGCTCATTTGAATACTTTCATATGATGAATTTCATGATCTGTGACTTATTTCTCTATAATAATAATAAACGAACCATATGGCCTAGCCACAGTAGGGCACCACGGACACTGCTACCCAGCAAACTGAGGCCATATGCGAGGCCTGGGTTCGATTCCATCCCACCCTAAAGGCTAAAGGTGTGGTCGTGTGCCCTTGAAGTCTCTGCTGCTCAGGAGGCTGAGGCAGAAGACACAAAGAGACCCTGTGTGAAAAACACCATGGGGCAGTGTGGTGTTATCGGTTGAAGATATTTTGATCAACGGGACTGGGGAGAAATGCTCACATATTGAAATGCTCACATTGTAAGCTAAACAATGTGATTGAATGTATATACGAAAAAAAAAAAACACCATGGGGCGTACACTCCCCCCCCCCCCCCCACACACACACACACAGAGTATAAAAACAGAAGGGATCCTGTAACATCTAGCTGAATGCTTAGGGCAAGTAGATAGTCAAATAAATATAAGTTAATTGATGGATGATGAGAACTGCTGGAAATCTCTCTCTCTCTCTCTCTCTCTTTTTTTAAAGAATTATTGTATTTAACTTTATTTATTTATTTGACCAGAGAGAAAGAGAGAGGGAAAGTGAGAAAGCAAGCTGCTAGGTCCGAGACTCGAACCAGTCAGGTGGGATCCCAGCGCCTTTACCCACCATGCCAGCTGCTAGCCCCTGAAAATCTTTCTCTAGACCACAAATAACATGCATTGATTGTTGAATAATAGGGGTGAAATAAGTTCTGAGTAGGTTAGACCGTGTAACAACTAAGGATGCATCCCAAGAGCTGTTTCTGGTATAGACTAAATTCTTAATTTCCAACTTTCCCTCCTAAGCATTGTTTTAATTCTACTTCCAGCATCAGTATGACCACCTGCTCCACCGTGGCTGCCCTGGGAATGATGCCCCTCTGCCTTTATCTCTACACCTGGTCCTGGAGCCTTGAGCAGAATCTCTCCATTCCCTATCAGAACATAGGTCAGTACTGGGCTGGCGGAATGGAGCTGTGGCAATATGGTGATGGTACTAATTACAGCTGTTGTTGATTACATGTCTCCTTATGTAGGGATCTTTTCGTATTACCTAACTTAATTCTCTAAATAATGCTACAGTGTAGATTCTATTACTCGTTCAACTTGCTAGATTTTCAGGCTTAAAGTCCAGGTAACATGACCAAGATAGCGCAGCTGCGTAAGTGCAGAGCTGGACTCTGACTTGGGAAACTGACTGCGAAGCTCAGACTCAACCTCTGCAAGTGTATACATTTGAAAAGAAAGAGGGCCGGCCCCTTAGCCTCGTGGTTGAGAGCTGGATTCCACGTGGCCAAGTGCAATTTAAAACCCAGTCCCAGTGGCTGGCAAAATCGGAGGTGCATGTGTGGTGTGCATTCCTGAATCCCAGCAGGATGGAGAAACGGAGAAGGATGGCATGACCACGCCCCATGCGGGCGCTTTCTCCCTTTCTCCGACTCTCTGTCTCTGGTAAGCACATGCGTCCACTAGCAATTTAAAAAAGAAAGAGAAAAAAGTTAAAAAGTAGAGAACTTACTTTTTTTTTTAAAAAATTACAACATTAGACTATAAAGCAAATGGATTTTTTTATGATCCAAAGTTAAACTTAGACCTTAGTTTCTCTAGCTTCATCTTTCACACTGCCTGTGAGCGTTTACTTTTCTTTTTTTTAACAGAGATTTTTGCTATAGGGCATGCGTGCTTGCCAGAGAGAGAGACAGAAAGTGTGAAATCACCCCCGAGAGGGGATAGCCATGCCACAATCCCTTCTCTCTATTCTCCTTTCAGGATTTTGGGCATGCACACACATGTTCTTGGCATGTTTCAAACCTCCAGGTCTAGGACTCAAACCGCAGTTGACTATGTAGGAGTCCAGCAACATAACCATAACGCTGTCTGCTGGCCCCTGAACCTTCACTTTTCTTACATGTTGAATGTAAATGAATCCTACTGATTTAAGGTCCCTCTGCGTGGTATGGCCATGCCCATATCTCTTTCATTGTCTCCCTTCTTGAGTGTTATTTCTCATTAAACCCAGCCTTTTTTCTTTCTTTTTTTGTTTAAAGAATTATTTATTTAATTTTGACTTGAGAGGGACAGAGTGAGAACAAGAGTGAGAGAGAAAGTGAGAAAGCAGGCTGCCATGTCCAGGACTTGAACCGTAGTCGCCCATGTGGGAGTCCAGTACCCTTAACCACCACGCCCTTTTTTCTAAAGGTGTCTGTGAACTTACTGGACTTGGAAGAGAAATGCAGTAAAATGATCTGCCTGTTGGTCAGAGTCTTTTTTTTTTTTTTCTTTTTTTGGAGAGGTTTTTGCTATAGGGCGCGTGCGCTTGCCAGAAAGACAGAGAGAGACAGAGAGGCAGAAAGCAAGAAATCACTCTCAAGGGGGGATGGCCACGCCACAATCCCTTCTCCTCCATTCTCCTCTCGGGATCTTGGACATGCACGCACACATGCCCGGCGTGAGTTTAAGCCACCGGGTCCGGGACGTGAACCGCGGCTGGCTACATGGAGTTCAGCCAGATGGTCCCCCTGTTGGTCAGAGTCTTTGGAGAAGAGAAAGAAACTAAGATTTTTAAAACTTGAAAGTGTCAATCTGGGGTCTCAGTTAAGCACCTGGAGACTTATAACCCACGGCCCATAGTTCACAACCATGAATACAGCTCTCTCCTGATCTTAGCTAGAGGCCATTGAAGATGTAAAATTGGAATGAAACCTTCACTTAGAAGCCGTGATTTTACGTGCGGCTTTTTCTGATCAATACTCTGTCCCAGCCTCCCAGTTAGCTAGGGCCATCGGTAAGCTGCCACCACGCCCAGCCAGTTTTAGGTTGGGCAGGGAACCGAACCTGGGACTCCCATGTGGCCTCAGTCACCATGCAGGGCACCTCGCTGCCTTTGCCACCACAGCTGGCCGGTATATTCTGTTTTGATACTATGTCCTGGAAGGCACTCATTAACAACAAAAGCCTGAAGTATTAGGAGCAATGCGGATAGCTTTTGAGCAGGGTATTAGGCTTCTGCAGACTCGGAAGGTGGCCCTGGAACATGTCAAGGGTGGCTCCTGTGGGCGAGTGGGCGGTTACCTCGTCTCTACTGGGAATGCCTTAAATGCCTAGATTCACCTGTGCTAATTAAAAGGTGTGTTTTCTACCCACCTTTGGGTTCCCCGGCTACCCTCAGAGAAGTGAGAAATTGCTGTGGTGGAGTAACAAACGCCGTTTCTGTCCGTGATAGGTTTCTTTACTTTGTGGAGCAGATGACTCATTGGCCTCAAGTAGGGGAACAATAGCTATGCTTGTAGAGGGGTGACACCTAGCTATTGTGACCAGAGGATTTTGCTGACGTAAAATGGCCTTGTGTTTTCATCCTTACACTGGCTTTTGTCTCTAAAATTCCCTGTGTTTGTCAGAGGGATTCTGCAAGGGAAAGCAGGCACGGGTGTGGCGGCAGTCACTAAGATCACACCCTCCAGAGACTGTCTTTCACAGATTTTTTTTTGCTGTGTTTTGGAAGTGGATGCAGAAATAAAATGCAGTTTTATCGAAGCTGTTATCTAATTGAAACAGGAATTGTCAAAAAGGCCTGGGCCATTTGGGAGAGGGGACACTGTCTGATGGCTCACTCTTCTCTTTAGGAATTACCCTGGCGTGCCTGACCATTCCTGTGGCCTTCGGTGTCTATGTGAATTATAAATGGTCAAAACAGTCCCAAATCATCCTCAAGGTGAGCGGCTCCGCGTAGGTCACACACGTGCTCAGACTCGAAGGCGCAGAGGACGTCAGTAGGCGGGGACTGGGACGAGCGAACATGCTCAGCAGTTTCCCTGTGTTCTGCAGTGTTGGATCCAGTCCTCGGTTTCCTCTCCTTCTTTTTAAATTTTTTAGCATAATTATTTATTTAATTTTACTTATCATTATTTTTAAAATTTGTTATAGGACATGTGTACTCACCAGGGAGGAGAGAGAGAGAGAGAGAGAGAGAGAGAGAGAGAGAGAGAGAGGGAGGGAGGGAGGGAGGGAGGGAGGGAGGGAGGGAGAGAGAGAGAGAGAGAGAGAGAGAGAGAGAGAAAGAAAAGTGAAAAAGCGGGAACCAGTAGTTAGCGTAATGGCTATGTCGCTGGACTCCCACGTAGTTGACTGCGGTTTGCGTCCCGGACCCGGTGGCTTAAAACTCACGCCGGGCGCGTGTGTGTGCGTGCCCAAGATCCCGAGAGGAGAATGGAGGAGAAGGGATTGCGGCGTGACCATCCCCCCGGGGGATGATTTCTCGCTTTCTGTTTCTATGTCTCTCTCTGTCTGTCTGGTGAGCGCACGCGCCCTATAGCAAAAACCTCTCAAAAAAAAAAAAAAAAAAAAAAAAGTGAAAAAGCAAGCTACCAGGTCTGGGACTCCAACCCTGTTGGCCATGTTGGAGTCCAGCACCTTAACCACTGTGCTACCCTGCTGGCCCTCCTCCCCTTCTTTTTCTTTTTAGAATTATTTTATTTTATTTATTTATTTATTTATTTATTTAAATTTGACCAGAGAGGGACAGAGCAAGAGAGCGAGAGAAAGAGAGAGAGAGAAAGCAAGAAAGTAAGCTGCCAGGGCCAGGACTCAAACCACAGTCGGCCATGTTGGAGTCCGGCGTCCTCAACCACCATGCCACCTGCCAGCCCTCCTTTTAGAATTCTTTTATTTTGTTATTATTGTTATTTAATTTGACCAGAGAGAGGGAGAGAAAGTGAGAAAGCAAGCCCCCAGGTCTGGGACTTGAACTGCCATTGGCCATATGGGAGTCCAGCACCTTAACCATCATGCCACTTGCTGCCCCCCCCCCCCCCCCTTTAAGCCTTGCTCTATTAGCTCAGTAGAAGGCAGACTTCTGAGAGCACGTTACCAGTGAGGGGTCTCAGAGTTGTTAGGATGCTGGATGCTTGTCGTCAGCCGTTCCACTTAGTTCACAGCTTTGTCCTATCCGTCTAAATACGCCAGTCCTTCTGACGAAATCCTTTACCTGAAGGGAAAGCGTGTTCCTAGAATAAGAGGACTTAGATTTGTGTTGGACCCCACCCATATCTAGCTGAGTCAAGTCACTTGATCACTTTGGAACTCAAGGTTTCAAACCTTTTAGAGCCTTGATGGACTTTACATCATGGAACAAAAAGGTCACGCTGTATGGCCAGCGACAGGCACACAGGCAGTAGGGTGGTGCTGCAGGGAACTAGAGACCGTCTGGGAAGCAGCAGGTTCGTGTCCTGGGCCTGCCTGAACATGTGGGCATGCGTGATCCTGGTTGGCCGCCACATGTGGGGATAGGATCACGGTGTAGGGACCCGTGTCCCCCAACCTCAGGAAGTAAAGAAAGCTTAAAACTGAAGCCGATGTTTACGTGTGCTTGTTTTATTGCCTTGACGCAGCTCGGGGCCATCATCGGTGGGGTCCTCCTGCTGGTGGTCGCGGTCGCCGGTGTGGTGCTGGCGAAAGACTACTGGAATTCAGACACTGCCCTTCTGACCATCGGTTTCATCTTTCCTTTGATCGGCCACATCATGGGCTTTCTCCTGGCACTTCTTACCCACCAGTCTTGGCAAAGGTACGATGAAATAACCCATAAACTTTCAGAGGAAGGTACTGGCAGGTTTTGCTGCCTGGCTAGATGAGGAGGCATGAAGGGTTTTGACTTGCACGGAGAATGGAACAGGACAGCTCAGCGCTGAGAGGGTGGAGACATCATGGAAATTCTTTATGTCAACCAAGAAAAGCCCAAATGGGTAAACTGTAATTTGTGAAATCAAGATTGGGGTGAGACGGGGACACATTTCCTTTTTTCTTTTTAATAATTATTTATTTAATTTTATTTATTATTATTATTTTTAAATTTGCTGTAGGGCATATGAGCTTACCAGAGAGACTGAGAAAGAGAGAGAGAGTGAGCAAGTCAGCAGGCCCAGGACTCAAACCGCAGTCAGCCATGTGTGGGTCCAGCGCTTTAACCATCCTGACACCTGCTGGCCCCCACATTTCTCTTCTTATTCCAGTAATTAAATTAGAAAGAATGATATTGTTTCATTGAATATAGAAATCATTTTTTAGGATATCAGCACTTTCAAGAGATTAAGTCCTTATCCATTATTTGTGCTAAATTTTTAAAAATCGCTAATTATAGGCTATAAGAGGAAAAGTGGAGGCATAGCTTTGAGAAATAAGATAGTAATGTGAGTCTTAAATATTTTCATTACAAATTGTGGCATATAATGTGTAAATTCTGTGAAATATTAAAAACAAGAATGCCCTCCTCTGTTACGCCTGAACCAGAGGAGCATTGTCACATGATGGAGGGGACAGAAATTGGTACGAGCTCTCTGGAAGGCAGTTTAGTGTCGTAGCAATAGCTTTTTACATGTTTATAGTCATTAACTTAGTCATTTTGCTTTTAAAATCTGTTTTGAAGTTAGCACTATCTGATGTGGACACGAGTATTGATGTGCTAAAATGCTAATGTAGTGTTATTTATAAATATAAAAATGGAAACAATCTAAATATCTAACGATAGGGAGCTATTTAATTCATGATGTGTCCCTAAGATAAATATGATACATCAGTTTTAATGAATTTGGAAATACTCAAAAGAGAAAGTTAAAATTGAATAGAAAATGGCATGTATGTTGTTCCCACTTAATATAGAAAAAACCTGGGGCCAGCAGGTGGCATGGTGGTTAAGGGTACTGGAATCCCAAGGGACCGACTGGTTCGAGTCCCGGACCTGGTAGCTTGCTGTCTCACTTTCTTTCTCTCTCTCTTTCTGTCCCTCTCTGGTCCAATTAAAATAAGTAAATAAATAAAGTGAAATAAAACAATTCTTTGAAAAATATAGAATAAGGCAAAAAATTTCTATGCATGAAAAAATACTGAAAGAAACACATTGTATGGTAATAGTGTTTAATATTGAATGATGAGATTAAGGCTAATTTTAGTTATTTAATATTTTCTTGGTATATTTTCTAAATCTTATCAATAAAATAAGTATTAGTACTACTTTTTTTCTGGAGAGGTTTTTTTTTTTTATTATTATTATTATTATTTTTTGCTATAGGGCGCATGCACTCGCCAGGAAGACAGAGAGAGACAGAGAGACAGAAAGTGAGAAATCACCCCCCAGGAGGGATGGCCACATCACAATCCCTTCTCCTCCATTCTCCTCTCGGGATCTTGGGCATGCACGCACTAATGCCTGGTGTGAGTTTAAGCCACCGGGTCCGGGACTCGAATTGCGGTCGACTGCATGGGAGTTCAGTGACATGGCCTTTACGCCAACTGTTGGTCCCACTACTTTTTTTAAAAATAGTTTTTTCTTTTCTTCTTTTGCTATGGTGTGTGTGTGTTTACCAGAGACAGAGAGAGGGAAAGTGAGAAAATACTTCCTAAAATGAATGGCCACACCACAATCCACTCTCCTTCATGATCCTCGTGGGATTTTGGGCATGTATGCACATTTGCCCAGCATGGCTCTCAAGCCATTTTGTCTGGGACTCAAACCACACAGCCAGCCATGTGGGATTCAGCTGCCTGAACCACCATGCCACTCTGACTCTGTACTACCTTTTTTTTTTTTTTTTTTAAGTTGCTGGAGGGTGCATGCACTCATCAGAGAGAGCCAAAGAGAGAGGAAGAGGGGGAGAGAGAAACCCCCAGTGGGGAGTCATCAGACCATAGTCCCTTCTCTTCCATTTCTCCATCCTGTTGGGTTTTGGGGCACACAAGCACGTGGGCCTGATGTGTGTTTCAAGCAGCTGGGTCTGGGACTCAGACCCTGGTTGGCCACGTGGGATCTGTCCCCCTTAACCACTGTGCCAGGGGAATAGCCTATACTACTTTCAGAAGCCAGAAAAGAATTATTAAAAAAAAAGCATCCTTGGGGAACCAGCAGTTAGCGTAATGGCTATGTCGCTGGACTCCCACGTAGTTGACCGCGGTTCGCGTCCTGGACCCGGTGGCTTAAACTCACACTGGGCGCGTGTGCGTGCGTGCCCAAGATCCCGAGAGGAGAATGGAGGAGAAGGGATTGCGGCGTGGCCATCCCCCCTGGGGGGTGATTTCTCGCTTTCTATCTCTCTGTCTCTCTGGTGAGCGCATGCGCCCTATGGCAAAAACGTCTGCAAAAAAAAAAAAAAGAAAGAAAGAAAACCCGTCCTTTCCATCTGGCAGCAGCTACCAGGTAAGCCTAGATGAGTGCGTACATGCTCGTTCAGGAGCCACGGAGGAAGCTCGGTGTGAGGTGTTTTCTTCTGAGAGTCCATGACTGGCAGTACTGCCATCTCTGTGCTCCCCAGGGCTCCCCACCGCACCTGGTCAGATAAAGCACACAGACCGAGACAAGGCTAAGCAAGGCTGCGTCACGTGTAGGATTCGTGTGTGCCATTGGGGCCGCACGTGCCCAGGTGCTAAGAGTGCAGCCCACGGCAGGCCTGTCGTCCATGGTGGTAACCAGCTAACGCCTGCTCAGAGCCTCTAGTCTGCTGCAGAGGAGCCAGCTGGACACCACTGTGGAGCTGAGAGCCCTGAATTCCTACTGGATCGGTACAGACGCTTCGAGGTTCTCTTCATTGATCCATTCCACAAAGCTACCAAGAGAAATTCTGACACCCCATGAGTCACCAAACCAGTCCACAAGCACAGGCGATGTGTGGGCTGACCCTCGCAGGCTGCAAGAGCCGCAGCCTAGGGAAGGGCCACATGCTCCACCAACTGCCCGTGGTTCTTGCTGGGATAAGGCACAATGTTCTCCGACTCCACCATTCCTGCTAACACAAGTGGTGTTTAGAAAATTCACACCTGATAAATAACATAGGGTGGTAAAAAGAAGAAGAAAGAGAAACTAGAAACTATGCAGTTGAATATGAGTTCTTTTTGCCTTAGGGTGCATTGTGCTTGCAGAAAGAGAGAGAGAGAGAGACAGAGACAGTGAGAGGGAGTAAGAAATCAGGCCATGCTGCAATCCCTAATCCTCCATTCTTCTCCTAGTATCTTGGGCACGCACATGCACACACATACTCTCGGCACGATTTTCAAGCCACCAGGTCTGGAAAGGCAATGTGGGAGCCCAGTGACGTAACCACTGCCTGATTTGCTGGCCCCGCTGTTGCACTGTGAAGTGGAGGTTGGGAAATTTTTAACTGGCTTTAAGCTATTTCCAGTCCCTTTGAGGCACACTGAGGATTATACTAAGCACTGAGTAAGTGTCCACCCAGACTACCTCATTTACCTCTTTCTAAAACCCTGAGCGATAGATACCATCGCCAGCCTCATCCTACTGATAAGTGAACCCTTCAGAGAAGTTAAGTATCTTGACCGAGTCCTTAGAGCTAGGAAACGATACAGTTAGGATTTGAACCTAGTTTTGTTTCCAAAAGTTAACATTTAGAAAGCACAGAATATCGAGTGGTTGAAACAGAATTGGCTCTGGAGAGTAATTATTCCATGGGCAAGGTGTAGTCACGGTCCTGTCTTTCTCACACCTGCTGGCCTGACAGTCACACTGTGGCATTGCGTCTGCCTGCGCGTGGGCCAGGTGTGAGTTCCCGCTCTGTAGAGTAATCTCGCCAATTACTGACAGTGTCTGAACGGAAGGGGGGTACATTGAGGAAGTATGGCAAGGAAATGGGGTAAGCAGAAGTAAAATACGAACTACAGAAGTGGTCTGCACCCTTCACGATACCCTCACCCCCACATCTCACAGCCTTGTTCTCTCCACATTCCAATCCGGCCTGCACACTTGCCAGTGCCTGTGCAACATTCCTTTCAGCTCTTCATTTCCATGCGTGGAAACCTGCCAGCCTCCTCTGTAACTGGAGACAGACGAAGCTGCTTAACCTAGCCCTCGAGGTCCTACCCACCTTTCCTCTCCTCCCTCTTTTTTTTTTTTTTAAGTGAGCTTTATTTCACTTTCTACAATCAGAAACCTAATAAAACATAGAAAAGTAGAAAGTAGGAAAAAAATGATCGCTATACTCTTCGGTGTTTGTTTTCAATAGTTACTTAGCTTATATTGTTTTATATCTCTAACTCAACTCTCTTCTCGCATCCCTTCTCCACGCAGACTGGCTTACAGGACATGTCATACCCCCTGAGCAGGACATGCTCACTGGTGGGACTTCACTTTATTTTCCCCATGGAAATGCCTCTTCCACTTTTTCCATCCTTTCATTTCATTCCCCTGGCAAATTTTCTTGAACCACCTCTACCACTCTTTTGAATTTTTCTTGGTCCCCTGGCCACAGTTGATCTTGTGCTGTTACTGAACTTTTCTTGTGTGTATCTTTTTTTTTTTTTTTTGAGAGGTTTTTTTTTTGCTGTAGGGCACGTGCGCTTGCCAGACAGACAGAGAGAGACAGAGAGACAGAAAGCGAGAAATCACCCCCCCAGGGGGGATGGTCACGCCGCAATCCCTTCTCCTCCATTCTCCTCTCGGGATCTTGGGCATGCACGTACACGCACCCAGCGTGAGTTTAAGCCACTGGGTCCTGCTCGCGAACCGCGGTCGACTACGTGGGAGTCCAGCGACATAGCCATTACGCTAACTGCTGGTCCCCTTCTTGTGTGTATCTTATATTAGCTTGTCAAGAAAGTCATGACACAGTTTTTGAAGCAAAAATGCATCATGATTTTCCTGATGACCAATATTTCCACCCTGAATCCTAGGGCAGGCTTCATACTGCCCTATTCCACAGTGCCTCCCAGAAGACCTCCCTACAGTAGGAACTTAGCAAATAACTATTGAAGGGACAAACCTTTTTAGTGGCCTGAGCTCAGAGCTTATGTTTATCATTATACATAAGAGAAAACGTGTTGCTTGTATTAACATTCGAAACATTTTGTCATTGGCAGGTGCAGAACCATTTCCTTAGAAACTGGAGCTCAGAATATTCAGATGTGCATCACCATGCTCCAGTTGTCTTTCACTGCTGAGTACTTGGCCCAGATGTTCAGCTTCCCATTGGCCTATGGCCTCTTCCAGCTGTTGGATGGAATTCTTATTGTTGCAGGTGGGTAGACTCCTACCCAGTACACTTGACTGGGAATTGGGCAACCCAACTTTCCGACTCTTATTTCAATTCCAGCTTGCTCCTTTGCTACATATTCATTCAGTCTGACATTTCTGGGGACAATTAGGTGCATAAATAGGACACTTTGACACAAAGGGGGAGTTTCACAGAAAAGTGTAACAAACCACCTGAAGGCAAGCTTATAATTATAAACAAACATACTTCACAAAAACCAATACACTGTCAGAACTCAGAGTCCAGGTCTTGTTAAGACAAGGTCTCCATGGGACCAGTAGATGGCATAATGGTTATGTTGCTGGCTCTTACATGGCAGACCAAGGTTCAAGTCCTGGACTGGAAACCTTGAAACTCACGCCAGGTGTGTGTGCATGCATGCCTGATTCTGAGGGGAGAGTGGAGGAGAAGGGATGGTGGCATGGCCAGCCTCCCTAGGGGGTGATTTCTTGCTTTCTATCTCTGGCAAGCACACATGCCCTATAGCAAAAGTCTCCCCCCCCCCCAAAAAAAAAAAAAAAAGACAAGGCCTTTATGAAGAATTATTGATCTCAAAAATGACATTTACTAAACATAAGCATTTATTTATGATGCTTCACTAAGAGGTTTGAAACCTCACAAATGCTAACTCTTTTCAATGTTTTTGTGATTGAGACTTATACTAAATGACTGTGAAATATTTTTAAAACACAAAATAAAATATCTAAACAAATATATACATAAGTATTGAAATACTATGTGTGTGTGTGTGTGTGTGTGTGTGTGTGTGTTATACCTAGCCATATAACCAAGTATACATTACTTTGGGGTCAGTTATTATGTGGTTCACGGAAGGAATATATGTCACACACACACATATATTAATCCTGGGCCATTGCAAATTATATTTTTCTTTCTTTTTTTTTTTTTTTTAAGAGATTTTTGCTTTAGTGTGCATGCGCTTGCCAGAGAAAGAGAGAGACAGAGAGACAGAAAGCGAGAAATCACCTTCTTGGAGGGAGGCCACGCCACAGTCCCTTCTCGGCTACGTGGGAGTTGAGCGACATAACCATTATGCCATCTGCTGGTCCCTGTAAATGATATTTTTAAGAATTATTTTATTTATTATTATTTTTAAAAATGTGCTCTAGGGCACATGTGCTTACCAGAGAGAGTCAGAGAAAGAGAGAGAGAGGGAAAGTGAAGAAGCAAGCTACCAGGTCTGGGAGTCAAACTGCGATCAGCCACGTGGGAGTCCAGCACCACCTGCCCCCACTGTAAACTTCACTGCTGTCAGAGACCAGGTTCTGAGTAAGACTTACACTGATGCAACCGATTATGTATTGATTACTGATTATTAGATAGTGATTACTGATAAACAACCAGTATAACAATATGAGGAATAGTTGGGCTTAGTTTTCCTATGCGCTAAGAGAAATCTATCAGGATAAAACTCGTGGGCTTAGACCCGAGTTTTCCATACTTCTCATGTGTGAGTGAAGGAAGCATCATGCCTGGCCCACTCCTAGCTCCATCCCAGCACCCAGGACAGTGCTTGACCCGGAGAAGCACTCCATGCAGTTTGCTGACCGACTGACTGACCGGACTGTCAGCAATCTGATGAATGACCCTCGATCACAGATGTTCTGTTCCAGGCAGAGCTGTTTTCCCTTTCTCTCCTTTCTTTTTCATGTGTATTTATGTATATATATGACAGGAAGCAAATACACATCAAAGTATTGACAAGTATACAATGTCACCAAATTGTTATTTTTTTAATTTGGTAGAGAGTGTGTGTGTTCACCAGAGAGAAAGAGAGAGAGAGAGAGAGAGAGAGAGAGAGAGAGAGAAAGCATCCCCAATGGGGTGTAGTCACTCTGCAATGGCTTCATTTCCCCATCCTTTTTGGAGTTTTGGACACTCAGCATATTTTTCAAGTTGCCAGGGCTGGGATTTGAACCAGGTGACTGGTTATGTGGGATCTAGTTCTCTAGTTCTCTTAATCACTAGGTTGTGGGGCAGGCCCCCATATTTTTTTTCTTAATTTTTCCTTCATACTCATGATAGAGCGTGCATGTACACACATGATAGTGAGAGAGCGAGAGACTGAGGGAGAGAGAGATAAGCATCCTCCACCCGATGGGGTCACGCCGTGATCACCTTTCCCCAGTCCTCCGGCCTGTGGGCTCCTGTGCACGCGTGTGTCCATTGTTTCAGTCTGATTGGGGCCAGGAATTCCAATTGTGGTCACCAGGTAGGATCCAGCTTCCTTGACCAGTGCATCCCCACCCCACCATAGCCAGCCTGCGGAGACCTGCTAGGCAAAAAGGGGGGAGGAGACCCCCCCAGAGTGGGAGCCATGGTGGATTTTGGAAAGAACAATCACACAGACAAACACGTGGAGAAAAGTGGGGATCAGGTGGATCGGACATCTCTGATGGAGACTGTCACAGCCCTGAGCCTTTCCTGGGCTTATTCTTCTATAGGGCAGTGGGGGAAGGCGAAGCGGAAAGTGAAGCTGGGCGTCTTCCGTTAGCAACGGCAGCTGTGGAGCATCTTGCATTCCTTGGTCTAAATAAGCCCGACCTGGCTTTAACCTCTGCGGCCGTGCAGCATCGCCCAAGGCCCAAGCGAGAGTCTGTTCTCCACTGTTTTTAAAGGTCACTATTATTTAGCTCAGATTTAGCTGCTCCCTTTGCTAGCCCAAATTCTTCTCTTCCCTAAGGAGATTTTAATACTTTTTTTTTGGAGAGGTTTTTGCTATAGGGCGTGTGCGCTCACCAGACAGAGACAGAGAGACAGAAAGTGAGAAATCACCCCCCAGGGGGGATGGCCATGCCGCAATCCCTTCTCCTCCGTTCTCCTCTCGGGATCTTGGGCACGCATGCACACGCGCCCGGTGTGAGTTTTAAGCCACCAGGTCCGGGACGCAAACCACAGTCGACTACATGGCTGTCCAGCGACATAGCCGTTATGCTAACTGCTGGTCCCTAGAGATTTTAATACTTTCATGTTTTTACTCCTAGCATATCAGACGTACAAGAGACTGAAGAACAGACACAGAAGAACCAACCCAGACTGTGCAGAAGTCTGCCGAAAGGAATCCTCTTTGCCCAAAGAGACTGGGGCTTTCTTAGAGGTGACGGAAGAGGCTGCTGTGACTCCCGGGCCATCCGAGCTAATGGAATGCCACAGGGCTCTCGAGCCAGCCGGCCACATCACTTCTTGTGGGTAGTGGGGTCTTGCTGGCCAGACTGTTCCCTGTACCCCTCAGTGGCCGGGAAGGACGGAGCAGAGCTGACGCGTCAATCTCTCTGGGAGGGAGGGCCTGTGCGAATATTTAAGTGTGGAGTGTTAGAATACTTATATTTTTGTGTGGGTTGTGAATTGTGATAGGATCAGTGTTTGAGAATGCGTTCCGCTCATTTCAGGGGCTCCCACGCAGGAGTAGTGCCCGGCAGTCGGCACTTCTGTGCCTTCCGCTAGTGAAGTCGCCCTCACCTGTGGGCTTTCACCTCAGGAGTTAGGACTCTGGACAGGATTGTCACCTCAGACGGCAGGGCAAGCAGACTGGGTCCACACAACTT
The DNA here is from genome assembly GCA_026018925.1 of Tupaia tana. Lineage (NCBI taxonomy): Eukaryota > Metazoa > Chordata > Mammalia > Scandentia > Tupaiidae > Tupaia > Tupaia tana. Next base: position 19,035,257 of record JAKSZU010000017.1, read on the forward strand.
CTTGACTTTGGGCAGATCCTCTGGAGCATGGGGAGGAAACACGCAGCTCTTACACAACGGGGGGAAGCCTTTTTACAAATGCATGTTAATTTTTAAGAACTTGACAATCTTTTTTGATTATAGATGTAATACAAGTGTAGAGAAATTTAAAGAACACATGCGGTTAAAAAGCAAATGCCCTGTAGTTTTATTCCCAAGAGACAGACACGTGTATACCCTCCAAATCGACATACACGCACCACATCATTTAAAAACTCCTGACTCCTCCCGTATAGCCTGTTTGTGTCACGTGATGATACGTTGTGGAAAATCTGTACGTCAGTCGGTGTTAACCTACCTCATTGTTTGGAACAGTGGCTATGTAGAAGGATTTCACTGTGTGGAAAGACTGTGGTGTATTTAACTGGTTGTTATTTATGGACATTTGATAGCTTTTAACTTGTCAGTGTCACAGTGCTGCTACCAACCCCTTGCCCTTGGGTGAGTGTCTGTGGGCTCACTTCCTGCACTTGGCTGCCAGGCGGGCTGCTCTTGGGCAGGGTGGTACAGCAGTGCCTGACGGCCTGGCCCCTGCAGTCTCACCAGTCCAGACTCATCAATTTTGATTTGCAAAAACATCACAATTAAAATTACATTTAAGGGGCCGGCAGGTGGCGTGATGGTTAGGGCACTGGACTCCCACGTGGTTTGAGTCCTGAACCTGGCGGCTTGCTTCCTTGCCTTGCTTCCTTCCTTTCTTCTCTCTGTCTGCCTCTCTCTGGTTTAATAAAATACTACTACTACTAATAATAATAAAAAATAAAATAATCTTGGAAAAAAATTTTAGTTACATTTAAAAATTATAGGTGAACAAGGGCATTTTTCATGATCATTGATCTATTTGTGTCCTTTATTTGCTTTTCTTACTTAAAAAGATGTTTCATTTTATTTTGAGGGCATGTGAGCTCACTCCAGAGAAGGAGAGACTCCCCTCATGGGGCGGGGCCATGCTGCAATCCTTTCCCTCCACGTCTCCAGCCATCAGGATTCTGGACATTCCCACGTACGTGCCTTGTGTGTTTTTCAAGTCACAGAAGCTGGGACCCAAACCCCACCACCATGCGGGACTGTGTTCTATGCAGAGCCTTTTATCACTGCATGGTGGGGCCAGCCTACATTTGTCTACTTCCATTGTATTTTTTCTTTATAGATTTTAACACAATCGTAGTGACTATGAATTTGTCCCAGGTATTGTCAACTCTGGACCTAATCTTTTCTTTTTTTGAGAGGTTTTTGCTGTAGGGCGCATGCGCTCACCAGATAGAGAGACAGAAAGCTAGAAATCACCCCCCCCCCCCCCACCCCCCGGGGATGGCCATGCCGCAATCCCTTCTCCTCCATTCTCCTCTCGGGATCTTGGGCACGCACACACACATGCCCAGTGTAAATTTAAGCCACCAGGTCTGGGACTTGAACTGCAGTTGACTACATAGGAGTCCAGCAACATAGCCATTACACCAACTGCTGGTCCCTGGACCTACTCTTTTATCTTTTGTTTTTCTATAATGTCTTTTGCCATAGAGTTTTATATTTTTTTATATGTTCAGTTTTATTAGTTTTTTTAAAAAATGGTTTTTGACCTTGATAACTGCCACATGTTAGACTATTTATACTTTTTGTTCAGATTATGATAGGATTCGTTTTTCTTTTTTTTAAGAGAGATGTTTGCTAATAGGGTGTGTGTGCTCACTGGAGAGACAGAGAGAGACAGAAAGTGAGAAATCACCCCCCAGGGGGGATGGCCACACTGCAATCCCTTCTCTTCCAGTTTCCTCTTGGGATTTTGGGCACGCACGCATGAACAGACAACATGAGTTTCAAGCCCCAGGGCCCGGGTCCCGAACCTCAGTCTACTAAGTGGAAGTCCAGCAATGTAACTGTTACGCCATCTGCTGGCTCTGATAGGATCCCTTTCAAAGGAAGTATTTGGCCCCCTTCAGGGAATTCTTTCTGGGGGCTTCCCAAGCGATTTTACTAGCTTCTGTGTGACTGTGTGTCTTTGTCTTCTCATGCAGTGAACATTGCCTTAGGTAAAATCCATTGTTCTGTATTCTGTCATTATTAAAAAGTTTCCTATTTTTTTAAAATTATGTTCATGGACAAGATGTGTACATGTTTATTCCATTTTGAATTTATTTTTTGTGTAGTATGTTAAGATATTAATTTTTATGGTAATTATCCCAACATTATATATTGAGTCATTCATCTTTTCCGATATATCACATAACTCTCTGTATAATGTCTATTTGTTGGGACTTCAGTTCTATTTTGTGCCTAGTTTTATTTGTAAGTTTTGAAATGTGTGAGAAAATGAACTGAGATTTAATGCTGTACAATTTTATTTTGTAAGTATTCTTAAGAACTTGTGGGTTAATATGATGACAGTGATTATAATGGTATTTTCACAACAATCTAGAAAGCCTCTGTGGTAGTACAGAAAGAGCCTTGTAGGTATTAGGTATCAGAGTCACACATTTTGTATAGAAAAGAACAATGCGAGGCCAGCCCTCTGACCTAGTGGTTAAAAGAGCTGGATTCTACATGGATGACTGCAGTTCCAATTCTAGCCCCAGCATCTTGAAAAACAAAAACAAAAGCAAAAACAAAAACCAACCAGCTGGTATGTATGCCCAAAATACCAACAGGATGGAGAAATCAGGAAGGGACTGCAGTGTGCCCAAGACTCATTGAAGGCTGCTTTCTCCCTCTCCCTCTCTGTCTCTCTGGAAATTGTACACACCCTCTGGCAATTAAAAGAACTATGCAGATTTGTGACTTCATTGTTGATTCTCAACTGTTGTTTCATTACTTGTGGTTTCCAAGTAACTTGCTAAGTTGTTTACGTGTTGAGGAGCTAGCTTGAGCTGTGCACAGGCTCGGGGTGGACGGGAGTAATGAGGCAGAATGGAGTTTATAGTCTAGTGGGGAAAGGAGCTCTGCAGTGATGGTCAGCATAGTTGTGTTCACGGAGACTACCGGGTATAAAAAGATGATTACCATAGCATTTAAAGAACACATGAAAAAAAAAAGAATTCTAAATTATGTCTGTATAATCCAACCTAACACTAAATGGCAAAATTCAACTCTCTGTTCTGAATGTTAATAGTACTGTCAATATTTACCACAGTCAGGACACCCCAGGATGACGGACAATCCTACTAAGGTCAGCTTTTTTTTTTTTTTTTTTTTGGTCAGTTTGGAACGCTAATCCATTTTTTTAGTGAAGTTTACTTTGTTCATGATAGAGTGTGCACAAAGAGAGAGAGAGAGGAGAAACAATGCTGGTAGGGCCTCCTTTCCCCAGAACTCTGGCTTGTTAGCTTCCTGGGCACAGGGGTACATGCCTGGCCTGTTTTTAGGACAACTGTGGGATCTAAATGCTTGGTTGGCCATGGAGCTTCCACCAGTGTAGTCTAGTTTGCTACCCACTGCTCCACCAGGCTGGGCCCAAGAAAGGCATCTTTTCAGATAAAAAACATGAATCAATGTAAAGGCATGGAAGTATTCCCATCAAAAGACTGTCTTTTGGGGGCCAGTGGGTGACGTAGTGGTTGTAGTGCTGGATTCCCACATAGCCGACTGTGGTTCAAGTCCTGGACCCAGCGGCTTGAAACTCAGGTTGGGCATGTGTGTGTATGTATGTATTCAAAATCCTGAGAGGAGGGGACCAGCAGTTAGTGTAATGGTTATGTCGCTGGACTCCCATGTAGTCGATAGCGGTTCGAGTTCCTGACCCGGTGGCTTAAACTCACACATGTGCGTGCGTGCCCAAGATCCCGAGAGGAGAGTGGAGGAGAAGGGATTGCGGCGCGGCCATCCCCCCTCGAGGGTGATTTCTTGCTTTCTGTCTCTCTGTCTCTCTCTGTCTTTCTGGCCAGCACACGCACCCTATAGCAAAAACCTCTCAAAAAAAAAATCCTGAGAGGAGAATGGAGGAGAAGGGATTGTGGTGTGGCCATCCCTCCTGGGGGTGATTCTCACTTTCTCAGTCTGTGTCTCCGATGAGTGCATGTGTCCTATAGCGAAAAAATCTCTCTCTAAAAACAAAACAGAACAGAACTGTCTTTTTCCAGAAATGCTTATAAACATGCTACTGAGAAGAACTAGAAATGTTCAAGCTGTCCCGAAGGCCACACTTTTTCTTTAGGAGAAAGAATATAACTAAAAAATGCTCTAGCTGAATAAATTGCATTTAAACTGACCTAAATAATTATGAGTTAATACAAGCTGGAACCTCCGTGAAACTTGTAAGTGGGGCCAGAGAGAGAAAATGTTACGTGGAATGTGCTTAGCACTATGCCGGGAGAAAAGCTGGTGGCACAGTCCAGAGGGAAGAGGGCCACAGGCTGTATTCCACTTAAGTAGCCAGGATGCATCAGGAGTTGTAGTTAAAGCCAGTTACAACAGGAAGTGATTGCTTACCTTGGTTATTTGGTCAAAACTGGGTGAATGACAGTCCTCTGGGCTTCAATGTATTCTCTCGAAAAGGATAAAGGGCCAGCAGGTGACATGGAGGTCAAGGTGGCTGGATCCCACATGGCTGACTATGCAGCTCAAGGCTTGGCTTGAAAATCATGCTGGGCACATGTGCATGTGTGCCCAAAATCCCAAGAGGAGAATGGGGGAGAAGGGATTGCAGCATGGCCATTCCCCTGAGGGGTGATTTCTTATGCTCGCTTGTTCTCTGGTGAGCGCACATGCCCAATAGCAAAACTTAAAAACTAAAAAAAGAAAGAGAAGAAACCAGAAACAAAACCGAAGGATGATAACACGTTCAATCCTAAGCACCCTGAAAAGTCCGTGGTATGAAACACCCAGTGTAGTGTGTAAGTGATCACTAAGTGCTGTACACCCTTCTCTGGTCTGGTGCTGTCACAAATACTCCTTCAGCCTAACCCAGGTTAGTGAGTCACAGCTTCCAGGCGACCTTTCAGTAGGAGCCACCTGCACGTGCAAGGAGCTAGAGATAGAGCTCTTGTAAGATAATCAATTGGCAAAATGGCCTATCAGTATCCTTAGTGTTTGCTTACCATGGCTTTTGGAATATACCTAATTTGGGGTGAATGAATGAAATTGTGTTTCGAAACTTGCAAAACTGAAAACTGCTTTTCAAATCCTTCCTCTCTGTGAATCTCTTCAATGTTTACAAATTCAGATCTTAAAAGATTAAGTGTTAGTTGGTACCAGCAGGTGGCATGGTGGTTAAGGTGCTGGACACTCCCACATGGCTGACCATGGTTCAAGTCCCAGACCTGGTGCCTTGCTTTCTCACTTTCCCCCTCTCTTTCTGTGTCTCTCTCTGGTCAAATTAAAATGAATGAATAAATAAAATTAAAAAAACATTAAGCATTAGCTACTAAGGAATTGTGGAAACTGAGGCAGAATCGGAAAAGCATACACTGCCTTTTTTGTCCTTGTTAACAAAACCAAGATTTTGCAAAGGATAGCAACATGGCTAACTAAAAATGACTTTCTCAGAGCTAGAGGTGGGTGTATAACACTGTTCTGACTAATATGACAGAAGCACACGTTTCCTGTGATTCCTGGGGAATTTTGCTTTCTCACCCAAGGCACTGTCTGACCCTTTCTCTTTGTCAATTCCTACATCCTTTCTGGAATGCAGATATAATAGTTGGAGCTGGAGCAGCCATTTCTAGACCATGAAGGAAATGCCAGGATAATTATAGAGCTGCTGACATTTATAAACTATCAAATTAATCCCAGCAACTGCACACTTCTAAACTTATTTTCTTAAGGAAAGAAAAGAAATCTAATTCATGTAAGCCTGTTTGGTTGGTTTTGGTTACTTACAATGAAAAAACGAACAAAAACAAATGAATACATTAAAATTGAGATTGGCTTTACAATATTTTTCAGGTCAGTCCATAATTTATTACATTTATTTTTACCATAACAGGGTACCTTAAATATTTCCGAATTAAGTAAAATGGATACAGTCTTTTATTATCCAGGCATCTATGGTTGCAAGATAGCTGTGGTAAGCTTTTCTTCTGGTTTCTTGGATTTATCACATTACATTTAGATAACTGTAGTCTTTTTTTTTTTTTTTTTTAAATATATATAGAATGCATGTTCTTGCGGGAGAGATACAGACAGAGACAGAGAAAGGAAGGTGAGAGGACACCCCCCCCTACCAGGGCGGCTGGCCACACGCAATCCCTTCTCCATTCTCCTCTCAGTTTGGGTGGGCACACATGCATATGTGCCCAGTGTGTTTTTCTAGCTGCTGGGGTCCAGCATTTGAACGGTGCTGTTGGCCACGGATCCAGATGCCTTAACCACCACACCACCAGCAAGTTCTAACTAGTCATTTTTAAATCAAGAGATCTGGCAGGTCTTTCCTCAGTAGCCATTTTCCTTCTGCTTATCATGACAATTCAGAAAGATCTCTATTATTGGTCTCAACCAAAGTTTTCATTTTGGGATAAAATGATGCTTGTCATTCTGTGATGCTCAGGACTATAATAAGATACCTTAGAATACATGGCTTCAATGTCATAACTGTATCCCGTCGCGATTCGTGCATTCCCTTCTTAGGATGGGAACAGCTGCTCAGTCACCTACATCTTCTGCCTCCTTGTACTCAGGGGCCATCATCTGCCCAGGCATGGCTGGCGCACAGCTCCTCTCCAACAGCAGCCCTCCATGCCCTTTCTCTCTTTTGGCTAGGGGATGGGGTGGTCTCCAGGATGACACTGGAGGCTCTGCCGACTACAGAACTTCCATCAGCCTGGGCTCCTGAACACCGAGGGAAGGAAAACCGAGCTGTTTACCTACCCAGAACCATTAGCCAAGCTAGAGGAAGCCACTGGGTCATTGTATGTAACACATTTATATTTTCTAGTACTTAGCTGACACAGGGTTTATTAGGAGCTGAGTTGTAGGGGCCAGCAAGTGGTGTAGTGGTTAAGGCACTGGACTCCCACATGGTTGACTGTGGTTCCAGTCCTGGACCTGGTGACTTGCTTTTACACTTTACCCCACTCTCTCTGGTGTGTGCACATGCCCTATAGCAAATAAAAAAAAATAGTAATAGGGACCAGTAGATGGTATAATTGTTATGTTGCTGGACTCCCATGTAGTTGACTGCAGTTCAAGTCTTGGTCCTGGTGGCTTAAAACTCATGCCAGGCATGTGTGTGTTCATGCCCAAAATCCTGAAGAGAAGGGATTGTGACGTGACCATCCCCTCTGGGGGTAATTTTTCACTTTCTGTCTCTGTCTTTCCGGAGAGCGCATGCACCCTATAGCCAAAAAAGAAAAAAAAAATAATTAAAAAATAAAAGCTGCGTTTTATTTTTTCCTTTCATTGGATATCGGGATGCCTGTGTGTGCCACCCCAGCTCCTTGGCCTCGTCATGTTTTCTACCCAGAGTAGCCCTGGCAAATGGCTCATACTATTCCACGAGGGTGGAGCCAGATGCCAGATGAGGGCAGCGAGGTGATGTGCATTTTCCTAAGTTTCCATTTAGAGGTTGTACAGCTAAACCTGCATTTTTTCCCTAGTTTCCATCTCCTAGCTGCATTCTTACCAGAAAGCCATGGTGCAGCTTCGCCCGGGTCTGTGCTGACGGCAGATGCTAGCTAATCGCCTCCAGCTGTGCGGCTCTGGCCACTGGCCTGCTGCTGGCCTCCGCTCCTCAGCTAGGACAGGAAAGCAGGCCTCAGGATTCCAATGCGCTGAGACCAGGATTTCCAAATGCCTTTTAAAGCAACAGGAACCTCCCGTCTCCCTCCTTTCATTTTCCCAAATGAAATCTTTGGCTACACACCAATCTAAAAATCTCTTCTGATTGAAGTAGGAATGGCGGTGGTAAAGCTTCTCTTGCCAGACTCAGCCAATTCTGAGTAGGAGTCTAACCAGTTAAATGGTGGAGTCAAAAGTGTCACTGTGGGACGTAATATATTTTATCATTTGCTTTTGAATAGCTTCAGCTCCTCAGGAGGTCCCAGCAACTTGCTGCATTTGGCTAAGGTCAAAAATTCAAGTCCTCGAGCTTAGAACCGGGCAATCTGCTGAGAATGAGCCGAGCAGTTTCCTGGGTCCCGACATGGTGTCACTCACAGCTAGGTGAGGAAACACAGAATCAGGATTTAGTGAGAGAAGTCCAGGATGGAGAAGTAGACACACTCGGCTGAAGTAGGCTCTTTGAGGCTCATTTCTTTTCCTTCCTACTTGGCAGAAGCAAATATAAACCTCCCAGGAAGTACAAGGGGTGTCAAAAATGTTATGGATGGGAGCCAGCAGTTAGCGTAATGGCTATGTCGCTGGACTCCCACGTAGTCGACCGCGGTTCGCGTCTCGGACCCGGTGGCTTAAAACTCACGCCGGGCGCGTGTGCATGCGTGCCCAAGATCCCGAGAGGAGAATGGAGGAGAAGGGATTGCGGCGTGACCATCCCTCCTGGGGGGTGATTTCTCGCTTTCTGTCTCTCTGTCTCTCTCTGTCTGACTGGCGAGCACATGCGCCCTACAGCGAAAACCGTCTCTAAAAAAAAAAAAAAAAAGTTATGGAAAAGTGGAATTAAAGTATGTATTTTTAAAAAATTATTTTATCTTAACTTTATTTTTTAATTTGGTTTGAGCAGAGAGGGACAGAGTGGGGGGGGGGGGGGCGAGTAAGAAAGCAAACTGCCAGGTCCGGGACTCAAACTGAGGTTAGCCATGTCGAGTCCAGCACCTTTAACCACCACACCACCTGCTGGACTAAAGTATGTATTCTGATACATGCACTTGGAGAGAGACAGAGAGAGAGGGGGGGAAAGTAAGAATTTCCCCAACCCCCAAGAGGGGATGGTCACACCATGATCCCTTCTCATCTTGGGATTTTGAGAATGCATGTACACTCTCAAATATCATGTGTGATTTTTGAGTTGGCAGGTCTGGGACTTGAACCTTGGTTGACCACATGGGAGTCCAGCATCTTAACTGCATTGCCACTTGCTGGTCCTGCATGGTTTTTTCCTAATAAGTCTTCCCATAAGAATTATTTTTTTTGGGAGAGGTTTTTTTGTTTTTTGTTTGTTTGTTTTGTTTGCTATAGGGCGCTGTGCGCTTGCCAGAAAGACAGAGAGAAAGAAAGCAAGAAATCATCCCCCCGGGGGGATGGCCACGCCGCAATCCCTTCTCTTCCATTCTCCTCTCGGGATCTTGGGCACGCACATACACACAGCTGTCGTGAGTTTAAGCCACCGGGTCCAGGACTTGAACTGTGGTCGAGTTCATGGACTACATGGGAATCCAGCGACATAGCCATTATGCCAACTGCTGGTCCCTCCATGAGAATTCTGAAGACTCCCTGTATTTTTTAATTCCCCTTTATCAGTTAAATATTCTGATTGAAATGTTGTGATTCATGTATCATACACATGGCAGTAGAAGGAAGGGAGACAGACTCCAAGTTGCTCAGATACTGGTAAGCCAGTATGTGACCCTCACATCAGCCCTTGCAAAGGTCTGCCAAGATTTCTTTTTTCCATTTTTTTAAAAATTTTTAATTATTTTATTTTTTTGGAGAGGTTTTTTTCGTTATAGGGCGAGTGTGCTCGCCAGACAGACAGAGAGACATAGAGACAGAAAGCGAGAAATCACCCCCCAGGGGGATGGTCACGCTGCAATCCCTTCTCCTCCATTCTCCTCTCAGGATCTTGGGCACGCACGCACACATGCCTGGCGTGAATTTTAAGCCACCGGGTCCGGGACGCGAACCGTGGTCGACTACGTGGGAGTCCAGCGACATAGCCATTACGCTAACTGCTGGTTCCCGTGCCAAGATTTCTGACAATATTCCCACTCCCTGTGGCTGGCATGACCAGGACCAACTAGGCAGATGGGAAGTAGGGTCTGGAGGTCACTACCTTCCCAGGAACCTGGGTATTGTTAAAAATAACACACTAGAAATGCTTCATTTGCACACAGTTTTGATTTGTTCATGTTTTAAGGTGTATTTTATTTACAAAGTGAGATGATGCACTACAAATATGTAATGCAGTTACTATCTGTTAACTATTTTCATGAAAAAGTATATAAATATATTACAGGAAATTTTATATAGTAAACGTTAGAAACTGATGCGGTAAACATTTGCTACTTTCTTTTCTATGCCAATATTACTGTCATTTAAAGCTTAAATACTGGCTTCAAGTATCCCCTATAAAATAACTCTACTTTATTAAAATACTAGAAAAACATTTTGCTATAAACAAGATTGGAGCAGTAAAAATAGTGTCTTTGTGATAATGTCCACTATAATCAAATACTTTTAATCATCTCTAAGATTTGCATTGTTTGGTTAGTGTTAAAAAATATCGAATAACTAAAGGAGCTGTAAAAATACAGCCTTTTAACATTATTTACTGTTCCAAAGGTGACCCCTCTAAGGTAGAGGAGAGTAAGTGTACTGACGTCGTGTGGACTTGCTGCTCTCTTTCCGTAGAGAACAGGAATCTGCGGAGGGCGAGGAGAGAAACCAGCGTGCGTCGGGAAGGCAGCTCCGCACGTCATTCTAGGAGCTGAGGCTGCTCTCTTTGCTCTTCTTCAGCTTGTAGCCGTGCCAGGACATAAAGGATGACTTGGTAGCAGAAAATATACTGATCCTATGGCAGAAAGGAGAGAGTTAAAAAAAAAAGACTTTAGATGTTTAAATGAATATTAATATAGATATTTACATAGAGTGTTTATGTGCATGGCTGTACTATCACTGGAAGTGATGACTGGACAGTTTTGAAAATATGGAAAAGTCTGTTAGCATATTGAGTGCTGGGCTGGTGGGTGGTGTGGTGGTTATGGTGCTGGACTCACGCATGGCCAGCCACTGTTAGAGTCCTGGACCTGGCATCTTGCTTTCTCATTTTCTCTCTCTTTCTTGTCAAATTAAAAAAATAATAATAATAGGGGCCATCAGGTGGCATGGTGGTTAAGGCATGCTGGCTTCCCACATGGTCGACCACGGTTCAAGTCCTAAACCTGGCGATTTATTTTCTCACCTAAACCTGGCGATATATTTTCTCACTTTCCCTCTCTCTCTCTGTTCAAATTAAAAGAAAAAATAATAATAATGATGAATAAAATAATTCTTAAAACAATAAACAAAATTAAATAAAATAATTCAAAAAAGAATATTGAATGTAAGAAGCAAGGTAAGAATTATAAAACTATAATTAAATTAAAAATGATAAAACTAGAAACTGAATGACAAAATGAGGAAAAAGGCCTTCAAGGTGGAGGTGGAACTACCCCAGAGTGGGAAATGAAATTCTCTGTGACTGGTGGGCACTTCTCTTTTTTGTGTTCCAATAATATTTAAAGGAAAAATAACCTTCCTACAAAATTTCTTCTTGATTTATAGACCTCATCTTGATGTTTCAAGTACCAGAAAATTAATACCTAAAAAGCTATTCAAAATAATATTCTCTAGGAGCCAGCAGGTAATATGGTGGTTAGGGTGCGAAACTGCCACGTGGCTGACTACAGTGGCTTAAAAATCATGCCAGGTGTATGTACGTGCATGTCCAAAATCCTGTGAGGAGAAGGGTTTATAGGTTTTTGTCTTAGGGCATGTGTACTTGCCAGAGAGAGAGAGAGCAGAGACAGTGAGGGGGTAAGAAATCACCCCCCAGGGGGATGGCCATGCCACAATTCCTTCTCCTCCATTCTCCTCCTGGGGTCTTGGACACATATGCACACTTGCCTAGTGTGTTTCAAGACACCAGGTCTGGGACTAGAACCGCAGTCAGCCATGTGGGAGTCCAGCAATATAACCGCTATGCCATCTGCTGGCCCTAGCAAATTCCAGTTTTAAAGATAGTAAACTTCTACATTTGAAGAGGCTGAGAAATGTGAATCTATAGATATATTAAAATGTATCTGTCCCCAATATAAACAAAAAGGACAGTGGCATTATCCAGTGTAGATGGACACTCTAAATAATGCACTCCCAGTAACCATTATTTGATTTCAGGTAAAAGTCATGAAAATGACCCAAACATGACAAATGCTGCCACATGCGCTCGCCGCCTCCCGCAGAGCCCTTCCCTAAGCCGAGCAGCCTCCGCCTGTCTTGGTGTGTTCCCAGTCAGCACTGAGCAGTTGCACGTTCTGGAAAGGATTCAGTGTAGAAATTGCATTTCCTTATTTTTTAAATTAAGAGGCAACACTTTAAAAAGGCAGACTAGAAATATTTTACCTTTTTTCTGAATCAGCCCTCATGCTGAAGAGAATGCCCCTCTCTACAATAAATGTTGGGTTTTACGCTGCAATGCAGGAACCCTCAAAAAGGAGAAATGTTTAATAGGAACTTTAAATATATATTTGTTTTCTTTTTCTTTTTCTTTTTTTAGAGAAGTTTTTGCCATAGGGTGTGTGTGCTCACCAGAAAGACAGATAGAGACAAACAGACAGAAAGCAAGAAATCACCCTCTAGGGGGGATGGCTGTGCTGCAATCCCTTCTCCATTCTCTTGGGATTTTGGGCATGCACACACACATGCCCGCCGTGAGTTTAAGCCACCAGGTCTGGGACTTGAACCATGGTGGACTACATGGGAGTCCAGCGACATAGACATTATGCCATCTGCTGGTCCTGCTTTTTCTTTTTTTTTTTAAGTTTGCTATAGGGGGTGTGTGTTCACCAGAGACAGAGAGGGAGAGAGAGAGAAAGTGAGAAATCACCCCCCAGAAGACAGCCAAGCCACAATCCCTTTTCTGCTCTCCTCTCGGGATTTTGGCCTCAGATCGGGGACTTGAACTGCACAGTAGGCCATGTGGGATCCAGCACCCCAACCACCATGCCATCTGGTTGGCCCTTAATATATAATCTTTACCAAAATCCTCATGAGACTTACCTCTGTCTGCACCATCCCATGTCTTTGTAGTCTCATGCATCGCACTAAGTCAGAGATGTCGAACTGCACAAGGAAACAGTGCATGTTAGATAAAAGGGTGACTGAATTTGAACCCCCAAAAGAGCACAGAGGGGTGGCTTCTCTACTCCATTCTTCTTCCCCTTCTAGTGGTTTTGGGAAACTGTCCTGGACAAAATAACTTGGTAAAATGACTTATTCCTCATTTGGCATTTTTGCTTTTGATCTTTCAAAGAATTAGGGAGGCTATTCTGTTTGAAAATTCCTAACCAAAATTCTCCTTCTCCTGAAATTTGACTAATTTCTAGTATTACATTTAACCCCCCCCAAAAAAAACAATGTAAACTATTGAATGTCAGAAAAGTCATGATGTATTTTGCTATGTTTTTCTAGGCAAAAATACATCATGACTTTTCTGACAACCCAATATTATCCTATACTTTGCTTTTCAGAATAAAATTCCAGATCTTTTCATTTTAGCTGACAGTCAAGTTTGAAACAAGGGAGAAATAGACTGGTTTTATCCTACTTAAATTACTAGAGTAGTCATAATAATGCCTGAAGTGCAAGATAGAACAGCTTAAACTAAAATCCTTTCAAAGACAATGATTTTAATTATTGTATATACTACATATAGTAAGATATTCTAACATTTTTTTGAGACAGAGTTTTTAGAGAATTATTTATTTATTTAATTCCATTTTGTTAGTACTTTTTTTTTTTTTTTTTTTTTTTTTTTTTTTAAATTTGACCAGAGAAAGGGAAAGCGAGAAAGCAAGCTGCCAGGTCCTTGGTCAGCCATGTGGGAATCCAGTGCCCCTAACCACCATGCCACCTGCTGGCCCCCGAGACAGATTTTTGCTATAGGGAACATGTACTCACTGGAGAGACAGAAAGAGACGGAGAAACAGAAAGCAAGAAATTGCCCCCCAGGGGAATGGCCACACCACAATCCCTTCTCCTCCATTCTCCTCTTGGGAATTTGGGCACACATGCACACATGCCCAGCATGGGTTTTAAGTTGCCGAGTTCAGGGACTTGAACCACAGTTTACTACATGGGAGTCCAGTGATGTAACCATTATGCCATCTGCTAGTCCCATGATAGTCTAGCATGCACTTGCCAGAGAGAGAGAGAGAGAGAGGGAGAGAGAAAGAGAAAGAAACCCCCAAGGGGGTGTGGCCACACCACAGTCTCCCTCCTCCATTTCTCCATTATCAGGTTACAGGGCATACACATACTTATTTGACTTTCCCCATATCACTGGGGCTAGGATTTAAGCCTGAGTTGGCCACGTGGGATCTGGTTCCCAGTGCACAGAGCCCACTCGCTGAGCTATGGGGCTGACCTGATATTAAATCTCATAGTAATAATCTTTTCATTGGGAGTAACTGTCTAAAGGTGGATTTTCAGCATTAGTTTGTAAAGCAAAATATACATTTTCAATTCATAGCAACAACAAAATATGAAGAGACTTTAACAAGATCAGAAAAAGTGAAATTAAAATATGAATTTATTTTGGTGCAAACATTTTTGAAATCTCTACATATGGATTATTTTCATAATACTCATTTTCCATGAATTTTTGAAGACCCCTTATAAAATATTTTTCATTTCAAAAATATATTTTCTTTTGTGCTTCAATATTTCTATCCCTAAAGAGTGCCTTAATAATACTCACTATATATATTATATATATGTGTGTGTATATGTATATATACACACATATACACACACATATATAAATGCAACACTGCATAAGGGATTTTTTTTTTTGAGAGGTTTTTGCTATAGGGCACGTGTGCTCACCAGAAAGACAGAAATCACCCCCGGGGGGGGGGGGGTGACCATGCTGCAATCCTTTCTTCTCCATTCTCTTCTCGGGATCTTGGGCACGCATGCACACGTACCCCATGTGAGTTTAAGCCACCGGGTCCAGGACTCGAACCGCGGTCGACTACATGGGAGTTCAGCGACATAGCCATTACGCTAACTGCTGGTCCCTGCATAACGAACTTATTTTAAACACATGCTTACAAAAAAGACTTGGTATGAGGGTGGCAGGTAGTGTGGTGGTTAGGGTACTGGACTCCCAAATGACTGATCACAGTTTGAGTCCTGGACCTGGCAGCTTACTTTCCTACTTTTACTCTCTTCCTCTTTCTATCACTGGTCAAAAAAAAAAAAAAAAAAAAAAAAAAAGAAAAAAATGATAATGAACAAAATAAAAAAAATAATTATTAAAAAAAGACTTGGTAAGTAAATACATATTTGAAGTATTATTTCTTTTTGATTATGGCCTATGTAGTTTTGAATAACAGTGTTTACTAAGATACAACTCCATGTAATAAGAAAATAAAGACATATCAACAGACAAATTTTTTAAAAATCTCAAGGTCATAATGCATTATTAAAAATTAGATTCTGGGGGCTACAGGTGGCATGGTTTTTAAGGTGCTGGACCCCCACATGGCAGACCTGGTGGCTCAAAAATCACACTGGGTGCATGTACATGCATGTCCAAAATCCTGAGAGGAGAATGGAGGAGATGGGATTGCAGCATGACCATCCCTCATAGTGGGTGATTTCTTGCTTTCCTTCTCTGTCTCTTTCCAGTAAGTGCTGGTGCACTATGACAAAAAAACTAAAAATAAATAATAATCTTTTAAAAATTAGATTCCATCACTATTTCTGAGAAAACACTCATTCAGCCTTGTACTCACATCAAGATCTTGACCGATTAATCCCAGAACCACATCGATGCATATCAGAGTCCCAGACCGCCCAATGCCAGCGCTGCAGTGTGTGACAATGGGGCCCGACCGATGGATGTGCCTCATGTAGGAGATGAACGTGAGCAGGTCATCCGGCTGGGACGGCGTGTCATGGTCTGGCCAGGCAGTGAAATTCAGATGGGAAATGTGTCGTACCTCTCCTGTCTGAAATTGCACAACAGAATCCATAGATAATGCCATGTTCCACTATTCACATATAAAACGTGTCATATTATTTCATCCTTTCAACTTTCGACTTGTTCATTGGATCAGACCAAAGGAAAAATAAGAAACAGACAGACTCTATTGAGGAACATATGAAGGGCCTTTATCAAGAAGGTTGCTAGATCCACATTTTAAAATATTGGTAAAAACTACTTTCTGGAAGCCTAAAAACAAACTATACTTTGATACGAATAGCAACTTTTTTGGTGACCCCATTCCAAATTCATTGTAGATAAAAGCCAGAGTTGCTTCAATAGCCTCACAGCTCTAAATACAATGGCCCTATTTCTTCACATCCAATCATCTCCTCTTCCCCCCACGGCCATTATCTTCAGCTCCATACCCATCTCTGTGGCCCTTAAAATACACGGGGCACATTTGGTCTCGGACCTTTGCACGTGCCCTTCTGACTGGAGTGCTTTCTCTCTTAAGCAACCCTTCATGGCTCACTCAACTCTACAGTTTTTCCAAATGCCACCTTCTTAGGCTTTCCCCGATTCTCTGTTGAAAACTATAACATGTCTCCTGTTCTTGCCCAACCAACTGTCCTCTCCCCTTTCTCCCCCACAGTACTATTAACACTAGCACCCTCTCATTAGATGCCAAGCTCTATGAGCTCAGAGATTACTTTTTGTGTTGTTAACTGCTGAATTCCCAGAGCCCACAGTAGGGCTTCAGCGCTATAAATGTGTGGATTACATGAACAAAACTTTAGAGGACTATTGAACGATTGTGCCAGCCTAAGTAATACATAAACTGGTGTAAATGAATAAGGAGGGATGACTCTCGGTTATTTGTAAAAATCACAAATCAAAAATCATGAGGGAAATTCTCAGGCTATATTTATAGATACCAAAAGACTTGAATTGATTAGCTTTGTTTCTATAAAAGTAAAATCACTCTCTTTTTAAAAGAAAATGTAACCTCCAATAGGAAACACATGCCTCGCACCTAGCTAGGCTTACTGAGGGAGGGCTATTGAAGGTGAGTGTGGGAGCTGAGGGAGCGGCAGCAGCTTCACTTACGGTAAGAACACCTACCTAATCTGAGCTCAGTTTACCGAGGGCTGAGGTGACTGCAGCAGGAATGAGCTGAATGACTTGCTCATGCTCCATTGTCCACGTATACATAAATATGTTAACTTGTCTTTATGAGAACATATTTTCTACTTAAAGATATTTTAAAAGTGTTTTAATGGGTCTATTTAGAGGTTTCATTTTGTTTTGGAGAGGTTTTTGCTATAGGGCGCGTGCGCTCGCCACAGACAGACAGACAGAGAGATAGAAAGCGAGAAATCACTCCCCAGAGGGGATGGCCACGCCACAATCCCTTCTCCTCCATTCTCCTCTTGGGATCTTGGGCACGCACGTACACACGCCCAGTGTGAGTTTAAGCCACCGGGTCCGGGACTCGAACCGCGGTCGACTATGTGGGAGTCTAGTGACATAGCCTTTACGCTAACTGCTGGTCCCAAGGTTTCATTTTTTTTTTAAATGAGTTTTCAGCATGTAGCTTCTGTGCCATTTTGGACAGGATGATGGATGATCATGTTAAAAGTCCTGCGTTTTCATTTTCATTTAACACAGTATACACTAGAGGAAACTGCTTGGAAGAATTCATTATAAGAGTTGTGTTTAAATTTAAACTATACAAAAAAGAACAGGCGGCATTAGTTCCATTGCAGTGGGGACCAGGAAATGACCGGCTTTTATCCAGATACAATCGCACTGGTGCAATCATGGAAAGAGTCTGAGCCTGGGCTCCAATTAGGAGCTAGCCTTACTAAACCGAAAGATCTACTCACTTACCTGAATGTCTTCTAGGGTCATGGCCCTCACCACGAAGCCCTTCAGCTGCTGCAGCCTTTCGAGAGCCAGCCGAAGCCTGTCATTGACCATGGTCGTTGTGCCGAGGATGTTAGGCCAATAGCGCTGGCATTTGATTTTTTCTCCTTCTACTTCTTGGGTCATCATGGCTATTACTGTGGATTTTTGTTCCCAAATCATCTGCCAGAAATCCCCCACAGTTGTAGGGAGAGGTCCTTGGCAGGCGATGTAAACGAACTCTTCTTTCCCCACTGGTATCTTTATAAAGCTGGCATTGATATATCCACCATCATCTCCAAGAGGTACCCTTGTGGCATCATCTGTGAATTCCCAACACAAAACAGAGCCATCCATCTCATGTGCTTTGAAACAAGAGTCTTACAAATAGTGTGAGTTTAAGATCATTAGAAATTCCTCATAACCACAGATGAAATTGCAAACACACATTTTGATAAAATTTTTTTTCACGGGACCAGCAGATGGCATAACGGTTATGCCATTGGACACCCAGTTGCTGACCATGATTTGAGTCCCAGATTCGGCGGCTTATAACTCATGCCAGACATGTGTGTGTGCAAGTCCAAAATCCCAAGAGGAGAATAGAAGAGAAGGGATTGCGGCATGGCCATCCCCCCCCCCCCCCCCCAGGGGGTGATTTCTTGCTTTCTGTCTCTCTGGCAAGCACATGTACCTTATAGCAAAAATCTCTCTTTAAAAAAAATAATAAAATTACATTTTTACATTGTAGTATGGTCAAATTATTTTACTCTTCTTGCACATTCATGTTACAACTGTTTAAGATGTCAATGAGTTTCTGACATAAAATTTGGTATTTAATAACTGCATAGATTTGGGTGAATAAATGAAAATTCATAAATTATAAAAGCATTTAGAACTTTTTGATTAATAACTAGAGAAACAAAAATAATTTGGTACTTTATCATTATTTTAATGATAATGACAATACCGAATGACAATGCCAAAATCACACACACACACACACATTATTTTTTTTAAAGAGATTTTACTTTGCCTTAGGGTGCATTCATTCACCAGAGAGAGAGAGAGAGAGAGAGAGAGAGAGAGAGAGAGAGACAGAGAGAGGAAAAATGAGAAATCCTCCCCCAGGAGGAATGGTCATGACACAATCCTTTCTCCTCCATTCTCTAGGGATCTTGGGCATGCATGCACATATGCCCAGCATGATTTTCAAGCCACCAGGTCTGGGACTTGAGTCGCAGTTGGCCAGTGATGTAACCACTATGCCATCTGCTGGTTCCCATGTATGTATTTCATATTGCCAGACTATGCTCATTAGAGATACACAGAGAAAGAAAGATGGAAAGCAACCCCCAATGGGCATGGTCACACTGCAATCCTTTTTCCTCCCTTTTTTTATTTCATCAGGATTTTGGGACTATGGGTATGTCCCATACTAGAGTATACACTATGCATGTAAGCCCAGTGTGGGGGGTTGGGGTTTGGACCACAGCTGGCCATGTGGGATCTGGCTCCCTATGCCCGTGGTGCTTAACCACTGTGCTCCAACTTTTTTTTTTTTTTTGGGGGGGGAGAGGTTTTCGCTATAGGGCGCGTGTGCTCGCCAGACAGACAGAGAGAGACATAGAGACAGAAAGCGAGAAATCACCCCCCAGGGTGGATGGTCACACAGCAATCCCTTCTCCTCCATTCTCCTCTCGGGATCTTGGGCACGCACGCACACATGCCTGGTGTGAGTTTTAAGCCACCGGGTCCGGGACGCGAACCGTGGTTTACTACGTGGGAGTCCAGCGACATAGCCATTACACTAACTGCTGGTTCCCATGTGCCCCAACTTTTTTATAGAACAAAAATTATTATAGCTATTAAAGGGCTTAATGTAAATATTTTGGTATAATTAACTCCTGCTCACTGAAAAAATTAAATATTAATATTTTAATTAATAAATAAAAAATAGGCAGTTAAAATAATAAACACAATAAATAAAAGGGCAGCTCATTTTATTCTCTAGCCATATAGCTCCTTATATTTGTGTAATTATAATTTCTTTTCACTTTTTTTTTTTTTTTGGAGAGGTTTTTGCTATAGGGCGTGTGTGCTCGCCAGACAGACAGAGAGAGACAGAGAAGCAGAAAGTGAGAAATCACTCCCCAGGGGGGATGGCCACGCCGCAATCGCTTCTCCTTCGTTCTCCTCTCGGGATCTTGGGCACGCACGCACACGCGTCTGGCATGAGTTTTTAAGCCACCGGGTCCGGGACGTGAACCGTGGTCTACTACATGGGAGTTCAGCGACATAGCCATTACGCTAACTGCTGGTCCCTCAGTTCTTTTTTTTTTTTAAAGAGAGATTTTTGCTATAGGGCATGTACGCTCACCAGAGAGACAGAGAAGTAGAAAGTGAGAAATCACTTCTCAGGGGGAATGGCCACACTTCAGTCCCTGTTCCTCCATTCTCCTCTTGGGATTCTGAGTATGCATGCACTTGAGCCTGGCTTAAGTTTTAAGCTACTGGGTCCAGGACTCGAACCATGGTTAACTATGTGGGAGTCCAGTGATGTAACCATTATACCATCTGCTGTTCCCACCCCCTTTAAATTTTTTTTTATTAGAGAGATTTTGGCTATCGGACGCATGCACTTCCCAGAGAGACAGAAAGCGAGAAATCACCCCCCAGAGGAGATGGCCACACTGCAATCCCTTCTCCTCCATTCTCCTCTTGGGATTTTGGGTATGCATACACACATGCCCAGTGTGAGGTTTAAGCCACAGGTTCCAAGACTTGAACCACGGTTGACTATGTGGGAGTCCAGTGACATAACCATTACACCATCTGCTGGTCCCCTGTGTAATTATAAATTCATATAGTCAAAACATAATTTTTTTTTCTTGGAGAGGTTTTTGGTATAGGGCGTGTGTGCTCGCCAGACAGACAGAGAGAGACAGAGAGACAGAAAGCGAGAAATCACCCCCCCCCCCCGGGGGATGGCCATGCTGCAATCCCTTCTCCTCCATTCTCCTCTTGGGATCTTGGGCAAACACGCATGCACACACGCCCGGTGTGAGTTTTAAGCCACTGGGTCCGGGACTTGAACTGCAATTGACTATATGGGAGTCCGGCGACATAGCCATTACGCTAACTGCTGGTCCCAAAACAATTTTTTAAACCCAGCAGCCGCAGTGAAAAGTATGTTTAAGCTATCTTTTGCTGAGCTTATATTGCCAATGGTTTATTCCACAGAATAAATCTAGATGTATGTATACATTAGAAAACATTTCTATTTAAAATCTATAAATTTAACTGGTAACTCCTGTGATCACCAATTAAAAAAAAATTTTTTTGAGAGGTTTTTGCTACAGGATGTGTGCACACGCCAGACAGACAGAGAGAGACAGAGAGACAGAAAGTGAGAAATCATCCGCCAAGGGGGATGGCCACGCCGTAATCCCCTCTTCTCCATTCTCCTCTTGGGATCTTGGGCGGGCACGCACGCACACATGCCCAGCATGAGTTTAAGCCACTGGGTCCAGGACACAAACCGTGGTCGACTACATGGGAGTCCAGTGACATAGCCATTATGCTAACTGCTGGTCCCTTAAAATTTTTTAATAATAGGTTCCAAAATCCTCCATCAATTGCTCTTTTTACTTGACTTCTCTTAGTCCATACATAGTCATTTGTTTCATAAAGATAAATCAGCTCATTAGTTTTGGACTATGGCTTGTCTCATTCTGAGATATTTGGCCATTTGGTTTTATTGGCCTAAAAAATGCCTATATAGTTTATGCTGTGTCATAATCTACTCCATTTTAAGAATACTATCTAAGATTTTTCTTACAGGAAGCTTTTGTAAATGAATTTTGTGTCTTCCATCTGGAGTGGAAAAATTCAGTCACACCATTACTCAGCCCATTATCTGTCACTATTGGTTTTGTTATTTATCTTGGGATTTCCTGGTAAAGACAGAGTCAGTGTATCACATGCTGTAATGCAAAGTGCTCAGATATATAAATGTGGCTATCGATAACTAGAAGTTGCTAAAGGCTAACATTTTGGCTACACAGGTATAATCATACATAATTAAAAAAATCCATATTGTTAATTGGTGAAATGGGCAATAAATAGGTAATAATAATTGCTTTTATTTTCAGGACCAGCAGATGGCATAGTGGTTACATCAGTGGACTCCCACATAGTCAACTGTGGTTCGAGTCCTGGACCCAGTGGCTTAAAACTCAAACTGGGTGCATGTGTGTGCATGCCCAAGATCCTGAGAGTAGAATGGAAGAGAAGGGATTGTGGCTTGGCCATCACTTCCTGGGGGGTGATTTCTCACTTTCTGTCCCTCTGTCTCTTTCTGACACTCTGACAAGCACACACACCTTAAAGCAAAAATCTCTCTGAAAAAAAAAAAGGGAGAATACATTGTGACCATCCCTGTTGGGGGCATGATTTCTCACTTTCCCTTTCTCTGTCTCTCTGGCAATCGCAGGTGCTCTATGGCAAAAATCTCAACAACAACAGCAACAAAATTAAAATTAAGATTTAAAATGAATTATTTGGCATTAATTTCTAATACTGTGCTAGTAAAAATTTAGTAATATCTTAACAAATATTTAAAATTACTATCACTGATTTTCAGAATACACATAATTTAAAAGAGAATTCACAGTCTATACCTAAATTTATTTGCTTCTGATGTAAATCTCCAAATGTGTACATATATACATGCTCATTTCAGAAATAGATAAATTAAGCTACCATAATAGTTTTAAATAATTTCAAATTATTCTCAACACACATTCCATGTGAAGTCAAACTAAAACTTACAAGGAAGTATATTTTTATATCTGTTCTTTTTTCTGTTTTCCTTAGTTTGTCCAATTAGACACTGATCCAAAGGTTTTAATTCTTGAAGATTCTGTAAGCAAAAAAATGGAAATAAAATTAAATATGTTAAGAGAAGCAGCAGTTCAGTAATAACTATAAATGCTTTAAATGTGCAAGGTGTAAAATTGGCTGGTCAGGGCTGACTTTTGAGTGTTAAGTAAGAGATTTCCTAATTAGGCCTAAAATCAGCACTGATTTGATAAACCAGGGTTCAAATGTGTTACTGCCAAGTATCTTAAATTGAACATGCTGCAGTCAACTAACCTTATGAGATAGTGCTTGTGTCTTTTAGGTTGAGTATGAAAATGTGTATAATTCTATTTTAGAAAAAAAAAAAGATTTATAAAACAACTTTAGCTTAAAGTAAAGAGCTAGAACACAATTTCTTGATAGCATTGTTGTGGGTCATAGAATATCCCATGTGGTAGTGTTATGGTCAGATAGTCCTGTATTCTTTTTAATTGTCAGAGGGTCCATGGCCCTTGCCGGGGAGAGAGAGAGAGAGAGAGAGAGAGAGAGAGAGAGAGAGAGTGTGCGCAAGCATCCCCTCGTTCGGTGTGGTTATGCTGCAACCCTTTTTCCTCCACTTTTCCTTCCCATCGGGATTTTGGGCAAACATGTACTTGGGCCCAGTATGTTCTTCAAGCCACTGGGGCCAGGATTCAAACTGCTGTGCATGTGGGATCCAGCTCTCCTAACCACAGTGCTATGGGGCGGGCCCATTCCTATGTTTTAAGTCAGCTTTTCCTTTTCTATAATTCACCCACTTAAAACATATAAAATGAATGCGTACTGTATTCAAGGTATGGAAAACAGTGGTGAGCAAGAAGACAGGATTCTGGTTCTCACTGTGATAGCCCATTGCAGGAAAGAGGTAATAAAACAGTAAACAAACAAACAAAACTGTAACATATGCCTGGAAATTAATAAGCAGAAGTTAATATGCTGCTCTAATAGAGAAAAGTGAAGATCTAAGTTTTTAAAATTTTTTTTTGCCAGAGGCACATGTGCTTAGCAGAAATAGAGAGAAAGTGAGAAAGCACCCCTGACTGGGAATAGTAACACTACAGACCTTTCTCCTCCATTTCTCTCTCCTCTCAGGATTTTGCACACACATGTACACATACTGGTGTGTTTTTCAAGCCACTGGATCTGAGACTTGGACCACAAAGTCAGTCATGTGGAATCCAGCCACCCTGATCTAGGAAGATCTACATTTTAAGGGTGTGGTAGAAGGTCTCTGATGGTTACAATGAAATCTGAGCCCTTAAAGAATCAAGATGTGGGGAAAGGAGGGTTTGGTTCACCTTAATTACTGTGAGCTACAGTTTCCAAATCTATTGGGTTGTCGGAAAAGTCATAATGCAGTTTTGCATAGAAAAATACATCATGACTTTTCTGACAACCCAATATATAATGGAATTAACGTTTTGAGAAGTATATACAAAGTAATGAGCACACAGCAAAAGCTCTTGGTAAAATTAGCTTCTTTGAGTGGCTACGTGGCTCAGGAAGTGGGCAAGCTGATGGTTTGAGGGAGAGAAACGATATCAACCCCAAACCACAACGTGCTACATTTCTTCTCTGCGTCGCGATGATCATGGACGTGCCATGAGACCACAGGAGCAAGAGCTCTGAGCCACGGCTGCTGTGAACTGGGCGCACATTCGTGAGCTGGGCGCACATTCGTGAGCTGGGCGCACATTCGTGAGCTGGATTAAATTGCAACCTGCTGTTCTTGATGAAGCCCATCTACACTATGTTAATTAAGAGGTTTAGTGGATGGTTGGATTTGATACTTGACTCTTTCTTCTCTAATTCTTATTTTTTATCCTTACATATGAGGCAGGGAGAATAATATTTAGAGAAATTTATTGGGCTCCAAGTAGCTAATGTAATACTTTTTAATCAATGCCATTAGAATCCTAGTTAGAAAAATTAATTCTTTGCTAGATATAAGATGGTGCTTTTATAGTTGAGAATAAGTTAACTACAGGTAGAATTGGGGAATAATAGCTGCTTTCAAAATTTTCCAAATTACACATTTTTTCTTAAAATAAATATATATACTTTGGGGAAAAAACATTGGCAGAATTTTCCAAATCAGTCCTAACTTTGGTCTAGTAGACACATTTTTTTCTTAAAATAAATATATACACTTTGGGGAAAAAACATTGGCAGAAGTAATTTACCTCCAACTCCTTAGAAGGAATTCCTTGATCTAGCAAACCCCGCAACATTCGAATGACTGATTTCAACTTGGATCCAGAGTACTTGCCAGATGGAAGTACTTTCACCACAGGGAGTACAGCAAGCTCCTCATTGGTCAGAAAGGGATGATCTAATAGGAAGACAGCAATAGATACTTTAAAAAAACATTTTCAGTACCGATTTAACCAATAAGTGAACTAATTTGAGCCTATTCTCACCTTATTTATTTTTGACAAAAGGAGCAGTCTTTAACTAGGAGAATTAATAAGGCAATAGAATTAGTAGCTAGGCTGATTATTACAGTCAACACAGGCAGGTGTTTGCCATAGCAAGTCTCTTGTAGCCAACTTTTAAGGAAACACCTGACTGTCTACTCAGTTCTTAGGGCTCTAAATAAATGACAGCATCTAGAGGAGTTTACATGGTTTCTTTTTGTTTCTCTTGACTCGACTGGCACTGTTTCAATGAGGAAAATGTTATCTGGTCCTGTTATGGTCGGCCATGTAGGAATCCAGAGCCTTAACCACAATGCCACCTTTCGGCCTGAAATAACTGCATTTTACAGAAACAAGAGTGAAGATAGTGGGAGCTGAAGGTAGTGGATGGCTGAACCCAGGTTACTGGAGTCCACAGAACTGTATGCACACCAACGATCTGCCTAAGACAAACACATATTAACTTTGTTAATTTTGTCTAAAAAACTAAAACTTCAAATGGTAAACCATGTTCTCTGAAGGCATTAGTAAAATATTTCCTTATGTAAAGGAAGATAACTGAAACACTGGCTAAAAGCTCATTTTTCTACTTCTTCAGTTGTCCAATGGAAAGGCAGTATTAGTAGGACAGACCAATTGAATCTAGTTCTCAAAAGAAGAGGTTGGGGGAACCAGCAGTTAGCGTAATGGCTATGTCGCTGGACTCCCACGTAGTCGACCGCGGTTCGCGTCTCGGACCCAGTGGCTTACAACTCACGCTGGGCGCATGTGCGTGTGTGCCCAAGATCCCGAGAGGAGAATGGAGGAGAAGGGATTGCGGCGTGACCATCCCCCCTGGGGGGTGATTTCTCGCTTTCTGTCTCTATGTCTCTCTCTGTCTGTCTGACAAGCGCACGCGCCCTACAGCAAAAAAACCTCTCCAAAAAAAAAAAAAAAAAAAAGAAGAGGTTGGGATTCAAGGGTAATAATAATTCTCTACCTTTCAGCTATTTACCTATTTTACTATAAATAAAAAGTGCTCGTGCCATTCAAGAATGGCAAGATCGTGACTTTGTAGTATTTAAAGTACATAGACAGTTATGTGCATTTTTTTCCTCCTAGCCACTGAGAATTTATGGCAACCACTGCATGAATAATCTGGTTATATAAATAAATGTTGATGTTTGTCAATGTGATTAACTTTATGTATGAAACCAAATGATGTAAACATATGGTGAAATAACATCTATATGTTTTGAAGGCTGTTATTTTTAAACACATATTTTTTTCTATTCATTGTTTTCAGAGGAAAAACTGCTAGTAAAATTCTTGCCTTTATCGGGATCTTCATGGTCTATCGTCTGTATTGGCAGTTCACCACTCCCCCATGTTACCTCGTCATCATCAGTCTTCCTTTCTTGTGACTTCAGAATTAAGCTAGAACAACAGAACACATTTGTAGTATCTTCTTCATTTTTTGCCTCCTCAAAAAACTTAAATTATGGCCCTGAACCACTTATTTCTTCTCAACAATTATTATAGTATTTTGAAATAGATTATCTAATAATAATAATAATAATAATAATAATAAACATAGTTCTTTTTTATTTCTTCCATGAGAAAGAGAGAGGCAGAGAGCAAGAGAGACAGGCACCTTCAATAGGGTCCTCATGCCATGACCCACCCCCAACTCCTGCTGGTCCAGATTGCTGGCATGCGTGCTCAGAGAGGTTTCAGGACAGGAACCCAGACCTTTCCCACATGACCCAGTTCATTACCACTGTGCCACCAACTGGACCCTATAATTCTTAGCACTTATTGGTAAATGTAAATTGAACTGAGATGTAGAACCATTTAATACAGTTTAAAATATATCCTCAACTAGATCCCAAGTCTTGGAACCTCTGGCTGAAGGAGTCTCTTAGAGGATGGAGCAGGTGGTGGTTTTGTTTCTATCCTTCACTGCAGAGGAGTGACTGCAATTGTGCTTCCATTGGAATAGAGGAAATCATCCACCATAAACGCAGCTTAATTGCTGCCCTGTTACTGACATTTTCGGAATGTCAGTCCTTGTCCTACTTTAATGGTCTATTACTGTCATCAGACAAAAGAACTGCTTTGTCACTCCAAATATCAGAAAGTTAAAAATGTATCCAAGCTCTTATATGATCCTTTTTCATTTTGGCTTAGCGCTAAATACTATTCTCCTACCTAGTTTCTTTTTTCTAGCCATCAACCTCACTAGGGATGGTTCCTGCTATACATTCCTAGAACTTGTACTGAGTTCCATTATACTGAGTTCCCAGATACAGGAGTGTCTTTCTCACTTTCAGCTATAGCAAATGACTTAGCTCATCAGTAGAGATTTCTTTAAACAAATTAAGGTATGAGCATATGATGTGATAGTGGGCAGCTGCTGAAAAGAAACAACAATTTTTATGACCTTCATCCTTCTTAGGTACATACTATATGTTTAAAATAAAAAAAGAATAACATTGATCATTATAATTGTATGGCCCTTCATGTGTTTAGAGATGTTAAAACAAAAAAGTGCATCCAAGAACTAGTAATATGTAAAAGTTTTTTCAGTTTAATAGTGTTTCCAATCGCCCACCAAAGAGATTGCAGTACTTTATGTTTCCTTTTTCCTCCCTCTCTCATTGCCCAAAGTATAAGAGAAGCCTGTTTGCTGATACCCTCCTTTTTGGATATTTGTTAATTATAAGAAATAAAACTGTATTCATTTCTCCATTAATAGTATATATCCCTTTGTCTACCTTGGTCAAAAATTCACTCTCAATTTTCCTTTCTGGGAAAACGTAAATAGCTCCTTTGACCATCTGATTATCATCTAATATGAAGTGAAATTTATGTGCAGTCACTTTGTTGGCCAACAATATATATAACCTTTCCCTAATATACAGTGTTACAAAAAAATAAATCTTATTTTCTATTACAAATTGTTTTCAAAAGGAAATTTTTTGTGGGGTTATAAGAAGTTCCTTATTCCTTTTTATTTTTTTTTGGAGACGCATTTGCTATAGGGCGCGTGCATTTGCCAGAAAGACAGAGAGAGACAGAGAGATAGAAAGTGAGAAATCACCCCCCAGGGAGGATGGCCATGCCACAATCCCTTCTCCCCCATTCTCCTCTCGGGATCTTGGGCATGCACATGTGCCTGGCGTGAGCTTAAGCCACTGGGTCTGGGACTCGAATTGCGATCAGCTACATGGGAGTTCAGCAACATAGCCATTACGCTAACTGCTGGTCCCAGTTCCTTATCTCTTTGTTTTCCTTTTTTCATGAATGAAAATTAAAAATTTGGGAAAAATAGAAAAAAAGTAAAAAAAAAATTACTATCACCCTAGCAGAAGAAGGCAGTCATTATCATCATTGTTGACATTTCCTTTAGGTTACTTTTTCACTCATTTTTTTCTTCACGGTTAAGAGAATATTGGGATTTTTTTTGAGCAATGATATAATAAACATACTTTCACATGTCGCTAGAATCTCTTTATGACAAAAAAAATTTAAAGCATTCTTGATATTCAACTATCGTTTCGTAATTTACTCAATAATTTCATTTTATTGGGAAACAAATGGAAATCTTCAGAGCATTTTTTTCAAAAAGAGAATAGAAACATTATAGACATTTTCAAAAATGATCTCACCTTTCACTTTTTAATCTTTCTTCACAATATTCTTCACAGCCATTCACTTTGGCAGACTGCAATAAAAATAAATCAAAATAAAATTAGCCCATTTGTAAAAGAAAACAATCAATTTCATGTTTAATTCTTTCTATGATTCAATTTCATATTTTACTATCATTGTTTATCCTCATATTAGAAAGACACATATGACATTCAATTAATATGCTCCAAGCAATGACTTAGGTGTCTTCAGTGGCTTAACAGTTTTTGCTGGTTCCACTTATCTATGTTCATATCCATCTTGGCTTTTCTTTTTTTTTTTCTTTTTTTTTTTTTTTTTTCAAATTTGCAAGAAGGAGCATGCACTCACGAGGGATGGGGCAACAGGGAGAGAGAAAGTGAGAAAGTACTCCTCAACTCTATGGGAGGAAGAGATCAATGAATTTAAAGACCTTGAAAAAAAGACTCATGGATTTGGGACCAGCAATTAGTGTAATGGCTATGTCACTGGACTCCCATGTGTTGACCTCTGTTCGAGTCCCGGACCCGATGGCTTAAAACTCACGCCGGGTGCGTGTGCATGCGTGCCCAAGATCCCGAGAGGAGAATGGAAGAGAAGGGATTGTGGCATGGCCATCCCCCCGCAGGATGATTTCTCGCTTTCTGTCTCTCTGTCTGTCTCTGTCTGTCTGGTGAGCGCACGCGCCCTATAGCAAAAACCTCTCCAAAAAAAAAAAAAAAAAAGACTCATGGATTTGAAGTCTGAGTGAAGGGGAGATTGCAGAAGTAGTCAGGGGCCTTAAAACAAAAGAAATTTCTCATTTGTTAAAATACTCTGTCCTGATAAAGATTGACGTATATAATTTACTAACAATTTAGGAATACGAGTTGACATCTCTTTCTAATTGTAACAAATTGTGCCTGCTATGGTTATTGGATCTGTGAAACACTGTATTCCTCATGTGAACTGATTAGTTTCTGATAATAAAAAAGACAAGATGACACATTTGAAACTACTAAAATATTTTTTTTAAAAGGTTTTTGCCATAGAGTGCGTGCTTGCCATTGAGAGAGACAGTGAGAGGGAAAGTGAGAAATCATCCCCCGGCCCCCCCATGGGGATGGCCATACCACTTCTTTTCCACTCTCCTCTTAGGATTTTGGACACGCAGGCACACGTACCAGCGCGTTTCTCAAGTTGCTGGGTCTGGGACTCAAACTGCACAGTCGAGCATGTGGAATCCAGCTCCCTACCCACTAGGCCTCAGAGCTAGCACAGAAAACCTTTTTCAAGGAGTCTATTGTTATAATTCTTAATATTCTGATGATGTGAAAGAACATCTTAAATAAACACACTAGAGAATGCTGCATCTTGAAATATCCAATATTTGTATAATAACTTTTCTATATTAAGAAATATATACTTGGGACCAGCAGTTAGCGTAATGGCTTTGTTGCTGGACTCCCATGTAGTTTGAGTCCCGGACCTGGTGGCTTAAAGTCACGCTGGGTGCGTGTGTGCATGCCCAAGATCCCGAGAGGAGAATGGAGGAGAAGGGACTGCGGCGTGGCCATCCCCCCTGGGGGGGTGATTTCTTGCTTTCTGTCTCTGTGTCTTTCTTTCTGGTGAGCGCACGTACCCTACAGCAAATATCTCTCCAAAAAAAGAAAATATATACTCAACAGATATAAGCTTCTATACACACACACACACACACACACACATTAATGATTTATAAATGTTTAGTGAACAATCATGTGTATGTAAGTGTGAGCGTATGCATGCATAGTAACTGTTAAAACAGCATTGTTTTGACAGTTTTAAAGATGTGACGTAGGAAAGCTAAGGATAGTGAGAGGAATTACTCTAGAACACTGAGCAAGATCAGGTTTATATAAATAAAGATGATGCTGAGTTTGAGGAACATTAACTATTTCATGCTTTTTCTGAACTCAATGTCCCAGAGATCCAAAGTTTTAGTTTTTCCATAAGAATTTGAAAAGCCTGCCATTACATTTTGAAAGCTAATTCTTTCTCTTTTTCCTTCATCTTCTAAATCTGAGGCATCTGAATAGTGATTCTTTCACTGGGACAGGATGGCACTTTAATGTAACAAATTAAATTAACCTGTTTTCCCCTCAGTGTAATTTTCCAGTAAAAAAGCAACAAGCTCTTATTATTTCATCTTCTGAGTTAAACAGAATTCTACCAAGGTATAGCATCCTCGGCTGGTTATGCAGGTATTATCCTTACCTCAGTGAAATCCTCAGGTAAAGGTGAACCATCACAGTCTGTGTCCTCTGCTCGCTCTTCTGATAACTTGCCATTTGTCCTTAATGTGTCTGGAATAGAAACATGAGCGCAGAAAAGCTTTCATTTACCTTCAAAGAAGGCATGAATGGACCCCTATCCTAATGGTTTCAATGTTCTAACTAAAACAGTTAGGAATAAACATTATGGGACATGTCAGTATAAAATTTTTGGTTAAACTTATCTACTAAAATTGCAATGCATTAAGAATGGCTTAGTGGGACCAGCAGTTAGTGTAATGGCTATGTCGCTGGACTCCCACGTAGCCGACCGCGGTTCGAGTCCCGGACCCAGTGGCTTAAACTCACACCGGGTGCGTGTGCGTGCATGCCCAAGATCCCAAGAGGAGAATGGAGGAGAAGGGATTGCGGCGTGGCCATTCCCCCTGGGGGGTGATTTCTCGCTTTCTGTCTCTCTGTCTCTGTCTGTCTGGCGAGCGCACGCGCCCTGTAGCAAAAACCTCTCCAAAAAAAAAAAAAAAGAATGGCTTAGTAATGGGGCTAGCAGATGGCTTGGTGGTTAGAGATGCTGGACTCCCACATGGCCAATCACAGTTCGAGTCCCAGGCCTGGCAACTTGCTTTGTCATTTCTATGCTTGCTTGTGTGTGTGCACTCTTTCTCTCTCTGGTCAAATTAAAAATAAATAAATAAATAAATAAATAAATAAATAAATAAATAAATAAAAAAAACTAAACAAACAATTCTAATAGAAAAAAGAAGAATGGCCTACTATCTATTGGGTTAAATATTTGGACTAACATTTCTAAAAGTAAAAGATATGATGTTAATTATACATTTTGAGATCTCACCAACTCACCCACAAGTATGGGAACAAAAAAACCAGTTGATAATAAATTCTACTTTATTTCTGATATTATGCACCAATGAGGAATATAGGAAGATGCTAATTTATTTTGCATTTGCTCAAAAAATATTCCCTAGAAGATATCCTAGTATTTCTAAGTGTATCAGTTTATTAATCTGGTTCACCCACCTGGAACACAGGTCTCTCCTGCCACATTATTTTGATTTAAAAGGTTCTGGGCTTCCTCATCTACGACATCCAGCAGGGACTGAATAACTTCAGCTTCTTGAGGATCATCATAAATGTCATCTTCTTGTATTTCAGATTCTTGAAAAACAAAACAAAAATTTGTAATTTACATGGAGTGCTTTTTGTTTTGATTTGATTCAGCACTTGCTGAATGGAGTCAGAGGGAGAAAGAGAGATGGAAAGTGAGAAAGCACCGCACCCCCACCCCCCACATGAAGGATGGTCATGCTGCAATCTCTTCTTCTCCAGCTCTTTCTTAGGGACTTTGGGCACACAGGCACACATGCCTGGTATGTTTTTCAAGTCTCCTGGTCTGGTACTTGAACTGCACTGTAGGCCATATGGGACGCAGCCACCTTAACCACCACACCCTTGGCTGGCCTGGGATTTCACTTTACTCATATTTTATTTTAGTTTTGTAACATGGCCAACAGAAGCACAGAGAATGGCAGGCACATGCAGAGAGAGAGAGAGAGAGAGAGAGAGAGAGAGAGAGAGAGAGCAAGCTATGGGTAGTTCTCTCTCTCTCTCTCTCTTTTTTTTTAAGAGATTTTTGCTATAGAGCCTATGGGCTTGCCAGAGAGAGACACAGAAGATAAGAAATCCGCCCCCCGCCCCGGGGGGGGGGGGGGGATGGCTGTGCTGCAATCAGTTCTTCTCTATTCTCCTCTCAGGGTTTTGGGCATGCACACATTTGTGCGTGGCATGAGTTTTAATCCGCCAGGTCCAGGACTCAAAGCATGATGGACTACGTGGGAGTCCAGCAATGCAACTATCACACCATCTGTCGGTCCCTCTCGCTCTCTTTTATAAGAGGTTAGTTTATTTTATTTTGCTATGGAGTGCATGTGCTTGTCTAAGAGAGGCAGAGAGAGAGAGAAAGAGAGAAAGTATCCCCCAGGGGGGATGTAGATGCTACAATCCCTTCTCCTACATTCTCTTGGGATTTGGGGCATGCATGCGTTCACACATGTGTGTGTCTGGCATGTCTTCCAAGCTGCACAGTTGGCCATGTGGGGCCCAGTTGTTTCAACCACCTTGCTGGCTGGCTCCTTAAGGTTACTTTAAAATATTAGCACAAAAAGTGTTAAGCAGAATATGCTTATTCCTTTCTTTTCTTTTCTTTTCCTTTTTTTTTTTTTAAACGAGAGAGAGAGAACACAGGAGGGAGAGAACACACACAGAAAGAGAAGTATTTTTGACAGTTTCTCACTTGCTGCAATTTTCCTGCTTCAGCCTTCTAGTTAACTAGGATCACGCACGTGTACCATTGTGCTCAGTCTGTTTAACGTGAGTCCCCTGTGTGGCCACAGCCACTGCTCAGCAATACTCTCCCATTTGTGCCAGTTTGTTTGGGCTGGGTCTTTACATATTATAAGCAGCCACTTTGAAAAGCAGCTATAACTAAAAAAGAGCTTACAGTAATGCAACCCAGTCATTTTAACTTCCAGAACTATTCTTGGTGTCATGAAAAAAATACCACGTAAATACAACTTACAAAGAATAAATTAAGGGACCAGTGTTTAACGTAAAGGCTATGTTGCTGGGCTCCCATGTAGTCAACCGCGGTTCGAGTCCCAGACTTGGTAGCTTAAACTCATGTTGGGGGCATGTGCGTGTTTACCCAAGATCCTGAGAGGAGAATGGAGGAGAAGGGATTGCGGCATGGCCATCCCCTCGGGGGGTGATTTCTCACTTTCTGTCTCTCTGTCTCTCTCTGTCTGTCTGGCGACTGCATGCGCCCTATAACAAAAACCTCTTCAAAAGAAAAAAAAAAATTAAATTCGGGCCAGCAGGTAGCATGGTGGTTAAGGGTGCTGGACTCCCATATGGCTGACTGCGGTTTGAGTCCCAGACCTGGTGCCTGGTTTTGTCACTTTCCCTCTCTCTCTCTGTTTTTCTCACGCTGGTCAAATTTAAATAAATAAATAAAGTTAAATAATAAAAAAAATCAAAATCAATGTTGGTGACAAACCTTTCCATAAGACATTAGTACATCGATGTTAATTTTCTTACATTAAATTGATTTCAAATTATTATTTTGTAAAAGAAATAGAAATAAGAAAGTTATGTTATGGGGTCGGCAGGTGACCGACATAATGTTTGAGGTATTGGACTCCCGCATGGTGGATAGCAGTTCAAGTCCCAGACTCAGCAGCTTGAAACTCATGCTGGGTTCAAGTGTATGTTTGCTCAAAATCTTAAGAGGAGAACAGAAGAGAAGGTGACTTAAACTCACACCAGGCATGTGTATGTGCATATACAGAGGAGAAGGGATTGTGGCATGGCCAACCCCCTGAGGGGGATGATTTTTCACTTTCTGTCTCTCTGTCTCTTTTGTGAGAGCATGTGCCCTCTAGCAAAATATCTCTAAAAAAAGTTATGTTATAAAGATTAAGAATATAATAGGTCAGACAAAACATCCTGAAGATAAGTTTTTTAAACTATTAGGAAGCCTGTGAATTGCTACTTTACGGAATGTAAGACATTCTGTCAAGCAAAGCAGTTATCTTTTCAATCCTCTAAAAATAGTTTCTGTCTCAGAGATGAGAAAGGATGTACAGTCATGCAGGTAACAATATTAGTTCTACATTGCTCTGTTATTTCTTGAACAATCTTTCCCTTTAAAGCTATAGTAGGGTAAAGAAAGTAAGAGAGAATACCTAATAGTTGTTTATTACTTGAATTATGAGGACATTTAATGTAATTGCATGATTTATTTGGAAAATTACCTTTGGATAAAGTTGAGTTTGCAGGTCCCTTCATCTGATAAGCAGAACATTTTCCTTCAGGGTACAAAAGTTCGATGATTTCTTCCCCATTAACCTAAAGTGCATAACCAAAGCCAGTCATCAGATGATTGTTTTTCTGATTTCTAGGGTTAGGGAGGGACTGTGCATCCTCCTTTCTTCCTCTTCCTTAGCACAGCGCCCATTTTACACCTCACCACTTGGGTTGGCGTGGACAGGAAGTCCCAGGACGATGAAATGTGCAATGGAATGGGGCTTTCTATCATCAAATATGTCTGCAAACATTACCTTAAATAACGTTAAATCCATATTTTTATTCCAAAAACTCTTACAACTCTAATATAACTGTTGAGATGCCAAAAGTACATAGGACATCTTAAACTTACTTGACTACAGAACTCTCTTATTTGGAGCATATTTTAGACACTTATCTTCTATAGAACCTTTTAGAAAAGTTTAATAGGACTACAAAACCCTAGAAGTTGAAGAAAAGGGGAAAAATCAATTTGTAAAGTATTTATAAATTTGTGACATGGATATAGACTAATTTAGTCACCCAATCATCTGTTAGGTACATAAATTTTAAAATCTAGTCTAACTCTAATGTGAATTTAAGAAAAGTAATTTATAACTATAATAACATAATTACACAACAGAAAATAACTTTCTAATGTAATAGTAAATTGTGAAGCACTAGGCATAGGCTATAGGAAAAAAAGTGGGGACCAGCAGTTGGCGTAATGGCTACGTCGCTGGACTCCTATGTAGTTGACCGTGGTTCAAGTCCTGGACCTGGTGGCTTAAACTCATGCCGGGTGCGTGTGCGTGCATACCCAAGATCCCGAGAGGAGAATGGAGGAGAAGGGATTGCGGCGTGGCCATCTCCCTTGGGAGGTGATTTCTTGCTTTCTGTCTCCCTGTCTTTCTGGCCAGCACACATACACTATAGCAAAAACCTCTTAAAAAAAAAAAGAAAATAAAAAGTGATTTGAGGAAAAAATACAGAATTGAATTACCAAAATAAATTAAATAATTTTATGCAAATAAAAGATTGTGGTTTGCTCTAAAAGTTTTACTCTGTTTATTTAATTAAATTATTATTATTATTTTTTTTGGAGAGCTTTTTGCTAAAGGGTGTGGGTGCTCGCCAGAAAGACAGAAAGAGACAGAGAGATAGAAAGCGAGAAATCACCCTCCAGGGGGGAGGCCACCCCTCAATCCCTTCTCCTCCATTCTCCTCTTGGCATCTTGGGCACGGACACACGTGCGTGGTGTGAGTTTAAGCCACCGGGTTCAAGACTTGAACTGCAGTCGACTACATGGGAGTCCAGTGATGTAGCCATTATGCCAACTGCTGGTCCCTACTCTTTTTATTAAGATAAAAAATACGCATGGAAAAAATTAGACATGGTAAGTGCAATAGAATTATTGGTTGATAAACAGTGGTAATATAATGATATTAAAAAGCTTCACTGGAGGGAACCAGCAGTTAGCGTAATGGCTATGTCGCTGGACTCCCACGTAGTCGACCATGGTTCGCGTCCCAGACCCGGTGGCTTAAAACTCACGCTGGGCGTGTGTGCGTGTGTGCCCAAGAACCCGAGAGGAGAATGGAGGAGAAGGGATTGCGGCGTGGCTATCCCCCCTGGGGGGTGATTTCTCGCTTTCTGTCTCTCTGTCTCCCTCTGTCTGTCTGGCGAGCGCACGTGCCCAGTAGCAAAAAACCTCTCCAAAGAAAAAAAAAAAAGCATCACTGGATTGCAAAACTGTTCTGAGAAATTCATAGTACAGATATTAGCATACAAGGACAGAACAGTGTTTGGGAGATTTCCTGGAAGATTTGAAGGTCAACAGAAACTCTGGCAGCCATGAATAGCAGCAGTCCTGTTTTCTGAATTTTATGTTAATTTAACAGAAACTCTACCCTTCCCTCTTTCAACAACTTGCTGATATTTGAAAAGAAAATAAGCATCACGCTGCCTGAGTAACACGAGAAATACATAAAAATGCAGTTGTTTCAGTTATGTGAAATGAAAGATCTTCTGAATAAACAGAGGACAGTGGATACCGCTGTCCCATCACCCAAACACACACATGACAAAGGAAATTTTATCTCTGTGTCTCGATCATTTCTGCCTTAATATTCTTTTACTATGGTGCCTTTTCAGGTCTCGCTAGACCACGTCACAAGTGTGAGATAACATGGCGAGATAAAGGGCACAGAGCTTTGGCCTACATTCATTTCTCCTTTTCTCCTCCTATACCACATTCGGCTTATGTCCCGAATCATGTTGAGATGATCAGGTCTTCAGGTTACTGGGCCTCAGCTCTGTTTTACTTGAACAGACATTCAAGGAGTATGAGTGCAGGATAAAACAATTCCACAAAATCAAGATTCAATTGTGATCATTTTAGGAACATACATTACACACCAGAAAGTCATAATAAGAAATGTTAGCAGGATCAGCAGGTGGCATAGTGATTAAGGTGCTAGATACTCCCACATGGCTGCCCACGGTTCAAGTCCCGGACCTGGCAGCTTGCTTTCTCACTTTCCCTCTTTCTTGCTCTATGTCTCTCTCTAGTCAAACTAAAAATAAATGAATGAATATATAAAATTAAATAAATAATTAAAGAACTAAAAGTTCTTTATTAAAAAAAAAAAAAAAAAGAAATATTAGCCACCTAAATGGACATTTGAGGGATTTTCTAAAAGTTCATGGAAATTGGGTGTTATGAACAAACTACACAAGTTACACGTGCATTTCAAAATTATTTTTTGCACCAAAATAAACTTGTATTTGAATTTCATTTTTCCATGAACTTTCTTTTTAGTCATCAGAATACATGTGCACTCACCAGAGAGAAAGAGAGACAGAGAGACACAGAGAGATGAAGAAAGCCTCCCATGGGGTGAGGTCATGCCACAATCCTCATTCTCCATTTCTTCATCCTCTGAGGATCCTGGGCACACATGTGCACATGGCACACAAACTACGGTTGGCCACGTGGGATCTGTCTCCCTAAACTACTAGGCTATTAGGCTGGCCCTCCATGAAATTTTGAAGTCTCTTTGTACAAATAAGCTTAGAGAGCATAAAGTGGAATTTAGTTATACATTAAATAGATTTGCTAAATCACCCCCAGATTTCTGTGCACTAATTTTAAATGATTTAAGCTTTCTGATTTTATTATGTGGTAGAGTTTTCTAAGGCTCTCTCTTTTTTTAAAGTTGCTAGAGAGCAGCACATGTATTCACTGGAGAAGTACAGAGAGGGGGGGGAAGGTGAGAAATCATGCCTCATGGGAAATGGTCATACCACAATCCCTTCTTTTTCATCTCTCCCTCCATTCAGGATTATGGACAAGCATGCACACTGCCTGGTGTGTTTCTCAAGTTGCTGGGTCTGGGACTTGAACTGTGGGGTCATCCATCTGGGATCCAGCTGCCTTAACCACCATGTCACACGCTGGCCCCCTAAGACTTTCAAGCAAGTGACAATCGAGGATCACTGCTGGGCAACATTTATCCAAAGGAGTGATACTGTTCTTAAGAATATGAAACAGGGACCAGCTGATGGTGTGACGGTTATGTCGCTGGACTCCCACATAGTCAACCACAGTTCAAGTCCTGGACCTGGTAGCTTGAAACTCAAGCCAGGTGCATGTGCATGCCTGCCCAAAATTCAGAGAAGAAGGGATTGAGTCATGGCCATCCCCTCTGGTGGGTAATTTCTTGCTTTCTGTCTCTGTCTCTCCGGTGAGCACACGTGCCGTATAGCAAAAATCTCTCTTAAAAAAAACAACAACCAAAAAAATAGTGTATATTAACAAAAAAATTCTACCACTAAAGTTATCCATTTAAATAATTAAATAGATATCTATTTAAGTAAGTAGCTTATTTAAGAGCTGAGTGTGTACCAAAGGATGTAGGATTATTTGTGAGAAGGCTCCATGTTGTATGCTTTTCTTAGCAAAACCTATTTTCGAAAGTAAAGTTTATTTTGGGATCAGCAGTTGACGTAATGGCTATGTCGCTGGACTCCCATGTAGTCAACCGTGATTCGAGTCCCGGATCCGGTGGCTTAAACTCATGCCAGGCACGTGTGTGTGTGTCCAAGATCCTAAGAGGAGAATAGAGAAGGGATTGCGGCATGGCCATCCCCCAGGGGGTTATTTCTTGCTTTCTGTCTCTCTGTCTTTCTGGCAAGTGCATGCACCCTATAGCAAAAAAAAAAAACAAAAACAGAAACCCTCTCAAAAAAAAAAAAAAAAAAAAAAAAGAAAGTAAAGTTTATTTCTTCCACAAGACAGAGAAACAGAGAGAGACAAGCACTCCCTACTAGGTCTTTCCAGTCTCTGCCAGCCTGAATTGTGGGCACATGTGAATGAGTCCAGTGTGCTTAGGGAGTGCCAGGCAGGGATATGAACCTAGGACCTTGCCCAAATGGGTCCAGGTGCAATAACTGCAGCACCACTGCCTGGCCCCGGCAAACCCAGTTAATTCACTAAAATACATTCTTACTGACAATATGCATATTTAAAAAGGAAAATATGAGGCCAGCAGGTGGCATGCTGGTTAAGGTACACGTGGCCAACTGTGATTCCAGTCCCAGATCTGGCTGCTTGAAAATCATGCTAGGTGCATGTATGTGCATGCCCAAAATCCCGAAAGGAGAATGGAGGAGAAGGGATTGTGGTGTGGTCACCCCCTGGGGGGTTATTTCTCATCTCCCTTTCATCTCTTCTCTCTTTCTCTCTGTCTCTCTCTCTCACGAGCCCATGTGCCCTATTTCTTTAAAAAAAGAAAAAGAAAAAGAAAAAATATTTAAATATGAAATCAGTCTAGTTCAAAACACAAACAAGCTGGTTATTTAGACAGGAAGTATGGCATGAAAGAAGGTGGTTTTTCCCTACCTTGGAGAAAGGATCATGAGGACTGAGGGCAGACTGGCCACTAGGCTCCACACTGTGATGACCTTAAAGGAACACAGCACAAGTAAGGATGAGCTGGTACAACCACAACAGAGAGATGCAAATAACAAGAGAAACCCACATTCCTGAAAAGGTCACACCATAAAGTGACTTAAAACCAACTAAATAGAATCAAATATTACAGATGAGTTTATCCCAAGAAGAAAGTTATTTTCTCTGAAGAAAATACTTTACAAAAAAGCTTCTATTGACCTAAATGATCTAGTGTCTTACATATAAATGATCTCAACCTCAGGGAATGAGACATCACAGATGCCGAACAACACTCATTTTACTCTTGAAGGGAAGATAGCAATTTAATCTTATTTCATTAAGACTCAATTTTATAAAGGAGAATAAATTATAAATACAACTGAAGAGAATTTTTACTATATTTCTAAACCAAATGCTAATTTTAACTCTTAGCTATCAGCATAAAAATTTAATACACAAACTAAAAATGAGTAGATAATGTTCTTTTATAGATAAAACATATTTACGTACTTAAACATTTCTTTTCTCTTAAGAGATTTTGCCTTAGGGCATGTGTGCTCGCTGGAGAGAGAGAGAGAGACAGTGAGAGGGATAGTGAGAAATCACCCCCCCCTCCCCAGGGGATGGCCATGATGCAATCCCTTCTCCTCCATTTTCCTCCTGGGATCGTGGGCACACACGCACACATCCCTGCAAGATTTTGAAGCCACCACGGTCAGCCATGTGGGAGTCATCTGCTAGCCTTACTTACACATGTTTTGAATCATAAAATTATATTTTTAAAAGATTTAGAAAGATAGGACTTAGGAAAGTTTTAAAAGAAAGAGATAAAGTAAAAAATGAACACAGGTTAGTGAATTCAAGGGCTTCTATTTAAGAAAGACCTATAAAAAATTCTACCCAGAAAAATGAAGCTTGAGATGAATTTTTTTTTTTTAAGAGAGATTTTTGCTATAGGGTGTGCACTCTTGCCAAAGAGACAGACAGAAAGCAAGAAATTACCCTCCAGGGGATGGCTATGCCACAATCCTTTCTCTTCCATTCTCCTCTTGGGATTTTGGGCATTTGTGCACACGCACCAGGTGTGAGTTTTAAGCCACCAGGTTTGGGATTCAAATCATGGACAGCCAGTAACCATTATACCATCTGCTAGTCCTGAGATGGAATTTTAATGGATAAATTTCTTTAATTTTGTAGATGATATTATAAAAGAATGTGTTTTAATATAACTTATAAGAGATATTAATAAGTTTCTAGGAAAAATAATACAAGAGAAACCAATCATAAACCATTGGTTCAAAATGTTGTACTGCATAGTGTAAAACATAATAGTTAATTATTTGCTATCTCTTCCTGTTCCTAACTACCTTCTTTCCCTCTTTTTCCCAGACAACCAGTGGTCTGCTATAATTTGCATCATCTACAACTGTGTATACAATGGAGTCACTCAGGATAAATGCTTCTTTTATCTGTCTTATTTCACTCAACTTATTTTGAGTTTTAATTTTAAAAGTTTATTTTATTTCTTTGAAGAGAGAGAATTGTCATACTTTAGCTTTTATATGCTTGAGCTTTTATTTTATTATTCTTTTTAAAACTTGCCAGAGGGCACTTGTCCTTGCCAGAGAGAGAGAGAGAGCGAGTGAGCGAGCACCCTCTGTGGGCATGGGCACACTGCAATTCCTTCTCCTCCATTCTCTACCTGTCCATGTTTTTGAAGCATGCATGCACACAGGTTCACTGTGTTTTTCAAGAGGTGGGGCTGGGATTCAAACCATGTGATTGGCCATATGGGACCCAGCTTCCTTAACTACTGGACTCTGAGGCTAGCCTAAAGCTCTAGCTCTAGCTAGAAGATAAACAATAATTACAGTAGTAAGGTTTCTTTAAGCTACTGTTATTATTTTAGACACAACTGCCTGATAACCTAAAATATTATTTATGTATGAAATATTAAATTTACATTCCCTATTTTTAAAAATTTTATTGCCAGAGGGCATGTGTATGTGTGTTCTCTTTCTCTCTCAGGAAAAGGGACTCCCCAGGGAGGTGTGGTCATGCTGCAATCCTTTTCCTTTTCTCCATCCTGTCAGGATTCTGGACATGTGCACACATAAGCCTGGTGTTTTTCAAGCTGCCAGAGCTAGAATTCAAACCACAGTCAGCCACAGGGCGTCCAGTCCCCTATGCACAGGCCTTTACTACCGTGTGAAAGGGCCAGCCCTGAATATACATTTCTAATATTTCTAATATTTAAAAATTATTTATTTCTAATAAATATTTCTAATATTTAAAAATTATTTATTTAACTTTATTTATTTGTTCATTCATTTATTTTCATTTGACCAGAGAAAGAAAGACACACAGAGAGAAGGAAAGTGAGAAAGCAAGCCACCAGGTCCAGGACTCAAACTGTGGTCATCCATGTGGGAGTGTCCAGTGCCTTAACCACCACGCCACCTGCTGGCCCACATTTCTAATATTTTAAGTTCAACCACATTCCCCTGTGCCGAACATGCTTTTTTTTTTTTTTTCTTTTACAAACATTAGCAATAAAAATCACAATTCTTGAGTCAGATTATGTAAATAAGTATGAAATCAGATTTTCTAGGTTTAAATTCTGGCTCTACCCTTTAGTAACTCTGGGAGCTTGGGCAAGTTAGTACACTTCTATATGCTTTGGTTTCCCTTTCTATAAAATTCAAATAATAGTAATAATACCAGTTTCAATTGCAAATTATTCAAGATATTTGGGATTGTTGTGAAGGCTAAAGCACTTAATATAATGCTTAGTCCAGAATAAGCATTAAATTAATAACTGCTGCTGCCACAAAACAATATGCTATTTCTGATATTGAAGTAGAATATAAGGGAGCTACTCTGTTTGCTTGTTGCCATACCTACAATGCCTAGAACAGTGCCTGGCATAGAGGAGAAATTCAATGAATGTCTGAATAAATGCTCACCTATGTGATGAGCATTATGGTAAGTATTAATGTACTACTACTATATTTCTGTCTCATAAGTTTATAAGGTAGAAACCACAAGTATTTTTATTTTACTGATAGGAAATAGAAGCTTGCATAGCCATGTGTTGTGACATAATGACATTTCAGTCAAGAGCAGGCTGCATATACAGGGGTGGTCTCATAACACTGTAATGAGCTATTTCGGGTAGCCTAGGTGTGTAGTAGGATGTATCAGCTAGGTGTGTGTAAGAACACTCGATGATGTTCAAACAGCAGCAGTGTCACCTACTGAGGTAATTCTTAGAGCATGCTCCTATTGGGGACATGTCACTATGTAAAAATCAAGTAACCTGTGAAGGCCACAAAGGATATACAAACTCCCACGTCTATTGGGTTCTGAAGTCCACGGTCTACTCTCTTTTACTATTTCTTTTTGAAATAATTCTTTATTTAATTTTATTTATTATTATTTTTAAGTTTGCTATAGGGCACATGTGCTCACCAGAGAGAGAAAGAGAAGGAAAGAGAAAGCAAATGCTCAGGTCTAGGACTTGAACCATGATGGGCCATGTGGGGGGCCAGCGCTTTAACCACCATGACATCTGCTGACCCCACTTTTACTATTTCTTATACCCTAAATTTTAGAGAAGATTTAATTTAAATATAATTTTTTTTCATTTAGATCCTGCAAAACATTCTATGTGAGGTCAATAAGACTATTTCAATGACAATAACCAAGCTTCCTGTTTCAAGAAAAAAAAAAATTACCTCTCCATTATCACTTGTCATAAAATTAATGTATCCTTACCATTTGCTCTGGTTGACTTTGGAGATGAAGTGACAGACCTCTTTGAACTGGGGATCACTGGATGACCATCTCTGCGTTGTAAAAAAACAAAACAAAACAAAACAAAACAAAACAAAAACAAATTATTTAAGATATTTGTTTAAATATCCTTTGAACTATTGTCAGAAGTTCTTATTTTGAATGGGTTTTAGAGGCCCAGTCATACCCTAAAGTTGTAGAAGAAATTTTATAAAAATTTCTATATATTTCTATATATTTCCCAGAGAGAGATATTCTTGATGCCCCCCCATTAAGATTATCCTTTTATATAATCTTTGAGTTTTAGTTCAACACATCACCCTATGTCCCCTTCTATTTAATACTGGTAAAGGCAAGTGCGATAGGTCTATTCCTTTCTCATTCTCCTGCCCCTGACTCTGGCCCCTGAGCCTCTGCACTGAATCTCAGCAGAGTGTACCCACCAACACTCCCCAGAGTGCTGGTGCCTGGGACTCCATGCTACTGGAGATGAGGAGAGGCAGCTCAGCCAGAGCATTCCCTGCGAGTGAGCGCCCTCTCTCCGCTGCCATTGAGACTTCTCGGCCCCAGGGATCCCGCCAAGTGCGCCCCTGAGCTGCAGGTGTTGGCATCTCGGACTTGAGGCTTTGGGAGGCAATACTGGTTCGCTTTATTTTATTTTATTTTATTTTGTTTGGAGAGATTTTTGCTATAGGGCACGAGCGCTGGCCAGAAAGACAGAGAGAGACAGACAAAAAGTGAGAAATCACCCCTCAGGGAGATGGCCACACCACAATCCCTTCTCTTCCATTCTCCTGTTGGGATTTTGGACACGCACAGACACGCGCCCAGCATGAGGTTAAGCCACTGGGTCTGGGACTCGAACCGTGGTCAACTACATGGGAGTCCAGTGACATAGCTATTACGCCAAGCGTTGGTCCCAATACTGGTTCGCTTTTGAGTGGCCTGGAGAGAGTTTAAGAAATCCCAAAATGGGGACCAGCAATTAGCGTAATGGCTGTCACTGAACTCCCATGTAGCTGACTGCGGTTCGAGTTCCGGACCCAGTGGCTTAAACTCACACTGGGCGCGTGTGCATGCATGCCCAAGATCCTGAGACGAGAATGGTGGAGAAGGGATTGTGGCATGGCCATCTCCCCAGGGGGTGATTTCTCACTTTCTGTCTCTCTGTCTTTCTGGTGAGTGCACATGCCCTATAACAAAAACCTCTCCAAAAATAAATAAATAAATAAATAAAACCCTAAAATGGAGGACTTTACTGCCAGGACCTGTGGTACCAGCGGCCGGACAACAGCCTCTGTTGAGGGAGGTATCTAAGGGTGGAATCATCAATTCAGTTGTTGGCAGCCTACCATCGTGAGTCTAGTCGTGCTGATCAGTGCTTTTGTTTTCCCTCAACTACCTCCAAAGCTTTTGACT
Organism: Tupaia tana; assembly: GCA_026018925.1. Lineage (NCBI taxonomy): Eukaryota > Metazoa > Chordata > Mammalia > Scandentia > Tupaiidae > Tupaia > Tupaia tana. The sequence goes on from JAKSZU010000017.1 coordinate 19,080,246, forward strand.
TTTCTTTTTTTCTGTCTGCATCTCATAAGTAGTAATACTGCTTGCAAATTTATCTACTGGAATCGACAAGGAGACTTAGAACCAAATTTACAAAGCTAATCTATTATATCTTATTTTGTATATTATCCTGTTATGTACACGTGCAATCTGTACTTCCACAATGAGAGAAGGTAAGACTGCCAAGGAGAAAATACCAGGATTGTTCCAAACTGTATAGTAGGACAACGAATAAATAATCGCTGGATAAAGTATGTGGAATACTCTCCTGCCAAAGTCTGATACATGATTTTCATGTTAATTGTAATGCTAAATTCCCTCTTGTATGGGAGACATACAACATAGATCACTTCATTTTTCTTTAAGGAACTGATGTTGCACTTAAACATTCCAGCCCTTAAAGCTCTACAGTACAAGTACTTTTTACTTTTGAAAGTAAATTTTTTTAACAATTGAATTGCATGGTAAAAAGCTAAATAACTAACAAATAAAACCTTGCATTTTAAGACAAATAGTCTTTCATTTGTGTTAAACATAATTACTGTTCCCTAGGCGACCAACTTTTACTTATAACTACAATTTTATTTCACATTCATAAAACAGTAAAGACAACTTCATGAAGGTTCAATTACAGTAATAAATTAAATAACTTATACAAGTAAAAAAATAAATAAAACTGGTAAAAACAAGGTGAAAACCTAGAAGTTTATCTTAACTTTACTAAGTCTTGTTGGCTTAGTCTGTAAATTACTACTTGAGTAATATCTTTTAGGAGTATGTAATCAAAACCTGAATTGACACATGCACACACATACACAGACACAAAAGCCACAAATAATTACAGAGTACCTTGTTGCTTTCAGCACCACTGAAGGAAGTGACATGCTCAATGCTCTGTTAGCTTCCTCCAAGGTCATTCCTTGTGTGCTGACCCCATTCACATAATGGATGATATCTAATAGCTGAAGATTACCTTCAATGGCGGCAACTGACCTTGGATTGATGTCACTAATATATACCACTTGATGAAGGCTGTCATAACCTCCAGATAAGGAAAAACCTTCAAAGAATAGAAAACATGTATTGTTTCAGTCTTAAGAGTACTTAATCTTCATATAGCCAGGAAAATCATACTGCACAGAATTTGAATTTTCATTACCTAATTCTTCTTTGTTACATGTTAATGTAATGTCAGGTAGCAAATGAGGCAACACTGGCATCCTGGGTAATTCTAGAACTCGTCCAAGAACTAATCTGACTGTTTTAGGTGCAGCTCGGAGCAGATTCACGGCATCTGTGTGAGTCATGTTTGTAACATCTGTATCATTAACCTGCAAAAATGAGAAACGGGCAAGTATGAATTATAATGTTTTAATGCAGAATCTTAATTTCCAAGAAAATACAATAATATCCCTAACTTTTAAAAGATTTATTCAATTTTATTTATTGTTATTATTTTTATTTTTCGATTTGCTACAGGGCACATGCTCTCACCAGAGAGGAACAGAGAGAGAGAGAGAAAGAAAGAAGGAAAGTGAGAAAGTAAGCTGCCAGGTCTGGAACTCAGAACACTGTTGGCCACGTGAGAGTCCAGTGCCTCAACCACGATATCACCTGCTGACCCTTCTCCCTAACTTTCTATGTAATTTATATTACCCAGTAAGAGCTTCACAATCAAGAATGATCTCTAACTTCTTAGTAAACCCCCCTTATTGTGGGAATCAACCACAATAACCAAGTCCTTATAAGTAAAATAATCATGTAAATGCCCTGAAAAAAAATCATTTCTGCTATTAACAATATAGGAAATCTATCCTCTTAGTAATTAAGAAACTTTCTGTCCCTGGATTTGAGATTGCTTGTTTTTATGCCTTAACTGAGATTAAAGGGACCTTCAGGTTAAAAGGGGAACTTTAAGCACTTCCAAAATTGTTAACTATATCTAAGCCTTTACTTTTAAGTGGTGGAGAAGGAAAACACAAACTAAGCACAGAAATAGAGTATGAGAGTAATTCAGCCTTCTTCCTTCTCCAGCCCTGGCTTCCCCTTTGGTCACATTCTCATGAGTCATCAAAAGAAAATGTCTCACCTTAATTAGCCGGTCCCGAGGTTTCAGCCTTCCATCACTTTTGGCTGGATCTTGTATGACGTCATGAACGTAACAACCGATACTCTGACTGCCCTTGGTTACTGTAAAACCAAGGCTTCCTTTCTCGGATTTAATTAGGGTAATGAGGAGTTCTACTTCCTAAGGGAAGAAAAGAGTGATGTCTTTAGGCTACGTTGCCCCATAGATTAACAGAAAATAACTATTATGTTCCTTCACTAACACAGGAGGAGACCAAACTTTAACCCAACCAAGTAAACATGCCAGGTCTATCCAACTCTAGATAGAATGCCCTCAAACTGGGCATGTTGGGTTTAAGTACATTATGTCCTTGTCAAGAGATAGGAAGAGACAGAACTTATTCATTCTTCTATTTCAGGGTAAACAGGACACAATGGTGGTTTTACCCTAATGATCAAAGAATACTTTTTTGGTAGTAAGTTCAGAAAAATTACTCGTATTTTTCTAAACCACCAAGATAGATGCCAAGAGCCACAAAAAAGAAGTGCTTTTCTTTAGGTAAAAAGAGAAAGTCTTTGGGTGATTATAGATACCAACTTCATTTATTTAGATGTGTAAACAAAGTGTTTCATTTAAAAACATTAAAAAAAATTTTTTTTAAAGAGAGATTATTTTGCTATAGAGCGCATGTGCTTGCTAGAGAGATAGAGAGACAGAAAGACAGAAGTGAGAAACCACCCCCCCCCCCCCACCAGGGGGATGGCCATGCCACAATCCCTTCTCCTCCATTCTCCTCTTGGGATTTTGAGCATGCATGCGCACATGCCTGATATGAGTTTTAAGCTGCTGGATCTGGGATTCGAACCACAGTCGATTACACAGGAGTCCAGCAATGTTACCATTAGGCCATCTGCTGGTCCCCAAACATTTAAAAATGTTTAAAATACTTAATTTTTTTTCCATGAGCAAGAGAGACAAGGAGACAGCACCCCCAAAAGGGTCTTGATGCTGTGATCAATCCCTAACATCTACCAGTCCTGGGTTGTGGGCTCTTGCATGCCCTCCATACTCAGGGAGGCCTTTGGACACGAACCTGGAACTCTGCCAAATGGTCAGGCTTGCAGAGCACCGCATTGTACCACTGTGCTGCTATCTGTCCACTGCCCCACCCCCTATTTTTCTTTGAAAGATTTCAAAATCTGAGGCATACAGGCTGTATATATGGGGTGATAGATTTTTAAGAAAATTATTGAAAGATTATTTTTACTCTATTGCTAGGAATTAAACTGAAGATGTAGGTATCACACACATACCAACTCACACACACAACAAACAAAATACCTGAAAAAATTAACTCCAAAACATTTATGGATTTGGGGTGATAGGATTATGGGTGGTTTTCCTTTTCTTTGTTTTCTAACTTTTCTAAAGTAAACATTAATTACTTGGACAATAAAAATGAAATTGAAAAGATTGACTTTCAATCCATGTAGAAAATATTGTACTTGGAAATTTAATTTCTAAACTTAATTTCTTGGTTCAAAAGTTCTAGGGCTAGGGACCAGCAGATGACATAATGGTTATGTTATTGAACTCCCACATAGTTGACCACGGTTCGAGTCCTGGACACAGCAGCTTAAAACTCACACCGGGCACATGTGTGTGTGTGTGCCCAAAATCCCAGGAGGAAAATGGAAGAGAAGGGATTGTACATGGCCACCCCTCCTGGAGGGTGATTTCTAGCTTTTTGTCGGTCTCTGTCTCTCCAGAGAGCGCTGGCACCCTATAGCAAAAACCTCTCTAAAAAAAAGCTCTAGGCTATTAATACAATGTGAAGGATGTCATTTGGGCATATAAAAAAGCATGAAGGAAAAAAAACTAAATTAATACTTGACTAAATATAAATAGGAATCAACAGAATTTTAGAAACAAACAAGAATATTTCATAAGTGTCTTCTCTGTAGCAGGTACTGTACTAGGTGCTTTATGTATGTTATTTTATTTAATCAACTGTAATCCTATGAGGCTACTAGTCCCACAGAAGAGTCAAAATTACTAAGACTCAGATGAATTAAGCAATCGACCAGCGCCTGCCAATCGCAACAAGTCAGTGGTAGAATCAAGATTTGTACTCTAGACCTTTTTGCTTTTCTCTCTAATTTCTCAGCAGAGATATATGCCAGCTATGTAATCCCTTTAGTAGATATAAATATAAAGCTACTCCAAAAAATAGCTTTCCCTCTAACTAAAGTGAAGCGTGTGTGTCTACATTATTGGAAAAATAAGACTTTTTTTTTTTTTTTTTTTTTTTTTTTTAATACAGAGAAAACGACTCACCAATTCAATGTCTTCAAGGTGGTTTTCCAAGTCATTTTTCAAAGTTGTTATGTTTTCTCGTTTAGTTAATTCAGAGGGGTGATGTGTGTGATGTTTATCCACCACATCAGAGGAAGCAGACTCTGACTGGGGTTGACCACTTTGGCCAGGAGTTGCATCCAGTGGTAAAGAGAAAGGAGGGTTACTATGTAGACAAAGAAGCAAGATTATTTTCAAATACATTGCAATATCAATATATCATAGTAAAGTTTATGTCTCAACATAAAGTGCTTAAAATTCATGTCTGAAGGACCAGAAGATGGCGTAGTGATTATGTCACTGGACTCCCACTTGGCTGACCACAATTTGAGTCCCAGACCTGGTGGCCTCAAAATCACATTGGATGTGTGTGTGTGTGTGTGTGTGTGTGTGTATGTGTGTGTGCATGCCCAGGATCCTAGGAGGAGAATGCAGGAGAAGGGAAAGTGGCACAGCCATCCCCCCAGGAGGTGATTTCTCACTTTCCCTCTCACTGTCTCTGTCTCTCTCTCTTGCTGATGAGCATACGTGCCCTAAGGCGAAAGCCTCTAGAATAAATAATTTCAGGTCTTATAACTAAGATTCTAGCTGGTTTTTGCCGGACTCTGAATTAATTCCACATCTGTTATATGATAACATTATAAAAATGTATTCTTTGTACGACTTCAATTTTAAAGAAGTTGTATAAAGTCAGTAATACAAGATAAATTTACTTCTGATTATTTATTTTTTGTTTTTATGAGAGCAAGAGAGAGCACAGGGCAAGGAAAGAGAGAGAGGAAAGAGGAAGGATTATTTTTGACAGGGTCTCATGTCATCATACTCCTGACACAGCCTTCCTGTTGGCTGGAACTATAGGTGGGTACTACCATGCCAGATTTCCTTAGGTTGAGCTAGGAACGGAACCCAGGCCTCCTATGTGGCCTCAGCTGTGATGAAGCAGCACCTTACTGCTTGCACCACCACAGCTGGGACTGATTCTTAGTTGTTAATTCAAGGATGATGCTAATGTTAACAGATCTCTAATGTGTTCTTCAACATAATAAGAAAAAGAAAAAATAAGAAATGAAGTCCTACTCTTGTGATTATTTTGGATGAGAGACTAAAAGGAAAGAAAGAAAACTTGACCAAATATGGTCCTGAATACACACAAAGACATAGACAGTAAAATGTCTGAATAACCATTGGAGAGCAGATATAATATGTATAATTCTATGCTTTCAATAATTTCTTCTTTCTCCATAGTCTCTGTTTTATAAATTTCCTTCCCCCTCCTTCTCTGCTTCCCTTTATATTTCTGCTCCCTTGCCTCCTACTGCATCACTGCCTAAATAATACTCTTCTCTTTTTGGTTAAGTAATATGATTGATAGTGAAATACAAATTAACTTTCTTTTTAAAATTTTATTTGCTATTTTATATGCTCACTAGAGAGATAGAAAGAGAGAGAGAGGGAAGGTGAGAAATCATCCCCCAAGGGGATGGCTATGCCACAATCCCTTCTTCATTCTCCTCTTAGGCATGCAGGCACACACGTCTGGTGTGTTCTTCAAGCTGCCGGTCTAGGACTTGAACTCAACTGTTGGCCATGTGGGATGCAGCTGCCTTAACCACCACATAACTGGCTGGTACACAAATGACTTTCTTAATTACTAGTAAATATACTCAAGAGAGAAGCAAGGCTCAGGTTGACTGGCTAGAGAGCTTACTGGTTAGCTAGTTAAAATGATCAATTAAATAGCTAGACATCAAGGGTTGTCATCTGCCTAACCACTGTGACGCTCACAGATAGACATGTTTCATTCTTAGAGAATCCATGTTGCTGCCCCGTTACCCATTGCTTTGAGAGCTACATACGATATTGACGATACCTGTCCTCGAATTCTGGCTTCACGGGTAATTTTGGAGGATAATAAAACATGGCACAAATGGTATCCTCCTGACTCTTGGTTGCTTCCAGCTGATGCTGTGCCTGCGACACCATGTTGCTGAGAGTCTGATGCACAGCTGAACTCCAGCTCCTTTTTGATACCCTTGCTGGGCCTCTCACTAGGCTGTCTTCTCCACTCCCACTGCTGTCACTGTCACTGTCACTGTCTCTCCTGGAGGAGGACTTGCAGTGTTCCTTGCCTTTGTCAGACATTTCATTTTCATCTGAGCTGGTGCCTTGCTCCACACATGATGGCTGAGAAGGATGTTTACTGCTGTTTGGCAGTATTTGTGCTGGAGAATGTAGCGGGGTCTATAATGGATACGTTTAAAGAGATCAGAGCGTGTTAACTTACGTTAACTGTAGAAATATTTCATTGACATGAACCCACTGAACAAGAGTACTTTCTACTAAAATATTTAATTTTCTGAAAATAAAGTAATTTATGCTTATTAGAGGAAAAAAATCACAGATAAATAACTGGTTTTTTTTTTTTTTGAGAGGTTTTTGCTATAGGGCGCTTGCGCTCGCCAGACAGACAGAGAGAGACAGAGAGATAGAAAGCGAGAAATCACCCCCCAGAGGGGATGGCCATGCCGCAATCCCTTCTCCTCCATTCTCCTCTTGGGATCTTGGGCACGCACGCACACACGCCCGGCGTGAGTTTAAGCCACCGGGTCCGGGACTTGAACTGCGGTCGACTACGTGGGAGTCTAGCAACATAGCCATTACACTAACTGCTGGTCCCAATAATAACTGTTAATACTATATAAAATCACATGAAAGGTCTTCAAAAGTTCATGGAAAGCATATTATTAAAAACAACTATGGGGGGCTGGCAGGTGGCATGGTGGTTAAGGATGCTGGACTTCTACATGGCCAACTGCAGCTCAAGTACTGGACCTGGCGGCTTCCTTTCTCACTTTCTCTCTCTCTCTTTCTCTCACTCTCACTCTGTTCCTCTCTGGTCAAATTAAAGATAAATGAATGAATAAATAAAGCTAAATAAATCTTTTATTCATTCATTTATTTTTAATTTAACAGAGACAGAGAGAGAGAGAGAGAGAGAGAGAGAGAGAGAGGAAGCAAACCACCAGGTCTGGGACTCAAACCGGGGTCAGACATGTGGGAGTGTCCAGTATCTTAACCACCATGCCACCTGCTGTTCCCTAAAATAATTCTTAAAAAACAAAACAAAACAAAACTAAGGACCAGCAGATGGCATAATGGACTCCCACATAGTTGACTGTAGTTCGAGTCCTGGGCCTGGTGGCTTGAAACTCACATTGAGTGCATGTGCGTGCATGCCCAAGATCCCTAGAGGAGACTGGAGGAGAAAGGATTGAGACATGGCTATCTCTCCTGGGGTTGATTTCTCGCTTTCAGTCTCTGTCTCTCTCTGTCTTTCTGGCGAGCACACGTGCCCTATAGCAAAAACCTTTCCAAAAAAAAAAAAAGAAAAAAGAAAAAGGCTAAAGATGTTAAATAACTCTCAATTTCATCAAAACTAGCTCAGAATGAAAATTTTCTTGTTTTGTTCAATGAAGAAATTAACTAAAGGTTTTTGTAACTTTTATTTTATGTATTTTTCTATTTATGTTTATAAAACAAATTCTTGAAATCCTAGAATTTTGGAATTGAAGAAGAGAAAAAAGAAAAGGAATTAGAATTACTTTATATTATAACTCTCCTAGCTAAAGAAGTAGATAGGTATAACGTCCAGGAGATCAATCCATGAAAAAATCACTAGGCCTAAGTTAAGTCATCACTAAATCGATATTCTAGAAAAATAAGTTAGTTTTCACAGGCCTCACCAAAAGAGCTGTATCAATTTCCGGGAGCACACCAGGTGGAGGTCTACAGAGAAGCAAGGACACTTCTGGAGCTGTTCCCCTGAGAGCAGATATGACTTCCTGGGGGTACCATGAAGGACAAGTGAAGATACAGTGAAATGTATTAGGAAACCGTCCCCAGAGGCGAATCCATCTCATTACTGAAAATGCCCAGTTCCAGATGCTGGGGCTCACCTGCTGCGACAATCCTTTCAGAGAAGCTCCATTCACTTTCAAGATAACATCTCCCACATCAATTTTTCCGCTTTCTGCTGCAGGCTGTCCAGGGAAGAGCTTTTTAACCCTTACTATGCTGGCATTCATTTGCTCAGGTATAAGATTATCTTCTCGAGAAAAACTGAATCCTAGGCCTGAGCTATTTTTAAGCAATTTTACCTCAAATGTATTCTCTGGAAAAAAAAATAAGTATTTTTAATACGCTGTGTATACATATGAACAAACATATATACTTTTAGCTATGTTGTACAAGCCCACTTCCCCTTGATTTTTACAGCTCTCTATACATGCACTTATTACAGCCTGATTGTCTACTCAAACTCTATTTCACAATGTCTATCATTAAGAAAACTTAATCAAACAACTGCGTGATCTAGGCTGTTTAAAAAGAGTTCTGAAAGCAGAATTCTGAAAAGGAATACGCTCCAGTCTCACATGTTTTAAATGATAGTATAAGAGAGGAAAAAAGTGAAAAAATCTAAGGAAGGAGAGGTATGAAAGAAATTCAAGTATGAAGTGAGAGAGAGATGGTAAGAAGAACAAAATAAATGTTAGAGGAGGGTATGGGAAAATACATTTTTATTGTATTATAATATTTTGGTGAGGAATAATATAATCCAAGTAAATTGCAATGGTATTCTGATAAAATTCTCATCAACAAAATAAATTTTAAAAACCAATAATGACAAAAGAATTAAAAACATATTGGGAACCAGCAGTTAGCGTAATGGCTATGTTGCTGGACTCCCACGTAGTTGACCGCGGTTCACATCCCGGACCCGGTGGCTTAGAACTCACGCTGGGCGCGTGTGCGTGCGTGCCCAAGATTCCGAGAGGAGAATGGAGGAGAAGGGGTTGCGGCGTGACCATCCCCCCTGGGGGGTGATTTCTCGCTTTCTGTCTCTATGTCTCTCTCTGTTTGTCTGGCGAGCGCACGCGCCCTATAGTGAAAACCTCTCAAAAAAAAAAAAAAAAAAAAACATATTTAAAGAAAGAATGATGGAAGAAATAAAGAATAAGGTGATAACGTGGATTTATTGGGCTAGCTGGTGGGTGGAATGATGGTTAGAGTGGCTAGATCCCACAAGGCTGGCTGCGTAGTTTGAGTTCTGGACCCAGTGGCTTGAAAAACATGCTGGGCACATGGATGCCCAAAATCCCCAAAGGGGAAAAAAAGGAGGAGAAGGGATTTGCAGCATGGCCATCTGCCACTGAAGGTGCATTTTGCTTCCCCATCTCTCCTGGCAAACTAAAGAAAAAAAAGTTGGTATATCAATTTTATTTTCATACTTAGAAAAAAATAGTGTAGGCTGGGCTACTTTTCCTTTTTACTTTTGGAACTAGCTCAGAGCTGTTAATAGTTGTTTAATCAAACAGAGATTTAAAGTGAAAGATAAAACAGTGGCTGTATAGCATCATCGTTGTGGAGGTCCTAAAGGACAGATAAACTCCTTAAAAGGAAGATAGATAGAATTTCACAATAAAGGTACTCCAGTATTATTAATTGAGCATATTTCGCCTTACGGAAAACTCACCACAACATAATTTCTCATTTTCTTATTTTATTACCAAATAGTAATAGGGTGAATGTCTAAGAGCCAGCATAGTTTGTAAGAAAAACCAGTATCTGGGGCCTACTTGGTGAATTTTTGCGCAGGGTAGCTTCACAAGTCCATAAAATTAAATAGAAAAAAATTGGGACCAGCAGGTGGTGTGGTGGTTAAGGTGCTGGACACTCCCACATGGCTGACCACGGTTTGAGTCCCAGACCTGGCAGCTTGCTTTCTCAATCTTTCTCTCTCTCTGTCTCTCTCTGGTCAAAGTAAAATAAATGAATGAATAAATAAAATAAATAATTATATATTAAAAAAATAAATAGAAAAATAGAAAATGTAAGAGTCAGTATTTCCCATGGGTTTGAGGTCATTCTTAGCAATCATTTATATTTATTTATTTTTCATCATTTCCAAATTTCAATTTGAATTTTACAACTAACTAAGGCATTGCTAAATGACCTTTAAGATTCTGAGCTGCAGATATGTTTCTTGTTTGTTATTCACCATGGTGCTGCAGCAGGTAATTATTTATACTTGACAGGAATAATCAAGGCACAATTACAATCTGACACATAAAAGCCAAATTTTAAATAAGGCAGGAATAATTTAAAGGTGAGATGACAGTGTCCCAAGGCCTGACCTTCAGTGACAAAGCTGTAGTCTTTGACAGGAGTTGTTTTTTTCACCATTTTTTCTGAGGCTGGACCTTGGGCATCCTGATTTGGAAGGGTGCACTGTGGGGTCACAGGGATGTGTTCTTTGGGTGCTGAAGACTGACCCTTTTCTAATAGTAGATGAACCACCTGGACATATGGAATAGCACTTCATTAATTAAGAAGAATCATAACAAAAGAGATGAGTTTTAGGACTTCATATACTTGATGTTATAAAATCATTTAGAGTAACTTCGTGGTCTACCAAAACCAGGGTAGGTAGAGGGAGAAAAAAATACGGGGACAAAGGCAAGAACTGAACATTTTAAAATCAAGTTTCTACTATTTTCTATATAAAAATATCAATGATTAGAGACTTTATCATAAAAAACATGTTAAAAATCTGTGATAACATAAATATGTTATAGAAAATTTGTATCTCAGAAGGAAAAAACATCACCACTATACAGTAGTATAAAACCATTATAGTAATTTGGTAAACTCCCTGTCCCAAATTGTTTTTGAACATGTAAGTTTAGCTTTTGGCCTAAAGAATGACTAAGAATGATAATCACTAGAAATTAATAGATATTTATTAAAAAAATTTACACAATCTACACTTCTCATTCTGTCAGATTTCTTGGGTAATACTACAGCTAAATGTGTCAAAAGAAGGTAGCTTCTTTGATTTAAAACAAAAACAAAAACAAAAACAAACCTCGTTATAATACTTTTCAATTTGGAAGGAAAAAAGGCAACCAAGAACGGTTACATGAATCCAGGCTTAGTTTGTTGATTAACTAACGAATTAGAGATCTCAATGAGACTGACATTATTCACACATTATTGTGTTCTTCTAAATATCTTAAAGGGTTAGTGTAATGATCTATTTATTACCTGTCCAGTACTTCTCAGTGTTTCCACAGCTTGCTTATGGGTAGCTCCTTCCAGACTAACTCCATTGACAGCTAGGACACGATCACCTATAAATTAGGCAGTTATTTTGAAAGAAAAAAATCATAAAATAAAGATTCTATATGCCCATTAATACCTGGTAGTTTCATTTCACATTAATTTTTTGAGGCGAGATTCTCAAATCTGGACAAAACTGTGCCACACAATTAAAAAAAAATTCATTATTTAATTTTCTTCAAAAAAAATCATGGGGACCAGTAGATGGCATAATGGTTATGCCTGCTGGACTCCCATTTAGTTGACCGTGGTTTGAGTCCTGGACCCGGCAGCTTAAAACTCATGTTGGGTGTGTGTGGGTGTGTGTCCCAAATCCCAAGAGGAGACTGGAGGAGAAGGGATTGCACCATGGCCATCCCCCCTGGAAATTTCTCACTTTCTGTCCCTCTGTCTCTCCAGCAAGGGCATGCATGCTATAGCAGAAATGTCTCTTAAAAAAAAACCATGATAGAATACACATGTATGGTGAGAGACACACACACAGAGAGAAGGAGAGAGAGAGAGATGAGCACCCTCCATAGGCTTTGGTCATGCTGTCATCACCTCCAGTCTGTTAGATCTTAGGCATTGTGTGTGAGCCCGGCATGTTTTAGGCTGAGTGGGCTGGGGATTTGAGATATGGTCACCGTGTGGGATCCAGCTTTGCTTGGGCCACACATTACCACTGTACCATGGAGCTGGTTCCACGTTATTAAATTTTTTTTCTTCCACAGTTTTATGGCCAATCTTAGGTATATTTTAGAATACTATCTTTAGGGAACCAGCAGTTAGCGTAATGGCTATGTTGCTGGACTCCCACGTAGTCGACCACGGTTCACGTCCTGGACCCCGTGGCTTAAAACTCACGCTGGGCGCGTGTGCGTGCATGCCCAAGATCCTGAGAGGAGAATGGAGGAGAAGGGATTGCGGCGTGACCATCCCCCCTGGGGGGTGATTTCTCGCTTTCTGTCTCTATGTCTGTCTCTGTCTGTCTGGCAAGCGCATGCGCCCTATAGCGAAAAACCTCTTCAAAAAAAAAAAAAAAAAGAATACTATCTTTATAAAAAATCAATTTAAACCATGAGAAAAGACAAGTTGAATTACAAATGTAGAGATTGGAAGGAAATCCCTGGTTAGTCTTCTTGGAAGTGTAGGTGTCAGTGCTTTTACAAGGGTACTGTCCTTTCTCTATTCAATGGCAATTTGCTTTTTAGCGTGTACAAAATGTGAACTTAAACACTGTCTATTTTCTGATGCTACAGGATAAGTTGGAAAGAAGAGTTCTTACAATGGCCATCAAGGTGTTTTTTTAACTCTGCAGTTATATAATTGAGTATGTTCTTATTTTACATTATGAATTTGAAGGTCATTATCAACTTTAGAATTTCTCACATATTTGCTGTTATATTAGTGCATAAAATTCCCACATACATACAAACGCTATACCTTTGTGAATTCTACCATCAGACTCTGCTGCTCCTTTAGGAATAACAGCTTTCACATAGATGCCACCATGTCTGACACTGGTATTCACACCTCCCTAAAAAGAACAAAAAGAAAAGATAAAATGATATTTAGTAATAAGAAACAAATTTGGATTCTCTCTTTCAAATCTAAGCCCTAGAAAGGATTTGATTCAGCAGCCAAAGCATTAGCATTACATCAGTATGTGCAAATATTGCAATGCCAAAGATTAATCATAGCTAAATTTTCTAAATGTCAAAGGAGTCTCTTTTTAGTAAAACTCTTAATTCAATTCTGAAAACAATATGTAATATCTTGGCTATGGAACTGCTCTTTCTTGGTTAAGTCTACATCATGCATTATGAGCAAGCAGAAAGCAAAATTCATCTATGCAAAATTAGTGTGAGGGCAAAATTATCAGGAAAAAAATACACTTCAGATTATATTTGCTCAACTGACAGCAAATCCCATGAATCAAGAAAAAAAGACATTTTTCTTTCATTGTAAAAGGTTTTGGTAGAGATTTTTTTAAATGGTGTAGATGAGATCTAGTCAGTCAATTTCCTGTTTCTTGTGGACATGCAGCTTTTATCTTCCATCACAGTAAAAAAATAAAAAAATTCTAAAGAAATTAATAGCAGAGTTAAAGTACTATAATAATTTTAAATGTGCTAGAAAAAAAGTAAGTTTCTTTTAAATTTTTTGCCACAGGGCATGTGAGCTCACTGGAGAGAAAGAAAGTGAAATCACCCATGGGCATGATCATACCACAATCACTTCTCCATCTCTCCCTGCTGTCAACATTTTGGGCACACATACATACGCAGCCGGCATGTTTTCCAAGCTGCTGTGCCCATGATTTAAACTGCGCAATTGGCCATGTGGGATCCAGTCATCTTAACTATGATGGCACTGGGTGGCTTAGGGTTTTCTTTTTGATCTCAATATATTTATAGTGCTGTTTTATTATAATCCCAAGTAGCTTTTTATAATGATCAACATCTTTCAAATATGATAAATGATGTTATAATTTAGGGATAGTATATTAGTATAATTCTAAAATAATTTTATCAAATAGCATATGCGCATACAGTAAATACCTTAAAGATAAATATATTTCTTGAGAGCTTCTAATTTTAAGATGCTAAATATGTTTATGAGGTATTGTATGTTATGGAGTGAAAGGACATGTAAATATACACGGTCTTTAGTTATTTGTAATATAGATTAAAGACGTATCATTTCCTTATTCTGTACTCAGGCAGAAGCTGCCTAATGTATACAAAGTACATGCATTATTTTTACATTCTGTAAATGTTCAGATTAAGCAAGTATGAAGCCTAGGGGGAAAAGGTAACATTTATCTAATATTTTTTAAATAAGAAAAAAATAATTAGCATAATTAATTTTTTGAAAAGTTTTAAAATATAATTCAATTTTCAAATTTTGGAAATATTTGACAAGTATCCATTTTGAAGCAAAATAACCTAGTTAATAAATTGGCATACAATAGGCTGCTGGAAATTAAGAAGAGAAAATATTTGAAAACCTTGTCAAACAGTACCGTGACACTTATCCCCAAGCTGTTATCATTTTTAGCCAGTTCAACCTCAAAGATATCTCCAGGTTTAGGAGGTGATGTAGAGAAAGTTTTAAAATTCATTTTGTTGGATGTAATCATTGAGGAGGAAGTTTCCTTAACAAAGAAAACAAAAAAAGGATTCCTTGTTAGAGTCAAAATGAATTACTATTGGAAGAAAAACATGTGTTTTTCACACAAAAAAGTAAGGAATAAAGTGTTCAAAAATATGCAAGACTTGGAAAAGATCTTAGAGAGTCACCTAGTCCAATGTATTCATATTTTATGGTTGAGAACACAGATACCCAGAGATTAGTGTGTGCTTCAGCTCAAACAGCTAGATACAGCAGAGGGAAACTCAGAACCCAGTTTGAACCTGGCTTTCACATAATCTTGGTCATATATATATATATATATATATATATATATATATATAATTTTTTTTTTTTTTAGAGGCAGATTTTTGCTATAGGGTGAATGCCCTTGCTGGAGAGACAGAGATCAAGATAGAAAGTGAGAAATCACCCTCCATGAGGGATGGCCTTGCTGCAATCCATTCTCCATTCTCTTCTTGGGATCTTGGGCACACACGCATACGTGCCCGGCATGAGTTTTAAGCCACAGGGTCTGGGACTTGAAATAGATTCCAACTACATGGGAGTCCATTATGCCATCTGTTGGTCCCTGTCTAGTAGTTTTTATACTCCTTAATTTAGAAATTTTTTTTTCCATTTTCTTTAAAAATCAATATATGGTGGCTGACAAGTGGTGTGGTGGTTAAAGGCGCTGGATTCCCACATAGCTGACTGTGGTTTGAGTCCTGGGCCCGGCAGCTTGCTTTCTCACTTTCTCTCTCTCTTTCTCACTCTGTCCCTCTCTGGTCGAATTGAAACAAACAAATGAATAAATAAATAGAGTTAAATACAATAATTCTTTAAAGAAAAAAAATCAATATATAGCAAGCAGTAGTTTTTAATTTAAGCCTGTAAGATGAATAAGACTTCATGTTTACTTATGTTTACAAATTCAACATAAACACAGGGACAATAGCTACTAAAAGTGCACAACTGTCTTACGAGGAATGTTAATGTTTTAGTGCACAAAAAGCATTAAGGGTCTTTTCTAAACTGCTTGTGAATGTGAACGTATATTCACATCATTTCTAGGAATGAGCCATGTTCAATGTTGCTATTTTTATACATTCAGAACTTCTAAAGAATTTAGGCTATGAATGTAAATTCCACTGCCCTTTATATGAACTATTCGGGACAACTTTTTCAGATATTAAAGTTTTCTTATTAACATAATCATTAAATATGCAAGAAACAAACGACTTGTTAAGAAAACAACTGTAATCTAATTTTCTTTCTTTTGTGTTGTTAGGTAGCAAGTCAGCAGAATTGGAGCCACTGTAAAGTTAGTATTCAAAGCTTCTAATTTCTCTGAAAGTCGGCATCAAATGCAATAGCAGTTAGTAGCAGAAGATACAAACATTCCTTCTTTCCAGAATAACGCAAGCAGCATTGGTAGATTGTTCTGCTAACGTACTTGCTATCGTTTGCTCTGTTAAATCAAAACAAAACGAAACAAACACAAAGATTAAAATTAAACTGTGCCTTTATAGGTGTGTGATGATCCCGACTGCTGGAATAAGTGGCTTCATCCATGTCTGAATCTCCACGGTCAGAGTAATCTGTGGCATCGGAGATGCCTGGCTTTTTGGCTTTGCTTTGGTTGCTGCCAGCGGAAGTCCTTTTTCTCTCCGTGACTTTGGATATTACAGATGGCGAAGGGCTGCCATGTTGTGACTCCTGCCAGGTTCGGTCACCTATATGGCTGGCAAAGAAACCATTGACCTGGCTCTGGGACAAGCTGGCACTCTCAGTCCTAGAATCTTGAGAACTCAGGCTGCCTTCCCGCAGGCCCCCAGAAAGCCCAAAGGAGCCCTCTGAGGTGTGTCTCAGAGTACCACGTGGCCAGTGGTGATCCTCACAAGAATCTATAGCACTGTCTTGCAAGTAAGGAGGTTTCTTCATATAATTTTTCATTCCATTGGCAAGATGCGCAGGAGAAGGTGCTAAAAGTCAAAATCCATCAGGGAGAATAACAAGTTAGTGACATATTTGCTGCGCTTACACTCTGCCCAGTGGGCCCTAAAGACTGTGGTGAGGACTCTACAAGGATAACACACGCAAAGCACTGGACCTGGGCCTGGGACCACTGCAGGGACCCAGCAAATGGTAGATTCTCTGTGTTTCCTTTTCTTTCTTCTTTATTTGTTCATGCAACAACCTCTATTCAAATGTGAACCCCTTTTACCTAATATCCCATTTCCATTCACTAAGACCAATTTCAAATCAGTCTCCTTTGTAAAGATGTTCCTGATTCCAGAGATATTTACATATTTTTGCATCTCCAACATCCTTGGTCCTTATTTATTTAATAGTTATTTGTATACTTGTTTTATATTGTCCTACTATATTGCATTTCTTGAACTCTAACAAGGAAGGCAATCTAAATTTCTTATATATAGTTCTTAAGAAAAGCCTCCTAAGAATGCTTTTGGAAGTAAGACAAACCATAAAAGGCATGTGGAAAACAAGTACAGATGTGAATTTATAAGAAATTAAAAATTTTGTGTAGTAAGTGACACCAAGGAAAAATCAAGAGTAATGATCAAATGGAGAGAAAATATTTACAACATCAAAAAAAAAATCAGAGTTAATATTTCTAATATACAAATAGTTTTTAAAATTTAGTAAGAAAAATATTTTAAAAACTTTTATGGAATAAGGATATGATATATAGGCTGAGAATTCAGAGTAAAATACAAATAGCTAATAAATGTACAAACAGACATTTTTTAATAAAAGAATTATTATTACATTTTATTTATCTATTCATTATTTTTTTATTTGACCAGAGAGAGACACAGGGGGGGATGAGAAAGTAAGCCACCTGTCTGGGACTCAAACTGTGGTTGGCCATGTGGGAGCGTCCAGTGCCTTAATCACCATGCCACCTGCTGATCCTCAAAAAGACTTTCTTAGGCTGGCCCTGTAGCTTAGTGTTAAGGGAGCTGTATCCTATAAGAGCAACTGCCATTCAAATCCTGACCTTGGCAGCTAGAAAAATATGCCAGGCACTTGTGTGTGCATATAAATTTTAACAGGATGGAAAAGTGGAGTAGAAGGAAGTGCAGCATGACTTGGCCCCGCTGGCAGGTGCTGTTTCCCCCTCAATGTCTTTACATCTCTGGGGAGCACACACACCCTCTGGCAATTAAAAAAAAAAAAAAAGATGTGTATTATTATGGATATCCAGAATGGTAGACAAATTATAGAATGGTATCTTTAAAAATTGTTTTGAATGATTTATTTGTTGTTATTATTATTTTTTAAATTTGACCAGAGAGAGAGAGAGAGAGAAAGGGAAAGTGAGAAAGCAAGCCGCCAAATCCAGGACTTGAACCGTGGTCAGCCATGTGGGAGTTGAGCACCTTAACCACCCTGTCACCTGCTGGCCCAAGAATGATGTCTTTTTAGTTTAAAAGGGTGTATTGTTTTATATGTACATATGGGGAGGGGAGCTTCAAAAAGTTAGTTGAAAAATGAAATTAAGGTATTTTAGAGCAAAAAATTTTAAGTCCATGCCATAATTTTTTTTTTACAATATGCATTTTCCATGAAATTTTGGAAAACCCCTCATGTATGTGTGTTTATAAATACATACACAAACACATAAATATCATGCACATACATATACACATCACATATAGACCTGTAATACACAGAAGTTTCATACACACAAAACATATGGTCTCCTTAGGAACTCAGGAGACTTTTAGTTCTTATTTCATAGGGTTTATATGAACTCATTTTAATAAGTTAGTATGCATTCTGCAATTTTATTATTAAAGAGGAATGAGACAAAAAATCCTGGAAGAGATGAATGAAAAAAGTGTATTGATGCATAAAACTGAAACAATTAGTTTCGGAAACGCACCAAATTGCTGGAAAGGAAATAAGTTTAAATACCATTTATTGGGCTAATATATTGGAGCACTTGCAACATTACCTTTGGACATCTTCTCTTTTGGCTGAGAGACAACGAGAGTCACATCTTCCGGTGCATTTTGTAAGATTTCAATTGCAGCATGGTGGCTGACCCCCTCCAGACTCACACTATTCACGGATATCAAACGATCTCCTGTAAAAATGACAATCCAGTATTTCCAAGAACAAAGAGAAATTCATGCTAAATCTTAGCGATGTCATCCCTTCCTCAGTATTTTTGTTTGGCCTAAGTTTCACTTCTGCTATCTGTGCAAAGAGCCCGTCAGGAAGCACGTAGGGAAGTACGTGGCTTTAGGTGAAGTACCTGGCTTTAAGCATCCGTCTAAGTCTGCTGGTCCTCCTGGGGTAATTGAACTGATAAACACACCTAGATCCAGTCTTCCCATCTTCTCCCCACCGATAATGTGAAATCCTGTAAAACAACACATTTTGAAAAGATCTGCCTAATACTGCTGCTTTTGATGACTAATGATTAGTCTGTATGAAACCCAGAAATGAGGAGGTTCTTGATATCAGATATTAGGTATGATTAACAGATGAAAATATCTGTTGAATTGTATTTCTTTGTCTTTTTTCAAAGAGAGTTTTTTTTTTTTTTTTTTTTTTTTTTCTTTTTTCTATAGGGCACGCCACTCACCAGAGACACAGAGAGAGACAAACAGAAAGAAAGCACAAAATCACCCCACCCGGGAATGGGAGGGTGGGGATGGCCACGCCACAATCCCTTCTCTTCCATTCTCTGCTTGGGATTTTGGGCATGTGTCCACATAAGCCCACCGTGAGTTTCAGGCCTCCGAGTTTCAGTGTGGTTTGACTCACTCAAAACACGGAGTCCAGTACTTTAACTGCCACACCATCTGCCGGCTCCGAACTGTATTTCTTATAGGCACTTGATCTTTGATGTTTTCTGACTGGGTGGTATGGTGGCGATGGAGTTGTGGGTGGACAGCCAGCATTCTGATCAGAAGCACACTGGTGCCTCAGTGCCAATGCTATGCTATAGACATTTCCTCTCTGAAGGCTCACAACCCCTCCAGACTCTCGCAGTGACTCACCTAAGCCATGCTTCGCATCTTTTTTCAGGTTCACCAAGGTGATCTCTCTTTCTGGTGAAGACACTATGCTCCATCTTTTGTGTAGCACATCTATTGGAAATGTATAATTTCAAACAAAATATTCATAATATGCTCAGGTATGAAGACTGGTTCAACTTTTGCTAACAAAGCTTATTAACAGATTGCTCAGTGACAAAAAAATACATTTTAAGGTTACTGGTATTGTTGTAATCTTACAGTTCTATAGTGATTTACAGTTTCCAAAATGACCATCTATTATCCCATTTATTCCTCATAAACTATTCCTTTTGAAGTAAGTATATTTCAGTTACATATAAGTCAACATATCTCAAAAAATTCAGTGATTTAGTCAACTAGTACAGGAAAGAACTACACCTTAAACTTCAGTTTTCTGACTCTGGGTCTTCTTATATTACAGCTGACTCTGATTTTGACAATGCTCAGTATAGTAGTAATTTCCCTTTAATAAATAGTTAATTTTACTTATAAGTAGTAAAATAGTATTGGTAAGTTCTTCGGTAAAACAGCAATAAAAAGAACCTGGATCTATGTTTTAAAATCCACTAACACCTTGTCTAATACATCTACTCTGAAAAGATTTTCATTTATTTCACATTTCACTTGTGGAACAATTTCATGAAGTAAATAAAGAGATTGTTTTTAAAAATAATTATTTTATTTAACTTTATTTATTTATTTTTAAATTTGACCAGAGAGGGACAGAGTGAGAGAGAGAGGGAAAGTGAGAAAGCAAGCTGCCGGGTCTGGGACTCGAACCATTGGCCATGTGGGAGTTCTGCACCCTTAATCACCATGCCACCGGCTGTCTTCAAAAAAGAGATTTTTTAAACCACTGTTTTGCAGATGAGAAATAGGTTTGTGACTTGTTCAACATTACAGTTAGTATCTCTGTCCTGCAAAAATGTCTGATATCAGTATTTGAAAAATCCGAGTTAAATAAACTGAATGAATATCAGAATAACAACTAGAATTTACTTTTTCTCACTTCCACTTAGGGCTTTTATTTTTTACTTTCTTTCTTTTTTTTTAAAATAGGCTAATTATTCACAAGTGTCTTCTTAATCAAACCAATAAATGTGACATTTATTTGGCATGTTAAATTTATCTATTCAGCAGTTCAGGCATTTAAACACATATATTATTTGCCATGTCCATAAAGTTAATCCATCTATCCAGCAATTCGAACACTTAAACACACACGTTAACAGCCTTAATGTCAGTTACAGTTTGGTAGTTCACACTGGTCTGTGTATGAAGGTGTGTGTGGTACGTGTGGCTCAACACATTCAGAAAGATATTTGTGTAAACTGAATCTTGAAATTTAACGCTACATAGTTTTCAAGCATGTTGAAATTTCCTGAAAAATTAGAGATGATGATGTCACTGACATTTAGACCACAATTTCTTAAACCTTCATATGTCCTTTTTAAAACCATCAAGTCACTAGCAACACAGGCTTTACTGCTGTATATTCTGACTTAAGACTGGCCATGGACTTAAAATTGTACAAGTATGTTACAAAAGCAACCAGTACTTTTGTTATACAACACTTACACAATATAAATGTGATACTTAATATTCTATAAAATAATTTATTTGGTTTCACAAAAGAGTAACAAAAATAATTTCCTCTCAGGAATGAATTAACTTTACATCTTTTTTCTTTTTTTAGGTTTTTTTGCCATAGGGCATGTGGGCTTGCCAGAGAGAGAGAGAGAGGAAAAGTGAGAAATCACTTTCCCTCCAGGGGGATGGCTATGCCCCCGATCCCTTCTCCTCCTGGGAGTCTGGGCATGCACACATGCTGAGTGTGATTTTCCAGCCACTAGGCTAAGGATTTGAACGGCAATCAACCATGTAGGAATCCAGTGCCTTAATCACCATGCCACCTCCTGGCCCCTTAACTTAGAATCTTTTAAAATAATTATTTATTTAATTCAATTTGTTGTTACTTTTTTTTTTTTTTTTTTGAGAGAGTCTTTTGCTATAGGATGCGTGTGCTCGCCAGACAGACAGAGAGAGACAGAGACACAGAAAGCGAGTAATCACCCTCCAGGGGGGATGGCCACGCCACAATCCGTTCTCCTCCATTCTCCTCTCGGGATCTTGGACACACATGCACACGCGCCCGGCATGAGTTTAAGCCACCGGGTCTGGGATGCAAACCGCGGTCGACTACGTGGGAGTCCAGCGACATAGCCATTACGCTAACTGCTGGTCCCAACTTATTATTATTATTTTTAATTTGACCAGATAGACACAAAGAGATAAAGGGAAAGTGAGAAAGCAAGCTGGTAGGTCCGGAACTTGAACTGCAGTCGGTTATGTGAGAGTCCAGTGCCTTCACCACACCACCTGCTGGAATTTAACCTTATATCCTAAGGACCATTTTGGTGTAAGTTTGTAGCTCCCTGTAGTGTATATGCTACTATACTGTTGTTTCTATTTTGACAAGAAATTTAGTAATAATCAGTAATTGTAGTAGTAATTTGGTATTTCTAGCGATTTTATTAATGAGATTACAAAAAATACCACTGGACGATGTGTGATGAGCCTTACACATTAGGCAGTCCTAAGCAAAAGCCTGTCCATTATTTAATGTCTCGATAAAAGAGATTATTTAAGTGTCTAAGATTGTTTTGTCCTATAATTACCTCTAGTTTTCAGTTACAAATACAAAAGAATACAGAACAAAAAGCATAAGAGAAAATAAACAAGGGAGTGAGGTCACATTAGAAATTGAAATCACTATAGTATTATTTAAGTGATCACATTGGTGAGATGGTAAGAAAGAACAGATAAAATCAAAGTGCTTTGTTAAGTGATTAAATGATAGTTATTGAATTTCCACCTCCCCAATCCTACCCCAAACTTCATATTTAAGCACTGCTGCCCAGGAATTAGGTTGTTTGGAAACTAACAAAATTCATTACTTTTTGGTACAAGTCTAAAGGCATGTAGTTCCCGGAAAAGCAAATTCCCAGGCAGTGTAGACAGAACAAAATAAGAGAAGACATAAGAGAATATAGCTTGGGGAGAATAATAGTTCCCAACTTGCTCTGTTTTTCATTCCGACTACAAATAGAAAGGTACTTAACTTTGCAAGGTTTTAAATATAAATTTTTGTCACCATTTTGAAGAACAAGTCCACTTGCTTTATACTGAGTATGTCTTTAATTATATTGTAGAACTGATGGGGCCAGCAGGTGGCGTGATGATTAGTGAGCTGGACATGGTTGACTGCAGCTTGAGTCCTGGATCTGGCCATGGGAAAATCATGCCTGGTGCAGGTATGTGCATGCCCAAAAACCCCAGGAAGAGAAGGGAAGAGAAGGATTGCTGCATGGCCAACCCCACTGGTGGGTGATTTCTTACTTTTCCTTTCTCTGTCTCTCTCCCCTGAGTGCACATGCCCTATGGTGAAAGCCTAAACAAACACAAAACATAATTATAGAACTGATCAATATTCTTAGTTTTCTTATGGAATATCTGTTAGAAGTCATAAGTGGCCTTTCAAAGAATAAAAATCCTATCTTCTTTATTTTCATTTCCAGCATATATGGTAACAGGATTTATTATTACAGTATTCATCTGGCTAATAATTAGGTGTTGTGTGAATTTATTTGAATGAGAAGCTACAGAGTAAGTTCTATATTCAAAGATTTATCATCAAAGGGCCAGCAGGTGGTGTGGTGGTTAAGGGTACGGGACTCCCACATGACTGACTGTGGTTTGAGTTCCAGACCTGGCAGCTTGCTTTCTCACTTTCCCTTTCTCTCACTCTGTCCCTCTCTGGTCAAATTAAAGTAAACAAACAAACAAATAAGCTGCTAACACAATAAATGTGAAAAGAGCACAGATCTAGTTTTACTATGAAGTAGAATGTTGTTAGTCTGTGAAATAGCTGCATTATAAAAGCATGCATCAGACCTAGAAGACAGGTCCTAAGAAGTGCTACCGCAGTTTGGAGAAGGAAGAGGCTTCTTCCTGTAGGAAGTAAAGAAGATGTCAAGAAAGAGGAGTAGGATTTTAATAAGTGGAATGTTCAGGTAGCTAAACTTTAACAAGTAAGATAAGACAAAAGCTGAGATGGTAAGAAAGCAGAAAGTGTTCTAGGGAATATCTAGAATAAGATTTAGTAGGGAGAAGCTGAATGAATATTCATCTGGAAAGGGGAACTTTCTGAATCCATTCTTTTTTAACTGGGACACTCACCTGCCCCCCCACCCCACCCCCCTTCCTTGGGGATATTCTGAGTGACTTAGCAGTGAGGGGGCAGAGGAAGGAAGGGGTATTAGTTGCAGCTGCATATTGCTAAACACTATGCATAGGCCGAGTTTCTATCTTCAAATATTCTTCACATATTAGATGTCCAAAATACTGTTCCATTGTGGTTTTTTTTTAATTCAAAAATTAGGTGAGGCAGTATCTGATGATAGGTAATACATGACAACCCAAATAAACTTAAAGATATTTGTAGAATTCAATCAAGACCAATTAGAGTTTATCAATCTCTGAAAGTGAGGTAGCTAGATATTTCAAAGTCCTGACATGCTACTAGTTATTTTAATTACTATATGAAATAAGCCTTAATATTCAGGGAGTACATATTCTTAAATTCTTATGACAATTTTCTTTTCCCATTAATATGTACTATAACCACAGCAAGTTTGCAAGTACTTTAAAGTGGAAAATGATCTCAACTTAAAATTCCAGTTCTTTAATACATGCTGGTGCCCTTCCATTCCTAGTAATGTTTACCTGGGAAATAGCTTAAGGATCAATAAGGGTATAATTTATAAATTATAGGTATATTCTCTCTGCATTAGAGACTATTGTTCCAATGTGGCCTTGTTCATCTCTCATAAGGTTCATGTGGATGTATGCAGTCCCCATCTAGAATGGCTGCAGTAATAACAGATGTCTATGAGTAAACTTACCAAATTTTCTAAAAAGAACATGATTCTGACAATGCCAGAGCTATACTGGAGAATACATCAAGGAAGCTGGGCAGGAGTTTAGTAAGTGGAATACCTCGATAATTTATACCAATCTAAATATGAGTCAACAATTTTTGGGAGGACAAGAAAAACTAATTTTCTTGGTTACAGACATAGACCCTAGTCAACATACGGCATCACCATGCCACTGATTCTTAGAGTAGCTGGTGGAGGAGGCTTTAGATAAATCCATCATTCACTCTATGAAAAAAGATCTCTTGGTTCGTAGGAAAAGTCATGATGCGTTTTTGCATAAAAAACAGAAAAATATGTCATGACTTTTCTGACAACCCAATATTTCAGATCTTAGGGATTATGAGTCAATAGCACCATATGGGTGCTTCTGTTGAAGAATTAGTTTGTGAATTTCTATTAAGGAATGAGAATTATACAAAACAGCACTCTGTAATTGGAGTTTTGACCTATAAAAACAAAACAGCAATTCCATAGGTTTCAACCTACTCGCATGCCTTCTCCTTTGCCTTGGCTATCAGGAAAGCTAGAACTAAACTTAAAGCTTTATCAGGTTTAGTTATATTAATAATTTTGATTAGCATATTTGCTTCTGGATTTGATTAATTTTAAGAGTCTGAAGACTCTGAAATACCTTTGGAGGAAATAGCATGTAGGTAGTAATAAAAGTTTTTTTTCTACCCATGAAAGTTGTTAGAAAGTTTTTTTCTACCCATGGGAAAGTATTTTGCAACCGACATTCTAAAATTTTGAATCCACTGAATTTTCAATTCACTGCACATTCTTGTCTTCCTATCGTTGTCTTAGATTCCTTCTAATCCATAAATCTCAACGTCTTCGAATTCTCCCAATACTATTTAGGATAAAAGCAAACCCTGGTCCCTACGTAGTTCTCCAGCTTCATCTTCCCCACATGTCTCTATCACACTGAGACTCCTGTAGGTCCTTTACTCTGTATTTTCTTTCATATTTCCATGTCTTTGATCATGCCATGCCCTTGAGCTGAAGTGCTTCTCTTCACTGCTCTTTCTGAATAAATACCCTCTATTTACATCATGATTCATCTCAAGCAGCCCTTTAGAATAATTGCCTCACTTAAAACTTATTAATCGAAATTGTTTCTAGCTTGAACTACTATTTTAATTTCCAATTAAATTCTTTATCTCTAACTTATCATTTCTTTAGTTCATCAACATTAGCCTGATCACATTCCATCATATTATAATGATACTAAAAAAAAAGGAAACAAAGAAACCCTCTCTTTTGATTCCAATGTAAGGCTTAAATCCTTGGCATGGAATTAAAGACTCTTTATTTAGTGACACTACTATCTCATAAAGTACTAGAAAAGAGAAGATATTATGATGGAAATTCAGGGAAAAATATTTTGTAAACCTACCATTTTCTTTTAAGGGTACTTGGGATGAAGAATTTCCAGAACTATGCATAGTCATTCCTGTGGTATAAATTAAATTATTAGACATTTTATGAGATGGTCAGATAGTAGATATAGAAATAATTTCTTCTGATAAATTTATAAAAATCAATAAAACATTAAAGCAACATTTTCTTTACTTATACAGTAAAAAATATGTCTTCCCACACTGGGATATATTTACTATTTTTAAATAGTAATTAAGCACATTAATTTGTTTTGCAGCATAAACTGAAACACAAATTATTGTTTCTGACAATGACTTTTTGGTATGTCAAATGTGAGATGATAAAAATGAAATGAGTATTTTATTTGTTCAAATGTTAAAAGAAAATTCAACATGTAATAAGGATGAATAATGTAAATCAAAATCAAATACAGAAAATAAAATTCCTTTTATAAGTTTTATATGATTTTAATAGGCAATTTATTATTCTCTTTTTGATGTGTAAAGGAAAGCCTTCTTAATGAAAATAGCTTAAAATCTTTATAATCCCATTGTACGTGAACATAATTTGAAAAGTATTCCCTAAGAGACTATACTCAGAATATTTTCAACCTACAGAGTTACCTATATGGCAAAATTTTGCCTTTTACTTGTTTAAATTTTTTTAAACAATTCAATTTAAGCTTATGTAATTTCTGGAAGTTATGGAATCCTACATTAACAATGTTATTTTCCATTAATATTTATCAATTATAAGGTAGAGTTCTTTTCTGACTTCATTTATTCCATATACCTCCCAATTCAATTACATGATAAAAAAGTACTTTTTCAAAAAATTTTTTTTCAAAAAAAAAAAAAAAAAAAAAAAATTTTTTTTCAGAGGGCACATGTGCTCGCTGGAGACAGATGAAAAAGAAAAGTGAGAAAGCACCCCTCCATGGAGAGTGGTCACATCACAGTCACTTCTGCTCCATCTCTACTTCTTCTGGAACTTGGGGCATCCATGCACACACAAGGGCCTAGTGTATTTCTCAAGCTGCAGGTCTGGAATCTGAACCATGTGATGATCAGCCAAGTGAGATCCAGTGCTTTAACCATCAACCCACAGGCTGGCCTGAAATAATTTTTTTAAGAGAGATTTTTGCTACAGGGTATGTGTACTTGCCAGATAGACAGAGACAGAGAGACAAAAAGCGAGAAATCATCCCCCAGGGGGGATGGCCATGCACGCACACGCACCCGGTGTGAGTTTTAAGCTGTCAGGTCCAGGACTCGAACTGTGGTTGAGTACATAGGAGTCCAGCAATGTAACCATTATGTCATCTGCTGGTCCCTCTCAAAAAAATTCTTTGACTTTGGGCAATCAGGGCTAAATTAATAAAATTTTGGCCTAAAGAGAAAGTTAAGTAATAGTATTTGGCAATACAACAGAAGAGTGTTTCTTCGTAGTCTCTCAGGCTGTTTCACATTTTGATGGGTAGTTCAGATCTCTACGCTTAAATATCTACTCTTGCGGAAGGCGGACTTCAGTGCCTTTCCTTTTAATGATACACAAGGCAACAGTTAACTTGAACTACTCATAAGGTAGTTTGTGTGTATATATAAACGCACAGAACTTCTACACTTAAATAATTAATAGGTTCCAGCTAGCTGGGAAGTTTTAAGGAAACAAGTCAACCAAGAATCTCCACCTATCAACCATAACTTATCTAACTTTTTAGAGATAATGCCATTCATGCTGAGATGAAAGCATCCTAAATAAACCTTTCTCAAAAAAAAAAAAAAAAAAAAAAAAAAAAGCCTCCCTTGAGAGCACTTCTATGGGCTTGTAAAGAAAAACCAAAAGAAGGGAATCCACAGCGATGGTACAGGACTGCCCCGGCCCCGCAGTTTGTCTCTCATGGCTACTGTGACCAAGAGGAAGTTATATAAATGTCTGTGTATGAAGCAATCACTGCCTAGAGCAACTGTGGATTTGATCTGTTGCATTTTATGTAGCCAAATGTTTATATTCATAGTTTTGGCAATTAGGAAATGGCACCCAAGAGGATTTATTGGTAATTAACAAGATCCCCTTCACTTTGCTATGAGCATGAGTTATGTGAGAGAGAAGGTAAGCCGTTTGTGCTGACCTATAACATAGGCTTGGCCAGGGTCTTCAATGGATGAGGAGTCTGATTCATGTTTCATCCTTTCAGGACTTCTATTTAAACTTGCAACAGACTTTGAACTGAAGAAGGAAAAGGAAGGTAGGAAGGGAAGCGTCAGTGTTAAAAAAAAAAGGGTGAAAAAATAAAACATCAAAACAAAACAAATGTATGAAATGGAGCATTTACAAATAGGTAGTTTGAGTTACTTAATCATGTTCTTACTTATTAAGTTTTGTGAATCCTGCCAAAGAGTCTGTATCAGATCTTCCCATCTGGTGAAAGGGTTTTCCCACCAACTCTGCAACACTTTGTGGTGGGGAGTCCATGTTAACAATGACACTTTTCCGATGAGGATAGAGAGAGGCCTGACTGAGGTCATGATATGATTTACTCATCCCTCTAGGCTTTTCCTCCCATGAAGCTCTGTCACTCTTCTCTTTTGAATTGTTTTGCAATGGTTGGTAAAGCGACAGCTCTGAGCAGGATAGCCTCTTCAGAATCTCAGCTTGAACTGACAAAGGTCGAACGGCAAGTTTGTTCAAGGTGCTGCTGGCCAGACTGCCAGTACTGATTGCTCGTCCCATATTTAATCCTCTAACGGACTCTGCTTGGAGATTCAGGCTCCTAAACGAAGCTCTCTCTACAAGGAAATAGGATTGCTTAACACGATGGAAAACACTGCAATACCTTTACGAGAAGAGTCATTTTAGTAAATGAAATACAGCATGCAGTTTTTAATCATTTTGACTGCCAGCATAAGTAGGTAGCTTTCAAAGAGTGGCAATCAGGGTTTAAAAAAAAATGTTTGAGATCCTGGTTTTCATACCATCGATCTACTTCTTCTTTCTTTCTTTCTTTCTTTCTTTCTTTCTTTCTTTCTTTCTTTCTTTCTTTCTTTTTTTTTTAAAGAATTATTTATTTATTATCAGTATTTTTTCAATTTTGACCAGAGAGAAAAAGAGAGAGAGAGAGCAAGCCACCAGGTCTGGGACTTGAACTGCAGTCGCTCATGTGGGAGTCTAGTGCCCTTACCACCACGCTACCTGCTGGCCCTAACATCTATCTTCTTTCTTTCAGCCACGACATTCCCTACTTCATCTAGTAATTGTCCTGGACCCAGTAATGTTTGGAGTTCTGCCTGCTGACCTCAAATCTCTTATGGATTTTAGTTAAAAATGAGAATGACACTTGACTGAGAAACTTTCCTTTTGTTTGTTTGTTTGTTTTTTGTTTAGGTTTTTGCCATAGGGTATGTGTGCTTGCTGGATAGTGACAGAGAGGGAAAGTGAGAAATCAATCCCCAAGGGGGGATGGCCATGCTGCAATCCTTCCTCCTCCATTCTCTTCTTAGGATTATGGGCATGAACTCACATGTGCCTGGTGTGATTTTGAAGCTGCCAGGTCCAGGGCTCAAACCACAGTTGACCACATGGGAGCCCAGCGCCTTAATCACCATGCCACCTGATGACCTCCAGAAAAACTTTCAACCTGAGTTGTATCTCTGCTAAAGTATCGGCAAATCAAGGATGATGAGGAGGAGAGAGAAAACCTGGTTGGTTGACATGATGAATACATCCGTAAAAAGAAGTTGGGTGGAGAAGTGTTCTGCCCAGACGATCAGTTCTTCATTATTACATTTTTTAAAAGCTCATGACAAGTCATGGTGATGTGCACAACTCTGAACATACTAAAACCCACTGAACTGTGCATTTTAAATGGATGAATTGTATGACTTGTGAACTGTATCTCTAATGCTGTTATCCAAAAAAAAAAAAAAAAAAAAGGCAAAAAAGCTTTCAAGGCAAATTATTTTTATTTTATTATTTTATTATTGGGCCATTTCCACCTTCTGGAGTTCATGATTTAATATAGACAATGAAGCATGAGAGAAGCAAATAGCAATAAACCTCTCTGTTATGGTATCTGTAAGTTACAAAATCACAGAGTTGGGGATTTCTTTATGCTTAAATTCTATTCATTCCTACATACACATCTACTGTCTTCTTTTAGAGGCTAAATTTAGACTTTTAAAAGTAAGTGTTTGGCGGGACCAGCAGTTAGTGTAATGGCTATGTCGCTGGACTCCCACGTAGTCGACCACGGTTCGCTTCCCGGACCCGGTGGCTTAAAACTCACGTGCGTGTGCGTGCGTGCCCAAGATCCCGAGAGGAGAATGGAGGAGAAGGGATTGCGGCATGGCCATTCTCCCTGGGGGTGATTTCTCGCTTTCTGTCTCTCTGTCTCTCTCTGTCTGTCTGGCGAGTGCACGCGTCCTATAGCGAAAACCTCTCAAAAAAAAAAAAAAAAAAAAAAAAAAAAAAAAAAAAGCAAGTGTTTGGCTATTTTACGCTGTAAAAACCAATGTCTTAGTAGTATTTTAACATTAGAGGCTATTAACAAAAGCACTGCGTTACATGTGAACACGGGATGGAGAGCACGCGTTTGCAGATGGTTTAGTCACTCATGTGTCCAGTACCTCACATCACAAGGCACTCCCTCTGCTTCCCCTGGGAAGCAGCTCTCTCTGTTGTACTCTCTATAGAGTAAAGCTCGATCGCGATGTAACAGATAGGAAAACTTCTTAAAGTGAAAATGTCAAGTCATTACTGACTTAGATTCTGTTTCATTTACCTAATTCCTAGGAAGATGAATAATATTTCATGTATAAACAAGTAAAAAAGAATTGGAGATTTTTAATACTGATGTGCCAGTATGAAGTTTAAATAAACATGTCTTTGTCACTAGGAAAATTCATTGTTCTTTCTCTGAGGTGGAAGTGGACACCAATTTAAAACAAAACCTTGAAAGAAAAGCAAAGACTGGGGTTGGCAGGTAGCATGGTGATTGAGGCACTGGACTCCCACATGGCTGACTATGGTTCAAGTCTTGGGCCTGGCAGGTTATTTTCTCACTTTCTCTCTCTCTCTCTGGGTATCTCTCTCTCTGGTCAAGTTAAAGTAAATAAATAAATAAATAAAATTAAATAAATAATTCTTTAAAAATAAGGCTTTCAAACCT
Organism: Tupaia tana; assembly: GCA_026018925.1. NCBI lineage: Eukaryota > Metazoa > Chordata > Mammalia > Scandentia > Tupaiidae > Tupaia > Tupaia tana. The sequence continues at coordinate 19,111,563 of JAKSZU010000017.1, forward strand.
CCCTCGAAAACCCCTTCATTAAAAAATTTCCGGAGTTGGGCCAGCAGGTGGTGTGGAGGTTAAAGTGCTGGAACCTATGTGGCTGACTGTGCAGTTTGATTCCAGGACCTGGAGGCTTGAAAATCATGCCAGGTATGTGTGTGCATGCCCAAAATCTCAATAGAGGTCTGGAGGTGAATGGACTGCAGTGTGGCTGTCCCCTCTGGGGGGTGATTTCTCACTTTCCCTCTCTCTCTTTCCCTCTCTCCCCCACTCTGGTGAGCACATGTGCCCGTTAGCAAAACTAACAGAAAAAAGAAATCCAGAGCCAGCAGGCAGTGTGGTGGTGAAGGCACTAGATGCCACATGGCGATTCTGTGGTTTGTCTCAGACCCAGCGGCATGAAACACATGCCAGGTGTGTGCCCAAAATCCCTAGAGGAGAATGGAGGAGATATAATTGTGTCATGGCCGTCCTTCCTCTGATCCTTCGGAGGGGAGGGGAGGATTTTTCACTGTCTCTTTCTCTCCCTGACTCTCTCAGGTGAGTGCATGCACTCTATGGGAAAAATATTCCAGAATTATCGGGACCAGCAGTTAGCGTAATGGCTATGTCGCTGGACTTCCATGTAGCCGACTGCGGTTTGCGTCCCGGACCGGGTGGCTTAAACTCACGCCGGGAGCGTGTGCGTGTATGCCCAAAATCCCAAGAGGAGAATGGAGGAGAAGGGATTGCGGTGTTGCCATCCCTCCTGGGGGGTGATTTTTCGCTTTCTATCTCTCTGTCTGTCTCTGTCTGTCTGGCGAGCGCACGTGCCCTATAGTGAAAACTTCTCAAAAAAAAAAAAAAATCCAGAATTATCTTTAACTCATCCTTAACTTAAAATACGGAGTTTTTTTTTTGTTTTTTTGTTTTTTGTTTTTTTTTTTATTAAAGCAGATAACACTATTTGTTTTTGTTTTTGTTTTCTGTGAGAGCAGGCTTTAATCAAAGATGCAAAACAGCCTTATGCAGATTCACTGATCAGAAGATGACTTCACACTCAATAGATTTCTTTATCCTTGAATAAAATGTGGGCCAATCCAATCTTTGGCAGGAATAAGGACAGTCAGCTGTGTTCAGATTTTGTCTGTTTAGTGAATGTATCAGAGTTCGTTCTACTGAAATCCATTCATAGTACACTTCTGGATAGGACTTAAAATGTTGCATGTACCATGGGATGCGATCATAAACCATCGCATAGACTCATGGCCTTGTAACTGCAGCCTTTTACCTGAAAAGGACTCCTGCATGGATTATCAATTTGGTAAAGAACATTAGAATGAGCCTGTCCATATTTTAATACTAATATTTCAAATTTGAACTCAAAGGATTGTTAGTTCCACAGTCAGTCTGCAAACCACATTTACTAATCTCTGTTTCTGCTATTGTTTGGTCCCTTGTACCATTCTATGTGTCTTTCCATCTGAATTAATTATATGCTCTTTTGAAAAGAGGGGTTTGCTTATTTTGTTATCTTGTAGTATTTAGCAGTTACAAATAAAAAGTTATCAATAAGTGGTTATTACTCTTAATTAAATTCCATGCAAATTAGTTCTTTTGGACACTCATCTAACAGTATTGGATTAGGAATTAAGACATAAAGGTTCTAGCCTAGACTGACCTCTAATAGGTGAGACATTCCTTTCTCTGAATCTATTTCCTCATTAGTAAAAGTTTGGACTTAGTGACTTCTAAAGGTCTTTCTAGTGCCAACATTCTATTCCTAAAGAAGTAGTATACACTTGTGAGACTATCAACATCACAGCAGTTATTTTTGCTTTTCTATTACAGATAGTTAAATAGGCAGATATTGGGTGTCAGGAAAGTCATGACACATTTTTGCATAGAAATACGTCATGACTTTCCAGACAATCTAAAAGTTACTTTTTTTGAGAGATTTTTGCTATAGGGCACGTGCGCTCTCCAGAGAGACAGAAAGCAAGAAATCACCCCCCACCCCCCGACCCCCAGCGGGGGATGACCACATTGCAATCACATTTCCTCCATTCCCCTCTTGGGATTTTGAGCACACTAAAATGCATGCCCAACATAAGTTTTAAGCCACTAGGTCCAGGACTACGAACTGCAGTCAATTATGCAGGAGTCCAGTGACATAACTATTAAGCCATCTGCTGGTCCTGCTAATAGTTACTTCTTAGCTGATTCTAAGTAGGAAATGACTCCTTCAAAGGTTTAACAAAATCTGGGAAAAGATAGAGATAATACCAGTCTTAGAGTTTTCCATGTGTAAGTTCAAGGGCACGTGGCTTCTGTGATCCAAGGAGCAAATCTGCGGGATATGGAGAGCATTCTCCTTTCATGGATAAAAAAAACTGAGACTCCAAAAAGTCAGTTACTTCCTAAAGACATTCATCTACTGACATTGTTACTACTACTGTTATTACTGCTACAGATACTATAGCGGTACAGTATATGGTATAGCAGGAAATAGCACAGCAAGAGTATCTTCTGCTGCTGCTATTAACAGCACTAATGGTAGTAATGCTGATGATGGTGAAGATAATAATGAATGCTAATGAGTTCTAATTTTATGCCGGCACTTTTTAATGTGCTCTTCATGTTAAAAATTCACTTTCTCGTTGCAACCTTATGGAGTAGGGATTATTATAATATTGTTTTACATACAGAGAAACCCAGGCAGAGTTTAAGCAGCTTGCCCAAGATTGTAGGGCTTACAAGTAACAGCCTGGTTTGAATACTGGCAGTTTGGCTCCAGATCTCATGCTCTTTTTTTTTTTTTTTTTTTCTTTTTTTTGATTTTTACTATAGAGCATGTGCACTTGCTGGAAAGATAGAGACAGAAAGTGAGAAATCATCCCCCTGGGGGGATGGCCACACTGCAATCCTTTCTCCACCCCTTTCCTCTTGGATTTTGGGCAGGCACACACATGCACCCGGTGTGAGTTTAAGTCACAGGTCTGGGACTCAAACCACGGTTGACTACATGGGAGTCCAGAGACATAACCATTATGCCATCTGCTGGTGCCAGAACTCATGTTCTTACTGATCATACTACATTATTCACTGGCATAAGAAATGTTGAGGATGGAAGGCTAACTAAATACTTTTTGTTTTCTTTCTTTTCCTCCTTCCTTTGTTTTCTTTCTCATTTTTTCCCCCTCTAGGGCTCGTGTGCTTCTCAGAGAAGGATGGAGAAAGAAGGAGGGGAGAAAGCCCCCTCCATGGCCATGCACAATCCTTCTCTTCCATCTCTCGGTCTCTCCTTGGGAATTTTGGGCATGCATGCTCACACACCTAGTATGTTTCTCAAGCTGTGGGTCTGGGACTCACACTGTTCAGTAGGCTGCATGGGAACCAGCTGCTTTAATAGCAGACCATGGAGCTGGCCCCATGTACCCCATGCATTTGTTTCTGAGCTTTTTCACTATACCATATTTATAATGATGATATCGTCAGCTGTTCAATTCTAGTTTGTATTGAATAGAATATTACTTCAAGTAGGAATGCAGATAGCTGTAACAGGTTTGATACACTATTGTACTTTGAAACTACTTAAGAGCGCATAAATTTTTTAGCAGAGCAAAGCAGAGAAAGAAAAATAATGAGATTGTTTTATGGAAGTGGTTGCATATTTTATGCATATTTTAACATGCATAAAATCATTATTGAGGAAAAAGAATAATAGGATTACTTTATGGAGTGGTTACATATTTTAACATGCATAAAAATCATTATTGAAGAAAGCCTGATAAAAATGCAGGTTCTAGAGGCCCAATCCCTAGATAATGTGATTCTCCAAGTTTCAGTAGGTTCCTGAAAGATTCATTTTAAATCAGCTTATAGCCCCATCCCCATGTTGATTATTAAAGGTTGAGAAACATCAATTCACAGGTTGCCATCTCTCCAGTCAGAACCCATAGGAAAAATATTTTCTGTAAGATTTCAGAATGTGAGAAAGTTCAGGTAAAGAATACATAGGATGGGACCAGAAGGTGGTGTAGTGGTTAAGGCACTGGACTCCCCCACATGGCTGACCACAGTTCGAGGACCAGACCAGGCGGTTTGCTTTCTCACTTTTTCTTTCTTTCTCTGTCTCTCTGGTAAAACTGAAGAATAAATAATAACAACAAATTAAATTAAGTAAGTAAACAATTTTTTAAAAAAGAATACATAGGGCTCTGGTGCATGAGACCATCAGTGCTATTCTGTTCCTTTTATTTACTTACTTATTTATTTGTTTATTTATTTTAGAGAGAGACCTTAGTTACAGGACACATAAACTGGCCAGAGAGACAGAGACAGAAATCACCCCCCGGGGGGATGGCCATGCCACGATCTCTTCTCCTCCATTCTCCTCTCGGGATTTCAGGCACACATGCACACGTGCCTGGTGTGAATTCCAAGCCTCTGGGTCCAGGACTTGAACAGCGGTCGACTATGTGAGAGTCCAGTGATGTAACCATTATGCCATCTGCTAGTCCCCTGTTACGTTTTTAAATCACACACTGCAGGGTATTTCACTGACGTCGTTAAGAATTCACTATACAGAACGGGATTTTGTATAACTTTAATTTGTACCTGTGGCCTTGTAAAAGAAGGATTAAATATTTCAGCTCTGACTGAGGTATTTTTTTTTCTTCAGAGCTGATTAGTTTCTTCTGCTGGACCCTTTAAAATGATTCTTTCTCCTGCCTATTCATGTTGGGTACTGTGGTTATTCATCTCAGTATCAGAATAGGTGTGCACCCAATTATAACTAAGAGGGAGGAAATCTGTCACCCACAAAACCATAGTGGTCTAGACCTTCACCGCTCCGGACGATGCATACTTCCCACCCCGCCTTATTCCCTCTGTCCTTCCCCACATCTAGAAAGCCTTCCATTTATCTCTAACAGCTCTTTCAAGTACTGTGTCCTTGAGATCCAATCCAAATGCCACCTCTCCAGGACTCCAGCTCTGATCTCCCTCTTCTCTTTCAATGTAGATCACAGACGCTTACGACATAATATTATTAAAATCTTGAACCTCTCTCATATTGTGTATTATTCTTTCATGCATGTTGGTCTTACCTTCCCAAATAGTGTGTAAGTTTACTGTGGGTGGAGAGCATGACCCAAACTTTTAGAATATTAATATCAAGTAGTCTATTGCAAAGCACACAGTAGACATTTCAACAGGTATCGCCTTACTAATCTTGGGTGGTATTTTCAGAATGAACATGGACTTCAAATCTTGACTTCAATTTTCGGCATCATTATTGAATCATTTAGTCATTTAACCTATACCTTCTAAACATGGCAGTTTTCTAAAAAATTGTGACCATAATCATTCATACACCCTGGAGTCATCTGAAATAGTCTGTTTCTCTTACCAATATCTTGGGCATCTTGGTTGCTCTGTCTCGTTCTCATCTGGAGCTGGAATTTATGCTGGGAAGAGCAGAGATGCAGCAGGTACTGGCACACCTTACTGTTGTCTGTCTGGAAGGCGTGCTTTATTCCATCTGAAGTATTCTGCAATGTAATTTTCTTTTTCTACAAGAGTAAATGGGTTTTTATAATTAGGGTATTTTCCTATGACTTTTTTACATAACCAAATGCTATAAACTGTATTTCGTAAGTAGAGACATTATTTATATTTCCCATTATTAAGGCATGGGTATTACTTGAATTATCACTAATATAAATATAAAAAAAATAGAGTCCTTTTTTATTATGAGGAGATTACAAAGGACATTAATATTATTTGCCATTTCAGAAATTGTAGCGTATTTCACATTGTACACCATCCAGCAGCAAGGGAAATGGTTTCCTACAATGAGATTATTGATATTTTCAGTTTATGGCAATCTTTTTTTTTTTTTTTTTTTTTTGAGAGGTTTTTGCTGTAGGGCGCATGTGCTCGCCAGACAGACAGAGAGAGACAGAGAGGCAGAAAGCGAGAAATCACCCCCCAGGGGGGATGGTCACGCCGCAATCCCTTCTCCTCCATTCTCCTCTCAGGATCTTGGGCACGCACGCACACGCGCCCGGCATGAGTTTTAAGCCACCAAGTCCGGGACGTGAACTGCAGTTGACTACGTGGGAGTCCAGTGACATAGCCATTACGCTAACTGCTGGTCCCAGTTTATGGCAATCTTTACAAACAATAAAAACTGTGTGAGAAATAAGTGACAAGAAATATGTGCTTTACTCCCTAGAGTAAATCTGAAGCTCAACAAGAATTTTTTTTATTAACATGTAATAATGAGAGCTGGATACTCAGGTAGAGTCTAAGTAGCATAAAAGCTAGAGCAGAAGTTGTGGAAAGTTAAAGGAAGTGTGGGACTGGGGAGGTGCTGGATGACAACTGCCGGGCTGAACCGGATGGATATTTCAGGATAGTGATTCTAGCCAAATTCAGGGAAAGTAGAAGAATCACAAATCAGTTTTATCTCTTGATGTTTCTTGAAAAATGAATAACACTTGTGTAAAAGGGCATCCCCAAATTTGTGACCTAGGCGACAAGGTTTACAGGGAACCAGAAGCCTTAAAAGACTAGTGTTCAACATGCCAGAGGTGGAAGACAATCCTGGGGAGCTGCAGGCCCAGCTAGGTTGCACTCTAGCTCTTGGCTACTGTGCAAGTGAGTGCCTCTACTTTATTTCCCTTTTCTTTACTTCAAGTGAAGAAATAGGTGGAGAAAAGGCATATTTAGTAGCTTTCAAAAAATCCTACAGAGTATCAGTCAAACGTCAATCATACAGGTGCCTTCTTTATAATTTCTGGTTTTGTCTATAAATTTTTAAACAGAATTTTTTTACTTATATAAATTCATTGTAAAGAAACTTTACGTCACAACTGTGACCAGAAAATCAGTACTACGTGCCATAAGTAGAATGCAGTTATAAAAATATATATATGATAGGGCCAGCAGTTTAAGGCACTGGACTACCACATAGCTGACTGCGGTTTAAGTCCAGGACCTGGCAGCTTGCTTTTTTTCCCTTTCTCTCTCTGTTGAATACATGTACATATAGCAAAATTTAAAAAAATATAAAAACATGGGGCCTGCAAGTGGCTTGGTGGATAAGGCTCTGGACTCTCACATCGTCAACTGTGGTTTGAGTCCCGACCTGGGGGCTTGCTTTCTCACTTTCTCTGGTCAAATCAAAATAAATAAATAAATAAAATTAATAAATAGTTCTTCAAAATAATAATAATAAAATTAAATAAATAATTCTTTTAAAAAATTATAAAAGCAATAAAAACAGAACAGCACTGTTCAATTCTAGCTAGATATTGTTGCCAATGAATCTCTGGGACTAAACCTGCTTTCTGTTAAAAATAAAAATTGGCACATGACTCTGTGACACAGTAGTAATGCGCTGTTCAAGAGAAACCAGCTACTACATGGTGACCATGATTTGAATCCCAGGCTTGGTCAGCCTGAAACATACTGGACATGTGAGTGCCCAGGCTCTGATGGGCTGAAGGACTGGAGGACAAGGAATGGTAGCGTGACTAGATCCTATGGAGGGTGCTTCTCTCTCTCGCTCTCTCTCACTCTCGCCGTCTCATGAAAGCATGCACTCTATCATGAATATAAGGGAAATAAACGAGGAAAACAACAACAACAACAACAAACTCTAGAACCAAAACCAAAACACAAAATCATAAGTAAATGTTTGAGAGGTATAAAAGATACTGTGATCTCAAACATCATGAGATCACACTAGGATCTCAAATATTAGTATTATGTCTAGTAACTCTTCAAATGCTTGGGAAAATAATTTTTTTACCACTTATCTACCGTAAAATAATTAATGAGGACACTGAATTCCACAAGCTCTCTCACTGACTGAAGCATTAATATAACAGAATCTCCTTAGCCTAATAGTCCAAGGAGCTTTGGAACCGGTATCTATACTAAAATGTCCCAAGTAGCAAATAGTGGTAAGTCTCTCTCTCTGTATCACACACAAGCACACAAACACACACACGCAGGCACATGCATGCACACGCACAGCCATAGGTAAGTTAGAGGTCCATTATAAGTAAATAATATTATGAATGATTTGAGAAATACATATTAATTTTAATCATATTAGAAGAATACTGATTATGAATGTTAACTCATAAGCTGCACAAGCAATGTCCCTGAGGGAACTTGGTTCTAGAGATGAGATGGTTGAAGGGTGATTTTTCAATTTCCCCAGAAGTCAGTACAAGAAAAAAAAAAGGAGAGTTAAAAGAGAGCTTTGGGGGACCAGCAGTTAGCATAATGGCTATGTCGCTGGACTCCCACGTAGTCAACCACGGTTCGAGTCTCGGACCCGATGGCTTAAACTCATGCCGGGTGCTCGTGCGTGTGTGCCCAAGATACCGAGAGGAGAATGGAGGAGAAGGGATTGCGGCATGGCCATCCCCCCTGGGGGGTGATTTCTCGCTTTCTATCTCTCTGTCTGGCAAGCGCATGTGCCCTATAGTAAAAACCTCTCCCCCCAAAAAAGAGAGCTTTGGGAGCCATGCTTTGTGTGCCTTTCCTCTTGAAAAGAGAGAGAGAAGGCCAGCCCACAGCGTGGTGGTTAAGGCAGCTATATCCCAGATGGTCAACTGCATGGCTTAAGAAACACACTGGGCATGTGTGTGCATGCCTCAAATCCCCAAAGGAGGGAGAGATGGAGAAAAAGGGATTGCAGTATGACCTTTCCCCATTGGGGGGGCTTCCTCACTTTCCTTCTCTGTCTCTCTCTGGCAAGCACACACACCCTCTGGCAAAATGGTTTCTGTGAGAAATCTACTATTGAGCTAGACAAGGCTCACTGGTGTTAAGATAATTATCTACCCTAAAATCATTAAGGGGATTTTTTCCGTGTGAGAAGGTATAACTCTAGAGTAATAGTTTTGACTTAAAAGAGAATTCAACTCAGTTGTAATTTAACTAAACTTAACTGAGCATATAACCAGCTAGGAATTTATAGTACTCTTTTAAAAATAACCTTCCAAGAAAACCAGTTACAAATCTCAAAAATACTTCCAACAACTAAGAGGAAGAGTTAAATAGTATTAAAACATGTTTGCCCTCCGGAATGGTAGGGTCTAAAATTTACTTAAATAAAGTCAGTTAGTACATTACACTGGAAATTGGTGACACTAATTTTAAAATAAAATGAAAAGAGATTAAAACAGACATACAGAAAAAGAAATCTTCTTGGTTTCCCTCCATGGAAAGCGAAGGACCAATGTGCGAATACCATTGTGAACTTCAAATACGAGGACTCCTTTAGAACAGACTCCAAGTAATATTCCTGTTTGAGATTTTTTTTCAGGATGCACTCGGTGAAAATGAACTCCATATTCTGTTAGTCTTTGGCAAACCTGTTGGAGCAATACCATACCATAATAGTGCAGTTTGGTAAACGGTGATACAAAGATATAAAATTTTGTTATTTGTTACTGTTTTGCTTTGGCACCCAAATAGGGACATGAAACAAAGATATAGAAGTTTTATGAATGCAGTTTAATGTGGACAGGATAGTCTTTTCAACAGTTGCTGGATATAATGGATGTCCACATGCCAAAAAATGAATCTCAATCCTTACTTCATCACATATATGAAAACTAAGTGGAAATAAATCACAGACCTAAAAATAGAATCTAAAAAGGTAGAACTTAGAAAATTTTTATGATGTTGATTTAGACAAAGATTTCTTAGGACATAAAATGCATGAAACAAAGACAAATATTGGTAAAATAAAACTTAATTAACATTAAAAACTTGCTCACCAGTAGTCGATGTTAAGAAAATCCAAAGGCAAGCCACAGAATATATTGGGTTGTTGGAAGTCACAACGTATTTTTATATGCAAAAATGTGTCAGGACTTTTCTAATGACTGATTATATGTTAAATATTCCTCTGATAAGAAATTGTATCCAGAATATATAAAGAAACTGACACTCAAGTTAAGCACATTGTCTAAGATTACACAGCTAGTTGAAATAAGAATTCAAAGGAAAGACTATCTGCCAGCAAATCCCCATGCAAATTCTTTCCACTGTGACAATCTGTCTTTATTAATAAAAATATAATTTAACATTTACTTTATACAAGTATAACAATGCAATAACTAAGGAAACATAAGTTCCAAAATTACTGTCTTTAAATGTATACACGAACAGAACAAACCACCCTGACTTTCTCAGTGTGAATCCTGGATAAAAGGCAGTATAAGTCTGTGAATGAAACCCCTTAGTAGATTTTTGTAGGGATGAAAAACTTGGGTCTTCAAGAATGAGCAGCAAATGAAGGCAGAAATGTTATGTCCTAAGAAGCTGAGACAGGAGAACACTGTTTTACATTTGGTATTTGCATGAGAAGTTTACATAGTACTTTTTTGTTAGAGAGATTTTTGCTATAAGGTACATGTGCTCACTGGAGAGACTGGGAGAGACAGAAACCGAGAAATCACCTCTGGGGCGGGGGTGGGGGTGGGTGGGCGGGGAGGGATGGCCACACAGCAATCCTTTCTCCTCCATTCTCCTCTTGGGATTTTGGGCACGCCCGCACATGTGCCTGCAGTGAGTTTTAAGCCTCCGGGTCTGGGACTCAAACTGCGGTCGCCTACATGGGAGTCCAACAATATAACCATTATGCCCTTTGCTGGTTCCAGTTCTATTTTTCTTGATCATAAATACCCCACTATTTATCTGAGGTCTTCAAGAAAGGTGGTAGCAGAACTGGAACCATAAATCAATTTTTCTTACTTCTCACTCTTAAGCAAATTGGGTGGCATTTAGTAGAAAGACCATTTTTGAAGGATGTCATTGAATTTTAGCTTTTTGAGAAAAAGCAAAATATTTTTAGAATCAATATGAACTTGTCTCTCTCATCCAGCAGTCACCAAATAAAATTGTTTCTTCTTTATAATGTATTTTGATTTTGAGAATGTACAATGGGATAGAAGTATAGAATGAATCGCCAGATGGATATGGGTTCAAATCATAGTTTTGCCCCACAAACCAGCCATGGACTTTGTGAACATTCCATTTCCTCTTTGACTCTCAGTTCCTTCTTTTATAACATGAGAGTTAAAATACAAGTTTCAGTCAGGAAGAAGTGAGATGAGTTATGCACAGTATCAGTTAATCGCCACTTAAGCTTTCAGATGTGTGTCCCGCAATACTTCCTGCTTATTTTGAAAAAGAGATAAAGCTTATTATTTGTAACCTTGCATGCAAGCTTACCTTTAAAAATTCTAACTCTGTCTCTTTTTCAGAAGCTCCCACATAGGTATTATGCAATTTGGGTAACTCTTCTTTAACATAGGATAAATCAAGTTTCTCTGTCACTCTTGCAGGCAAATAATGCTCCAGTCTAAAATAAGACACACCATGAACCTAGAAAAAAGAATGTTCTTGTAAGCAATTCTGTTTGCTTTTTGTTGGCATGAACCCCCTTTCTTCTATCTTAAAGTTTTTTCCTTGGTCAAAAGATAAGATACTTTATGTCTACCCCTCTCTCATGAGCTTTAGAGGAAATGTATCAGTTTTTCTCTGCTATTAAGGGAAGTGGGATGACTGAACTGATAAGCAAGCTTGAGGAGAATGATGTCAAGGTAGCTCAAGAGTAATGCTGGGAAGCATGCTGCTCCAGTGGACACTCTCTGGTCCCTTTCTTCCTCTTAGGCTGCTTGTATTTAGGGACATTAGGCTTTGAACAGTGATGGCTTCATAAAGTGAACTCTGTTAAGATCCATCATCATTTGGCTCCACAGGGAAGGTAGAAGATCCTTTTTTTAAAAATTATTAATTTAATTTATTGTTGTTATTTAATTTGCTATAGGGCACATGTGCTCACCAGAAAGAGAGGCAGAGGGGGAAAGTGAGAATGCATTTTGCTGCCTCTAAGACTTGAACTAAGGTCAGCAATGTAGGAGTCCAGTGCCTTATCCACCATGCCACCTGCTGACCCCAGAAGATCCCTTAAATCTATATTCAGCTAATAATTCCTGTGTCTAGTCTCTAGTAGAAGATAGGAGAAGGAGGCATAAGTGCTAAATATCCCTAAGCTCCAAAACAGGATAACTTGAAACGAATCAAAACGAAAATATCCCACATTGCATGATTTTATATAACTGATTGATATACATGGGGAACTTGGTCATTTTGAAGCACCAAACTAGCCTCATGAATCTTCATGTCTAAATATCAAACATCTCTGCCAGGTTTAGTGCTAAAAAGAAGAACACCAATACAAAAGTGGTAAGGAGAAAAAGCATAAATCCTACCTCTGGTTGATAGTCTCCATACTCAGCCTGCAGAGCCAAGGATGCCAGCAACAAGGCCGTCTCATCATCACAGTGCATCCTCTCCTCCAAGATATCTTTCCGCAGCTGGAGGTAATACTGATGACAGGTGAGAGTATGTCTGAAAAGAAAAATACACAGAAATTGAGGCTTTTGATCTTGAATCTTAGGGAGATTTTTATTATAGTCATGTACATTTAGTTTCTAAGACAGTTTATTAAAAGCCTTTTATAAGCTTTTAAGGCATAAGAATTCAATAAACTATGTTGAAGGAAATATTTCTCTTATGGAATCTTTATAATAAAGAAGACATTATCATTGAGTGAATGGTAATGAATCAAATAATTCAGTATTAGTAAGCCAAAGGGTTGAAAGAACAGGGGCCCAAAAGAACAAAAAAAACCCAGCTCTTATGTACTCACTGTATTAGACTAACATCATCCATGAAAAATTTAATTCTAAAAAACAAAGTAAAATTAACAGTGGCCTTGCTTTTTTTCTTTGGTTCTTCTTTCCATCCCTCTGGGGACACTTTGGTTAGTTTTAAGTCAGGATCAACAAAGAAATATTCATTATCTAAAATGGAATGAGGAAAACATTCAGATAAAAAAATTTAAAACAACCTTTAATGTTTTCTTCTGATGTCTTCACTTTTTGGTTAGTCTTACACAAAAAAGAACCACACAAGGATAGATCATGACTGTTGGGAAGCACAGCAGGGAACTCAGCACTGCCTATGGATGGGAGGCAACATGGCGCACTCTTTGAAGAATGGGAACTATAGGGGACCAGCAGTTAGCGTAATGGCTATGTCGCTGGACTCCCATATAGTCAATCGCGGTTTGTATCCCAGACCCGGTGGCTTAAAACTCACGCCGGGCGCATGTGCGTGCATGCCCAAGATCCCGAGAGGAGAATGGAGGAGAAGGGATTGCAGCATGACCATCCCTCCTGGGGGGTGATTTCTCGCTTTTTGTCTCTCTGTCTCTCTCCGTCTGTCTGGCAAGCGCATGCACCCTATAGCAAAAACCTCTCCAAAAAAAAAAAAAAAAAAAAAAGAAAGAATGGGAACTCTGAAGACAGACAGACCTAGATCCTACTCCTGGACACGTATGTCATTTACTATCTGCATGGCACTAAGTAAATTATTTACCTTTCTGGACCTCAATTTATTTGTCTATAAAATCAGGACAGCGCTAATTTCTGCTTTACAGGACTGCTGTGAGGATCAATGGATCAACACAATAGATATAAAACACTCAGTAAAGTATGTAATACATAGTAAACATTCAGTAAGTATTAGCTAATGTTTACTATTATTGAGCTATCAGGTGAAAGTTGGAAGAAATGACAGTCATCAGTTTATTTGTTTAAAATTTTGCCAGAGGGCACGTATGCTTGCCAGAGAGAGAAAGACAGGGAAAGTGAGAAAGCATCCCCAGCCCTCTGCAATAAGTCGTGGTTATATCACAATCCCTTCTTCTCCCTTTCTCTCTCCTTTTGGAATTTTGGGCATGAATGCACACAGGCCTGGCATGTTTTTCAAGCTACCAGATCTGGGACTCAAATTGGGCAGTGAGATCCAGCCACCTTAACCATCAGCCCATGGACTGGCTCTTATTTGTATTTTTAATATAATCATTTATCAGTAACCTACTCCAAATGAAAATAAAATATTCAATAAGATGTGTTCCGAATGTTCAAGAAATTAGTGACAACCAAAGACAGTTTAGATATCACATAGTCTGTGACCCTCATCCGTGCCTCAGCAGGAAAATATCTCAGGGAATAGGGGACACTCAGGAGATGTGGAAAGTAGAGTCCACATCTTGCATTTACTGCCTCTCAACCCGCTCCTTCCCTTTTCTTCTTGTATACGAAGGGGTTTTGGCCAAAGGTGAGAACTGTTTTAGGTGATAACTTAAAACTAATTAGACTCCAAGTGGGAGCACAGGTGAGAGCAGACGGTAAGATTACTTCCAAATGGGCAAAAAAGTATGGCTAGTCTTGAGGCCAAAGGCAGGTATGTGTGTGTTTGCGTTTGAAGGAGTTACCATAGAAATTCTGATTGATTACATATCTTTGTGTACATAGTATGACTTTGTGATGTGATAAAACATCAGTAGGTACTAACTGAAGATTTACTGGATGACCGTACAGAAAGAATGTTGAAGTAAATGTTGAAGTAAACATTTTATGATAAGAGACTATCACAGTCTTGTGGGATTTCAAGATCATTTCATCCTTCAATTGACATTTTCAGTCCTTTGTTGTCTAAGCTTTCTAAGTTAAATTATGGGGGAATTGGAAATCTGAAATGCTAAAAAGTGATTTATAAATATAATGATTTATAAAAAAAGAAATATCAGTTCCATGAGGCTTCTTGCTGCTATGGCAACTATAATGGATGGATAAATGAGGGAGGCATCTACTAAGGTTGTTCTCTGAGACCACAGGGGTTGTGAATGTCACAGAGTTCAAATGGCTAAAAGACATGTAAAATAACTAATACTTAGTCATTAACTAAAACCACTTTAAAAAGATACTGTATGATTTTAGAACTTTTAGGATAGTAAACTAATAAAGGTGATGTGGAAATTCAGAAATAGGATCCTGCTATACACTGAGATTCATATCAGAATACTAATTTTTAGAGTATATATTTATATACATTAATTCCCTATTTTATATATGCATATATTAAAATATTATAATTATGCTTATAAATATAATTACCTACTTTTTATATGTATTTATATAATGATTTATATATGTATATATGTTTTATATATATACATATATATAAAATAGACAATTAATATATATAATGGTCCTGGGCCAGCAGGTCGCATAGTGGTTAATATGTTGGACTCCCACATGGCAGTCTGAGGTTCTAGCCCCAGACTCAGTGGCTTGAAACTCATGCCAGTCACATATGTGTGTGTGTCCAAAATCCTGAGAGGAAAATGGAGAAGGAATTACGGCATGGCCATCCCCCCAGGGGGTGATTTCTTGCTTTCTGTCTCTTTGGAGAGTGCACATGCCCTATAGCAAAAATCTTTCTTAAAATTTATATGTGTGTGTACACACATACACACACACACACACACACACAAATAAAGTGATTCCTTAAATAATTAAAATCTATTTCTACATAGCCATGGCCAAAGAAAATTCTTGAAGGTCAGAACAAAAGTAACTATTAGGATGATGCATGTAGTTGGGAGAAGGGAGGGAGTTTCTAATTCACTTCTACTTCTCAATGTTGACCTGTTTGTTTAGTTCAAATTTCCCCAGATGAGGCCAGGCATGCTGGAAGGTATAGGAAGTCAGCTTGCGGCCAAGTTTTCATACTGTCCTTTCAGCTAAAAATGTGTTACCTTTGAGGGTAGCTAAAGCAAACAAATGATGCTCCACTAAGCCGATGTGGGCCACAACCATATCAAACACATCTTTACATATAGTTTTGGTGTCACAAGTGAGTTCCAGTCTCTGCCCACTCAGAAGCATGATGTTCACTTTTCTTCGGTTATCCTCATTCTTCCCTTTCTTAGCCTACAATTGAAAAAAAAAATGGTATTCACTACAATCAGTATTATAAGAATTTTACCTGGTTTTTAAAAACAAAATCACTGACATAATTTTCTAAGAGTAACACACATTGATTTTCTTACGTACAAGGATAGAGCGTGGCAAATCCAAAGATATGAAAGGTTCAATGGTCATTTTCACAAACTCAGGGCCGAAGAAATTCTGCAAATCAGATAAGTAGAATCAATAGTTTTTACTATTCTAGCTCTTTCCCTGAGGAAAAAAATATAGTAAGTTACATATAAAGCCAGCGCTTTAGAGCCAGGTGATCTAAGATAAATGTGGGACCTTTCCATGGAGAAGTGCACTGGAAATGACCTGGAACAGGAATGAAATCTTCCTTATCCTTAGTTTGAACAGATATTTTCCTCAACTTTGTTTTTCAAATATCATGCTTTGTTTTACATTGTTTAATAGAGTTTTCATGATTTTGACTCCAGTTATATTCAGACTCTCAAAAAGAAGTGGTCTTTTTAAAAAAATTTTCTACATTTTTATCTTATTTTTTTACATTATGATTTCTAATTTACATCTATTTGATGTATAGTTTTGTAAGGTACAATATTTTTTATAACTTTATTTATTTAATTAATTTATATATTTTAATTTGACCAGAGAGGGGGACAGAGAGAAAGAGAAAGTGAGAAAGCAAGTCACCAGGTCCGGGACTTGAACTGCGGTCATCCATGTGGGAGTCCAGCACCCTTAACCACCATGCCACCTGCTAGCCCCTGGTATTTTTCTTTAAAGCATTCATTCAGGGTATAGTAATAAAATCAAAGATATTCACACATTTATCTTGAACACTGAACATTACATTATGTTGTGTACATTTGATAATAGTTTTATTTGTTTTCTTAATATGTATTAAATAGTCCGTAGTTTAAACTCTGTTACACACTGTCAATCTTTCCCTCATTTACATGCTTTCTTGTGAATATTCAAGTTTTCTTCCAAACTACTCCCAACCCCAGTCCAGGAAGCTTTGTTTACTGTTGCCATTTCTATGCTTTTGAGTCTTTCTGTTTCCTACATAGTGTGGACATTTGGTATATGTTAGGCAGAAACATATAGTATTTGTTTTGCACAGTCTGGCTTATTTCACTTGGCCTTATATTTTCTAGGTTCATACACTTTGCGTCAATACAAATACACTTTGCATCAAGCTCATATTTTAATGCTGCTAATGTGTGAAGTGATTGATCATAATCTTGTTTTAAAGAGTGACATTCACTCTAAAATAGATCATAAAAGACATCTACTTGTGAGTACCATACATATGTATATATACACACGTAAACATTTGTAATCATGTTCTTGGAACCTTGTGACACTGTACTTTTTTTAAACCTAGTCATTATTCAAGGCAAGTGCTTTTTTTTCTTTTATAAATTTTCAGAGGGCATATGTACTTGCCAAAGAAAGGGAGAAAAGGAGAGGGAGAAAGCAGTTCCCAATGGGGTTTGGTCATGCCACAATTCCTGTCCTATATTTTTCCATCTCATTGGGATATGGGGTACGCATGTACAAACACCTGGAATATTTTTCAAGTCACCAAGGTGGGACTCAAACTGTGGTCAGCCATGTGGGATGTGGCTCTCATAATAACTGGGCTACAGGGCCAATCCAACCCTGTACGTTTTTTGTTTTAAATGGTGACAACTAAAGACAGTTTAGATATCACATAGTCTGTGACCCTCATCGATGCCCCCAACAGGAAAATATCTCAGGAAATAGGGCACAATTCAAGAGATGTGGAAAGTAGAGTCTACATCCTGCATTTACCGCTTCTCAACCTGCTCTTTCCCTTTTCTTCTTGTATATGAAGGGGTTTTAGCCAAAGGTGAGAGCAGCTTTAGGCAATAACTTAAAGCAAGTTAGACTCTAAGTAGGAGCACAGTTGAGAGCAGACTAAAAGATTAATTCCAAACAGGCAAAAAGTAGGATAAAAGCAGGGCTAATCTTGAGGCTAAAGGCAGGTGTTGTGTGTGTGTGTGTGTGTGCGTGTGTGTGTGTGTGTGTGTTTGAAATGGTGACCAGAGTTTTGTTTTTATTGGTTTCTTCTTTGCATTTGGTTGAATAGTTCATTTGGTTCTTGGCATGGGAATTCTATTAAATTAACTGAGTGTAACATGTGATAGATACCTTTTAGTAAAACTATAACGTTAAAGGTTTGTTAATAGTCAACGAACCAGTAGAACACAATTTAAAGAAGAACATAAATAGAATAGAGAAAAATGAAAAGGGTCTGACATGGAAATACAGAAACTAATAAAGAACAACTACGGCAACAGGGCATGAGCAAGTTAAAATGTGTCTGCATCAAAAAGAAAATAGGAAAAATAAATAAAACAAATAAAATTCATGGTTTTGGGGGAAAAAAGTGAATTCAACCATGAAACTGTTTCTCCTAATACCACTACTCTTTTCTTAGCCTCAAACATAGAGCTTCCTGCTCTTTTCAGACAAAACCACTGTGGTCCCATGATGATCCGCAGTTCCAATTCTGTAACCACTGAAGTGAAGGAATGGTTGCTTTGAAGGCCTGTCTGTAGTGATGTGTCTAAACATGGTGCAGAGGTGATTGGATCACACGTGGCCTACTGTGGTTCAAATCTCTGCCCAGTGGTAACATGCCTGGGGTGTGAGTGCATGTACTCAGGATGGAGAAATGGGGGAAAAAGGATTGTTCATGATCAGGCCTTGTTAAAAAGTGATTTCTCCCTCTCCCTCTGGCACATGCCCATGCTCTCTGAAATTAAAAAAGAAAAAAGAAAAAGAAAGAAAAAGAAAAGGAAGAAGGAAAGAGAAAGAGAAACATTTGCTTTGAAATGGCCAGATATTGACTCCCTAAAAAGGAAATGTACGTTTTCAGTGAGATGACACAAAATAGCAGCACACTGTAAAGGCATGAATATCTGATGAGTCACAGAGAAACCAAAGACAAAAAGGTGTGTGTGTGTGTGTGATCTTTATGCCAGTTACTGAATTATCATATTGAAAAACCACACTATATTTTGTAGGACATCCTGACTATTGCTTAATTTTGATATAGGTATTGCTTATAATGATAAATATATCATGATAAAACTATAAATAATTAAAAGCTTATTTAGTTTCCTTTTAGTTTAGAATAAATTCATTTATATTTTATTGAATCTAATAACTTTAAAATTAGAGAACGTCTTATAAATTACAACCCAGTTCCACTTTTTAAAAATTAGTTCAATGAGGGCCAGTAGGTGGCATGGATGTTAGGCGCTGGATCTCTTGTAAACAGCGGTAACAGCATATTAGAAATGTTTCATTTATTTACTTTATTCATGATAGATCATGCGCATTCCCGCATAACAATGAGAGAGAGAGAGAGAGAGAAAGAGAGGCGTTCCCTCCACAGGGTCTGGTCACATCTCAGTGCCTGCCTCAGTTTGTTGGCTCTTGAGCCATCAAGCAAGCAGTTTAACACATCGTCCAAGTTGACCGAGATGAGGATTCAAACCATGGTCACCATATAGGATTCACCCTCTCTTGAACAGCACATTACCATTATGCCACGGAAATGGCCCAAATTAAAAACATTGTAAATGCTCAATAACTGGCGATTAATTGATGAAATTAGAGTACACTGTAAAGACACATAGTGGTGGGTATTTTATAGCCCCTAGTGGTAATATTATAGAAAGTGTAAAATACTCAATGCTTTTTTTTTTTTTTTTTTTTTAGGTTTTTGTCATAGGCATGTGCGCTCACCAGAATGAAGAGAGACAGAGAGGTACAGAGAGAGGGAAGGTAAGAAACCACCCTCCAGCGGGGATACCATACCACAATCCTCTCTTCCATTCTCCTCTTGGGACTCTGGGCACACATGCACATGTACCTAGAATGTTTTCCAGCGGCCTTAACCTCCATGCCACCTGCTGGCCCATAATGTTCAACATATTTTACATGAGAAAAGAAGATTATGTTCATTTTGAGCTTATTATTTTTAAAATATATTTACAGTCATACATTGAAAGAAAAATATACCAAGTAGAAGAAAATAAACATTAAGAAAATCCAGTAGATATATAAGATGAAGATTTGTCCTTCCTGTCTTTGGATATTGTAAAGTAAAGATCTGATGTTTGAAGCTAATGCAGTTATTTTTTTTTTTACTTTAAAGAAAATCATTGCCAAAATTCTGAGAATGTCAGAGAAGAAATATGGAACGCACTTGATAACATTCTTGAACTTCTGAACCAACCTTGAACTCTATCTCTGGTCTTCTCAATTTTTAGGATAATACATTTCTTAATATTAAAAAATAATCCTCCATAATACTGAATAAAGCCAGTTGATTTCAGAGATCATGAATATATTTTTAAATGCATAGTTAAGATACTCTAAATCCATCTAATATCATTTTAAAAACAAAATAATAAATACAGCTAAATACTCATTTTAATATAAACCAACAGACTATTTAACCCAATGGAAACTAATATGGGATTTCAATTTTATCTATAGGCAACTTAAGTGTATCTATAGCAATTTTTTAAGGTACTCTGAGAGTTTCCTGTGAGGGTAAGTTTAGATGTAGTAACTTGAGAATCAACTTACCCTCAGTTTTCTCTGGGTCATGGCTGTTTCTAGGGCAATTTCTCTTAATGGATCTCTGGTAATGTCGAGCATGGAAGCTTTGATTGTGTCTCCTGGATAGAGGCTTAACCGAGACTGTCTAAGGGCCATTCTGGCTTGCAGCTGCATCATTTCTTCTTCTTGCCGTTTTAGCATGATCTCTTGATTAATTAAGTTGCCTTCAAGGGGTGTTTCATATTGTCTGCTACCCAGAAAAGGGGAGAAGAGAAGGGTTGGGAAGAAAACAACTGTTAAGTAAGGTATCAAGAATTTAAACAAATTTTATTTTCTCATCTCAGAAGGATACTTGAATTACACAATGTGGTATAATAAGAAATACACACACATACACACACATATAATTGATCTTTGTCCCTGGATCCTGACAAAGAGACTTAAAATCCTTGCTTTACTCTCCGGAAGCTGAGTAATAGGGGTGACAGAAGAACCTTTTGTTCTAATATTTGGCCTTTGACCCTGATTCCTGACACAGAGCTCCTAAATCCCTTGGAATTTCCTGGGTTATAGGAGTCTCTTTTGTTCTGAGGAAACTCTTGGTGGGACCCTAAATAGCTTCAGGTGGAGGCAAGACGCCAGCAAAACCTAAGCTTGATTAGAAGCCTAAAACTTTCAGGCCTTTCCCCCTACCTCTGGAGAAGGATGAGGGGCTGGAGACTGAGTTAACAGTTGATCATGCATGTGTAATGAAAGCTCCATAAACGTCCGTGTATGAAAATATCCTGGCCTCTTTGTCTGCTATTCGTCTCTGTCCTTTATAATATTTGGTCAACTGTTCACCTGTATTCTCTGTAATACACTTGTAAAATTTAAGCCAAGTGCTTTCCTAAATCCTGTAAACCATTCTATCAAATTATCAAGCCCAAGAAGGGGATTGTGGGAATCCTAAATCTGTAGCTGGCTGGTCACAAGTACTAGAGGCCCAGTACTTACAACTGGCCTCTGAAGTGGGGCAGAGGGACTGAGCCCTTAACCTGGGCGATCTGATGCTATCTCCAAGTAGTGAGTGTCACCATTGAATTAAATTGTAAGACACTTGGCTAATGTCCGAAGAGTGGAT
Source organism: Tupaia tana (assembly GCA_026018925.1). Taxonomy (NCBI): domain Eukaryota; kingdom Metazoa; phylum Chordata; class Mammalia; order Scandentia; family Tupaiidae; genus Tupaia; species Tupaia tana. Next base: position 19,133,139 of record JAKSZU010000017.1, read on the forward strand.
AACTAGCTGTTGATGTGAGGAAAAATCCTATGTGTTTGGTGTCGGAGTGCTCTGTGAAGAGAAAGATCACACTGCACGGTAACATTCTCTTACACTTTTACTGTACTGCCATAAGGCTGTCCTATTTTTAGTAGGTAGGTCTGCATCTCCCAACTCTTCTCTGAACGTTCCAGCACTCTCGGAAGACTGCTTCCGCTATATAGTTCTCCCAGACAGAGGCTATGTCATTCTCACAGGTCTGTACTATTGGACCTTGGAGGTGAGACAAAAGATATCTCTTCAGTTCTCATTCCAGCTTTCAGACCAGTGTTGACTCTCCTTCAGTAATTCCCGACTCCATCCCAGTATATGCCACAAACTATAACATCCACTACTCAGCTTTGTTCCAGATATTCACTGACTTACTGGCCACTTCCTCTTACTAATTAAAGATTTAAGTGTCTGACTCAGTCTTTTCCTCTACTCCTACTCCTGTCAGCATTCATGAGGTGATACATAAACTGAAGAGTCTTTTAATAATACTGACCTCCTCCCCAACTCAGCCCATAGCTTACTCCTACATTCATGCTGGTTATTAACAAGAACCAGGCCATCACCATAACTTCCCATTTTATCCTCTCATACTCTGTATAATCTCCTATAATTTTCTGGCTCACTCCTTCTATTACTCTTCTTCAGTGACTCTATCAAAAGTTTTAATTCATTGATCTTTCCATGTTCTCTCTGGCTTTTACTCTTTTCTTGATCTGATATTACACAGATTCTAAGGTCATCACTAAAATCATCCCTTCATATTATAATCACAACTCTCATGAAACTATAGAACCATACTGACTGATCTCACTGGGCTCTCAGCAGTGCCTGAAGAATCATTTTGAGAACTATTTTACATTTTATTTCTTTTTTTCTCTTTTCTTCTTTCCTCAACTGTTGCCCTCTCCTCACTTTTCTTAGTGATATGAAAAGTAATCAGGAACTAACTTCTTTATTCCTTCCCCACCACATTTTCCAAATCTATATCCAAATGGTCTCCTTCTCTCCTGTGACAATGGATAAATCCTCTGTACTCTTCTATAGTACCAAAACCTTCACTGGGCATCTCTCTTCCCTGTAATTATCATCAATAATCTCATAAACTAGGTTCTTCTCATTAGTATACAAATATGCTATACTATTTCCAACTATGAAAAACAACAGACTCCTCCTTTGAGTTCCACATCCCCCTTTAGATTCTACCCCATCTTTCTACTGCTATCTGTTAGAATAAATCTCTTCAAAATTGCCATTTAAACTTTATCTTCTTGGATTATCTCCATAGCCTAGTGGTTTGGTGAGCTAGACTTCATATGGTCAACAATCCCAAAAGGATGGAGAACTAGAGAAAAAGGGATTAATATCAGTGTGACTGTGTAATAGTAGATCTTGTAATTCCTCTAACATGCAACCATCTCCCATATCTTTGAGCCTCTGTACTTGCTGTTTTTTTTTTTTTTTTTTTTTTTTTTTGGGGGTCTGGAACATTCTTTCTGCATACTTGACTCTCGTACCTCAGTTTTCTTTTCAAAGTCACTGCTTGAAGAATACCCTCACTGATCACTCTGCCCATGTAAACTACAATGTAAACATCACATCCCTGCATTCCTATCCCCTTAGCCTGATTTATTTTTCTTCAAAGCACTATCGCTATAGAATAGAGCATTACTGGATTTTTATGGTTTACTGGTGATCTCTCATCTCTAGAAAGTCTTAGAGGAACTTTTACTGTGTTGTTTATAACTCCCTCTGCAGTATTTAAAAGTATTTAACACACGGTAGGTGCTCAATTATTTGTTAAGTGACTGACTGAATATAGTTTTATGGCTCACTCTCACTTAATGGGGAATCAAGGACAAAAATAACAATTTGAATCTAAGCATCATAACTCAAACCTGCTATTCTCAAATTTACTAGTCTTCTTACTCAAATTATTTTACATCAGGGCTACTAACAGGTAGCAGAAATAATGATTATTTTTCCCAATACAGTATCTGTTAGAAATTTCTACAAGGATTAAAAGGTTTGAGAACAAATAATAACAAAAACAAGCAAGAAATCCAGAAAATCTGTATCATCGAGGCATGAATGGAAAGATTGTCTGGAGTCGGAAGAAAGTTACCTCCACAAGCAGAGAAGGCAGTGGGGTTGTACTATGCATAAACTGCACTTCAAAAGCTAACACATAAAAGGGCTTAGAGATACTTTTTGGAAACAGCTTTGAATACCCTTTTTGGTCACTGAAAGACACTTTTGATAGCAGAGAATATAAAAATTACTCATTCTGTGGCAACTGACTCATACTTTCCTGTTAATCTCCCCCCACTCCCTATGATACAAATCAATAGTACTGTCTGGGTCTGTTTTGCCATTTCATTGTAGCTAAAGGGAATGGAAATTTTTTAAAGAAGCATGCAACATGTACAAATATAGCACTATTTATAACTCTCACAGATATGTGACCTAAAGGACAAAGCAGGACTCCAGATTGGGCACTAACATGTTAGGATATCATCAAGAACTTTTGTACATATTCAGAAAATCCTGCACTTGAATAAGGAATTTAGACAGTGTTTTAATGGACAGAAAAATAATGGGATTAGTTAAAAGAAATAGAGTAGAGCAACTTACATTAGATGACACATTCACACACCTAAAAATTGACTTCTGCTTAAAATATTTTCTTTCATCTAGTCCCATATCTAACTCAGATGTGATGAATACTACATGGAATGAGTTTTTTCTCTCTTTTTTTTTTATAAAAAAAGAATTATTTTATTTAACTTCATTTATTTATTATTAATTTGACCAGAGAGGGACAGAGTGAGAGAGTGAGAAAGCAAGCCACCAGGTCCAGGACTCGAACCATGGTCAGCCATGTGGGAGTCCATGCCCTTAGCCACCATGCCACCCTCCAACTTCCCTGGAATGAGTTTTTTTTCTCACCATGAAACAAAGAATAGTTTATCCCTAAAACATAAGCTAAGGTGGTTTTAATGCTAATGTTTTATTAAAGTAAAAAATCTAAAAATAGTCAAAATTAAAATTATTTTATAATCTTGACACTTACAGGGTTTCTTATTAAGAAAGTTGAAACATGGGACCAGCAGTTAGTGTAATGGCTATGTCGCTGGACTCCCACGTAGTTGACCGCGGTTCGTGTCCCGGACCCAGTGGCTTAAAAGTCACACCGGGCGCCTGTGCGTGCGTGCTCAAGATCCCGAGAGGAGAATGGAGGAGAAGGGATTGCGGCGTGGCCATCCTCCCCGGGGGGTGATTTCTCGCTTTCTGTCTCTCTGTCTCTCTCTGTCTGTCTGGCGAGTGCACGCGCCCTATAGCAAAAAAGAAAAAAAAAGAAAGTTGAAACAAGGGAAATAAAATGATTTAATTTTATTTGAAGAAATATGTCTATAAAACCAAATTAACCGTAATTCAAATATTAACATGTAATCCCAATAATTCTTCTAGTTGTGGGACCAGCAGTTAGTGTAATGGCTATGTCGGTGAATTCCCATGTGGTCGACCACAGTTTGAGTCCCGGACCTGATGGCTTAAACTCACGCCAGGTGCGTGTGCGTGCGTGCCCAAGATCCCAAGGAGAATGGAGGAGAAGGGACTGCGGTGTGGTCATTCCCCCTGGGGGGTGATTTCTGTTTCTGTCTCTCTGTCTCTGTCTTTCTGGTGAGCACATGTGCCCTGTAGCAAAAACCTCTGCCTCCCCCCAAAAAAAAAAATTCTTCTAGTTGTTATCTCTATCCTCCCCTCGATTAACCCAGAGGGGCATAATATTAAGTATTCATAGTTTATTTTTCCCCCAAATTAGATCTATAGGAAAGACTGACTAAATTCTCTCTCAATTCATTATCAAGCTTAGTCCAATTCAATATTGGCTTCTGTTCATCCTTAAAAGCTTTTGCTTTAAGAAAATTGTGTAATATTGAGCACAGATCTGTCTTTGTCTCTTACCTTTTTGTTAAAAACTTTTAAAATGGGGCCACCACAAGACAATATTGATATAAGAATTTAATAAAAGTTGAACATTAATCAATGGATAATAAATCAATGTATTTAACCACTTAGACTAGAAACTGTGAATAAATTGTTTTAATCACATGGCCAGAGCTACATGGTCTATTAACAGTTTACAGGTATAAAACAGTAGCTGGCAGAATTAATTAGGTAAGTTTTAGGGCAAGTTTTTATTAATTTAAAAATTATTCTGCTATATTGTTGATACTTGAACTGAACAAACTGACATACTGAACTTAAAAGGTTTCCCTGCTTTGAAAGTAAATTCTGAAGCAATCTCTAGTTCCTTAATACTATATTGCAATTTGAAATTAATGCTCAGCATTAATTACATATTTAGTTCACCTAAGAACACATACCTTGCATACCCAATGAGGATACACATTAACACATTCACTATTAAGTTGACACCTTTTAGTTTAAACTAAATAAATACACAGCTAGAATACTACCATCCTAAGCCTAGCACAAAAATAATACTAACACCTTATAAGAAATTTGCTGAGTATTTCAGTATAAATAAATCTCTAAACAGCCCAAATTGAGCTTTTAAAAAAATACTAAATAAACTCTTTTAAGCCAGGAAAGATCCAGTAAATAATTAACTTCTTATATAACAGGTTACTTAGTACTAACCTACTTATTATTCATTCAACAAATAAACTCTGAAAGTCCACTGGTTGAACCTGTTCCAAACCTTTAAAAAAGATTATTCTTTCAGAAATCAAGGTTTACTGTCTTCTCACAGATTTTTAATGCTTCCCCCCTTCCTGATCATTAAATTATTTTATATTCAAAGTGATAACTTTAAAAAATCAAGTATAAAATATAAATAATCAGAGCTGTCATATTTCAAAAGATTCTAATACTAATATACTGGATGAATTTCTGAGAACTTAAAAAGGAGAGAAGCTAAATGAAATGAAGAACTCTACTTGACTCTAATAAGTGGAAAAAAAATACCTGTCACTGGAAATATATCGTAACTACTTTTTCACATGACATACCTTGGTCTCTGTGACTGGCCTTGACTTTCATCTACACCGAGGAGACCACTGCTGGATTCAAATCTTTTTGAAGCTTCACTTCTTCTGACTAACAAAATGAAAAAGGAATAATGACTCAGATAATAAAAATATGAAAGTAATATTATTTAAAATCCAAGCATTTAGCAGGCATATAGGATAATTTTTACAAGTTATATTCATACAAACAACCTGTTATTAAACTCGTTTGGGTGAAGTCATGTTATTTTTAAAGACAATGTATTATTATCTTTATGATGAAAATGGTTACATGGGGCTGGCAGGTGGCATGGTGGTTAAGGATGCTGGACTCCCACATGGCCCACTGTGGTTTGAGTCCTGGACCTAGCAGCTTGCTTTCCCACTTTCCCTTTCTCTCTCTCTCTCTTGCTCTGTCCCTTTGTGGTCAAATTTTTTAAAAAAATTAAATAAAATAATTCTTAAAAAAATAAGAATAAAATAACAATGTTACATCATTGTTTGATGCAACTGCTAGAGTTCTTATAATACTACCAAAATAAGTAACCAGAATTTTTTTACAATTTAAAAATTTTATATGGAATTACTTTTGCCAACTTAGATTTCAATACTACTAGAAAAGAATCATCATAGTTTCTTAAAAGTAGTATGCTGCATGTTTAGAAGCCTCTCACCTTGTCTGAAATCTGATTCAGAGGAAATAATAGATGGACTTTCACTGGAGGTATTAAAAATATCACTGTGGTATGTTTTGTATCTTCGAACTGGTTCTAAAAGGATTAAAACAAAAACATTAGAAAGCAACTCACTATTCTACACAAATAAAATAAAATAAAATAAAATCTAATGTTTATCTTGTGGGACAAGAACGTTTCATACATTGCTTTAAATTGACCAATTGCTGGACTACATTCAAACATTGTGGTTCCAGTTTTCAAGTCATTGACATCTGGCTGACAGCATGTATTCTGCAGCCAGACTTCCTGAGTCTGAATCTTAACTCCATCACTTGTGGATTTAAACTCCCAAGAATTCTTTTTTTTTTTTTTAGCTAAACAAGGAGACATAATAATAACTCACATCTCATATTGTTGTTGTAAGCATTAAATTAATTAACATATACAAAACTCTTAGAATGGAGTAGATATTATATAAACATTATCTTTTTTTATTTTTAGAGAGAGAGCTTTTTGCTACAGGGGGCGAGTGCTCGCCAGAGAGAAAGAGACAGAAAGTGAGAAATTATCCCCCATGGGTAATGGCCAATCTGTAATCTCTTCTCCTTTCTCCTCTCGGGATTTTGGGAACACACACACCAGCGTCCAGTGTAAGCTGTCAGGTCTGGGACTCAAACCACGGTTGACTATGTGGGAGTCCAGCAATATAACCATTATGTCATATAAACATCATCTCTAACAAGACATTTCTGAATGCTTATATGTATAATTCTCTGTTGTGTACTACGAGGAATAGAAAAATCCTAAGACACAATCCTAAAGAATTTAAAATATAAAAAATAAGACAAGTATACAAATCCTTAATTCAAGATTGGACGTCTAGTTCCACCAGAATGAAATTACAAACATTGAGCGGGGAGGTCATGTGTACGTGTGTGAAGTTACGCCTTGTCTGAGGAGGCAAAGCCCAGGGACAAGCGTGGACTAAAATTTAAATCCCATCCTCTGAATATTTCTGGCTCATCACCTCTTTTTCAACCCATTGTCCCGATCCTCAAGTGCTATTTATCCTATTTCTGGACTATTGCTGTCTCCTAAACTCCTTTCTGCAGCCTTGCTCTTCACATATAAAAACTCCTATTACAGAGAATGAACTTCCCAGAAATGAAAATCTGAGCATGCCTTATATTTATTTTTTTAAGAATTATTTATTTAATTTTATTTATTCATTCATTTATTTTAATTTGACCAGAGAGATACAGAGGGAGGGAGAGGAGGAAGAGAGAGGGAAAGTGGGAAAGCAAGCCACCATGTTCAGGACGCGAACCGTGGTTGGCCCTGTGGGAGTGCCCGGCACTTTAACCACCATGTCACCTACTGGTTCATATTTCTTAAATTCTTTCAAACTAGAGTCTTCAAGATACAGTTAAAACTCTTTACCTTGGTTTTCAAAGTCTTTCATAACCTGGTCCATACTCATATTTCTAGCAGGGCTTTTATTTTGAAGTTACAGATTCATTTGTCAAAATGGGCTAAGAAATATATACCTCCCTATTCTTGTCACCCACAACTTATAAATACAAAAATATTTAAACATAAATTAAAAGACTTGGTTCAGATCTCATCATCCATTTCCCCAAATTCTGCACTTGCATTACTGAATCCAAAGATAAAAACCAAAAGTATATAAACTTTCTGATTCCTTCCTAAAAGATACTTTCTCTGCTGAAAATGTTGTTTCCCCCTTTTCTTTGCCTAAATATATTTTTCCCTTTAAGAGAAACCTCACCTTCTATGCAAAAGCTTTTACAAGCACCTAATGACTGAGTTGGACATTGCTTCTCTCATTTTCGTAAGTCTTTTTGTTTAACTAATTGCAGCAATTGTTTCTTAAAAAATTTTTATTTATTCATTCATTCATTCATTTTAATCTGACCCGAGAGAGACAGAGAGAGAGAGAGAGAGAGAGAGAGAGAGAAGAGAGAGAGAGAAGGAAAGTGAGAAAGCAAACCGCCAGGACCAGGACTCGAAACATGGTTGGCCATGTGGGAGTGTCCAGTGCCTTAACCACCACGCCACCTGCTGGTCCCCCTTTTTAAAAATTTTTATTTATTCATTCATTTATTTTAATTTGACCAGAGAGAGTAGCAATTCTCTTTTCCTTTTTCTTTCTTTTTTTTTTGAGAGGTTTTTGCTATAGGGCACGTGCGCTCGCCAGACAGACAGAAAGAGACAGAGAGACAGAAAGCGAGAAATCACCCTCCAGGGGGGATGGCCACGCTGCAATCCCTTCTCCTTCATTCTCCTCTCGGGATCTTGGGCATGCACACACACACGCCCGGTGTGAGTTTTAAGCCACCAGGTCCGGGACACGAATCATGGCCAACTACGTGGGAGTCCAGCAACATAGCCATTACGCTAACTACTGGTCCCGGCAATTCTCTTTTGACTTGCTTCCCCTACCTAAATGATGAGCTCTCTGCTACAAAGGGTTTTGTCTGTTTTAGATGGATAGCACCTGTAGTATTTAGCAAGTACCTGGTGTAGAGCACGCACAATAAAAATATTTTCCGAGCCCATAAATGAATGTAAATGTCACATAAAAGTCACTGATAACCTTTTAGAGCATGCTTTTCATGACACAAAAAGATCAGGAGCCAAATCAGTGAGGATTTTTTAAAAACTAGATGGTTAAACTGTAAGAAAATTAGTATATACTTCTTTTAAGAAGTTTGAGGATTTGGGGAAAAAGATTAAAAAATAGAGTTATTGGAATCCTTTTGGCTCAGTAGACTGTTAGACAGCAAATAACAAGCCTGCTGAGGAGGTGAGTTTGAAGTTACAAATGGTAGTGGGGAAAACTGATGGAAAAAATGTGTCGAAGAAAAGAGACTGGAAAAAAGCACAGGTGGCTAGTTTGGGGAACAGTAAAACCTTTTCTTCTGAAGAGGAATAAGTGATGTACAGGGGAAAGTTTGAAAACACAGAGGAAATCTCAAGATACTCATATCTGAAAATTGCCTGGAAGTAAAAATGAATCACTTCCCGGGAGCCTGTCTGGCTGGAGCTTAGGAAGAGTAAAGGAATTCTGCTGTGAAGAACATCACAGGGGTCAGCAAAAAACATATGAAAGCTTTCATGTAGCCATGAGGATTTTCCTTAAGCTAGGATGCATAAATTTTAGTGGAATTGACCAAAATTGCTTTGTGGCCTTTTCTTGACACCAGAGAAAGTAGACCACGGGAAATACCTAGAATTGAGGAGCGACGTGGGATGTACAGCTGCAGATAATCAAGGTAGGTAATGCATTCTGTTTTAGTAGTCTGCAGCTTGAAGACAAGAACTTTATGGAATGAATTATTTTCCTGCGCTAGAAGGTGTTCAATAGAAGTTCTTATAAGAAAAAGAAATAAAATAGTTAAGTGACACCATATGACCCAGGGGGTGACGGGCTAGGACTGAGAGGTCATGCTGAGAAAACGATTTAAATGAATGGGAGAGATGAGATAGATGGCTGGCCATGGGCTTGCCGGAGAACCAGGCATAGTACAGCAGAATCTCCAGCTTTGTGTGTAATGAACATAAAAAGCAAGTAATGCTATCATTAGTGGAAAGATTTTTAGAACTGAAAACCAAAGTCTTTACCAGTACTTTTATTTATTTATTTATTTCTAAATGATTGCATTCTACTGCAGAGAAGTCTCATGGCAAAATAAAGAACTTAAAAAATACTCTGGTTGGGGCTGGCAGGTGGTATGATGGTTAAGGGTGCTGGACTCCCACAGATCAACTGCAGTTCGAGTCCCGGATCTTGTGGCATGCTTTCTCACACTTTCCCTCTGCCCCCTCTCTCTCACTCTGTCCCTCTCTGGTCAAATTTAAATGGAAAAATAAATAAGGTTAAATAAAATAATTCTTAAAAAAATACTCTGTTTTACTATAAATAAGATCTGAGGAGCGTAAAAGACTGAAAACAATCCCACTGATGGCACTTTAAATTTAATGAACATAGTACATTATACACAAGCTAAGTAGTTTCTTAGGAAGAACTGCTGTTTTCAAGGGATGCCAAAATTTCTTAGTTTTATCGTTACAGAACTCTCATGCTAAATTTTTGAGGAGCTTTTCTAAGGACACGCAACCAAACTAGAAACCTGGAATTGCAACATACAGGACAGTAAAACCAAAGCTAATGAGAAGACCCAAATATAAAGAGAGAGTAAGCTTTCAAAGATTTTTAGGTTTTTGCTATAAGGCGACTACGCTCGCTGGAAAGAAACAGAGAAAGGGAAAGAGAAATCAACACCAACACCACCCCTCCCTGGGGGGGAGGATGGCCATGCCACAATCCCTTCTCCTTCATTCTCCTCTCAAGATTTTGCAAGCAAGTGCATATGATAGGTGTAATTTTCAAGTCGTTTTTCCTAGGACTCTAATTGCAGTGGGCCATGTGGGAGTTCAGTACCTTAACCACCCTGCCATCTGCTGGCCCTGAGACAGTAAAATTTTAATACTTTACAAAGAAATGTAGAAGTCTCTCTCTCTCACAAACACACACATACACCGTAGAAAATCAATAAGCCTATTCAGTAAACTGAGGGGAGAACTTTCAGGCTCTCGGATGTCATACCCTGCAATAACAATTTCATACTTCATATTAAGCAATAAATGAATTTACTGTTTCATAACTATTTTTTCAAAGTGGCTTGAGACTGTGTCAGTTTTCATCTGAATTTCCGTTCTCTGGTGGTGCTTTAACATTGTTCTTATATTGTCTCATGTGTCCATGTTTCATCTCTCTTACTAGCCTCTGTTTTGTTCTCTTGTTTCTTCCGTTTACTTGGACATCAGCAAGTAAACTTTTAAATATCTGGGTTCCTTCTCTGAGACAAATAAATACAACTTCAACCAACCTCTCTTAAAAATTTATAATGAATCGTCTTCCTTTGATGAACTATTGGTCTGTAAATGTTGTTGGTGTCACAGCGAGGGGAAGGAAGGCATTACCTGATGATGTTTTACACCTTGTTAGTAACAGTAACAGAGCACGGGCACTCCAGAAACAGAACTGGATGACCACCAGGGGGCAGGGAAACTTTCTGTTCTCCCAAGGCTGGGGAGGGGTATCTATGTTAATTGAAGTTGTAGGATTCTTTTTCATAAACTTGTTGTATTTTGGAGTATATGTTTTAAAATGTTGCTAGCTACATTCCTTTCATGTCATGGCATGACAGATCTAACTAGATTAAAATTCCCAAGCAATATTTACTACTCAGTCAAGCTTACAAAAAGGTTATAATCAGATTAAAGTTCTCAGCCAAAATTTAGTATTCAGTCATGCTTCCAAGAAAGGTTAGCTTTATTAGCACAGGCTTTCTGTGTCTGAATTAAACAAGAACTTAATGGTTTCAGAAATTATCAAGTTAAGTGTCTTTACCAGAACATTTTGCAATGGTACACATGGACAGGCCCATTTTTCACAATAATAGATTATTTAGGTAGGAACATTTCTTGGCTCTCTGAGATGACCTACAAAAAGATAGCCAGTAACTAACCACATAGAAGAGGGTTTTTTTCTGTTTTGGTCTACAGAAGAAGAGTAATACCTAATTTGCAATGAGGTATCCTAACATTATACACAATTCTTTCTGGAGGATCCAGGCACCACAAATTGATTTCTTTCTATATTTGAGTATATAAGGCTAGCATATTAGATTAAGCCCAGATTCCCAAAATATGGTATTAATCAGGTGATTATTAAAAAACTGTTAAGAAAACTTCCAAACAGACACAAACACAGAGAGGACGATAAATCCTCATGTATCGAATTCTCAGTATCAACAACTTGGTAACTGTTATTTTAGCTACAAAGTGTCAATCTGCCTTTTTTTTTTTTTTTTTTTGCCCTTTTCAACCAAAAAGAAGCACCTACCTACAAATTTATAGAATCTTACAAAGTTTCCTGAATGCCAAAACTCTTGAATTATGTGCAATGAACCTATTAGGAATATTCAAATAATTTAAAAAATAAAATCCATACTTGACCATCTTCACTGCAATGTTATAATTTTAAGAGCAAAAATTCTAAGCTATCATTTTCATAATTGCAGACCTGAATTATTTCCCTTTTCTGGTATAAAAGTAGTCTTAATATCTGTTGGTTTGAAGATTTATTTTCTCTGCTAAATGACTGCATATCTAAATGAAGCATACCATGTACAAGTCAGCGTACTACGGTCCATGTAGAGCCACAATTATTTCTCATCTCACTAGACAATTTCCTCCTTTTTGACTTTCTCAGAGTACTGAGTTCTCAGATGCAGAAAATAAATTGCAGTGTTAAAAATACTAATGAGTATGAAAGACCAAACAGGAGGGTAAAATCAGCCCAGACACATGCCACCAAAAAAAAAAAGGCATGAAATTGGATGTGCGTGAATATATGCATACAAACACAAAACACATTCTTTCGACAGCAACAAAAACTTTTGTAGACTAGTCATAAGAGAACAAAAAGAATGAGAGCAAAAGAAGAATAGCTTGGGGCCAGCAGGTGGCATAGTGACTAAGGGTGCTGGACTCCCACATGGCCGACCAAGGTTCAAGTCCTGGACATGGTGACTTGCTTTCTCATTTTTCCTCTCTCTCTGTGTCTCTCTGATGAAATTGGAAAACAGTAACAATAAATAAAGTTAAAATAAAAATTAAAAAAAAAAGAAGAGTAGCTTAAAGAATTAAGATTTGGGACCTGTCCTACAGTGCAGAAGTTTACTACTGTGCATAGAAAGCCGGATCCCACATGGCTGATTATGATGCAAACCCTCATCATGGTGGCTTGAGAAACATGCTAGGAACATGTGTGTCTATGTCCCAAATTCTGACAAGTTGGAGAAACAAAGGAAAAAGGATTGTAGTGTAACCGTCTCCCATTTTCTCTCCTTTACTTTCTAGTAGAATTTTACCACAATTAAGAGTATGCGTTTTTTTGTTAGAATGAAAATCTAACAAATACTATCTTTCAAGTGTATCCTTATCCTTTGAACAAAATTCACACTGACTCTAATATCATATTGACTCCACTTATAAAGCAACAATAAAAAAACAAGTTTTCCAATATATTAGTGTATTTTCAGTTCCTGATAACTAAGCATCACCATTTCCACTGTCACTTAACACAGTTAGTACTTTAAACATACAAAACTGTGGCATGTGATCATAAACATGATTTTTTAAGTGTTCAGGAGATCAAATTCTGATGATGAAAATTTGCATACTATCCTGGGCTTACATAAAGCTATTTAGAACATTCAAGTCTACAATCTTCATATTAAAATGAATCTAAGCCAGCACAAACTATCATCTAAAAACACCATTACAAGTGACACATATTCAAGCTCAGACAGGTAATAGCAGAAAGAGAGACTCAGACAATTGCAACAACAGGAGTTAAATAACCACTTTCGGCTTGGTATTTCTTTACGTTTAATACCTGACTCAGGTTACAGATACAAGTATCAAAGAGAACTGAACTAAAATGAACTATGACTGCTTTTATAGCCAGAACTATGAAACATTTAGAAACCTCATATTTTTAAGGATATGGGTCCTAATAAATAAAATGTTTCAATTTTGAAACAAAGAGTAAAACACAAATTATAGCACAATGTATTTATAGATTAAGTGTTCTCTATGCTTCCTTTGTAGGAAATTAATTTCTGGAGATCAGAGAGTGTACCTATTATGTTTTCATTAGAGCCAGTGTAGGCTGTATTACATCACAGTGCATTTAGTAGAATGTGTTCTAAAATCTCTTGAGCAATAGACATGGCAAATAGTTTTAACCTGGAGGAACAAAACTTAAGTGTGAATATATGCAAGTAAGGAAAAAGATATGGAAAAACATTCTGTAAATCGTATATCACTCCACAGAGGAAAATTTGTGCAGAGCAGGAACAGCGAGAAGAGGGAATGGTCTCCAGTTTCCTCCATGGGAGTCTCTTGTGATTTAATGGCCACAGATCTGGGCCGTGACTAGGATCTAGGTTCGCTGTCCCACTGGTCCAGTACTTTCCAGGTTTCTCTGTTGTTAGGATTTCACTGTTCTTTCTGAAACCTTGGAAGAGTACAACATTTAATAGGAAATTGATTGCATTTGCTATTCATTGTTTAGGTTATAATAGACAATTACATGACTTTACTCCTACAGGTGAGCAAAACAAGGGAGAAAGAGGTCGAGTTTTTCCTCCCTAAATAATTCACCAGAGAATATTATTGTATCCTGTATTTGAAAGAACAGCACCAAGTAAACTAAAATCTTTAGTAACCACATTGTAAATATCAGTTTATATTAGCACTTACTGAGTGCCTATTATTTAAATCTCTCTCATATATATGTGTATATATGTGCATGTCTATCATGACATTCTACAATATGTTACATATAGAGAAGCAAGGTCCTAAAGTTAAAGCTATGAATGAGACCAGGGCAAATTTATGAGGTATATGGAGGAGAAACTGTTCAGAAGAAATAATTTCTTTTTCTTTTCAGTTATTGGAGGGCATGTGCACTTGCTAGAGACAGAGAAAGAGAAAGAGAGAGGGAGAAAGCACCCCACCAATGGTCATGCTGCAATCTTTTCTTCACAATTTCTCTATCCCATTGCGATTTGCAGCATGCAAGCACACATCCCCAATGTATTTTTCAGCCACTGGAGCTGGGATCCAAACCATGTCAACTATGTGGGAACTGGATCCCTTAACTACTAGACTATGGGGTTACCCCAAGAAATAATTTCAATGAAAAACAAAGTATCATCTTAAACCAGGAAGATGAGACAGATTACTGAGCCAGGCAATGCTTGGGTGCTTTGATAGTCATTTTCTTTTTTAATTTGCTACAGAGGCATGACTGCCTACTGGAGAGAGTCAGAAAGACAGACAGACAGAGAGAGAGAGAGAGAGAGAGAGAAGAGAAGGAAATTGAGAAAGCACCACCCCCTTGGGAGATGGTCACGCTTCAATCCCTTTGCCTTCATTTCTCTTTTGGGGATCTTGGGCATGCATGTACACATGCCTAGCATGTTTTATAAGTCACTGGGTCTGGGACTTGAACTGCCTAGTCGGTCATGTGGGATCTAGCCCTGCCCAGTGACCACTTGGTGCCAAATAAGTTGTATTTCTTTTTAAAGAATGATTAATTTAGTTTTATTTATTACTTAGTTTTTAATTTAACCAGAGAGAGAGAGAAAGAGAAAGTGAGAAAGCAAGCCACCAGGTCTGGAACTCAAACCATAGTCAGCCATGTAGGAGTCCAGTGTCTCAGCAACCATGCCACTTGCTGGCACCCCAAATAAGTTTTTTTTTTTTTTTAAATCTATGTCTCTCTGTAAAAAGTATCCCACATGATGAACTATAACATTTATGAATTCACATTCTTGCTTTTGTTTTTTAAAAATTTTTTGAGTTGTTTTTTTTTTTTTTTTTTTTTTTTTTTTTTTTTTTTTTTTTTTTGCTATAGGGCACGTGTACTTGCCAGAAAGACAGACAGAAAGCGAGAAATCACCCCCTCGGGGAGATGGCCACGCCGCAATCCCTTCTCCTCCATTCTCCTCTTGGGATCTTGGGCACTCACGCACACGTGCCCGGTGTGAGTTTAAGCAACTGAGTCTGGGACTCGAACAGCGGTTGACTACATGGGAGTCCAGCGATGTATCCATCTGCTGGTCCCCAATGTTCTTGCTTTTCTTAAATATAGCTATAAAAGTGTCAGCCTTTAAATTCAATCTTCTCAAATGAAACATTAAGGTGCCTTGGTAGTGAGAAACTGCTCACATACTTGAGTGTTTACATATTCTAGTTGCACAACTGGAGTTGAGGCAGCATTCACAGGGCAGTCACAGGACAGTAAAACGAGGCGAGGAGCAGAGATGACAGTACGAGAAAGGAGGACACATTATTTAGTTTTAACATGAAGTAGACTGACTAATGACTCACTGCAGAAACAATGTTCACCGTGGTCACTTTTGCAGAAATCAATTCTATCTGTCCTTCATGTTTTTCTGGTATTGTGCAGAATGCAGAGGAGTTTCGACTGTTGGAAGCAAATTGATGTTCATGGTCCCCACCCAGGGTGTGGGAGTACTGCTCATACCATACTCACAGTACCGGTTCCAAGTCACTCTCTCATAATCAGGAATCTGTTGCCAACCCACAGAGCCATAGACAGGGTGTGTATGCTAATTACATTTAAAGAGAGACAGGGACATTTGTCAGAAACTCCTGTTAGAAAACAGACAACTTCTCACATCTTGAGATGAGACAGAAAGAGGCAGATAAGAAAATACTGGCAATAAGGAGGAAAAGAATAGAGTAGAATGGGACAATCCTATGCTGAGGTGAAAAAAGGAAGAATTAAAAATAATGAAAAGGTGCCATCAAATTTTAAACCTATAAGGTTACCGGGAAAGTCATGCCACATTTTCCCATGTTTTTCTATGAAAACTGCACCATGAATTTCCCAACAAGCCAATAGGTTCCACGAGAGAAACTTGGTATGTTTCTTCCAGAACCTTTCCCATGTTTTATCCACATCGAGAAGCACTGGGAAGGTTAAGTATTAATAATCATCATTACCTGTTATTTATAATTGTCAAACTTCCACTACAGTTTCTTTCATGGTATCCCTTTTGTTTCTAACCTCCGCACTTTTTTCCTCCGAAGAAATCAGAGCACTTAATGCCAATCCTTACTTTTTGCTCATTTATTCCCTTATCTCACCAGTTACCAGGATTTACTACCTTAAAGATGCTACCACAGTGAAAGTGCACCACAACACCGTCTACCACAACAGAGTACGCACCATAACAACGCTCCGCCTCAACCCCCACACAGCAGGCTTTACTGCAACAGACAAAATGTGCCTCATTTTAGCCATTCTTTCAAAATATTAATTTGTTTCACTGTATTAAAAATTCTACGATTTCGTTAAAGAGACACTTAGGCATTTCTAAGGCGGTTAGTTGAATGTCCCACTTTCCAGGAAGTAAAATAGTCTTCTCAACAATATATCTGAAATGTATCTGTCCCTTGAAATTGGGATAGCAGAGTGGAAGGATCTTAGACGAGGCCCGAGAGACCTGGATTCATAATAATAGCTCTGTTATGAATTATGTATCTCCTTTGGCAAACTACTTTTCTGGGCCTCTGAAAATGAGCTGTTTGGTTTCAATGGTATCCAGATGCTTTCCAGTTCTAAACTTCATGATTGTAAGGCCTGGTCACCTCTGTGTTCATAGGCTGGTTGACATAGACAGACAGCCGAGGAGACCTAGTGGAGGTGATGTAGGTATAAAAGTTCCTTTCAAGAGGACGAGGCCTGGGCTAAGGGAAGGAAAGGGTTATTCCTCCGAGGCCAAGGGAAACAACTGTGTTTTCTATTAATTCAATGACTCTCCTTGCATTCTCTGAAGGACAAACTGAATTTTGGAAACTTTTCTCTTCTGATTGTTACATTAGTTCAATGAACACTGGAGCACATCTGTTTTTGAAAATTAGAAGTAACAGGCCAGCTGGGGGCAGTTGGCTGTGGTTAAGGTAGCTGGAATCCACATGGCCAACTGTGGTTCAAGTCTCAGACCCATGTCTTGAAAAACACTCCGGACATGTGTGCATCCAAACCCAAAATCCCAAGAGGAAAATGGAGGAGAAGGGATTGCAGTATGGACATCCTCTCCAGGAGTGCGTTCTCTCCTCCCTCACCCCTTTCTTTCTCTCTAGTGAACACACATATCCTAAAGCAAAATTACAGAAGAAAAATTTAAAAATTTAGAAATGATCATGTAGTGGGACATCCTTAGACTGGAAAAGAAAAGATCAATGATGAAAAGCTGCACTCTCCCAAATAATGGATACTCTATCATTAACTAGTTAGGTGATTTTGGGTACATTCACAAGCTCAGGAATATGTTAAGATGTGCTCTAAAATCTCTTCTAGTTCCGAAGTTACTGCAATCCATTAGCAACTGCCAAATTTAAAGATCACTAAAACTGTACAGAACATTTATCTTAAAACACAAATATTTAAAAAGAAAGAAGTGTGTATATTAGTGACATGCACTGTTCTAGTTGATTTAGCACATGAAAGAAATCTATGGAGCCTACTTTTCATGAGAATTAAATGAGATAAAAGGAATTTACAGTCTTTTCTATTTTCTCTTTTTGGTATATTAGTAAAAATCTTCATATCCACAATCTGCACTTTTCTTTGTACAGCTAACACAAATTACCCCATCTTTAGGAAAAGACAGCACAAAACCAGCAAGTTACTCAACTAAAAAGTATTTCTTTGTCATTTAAAACATCAATATTCCTTTTAAGTAATGCCTTTAAGGGCCAGCAGGTGGCGTGGTGTTTAAGGGCGCTGGACTCCCACATGGCTGACCATGGTTCAAGTCCTGGACCTGGTCGCTTGCTTTCTCACCTTCTCTCTCTCTTGCTCTTTCTCTCATTCAGGTAAAATTAAAATGAATAAATAAGTAAATAAAGTCAAATAAAATAATGCTTTAAGAAAATAATGCCTTTGGTCTAAAGCAAACAGAATTTATATGTACTCTCAAGTCACTATATAATAATGGAGGTTCATTTGAGGTGGTGCATTTCCATAATAAACAACATTTTCAGATTTTGTTTAACTTGGTTGAAAACCCTATAATAGAAAAGATTTCAAGGTAGAAACTGTTGTATATCAAATAACTCAAAACATTTTGCTCTTATATCACTTGCAACAAATCTAAAACTTCCAAATCTGGAAATGATGTACCATAACTAGCTACTTTTTAAACAAATAAAGCTCTTTCAAGATTATGCATCATCTTTGCAGATATACAATCATATTTAGAAGCAGGTTTGCCTCAACGCATGTGTATACAAAGCACCTGAGAAGACGATGGGATCATATGCTACAATACCTCTTATTACAGTAATAAGAAAAAAGTACCTTATCACATAAAATATATTAAATAGACTCATACCACCATTTAACAGATTAGATATATTTTCATTACTGTTTCGTTTTTTTCCTATTTAACTCTCAAACCAAGATTTAAGTTTTACCAAAAATGTTCCTAAAACTTCACTAACCTGTACTACTATTAATTTATCAAACATTATGGCAAATAATCTTTGAAGCTAGGTCAGATATGAAAACATTAGAAATTATGATTTTATTTTTAATATTCATATTTTAAGAACAGACATAACTCACCTGGTAAATGACAGAAATAGTCATGTAGAGACATGTGTCTTTATACATTAGTCATGTAGAATGATATGTATCTCTATACATTTATATTCCAAGACTATCTCTGTTCTACTTGAACCATGAGAGTTTTTATTTTTATTTTCCCTTTATAATGCACAAGATTTTCTTATAAATGTCTGTATGAGGCATGCTCATAGAAGACCAGTCTAAATTATTGTTCATATGATAGCCATTGTACAATACTAAACAGATATGAAATATAACTTGTGAAAGGGGAGACCTAGCTTGTAAGCTACAGAAAGTGTTACCACAACTCTAATAGCTAAATAGTGAAATTTTGCAAAAAAAAAATTCTAACTATTTATTTTTTACCTTTAAAAGTTTTCACCTGGGGGAACCAGCAGTTAGCGTAATGGCTATGTCGCTGGACTCCCACGTAGTCAACCGCGGTTCGCGTCTCGGACCCGGTGGCTTACAACTCACGCCGGGCGCGTGTGCGTGCGTGCCCAAGATCCTGAGAGGAGGATGGAGGAGAAGGGATTGCGGCGTGACCATCCCCCCTGGGGGGTGATTTCTCGCTTTCTGTCTCTATGTCTCTCTCTGTCTGTCTGGCGAGTGCACGCGCCCTATAGCAAAAAAACCTCTAAAAAAAAAAAAAAAAAGTTTTCACCTGGGACCAGCAGTTAGCATAATGGCTATGTCGCTGGACTCCCATGTAGTCAACCATGGTTCACGTCCCGGACCCGGTGGCTTAAAACTCACACCGGGTGCGTGTGCGCGTGTACCCAAAATCCCAAGAGGAGAATGGAGGAGAAGGCATTACGGCATGGCCATCCCCCCTGGGGGTTGATTTCTCGCTTTCTGTTTCTCTGTCTCTCTCTGTCTGTCTGGCGAGCGCATGCGCCCTATAGCAAAAACCTCTCAAAAAAAAAAAAAAAGTTTTCACACTGAGATTATATTTGATCATCTTATAAAGTTGGCTAGTGTTTTTAAAAATGCATGTCATAGGGCCAGTAGATGGCGTGGTGGTTAAGGTGCAGGATTAATATGGCTGACCAGTTTGAATCCATACCAGTGGCTTGGGAAAAAAATTCACAACAGGCATGTGTGCTTGCATGCCCGATATCCTGAGAGGAGAATGGAGGACAAGAATTTGCAGTGTGGTCATTCTCCTGAAGGGTGATTTCTCACTTTTCCTCTCTCTGTCTCTCTCCAGTGAGCACATGTACCCTAAAGCAAAAACCAAAAAAAGTATATTATATATAAATCCATAAGGTTAAGTACATATTCAGTAATTTCCTTCATAATTTAAAATTCTTTACTAAATTACAATTCCTGAATTGAAAAATAAAAATTGCAGTGCTCCTTTTTCTAGAAGTAAAGCACAACTCAGAGTATGTTCAGTTCCAGAATATGCTTAAAACTTAAATAACAGAACAAAAGACCTTCAGCAGAATACTTTTAAGGCAATCTATAAGCAAAAATACTATACTGAAACACGACCGTAAAGATGAATGTGACTCAGTTATGTTACTCCTCTCTTTGAACCAGAAAACCCTGGTTTGTCCCCAGGGTTTGTCTAGAAGACAAGGATAGTTATTGAATTTTATTCTGGGAGCAGGAGGTAGTGTACCAGAAAAGCAAGTGGACCCACATGGAAAAGGTACCATGGTGATGTCTCAGGACCACCCCGAACATGCTGAGCATATACATGCCTGAGAAAATAGCTGGCTGGGACTGAGTTAAGATCACAGAATGAGGATCCAGCTGGGGGTGTCTGTCTGTCTGTCTCATGGAAGAAATAAACTTAAAAAAAATAAACTTAAAAGATGTATAGGATTAGATTGAAAATTTTCTCTTATTTGTTTTCTCTTACATCTATTTATACCAAAAATATCCTCAATCTATATGTCTAGAACATAGTTTTATTCCACTCAATATATTGAACCTTGTGTATAAATCAGATGTTTTTTCTTTTTTTTTTTTTTTTTTGGAGAGGCTTTTGCTATAGGGCACGTGTGCTCTCCAGAAAGACACAGAGAGACAGAGAGACAGAAAGCGAGAAATCACCCCCCAGGGGGGATGGCCATGCTGCAATCCCTTCTCCTCCATTCTCCTCTTGGGATCTTGGGCATGCATGCACATACGCCCAGCATAAGTTTAAACCACCGGGTCCGGGACTCGAACCGTGGTTGACTACATGGGAGTCCAGCGACATAGCCATTATGTTAACTGCTGGTCCCTAAATCAGATAGTTTTGAAACAGAGTTTTGTCTTGGATTAATAAAAATGTACCATTTATAGTTATTTGTGTACTCCTCATGGTAATAATGTAATAATTTGATTAACTGCTTTATATTCATTTCCTAATTAATTTATTTTTGGCAAGTTCATTTATGGATAGGGTAACTTAAGATTTGGAGAGATCAAGCACAACCACAGAAGAAAAAAATCACAGTTAAATGGAGTAACTCATTCAAACCTAGGCTAATCAAAACCTATAAACCTAAGTACTATTATTTTAAAAGAACTGAACAAACTGTAATCTTCTGGAGTTGTGCCCTAAAATGTGCTTTAGGTAGCTGGTGGTTTGAGAAGCACACCATCACACTATTCTGCCTCCCCAAGATTGCTGTTTTGTTTCTTAGGGCTTTTGTTTTGTTTTGTTTTGCCACAGTGGGCCTGCGTTTGCCTGAGACACACAGAAAGAGACAGAGAGAGAGAGAATGAGAACTCTCTCACCCTCCCCACTCGCCTGCGGAAGATGGCCACGCTGCAATCCCTTCTCCTCCATTTTCCTCCTGGGACTCTGGGCACCCACGCACTCACGCCTGGCATAACTCTCAAGCTGTTGCATCTGAGACAAGTCTGTGGTCAGCCATGTGGTAGTCCAGTGCCCCAACCACCACGCCACCTGCTGGCCCCCAGGATTGTTGGTTTTGGATAACTGCTATTCATTTCCATAAATCCTCTCATGAGACAGTAAATGTTTGACGGTGGTGTGGAGAATTAAAAGAACATAGTAAACACGCCTCCTGCCCTTGAGAGGCTTACAATCTAAATATACTACTTCAAATAGTGAGAGAGAATAAAGTGACTGAATTGGCATGTTTAGTAAGGATGACTTTACAGAAGTAGTTAATATCTTTGATTAGGGTCTTGGTAGAAGGGAAAACAGAAATTGACAGAGATGAAACGAGAGACTAACCTGGATACAGAGGTTGACAGAATAAAACTAGTGGAATGGTTTCATACCCTTCTTTATTTAAAAGGACAATTTAAAATATTTCAACTCAGTTCTCTCTGAAACACACACAAAATTACTAACCTTCTACATTCATGGCTTCTCTTAGAACCTGAAGTTTCTTTTGTCTCTCTCGGATTCGGTCCAAAGCACTTGATATTGCGGAGGAAGTGGGCAATTCTCGTGTGTGATGTATTGGATCCATTTTCTGGGGGCCAAAGATATCCAGGGCTATGCTTCCATCTGAATATCTTGACTCTTTTTTTCTAGGAGTAGTCAAAGTCCGCACTGTCACTGCCTCAGGGTGACAGTGTCTGTGTCTACCAGTCTCTCCAGAAGACAAGTCTTTGTCAGCTGTGCAAAGCAAGTCCATAGATGAAGCCCAGATTTTCTTCTTGGGAAGCACATCACTTCCGGAGGTAATTTTATTTCCTGGGCTACTGGTTTTGAACTGGTAAAGGGAGCAAGTGTTTTCAGAATCTTCGTGCCCAGAATTATTATCGGATGAAATGTCTTTGAAATAGTCTTCCTCATCCTGTGTGTCTCTGATGGACAGAAATCCCATAGATTTACTAAGCCCTTTGTTAAGAAAGGTCTGATGAGAGAATGGAGGCTTGTGTGTGTCTAGTACATCAGAAGTAGAGCTTCTTCCTGGAATGATAAGAATCTATCATGTATGCACAGAATTAAAAAAATAATAATAAACTGGAATGTAACCCATTATTTATTTATTTATTTTTAGAGGTTTTTGCCTTAGGGTGTGTGTGCTCTCCAGAGAGAGAGAGAGGGAGAGAGAGAGAATGACAGGGAAAGTGAGAAATCACCTCCCAGGAGGAATGACCACACTGCAATACCTTCTCTATTCTCCTCCTGGGATCTTGGGCGTGCATGCACATGTACCTGGTATGAGTTTTAAGCCACTGTGTCGGGGATCAAACTGTGGGAGTCCAGCGACGTAGCCACTACACCATCTTCTGGCCCCAGTAACCCATTATTGATAATGAAAGTAGTGGCAGTTTCCTAAATTCTCCAAACAGAAGATCAGAGCTTAAATGAGATGGTGATAGCAGTGATGGTGGAAAAGAGATGTGATATTTTATGTTTCCATAGTCCAATATCTCCTACCTAATAAAAGTCTAATAATCAATATTGAACTTACTTGAGTGGTATTACTTTCTATTTGTCAAAGATGAATTATTTTGTTTAAAAAACAAAAGTTTCTGATACTATCCAGTTTGGAAGAATATTAATTACTCATAAATGATTTGGGGCAATAATTGAATGGATGTAGAGTATACTCCTTTAATTTCTAAAGGTATAATTCAAACATATATCACTCCAGTATGCCCTGGTATAGTCTTGCATATTAAATAAATATAGTTTAAAAAGAAACAAATTCTTGCTATATTCTGAATGGAAATAACACTGTAGCACTGGAGGCTTGCTTTCTCACTTTCCCTATCTTTCTATCTCTAATGAGCACATGGGCCTTAAAACACATTATTTTTAAAAATAATAATAATAAATAAAAATTAAATAAATATAGTTTTTTAAAGTAAATCCATGGGCAAGCCCATAGTGTGGTGGTGAAGTTGGCCAGATCCACACATGTTCAACTGCATAGTTTGAGTCCTGGACCTAGTGCTCAAACACACTCTAAGCATGTATGCATGTGTGCCCAGAATCCTAAAAGGAGGAAGAAATGGAGAAGGGATTGTGGCTTGATTATTCCCCATGAGGAGTGCATTCTCACTTACCTCTCTGTCTCTCTCTCTGAAGCTAGTACATGTGCCCTTTGGCAAAATTTAAAAACACACACATGTGGGGACTAGCAGATGGCATGATGGTTACATCGCTGGACTCCCACATAGTTGATTGTGGTTTGAGTCTTGGACCCTGTGGCTTAGAACTCACACCAGGTGCACATACGTGTGTGACCAAAATCCCAAGAAGAGAATGGAGAAGAGATGGCAGCATGGCCATGCCCCTGGGAGGGTGTTTTCTTGCTTTCTGTCTGTCTGTCTCTCCAGCAAGTGCATGCAACCTATAGCAAAACAAAACAAAACAAAACAAAACAAAACAAAACACAGCGCGTGCGTGCACACACACACACACAAACTAAATTCCATAACACTATTGCCCCACTTAGCAAGTCTTAAAGGCTTATTATTGTACTTTAAATAAAATCTAAATCTCTTTTGGGTCTGCCAGTTGAATCCTTTTTAGTCTTACCATTACATTCCTTATTTCACCCAGGTAAAAGGTCTCTGTTAATCTCTCTTACACATTAAGACCTTCATACATATTTTCTTTACCCTGCAGGCACTACTCACGATTTTCTCCTCATTAGTTGCTTCACATCCCATAGTTTTATTTTAAATATGAATTTTTCAAAAAAGTCTACTCAGACTTCATTGTAATGTGAATAGATCACTTTCAAAATGTATTACGTGTTTAATACATTTATAACTGGTATATTTTGCCAGTCTCTTTTAGGTCATTAATATTTACTAACAATATACTAAGAGGCCACAGTATCTTAAGAGAGCCATGTCTTCTCATTAGCCATGTGAAGCCTTAAACTAATTACTAATTACTAATAAGGCGCCTCTCAGGTAACTACTACTTTCAAGATGCTGGGTTTTTATTATCTTAAAGAAAATTAATTAGGTATCAAAATATTTATTAAATATATTTATTAAAAATCCAGGAAGTTATCTTTTTCTTTTCTTTTCTTTCTTTCTTTCTTCTTTTTAAAATTTTATTTTTTGATTTTTTTTTTTTAGATTTTTGCCATAGGGCATGTGTACTTGTAGGAGAGACAGAGAGAGAGAGAGAGAGAGAGAGAGAGAGAGAGAGAGAGAGAAATCAACCTCCCCCCCCTTAGGGAACAGCCACATCATAGTCCCTTCTCCTCAAACTTGGCATGTTTTTCAAGCCACAGAGTCCAGGATTCTAATTGCATAGTCAGCCATGTGGGATCCAGCACCTTAACCACCACACTGTCTGCTGGCCTGCAGGAAGTTATCACTTTAAATTCTATAAAGCAGTACAAAGTTAAAGTAATAGTAACTCATTGAAAAGTTCACACTAACTTTCTATTCAGATCCTACAAATTATGCTGCATTTTTCTATGGCTTAATTTGCTCTATAGATTTGAAAATCATATTTTAATAGCTAACGTAAATCTCATGATAATTTCTTACAAAAGATGACTTTTGAATCATAATTAATATGTCCTCTAGTGACCAGGAGAACCAAGAAGCATATAGTATTTTTTATAACAATTCAGTTCTGGTGATTATAAATTTTAATAAATAAAATGTTGGTAAAAATAGCATCATTGTGGCTTTATGTCATTAAGGCTTTAGAGAACAAAATTCACTAATCTAGGAAACCAAAATGAAAGTTCAAATACAGAATCTGGCCAGACAAATGAGGAGAAACAGGGAATTCTATGCTCGCATTAATTATATGCTTAAGTCCATTATACCAGTGAAGATAATGCCCCATTGTTAACACTAATGTCACTTAATTAGTATTTGAGACACATGAAATGCAATTCTTCAACTGCTTTCCAAATCTTTCTAAACATGCATCCAGACTATTACAAGTATTTTACCTAATAGGCAATAATAAACAGCACCGAAATCATTAGGTACATCTAATAGCTGTGCTCAGTATTCATTTTGATTATTGGAAATAGAGCTAATGTTTTTTTTTTTTTTCCTGAAAACAACGCTATTGCAGCTACTCTTAACTCAGGTGGAATGTTCCTTGGTATTTCCCCATTGTGGCAGTTATTAATATTTGCTCCTTCCACTACAGTCACAGAGCATGCTGGACCTCTATTGGGACACCTGTCTCACTGTTTAAATGATCCATTATATCATATTATCTGTCTTCACTCCCACTCACTTCCTCCACCCTACCCCCAACCAGAACACAGAACTGTGCTTTACTTGGTTTTGTATTTATAGTTCCAAAAGAACTTTGTAGAATGGGTTGGTTACACAACATTTTGAGACCGTTTAAAGTCAATTTAGGTAGCCTAAGTTACCAGAAAGATTACTGTCAACAGACCCGGGTTTATTTCTAGCTTTCCATTCAACTCACGAGCTTGGGAAAACCACTTAATTTCCACGTTTCTGACTTTTTTTAATCTACCAAAATGTGGATGTATTTTATTATGTCTTTTTCTTAGAAATGACAGAATAAATGAACTAAACAATATAAACTATTAGGAACTCTTCTGAACAAAGGCAATATGAAATTCTAAGTTTTTCTTCCATTTTAATTTCTGCTTTATTTTCCCAAGCATATACTTATCTACTGAGGGAGGATTTAAAAGTTTGCCTAAGAGGAAATAACAAACCAGAGATCAGAAGTTCACTCATAGAAGTTTTAGATTTATTCTACAAAAGAAGTATCTCATTGTTCAAAATAAGTGATGACTGAAAGTGGATTTTCCGTCTCTTGGGGAGGTTCTGAGTTCAGAAAGAGTTTACAGACAACATTAGATTACAGACAAGTAAAAGCATCCAAATTTAAAATGAAATTATGAACACTGCCCTTTTGGAGAATGCATAGCTTGCTAAAATGAAAAACAATAAATAGACTTTGAAGAGTTACAAATGAAAAGTTTTAAGAACATAAAAAATATAATAAAATACATTCCATTATTTTAGTTAAATTGAAAAAACTTCCTTGTAAAGCACACTGTGTTTTAACTTTGTGTTATATGAGATTAATAATATCCTTAGTTTGATATCATCATTCACTTTTCCCCTCAATACAGACTCAAAAATTTACACCAGCTCTTAGAAGCTAACTTCAAAATGACATTTCAATATTAAAAGTGGCTCCTCGATTCCCCATCTGTCCTCACAAATGTGTTCAAGTACATAAAGAAGAAACATGATATTATCAGTACACCCAAGTTCTGAAGCACTATCATCCTGATCTGATTAGGGTGTAGGTTTTCACCTAAAGCTTGGCAGGAAATGTTGGATTTCTTTTGGCTTGGTGAAGCCACTTTATCAGCATTGTCAGTATTAAGTAACAAGGTGGGGGCAGATGGCTCATCAGTTTAAGCTTTAACTTTTGTGAAGGATCTCAAAGGTAAGACATAAAAAAGATAACTGTCAGGAGTCTCCCTGTGTTTTTAAGGTCATTTACTCATAGAGGTACAATTTTATTAAATTTTAGTGAAACAATTAAATCACTTGATAGAAAACATTATCCCTAAATGTGTTTAGCTTTTCTTCATTAATTTTGTATCTCACTGCCTATCTTAGGTCCAGGACTCGAACTACGGTCGGCCACGTGGGAGTGTCTAGCGCCTGAACCACCATGTAACCTGCTGGTCCCGACATGGTCTTCATTGGAGACTGTGGTCAGGGGCCTTTATCACTACACAAAAGCTTTGCGTTGGAATACACTGAAGACAATGCTTTACTGCAAATGACTATTGCCAGTTGAGAACTGGTGCTCAAAAGGTAGCACTGGTGTCCTAAAGTAATTTTCTTCTTCAAGAGGTATTTTTTTTTTTTCATTTTAAACTTTTATTTCAAAAAAAAAAAAAATTGCTAGAGGGGATATGCACTTTAAGGAGAAGACAGAGAGGCAACGAGAGAAAGCACCCCTTGTGAGGGATGGTCTCGATGCACTCCCTTCTCCTCCATTTCTCCTTCTGAGATTTTGGTCACACAAGGATAAGTGTTCATCATGATTTTCATGCCACTGGGTCTGGGACTAGAGCCATGCAGTCAGCCATGTGGGATCCAGCCACCTTCACCATAACTTGAGCTGACCCCAGTCTTAAACTTTTAAAATTAGTGTGTGCTATTGACGATTAGCAGCTAATTGCTTCTGCCTGGAATAGTTACAACTGGGATATTTATGTTGATTCTGAAACTGAAACAAGGTTTTATGAATTTATAAAAGGTAAATTAAAAGAGCACCTGTGCAATACTGTTGTGGAAAGCAATGGCTAGGAAATTCTGAAGAATCCTCTTTGTAGTATACTGGATTCAAACAAGGCTAATGTTTAAGTGTAACCAAACATATATGCAAACATATATACATAAACAAAACCTGGTTTTGAGTGACTAATTATAATTCCTTACAAATTCTCTTGAGTTTAGATAGAGGTAAGACTTTATTCTCCAATAAGGACTTTATTTTCCAATATGATTATTAAAGAATAAGTCAATGGGCAGACTATTTAAAGATTTCTCTGTGGAACCAGCAGTTAGCGTAATGGCTATGTCACTGGACTCCCATGTAGTTGACCGTGGTTCGTGTCCTGGACCCGGTGGATTAAAACTCACACCGGGCGAGTGTGCGTGCGTGCCCAAGATCCCAAGAGGAGAATGGAGGAGAAGGGATTGCGGCGTGGCCATCCCCCCCTGGGGGGTGATTTCTCGCTGTCTGTCTCTATGTCTCTCTCTGTCTGGCGAGTGCACGTGCCCTATAGCGAAAACCTCTGCCCCCCCACAAAAAGATTTCTCTGTTCATTTTGTCAAGTCTTTATATCATTATTTGCATTTGGACACTGTATTAATCATAAAAATTCTAAAGAGTTGCTAGATAATAATACTTCTTAGTATTATAAAAATGAAGTCATAAATATAAGGTATTCAAGAGACCAGCAGGTGGCATGGTGGTTGAGGCGTTGGACACTCCCACATGGCCGACCATGGTTCAATTCCCAGACCCTGTGGTTTGCTTTCTTGCTTTGCCTCTCTCTCTCTCTATGTCTCTCTCTGGTCAAATAAAAATAAGTGAATGAGTAAATAAAATTAAATAAACCATTTTTTAAAAAATAAGACATTCAAATTTGGTTTAAAACTTCTGATGTTGTAAGTATCATAAAAAGAAAATTGTCCATTAATGTTAGCCAAGATGATGAACTAGTTTATTTTTTATTATACATATACAACTTAATGTTTAAAATAAGTTAAATAAAAAAAATCATTGAGTTTCACACATTTATTTAAGGAACTATCAAAGATTATACTACAAAGATATTAATATATTACATTTCAAAATAAAATGTTTTTATAAAATCTTTAAACTCATTCCATCAACAAATATTCACTGAACACTTACAAAAGCTAATGTGCTTGATACAGGTTTTCCCGATTCTAGTATTTATATGTCCAGAAAGTTTAACTTTAGTATATGTCTGTTATTAAAAAAATGTATATGTGTAAATTACAAATAAATAAACCACTATTGAAGTTATTTTATAGAATAAGTGTAGATTCAATTCATTGCTACCTCTAAAATAATAGATAATAATGTCTATGACATTAAAATCATTGAAAGCAATATCTAAAACTACATTAATACTTGATAATCTTCAAAATATGATAAACTAAATATGGCAAGAATAATCATTTTTCCTTAGTAAAGACCTATAATGGATAAGGAATAGAATGGTATTCATACACACATAACCATTGTTATTAGTAATAAAACCTACAAAATGTTTCTAAAAATTAATTAATAATAGAATTTTGTATTTTCTAAATTAATAAATAACAAAATTATCTTCTTCAAGTTTATAGCATGGCTACCTAATGGTATTAGAAGATAATAGTAGGTTGGGACCAGAAGTTAGCGTAATGGCTATGTCGCTGGACTCCCACATAGTCAACCGTGGTTCACGTCCCGGACCCGGTGGCTTAAAACTCACGCCGGGAGCGTGTGTGTGCGTGCCCAAGATCCCGAGAGGAGAAGGGATTGCAGTGTGGCCATCCCCCCATGGGGTGATTTCTCGCTTTCTGTCTCTCTGTCTCTGTCTGTCTGGAGAGTGTACGTGCCCTATAGCAAAAATCTCTTAAAAAAAAAGATAATAGTAGGCAACTCTGGCGATTAGAGAAAGAAACCAAAGAGAAATAAGAGGAAGGAAAGGAAGAAAAAACATGAGGGAAGAGAGGAGAGAGACGGAGAGGAAGAAAACAGAAAGAGGATAGGCAAGAGAAACAAGTAGTATCTTTTAAATCTAATGTCTCGCTTATTAGGGTGTTCACTATCTCCTTGAAAATGATTCTTTCAGCTCACATTTATCTATAATTGTCTATGATTCAGTTCTAAAACAAGAGACTAACTAAAAATTTTCTGGATTAACAGATTTCTGCTGTTCTTAACATCAAGGTTCATACTATTTCCTGTCTCAAATCTTAGTACAGTATAAAAGGATAAACAGATTTTACTTACAAGATGTGTGTATAAATGTATAGAGACATATGTGTATTAAGGAAACTCTGGGAAGAAAGGATTAAAGATAATTTTTTTAAAAGAACGATTTTTATTTAACTTTATTTTACTTATTTATTTATTTATTTATTTATTTATTTATTTATTTATTTAAATTTGACCAGAGAGAGACAGAAGGTGTGTGAGAGACAGAGAGACAGAGAGCGAGCGCGAGAACGTGAAAAAGCAAGCCACCAGGTCCAAGACTTGAACCACGGTCAGCCATGCGGGAGTCCAGTGCCTTTAGCTACCACACCACCTGCCGGCCCCTAAAGATACTTTTTTAATTGCCATCAAAGCAATGTAAAAGTTAAGTTAAACAAAATCCTTTCTTCTTGTTCCCCCCACCCA
This sequence comes from Tupaia tana, assembly GCA_026018925.1. Taxonomy (NCBI): domain Eukaryota; kingdom Metazoa; phylum Chordata; class Mammalia; order Scandentia; family Tupaiidae; genus Tupaia; species Tupaia tana. The sequence continues at coordinate 19,164,000 of JAKSZU010000017.1, forward strand.
CCCACATAAACTAATAATGTACGTATTAGAAAAGAAACGTGATCTAACCAGAAACACATTTATTATATTGACGATATAAAAGCTAAAATACATTTTTGAAAAAACAGTTCTTATATACAGTAAGTAAAATGGAAGCATAAATACAGACTGTACAGTTATAGAAATATTCCATTAGGAAATGATTTTAGTGCTTTTCTTTGACTTCTCAAGACAAAGCAGAACACTTGCTTAGGGCACATTCTTCTCTTTCAAATATGAGAATTCTGAATTGTGCAAAACATTTAGCACAGATAATCAAGTCTCTATTTGTAGTTTTCATAAGACTTTCTCCTAGGTTTTAAGTAAACAGCTCTGCTCTCTAATTGAGTAAATTACTTTAAGTCTATGGCATTAGAATATATCAATTAGGTATATTTCATTAGACTATATATAAATGATATTTATATGACTTCTCTCTAGCCCTAAGATCTAAGATCAAATGTTCCAACCACAAATATTTTTGTTAAGTTACCATGATTCTCAATATAGACTGATAAGTTAAAGAGAACAAAAATCAAAGGTTCATTTTCTAAGTAGCCAAGCCTCAAACTTAACACTGAAAAATAAATTATTATATAAAAATTTATTTTTCCAACTTTATTTCATTTGGCATTTCCATTCACTTCTTTAAAAATTTATGTAATCATAGTATCCCTAACTATTTAATGCTATGAGCAATAGCAAAGCCATTATTTATCAGTAGTTTTTATTTACTAAGCATCATAAAACCTCAGGTGCAAACTGAAAACTACATGTAATTAATCAGTCATGAAATCAATTTAGTGAGTTGTGATAGCATTAAAAACAAACAAACAAACAAACAAACTAGAAAATACCAGCATGCAATAACCAGTTGTATTCTGAAACTTTAGTTGCAGTAGCATTTGTGTTCATAAATATTTGTATGTGTTTATTTGGTTATGCCTTAAAAACTATTTTTAATTTAAAAGACCATGATAAAGTAAATAAATGATGATATTATTGATAACAATAGTGAAAAGGGAAAAAACTTACTGTGGGAGTCCTGACTGTATTAATAACATTTTCTGCCTACCTTTACTGGATTTGTCTATCACTGTAGCTAGTATCCTTGTCTTTTTTCTGTTTCCATTTTCTGCTCCTATGTTCTAATTACAGTCATAATTATCAAATTTCCAAGCGAGGTAAATACAATTTTGTTAAGGAAACAATGGAGAAAGGTTAAAGCCTGGAAGTTGCCTATGGAGATACTCTTACCTGTAGGTAATCCTTTTCCTCTCAATCGGTCTCGAATAGCCTGGCTTCGATCAGGCTTTTGGTCACTGCTACGGGAAAGCTGATCCGTCTGTACACAGGTAATCAAAAGTCAAGTTTGACAAAAGAATCTCTCTTTTGTTTTCATGATAATTGACTATAGAATGACATTAGTTAGTTTTTGGAGGGTATAGCATTAATTAAATATTGTATTTGTAGCGCAGTACTAACCAATTCATTTTTCAGAAATTAAAAAGGCAAGAAACTTTCCAAAGAGTAATCTGCTAAGTAGGAAACACAGCTAGCTAGGATAAAATAGTTAAAATGAGTTCCATTTTAAATAGTAAGACTGAAGTGTTCTATTTTTTTCCAACTGATAACTACTTTGATCTCTCAAGTTAGGTTATAATATTAAAAAAACACATTAATTCTAACATAATAAAGCTTTATCTGCATTGAAGAGTACTGACTTAAATTATTTTCAGAAATAATTTCTTAGATTTTACCTGCCAGAAATTACATCTGAGGAATGCTAAGTCTTTAAATGGACACATCAGGTCATGACAATTAAATTTAAATCAGTGCTCTTTTGAGTTTCCTTTATAACAAAATGTTTAAGTGGTCTATACTTTAATAACTTTGAATTTTAATAGCTTTAACTTTAATAACTTTGCTTAAAATAAAGTACATTGAATTAGGTCAAACTCTACATTAAAAGAAATAAAAAGTTAGAACACTGGTTTATTCAGATAACTAACTATGGGAGGAATATAAAGATATAAATGGATGTAGAGAGAGAATAGTGAAGAGAAATTACTTAAATCTGGCACCAAAAAGCATGCACATCTTGGTTTATTTATACATAGACACACATATGTTTTAATTTTTCTCCATTAATGAGACTTATTTGATCATGGATTAAGAACCTGTCTAGCATTTGATAGAAAGTGGACAAACATGAAAGATTTACTGCTAAGTGAATCAAGCCACACTATGAAAGAGAGGCATTATATGTCCCTATTTGGTATATACTGAATATCTGCACTCTATGGCAGAAACTGAGATTGGATTGTATTAAGGCATGAAGAGCAATTGTGGATACCAGAGACAGTGTGGAAGGAGGGTGAGAAATGGTGGAGGATGGGAGGGAGGGAAACCAGGGGAGAAGGAAAGAAATAAAACATTGAAGGGACATGGAATGGAAAATTATCTGTTGATAATAATAATTAGAAATATATAAATATATAAGTATTATATATAATAGATTATATATAATATATAAATATATAATTGTTATATGTAATATATGTAATATATATACATTTGAACCAATAAACAGTGTATTCAGGATGGGAAAATTCATTTGGTATGCTGTAGTGATACAGAGTAATTGGATGGAAAAAAAAAAAATAATGCAATTTCAAGGCCAAGAAGAACAGGTCTCAGGAAGGCAGAGAAGTGGCAGTGGAGTTCCCTGCAACCGGTCATGTGCTGGGGTGAGTTATCTTTCTCTCTCTATTTCAGGTAACACTGTCAAACATTTAATGTGTCCTTACAATGTCCCTAACATTTTTTATCGCTATCTTTATCTAAAATCACTATATGATAAGGGCCTTTATTTGTGTTTCTATTTAACTTACTGTAGGTATATTCTTCCCTTTGCTTTTTCAGTACCTCTCATCTTTGAAAATATTTCCCTATTAATGCATATATATTAATTTCTGGCATTTAAATTTGAGACTGTCCTCTATTATCTCATATATGCCTCTATTTATTTTTCAATTTTTTTCTTATTAGACATGAAATCTTTTCTAGTTAAAAGCTCTTTGTCTGCATTGCAGGCAATGGTATGGAGCTTACTATTCTCGTGTATATTGTTATAAAGAAGATATTCTCATTAAAAAAAAGAACCTGTTTAAGGTAGTATATTCAAGTCTCAGGTATTATGTTTCTTACCTATAAGAAGCCCTATGTGAAAATATTTCTGAAATAAAATTATCACCTAAAGTATATAAATGATATTAATTCAGATACATCATACTGTCAGAGACTAAAAACATAGTGAACATCCTGCATCTTTGGGAATTTCTACACTGAAGCTGCTACTAATAATAATTATTGCTTATCGGATAGTTACTATATGCCAGGCACTGCCCTAGATGATTTATACACTTTATGCTATTTAGTCCTCCAAACAACCTGATATGGTAGATATTATTATTCCCATACTACAGATAAAAGGAAAAATAGTGAAGAAATGTGTAAGAACCATAAAACACCTCATCAATAATAATTATCTTCACAACTATTTAGCAAAAAGATGATTGCATTAAATCAGTGGAAGAACCAAGGACAAGTAACCCGGCCTGCTGATCTGTGCTCCATGCTAACTAATTTTAAGTAAGAATTATGACCAGTCACTTAAAACAAATCCCACAGTAATAGAAGGCCGCATCATTCTGTGAGCCACTGGAGGTATGAAGAGCAGCAGAGGAGTATAGCAATTGAAAGTATAGGCTTTGAATCAGAGAAAAACAGGTACAACCACATTTCTGTCATTTCCCATATGTGTGGTCACAGGCAAATTATTTAATTTTGCTTAGTCTTCATTTCACCAGCTCTAAAATAGGATGAAAGTGTCTCTTGCCACCCAGGGTTGTTTTGATGAATAAATGTAGTTAGGTACATAAATCACTTAGCACAATGCCTGGCAAAATGAAAACACTTAAATGATGATAGCTGTTGGAGTTGAGTTACTTTTGTCCAGTGATGTCTAGATTAGAGTAGGAAGTGCAATTGAAAGGAAGGAGAAATTACTATATCTAGCAAAAATCTGCCTCTGTAAAGATAGGCTCTCTACATGCTGATTCCAACTGACCTTTCTCTCCCACTACACAACCCCACAACACACTGCGTACCAGATTGAGTGTTGCCCTGAAAATATCCTGGTTCTTTTCACATTTCATAACATTTATCCAGCTACCCTTTTCTCTGCCAAGATTACTCTTTCTATCTAGTGTACAGAATCTAGTTTAAAGTGTTATTTTTCAGTGCAGTCATAATTTGCACCCTTTTCTCTCAAATTCTCATAGCTTTTAAACTTTTACTATATTACTTTTCACAGAATTTGCATTTTATAATTAAGTAAACTGTGATAACACTTCAAATAAGAGCTTAGAACAAATATTTAATTCAAATTTGTATCTTTGTTTTTAGCACAGGTTTCATACATAGATGAGCAATAAGAGTCTACTGTAATGAACTAAATACTAAACATTAAAGGGATAGAGTTCTTTTATGCAATAAAGTCAATTACTGGATAAATAATACAATTTCTATGGAGTAATACTTCTTCATGCAAAGACAGAATATTTCAGACAATTTTACAGTAAGAGTAAAGTCAGTAAACAGTACAAAATTCTTAAAAACAGTGTGGCATGGGACCTGCGGATGGCATAATGGTTACGTCACTGGACTCCTACGTAGTTGACTGTGGTTCGAGGGCTGGACCTGGTGGCTTAAAACTCATGCTAGGCATGTATTCATACATACCCCAAATCCTGAGGAGAATAGAGGAGAATGGATTGTGGTGTGGCCATCCCCCCTGGGGGGGTGGTTTCTCGCTCTGTCTCTCTCTGCGGAGTTCACGCTCCCTATAGCAAAAATTTCTCTTGAAAAAAAATAGAAAGAAAGAAGCAATGTGGTGTAGTAGAAAGGTCCTTGTACTAAAATGAAACTTAAATTCCATAGTTGTTTGGGTCTCAGTTTCTTTATCTACAAAGTAGAGGAATTTTATAGAATATTGCAGTATTATGAGAATTTCTCTAAGACCAAATAAGTTTGGGAAATGTTTCCTCTACATGCCCATCCCTCTTGAAGATTAGTAATACAGTCTAGTGTATTAAAAGTTCTGAGAAGTCTTACAGTGAAAAAATCCATTTAATTTCCTCTAAGTTTTTTATTCCTCGAGTTTATTTGATTATAGAGAAATTTTGTTGTTGTTAGATTTTTGCTATAGGATGTGTGGATTTGCCAGAGACACAGAAAAAGACAGAGAGGGAAAGTGAGAAATTACCCCTCACCCCAGGAGGGGGAGATGGCCATGATGCAATCTCTTCTCCTCCATTTTCCTTTCAGGATTTTAGGCACATATGCACATGCACCCAGCGTGAGTTTCAAGCCACCACGTCCGGGATTTGAACCTCAGTTGACTATATGGGAGTCCAGTGCCTTAACCATTTTGCAATCTGCTGGCTCCCATAGAGAAATTTTTTTACATAAAAGGACATTGGGAATAATGTAGAAAACTTTCATAGATTTTTAATAGCTTTACCTTTGTTTTAAAATAATGACTGACTTTGCATAATACTTGTGGAAGAATTCAAATCAATATTTATACTTTATATGTTGGAAAAGGGAACATGATTTAATAAAACTTTCCACATTTCAATTTGAAAAAAAAAAAAAAAACCCAACATATATAAATATAAACAAATCAAATAAAACTGAGGTTGCTCAAGTTCAAGGAGGGAAATGGGCAAACAAGAACTCCACTTACTCAGCCTCCATGCCTACATTACCCTTCACTACAGAGGTATAAAACGGTGACCTGAGGAACTGTTTGCTACTCAGTTGTCTAGAAAATTTCTGAGCCTATTTGTTATAGACTGGCCAAGAGTGTGGAATTTGGATATATTCCTGGCAGCTGCACGACTTCCAGATTAAGATAGGGGAACTAACACCCTAGGTATGACCAGTTAAGAGGAAGACAGCTAGGACACTGTGTGACAGTGGCAAATCTGTAATCTGCACAAACGAGAGGAACCATTACTCATGAGCCAGACTCTAAAGGGTAAGAGCAGATAAAGTGTAGATCCAGATCAGATATCAAAAACCAAGTACTCAAACTTGGGTAAACCTGAAAGACATAGCTTAAGAAATGTAGAACAAAGGTGGGACTATCAGATACAGTGTTTGTTTTCTTAAGATCCTTTATAACCTAGACAAGTGAGAAAAATGGAAGAGTCTAGGTCTTGGGGCACTCTGGCAAGAATACAGACATAGATGTCCCCTATGTCCCCAGGTGCCAGTATCCAGAGAAGGTGAGGAAGTTTGAGGAATACCTAGAGATCTAGAAAAATAAGTGGCCAAGAAAGAGACAGAAAACAAAAGAAAGTGCATTTAAACATTTCTAAAACACATTTTGCAAGTTAATACGTTTTTTTTCTGTAGGTAGGTATCACAACAGATAGAACCACTAGCTAAAAGCTCTTTAGGAAAAAAATCTGAGAGGAGGCAAGAGCAGATTATTTTAAGACATTACATGCTATTATATGATGCAATGGTATTTTATGGAATAGAATTCTAAAAAAAGACTAACATAAAATTTAGTATATGCATTGCAATGGGCTTTTAAATATGGTTTCAAATAAATAATTTACATTAGAACAAGAAATTCAATTTCCCATTTCTAGGCTACACTGAGAAAATGAAATCTATTCAGTATCTTCAAAGAACATGCTGTGATATGCTACTAGTTTTAAAATATGACTATATTTGCCAACTGGAGTGATAGCTTACCCCAGAAAGATTTCCTAGAACCAGTTTTACCAACTGTTTCACGTAGGAAAACGAAGGTGCACAGTTGCTGTTCCTAATGTGTGCGCTGCAAGCGTCCAAAACAGTCCTAACAGAAACCCGAGCGTAAATAACATCCTCGCACATTCCAAGCAGTATGCTGTTGAGATGATCTCCAAGCTTGATAGGCTGCATATAGAGAAAGGAAAAGCCGTGTTAGTATCGTGAGTAACCCTCGCTTCCAATATGAGACAAATAATTTTAGGAATCACAGGAACTACTCCAAAACACACTTCAAATAATTGGAGAAAATTAATTTCATATCAATTAGCATATATGTATCTCCTTACTGAGTTTTACTCTTTTGTGGTCCAAAAAAGTTATTGGGTTGTTGAAAAAGGCATGAAAAACAGAAAACATTACATTATGACTTTTCCGACACCCCAATATTAGCAGAAGATACTACGTTTCTCTACATAGAAAGTATTAAAGGAAAACTTTTCTTCTTCTTTCTTTTTGGTATGAAAAGAAGTGAAATTCTTTGGTTATTCAAATATTTTGATAAACAGTTACTATATATACACCACTTCGGGGGAATAATAAACTATTTCCTTATATTCAATAAAATGCAACGCATTCCATATGTATAAATATAATTTGATTCTCCTATAATAAACCTAAAAGAGATTCAAATATACTAATGACTGAAGACTACTTAAATATAAGTTCTCATTATGCTGGTGAAATAGAAGCCAGAATGTGATTATTTTTCATTAGTTAGCATAATTTGTAGAATAGTACATCCAACTGGCTAATAAGAAATAGTGGCTAACATAATTATTCCTAAGGAATGCAAATAAAATCACAAGAAACCACTGTGTACTGAATAAAATGGTTAAAAATTAAAAAAAACAATAATATTAAGTTTTGGTAAGGGGTAGAACAATTAGAACTCATCCATGATTGATGGGAGTGTAAATTTGTGTGTCCACTTTGGTCTAAACGAATGCCTTCCCTTTGCCTCTTCCACTTCCCATTCATTTGGGCATATATCTTCCTCTATGTCTCAGCTTAGATACAGTGTCCTTTCAGAAACCTGTCCTGACACTCCAAGCCTAGTCAAAGCCCTAACTTTGTTTTTCACAGCATATTTCATTTTTCCTCATCTAGAACTCACTGAAAAAAAATCATCAAAAAAAAAAAACATGGAGGCCAGCAGGTAGTGTGGTAATTAAGGTGCCGGACTCATACATGGTCAACTGCAGTTTGAATCCCAGACCTGACAGCTTAAAAATCACACTGGATACGTGAGTGTGCGTTCCCAAAGTCCAAGGAGGAGAGAGAAGGGACTGCTGTGTGGCCATCCCTCTTGGGGGTGATTTCTCACTTTAGTGATTTCTTACTTTCTCTATCTTACTTTCTCTCTCTGTCTCTGGCAAGTGCACGTACTCTGACAAAAAAAAAAAAAAAAAAAAAAAAGTAAATAGAAAGCCTGAATTTTAGACTTCCAGTCTAAAATTCTTATTACTTTTTCTATTTAATGAGAAAACGTATCAAGTTATTTTTTGACTTTTTAATGCCTATAACAAAACCTAATTCTATATGTTCTACCTTTGATTTGATGAAATATATCCATTTTAAAATTTCAATTACTATTTACTACTATGTTTCAATGACTGTTTACCACTATGTTCAATTACTATTTACTACTGGGTCTTCAAGATTTGAAGTTATTTAAGAAAAAAGAATCAGTCCAATACTCATCAGAGTCTAAGAATTCAGAAGGTGTTAATATCTGTGTTGGCTGTAGCAGGGGTAGTGAAGTATGATTATAAAATATCAAAAGAAAAAATAATAAAGTTGTCTGACAGTATACAGAGACATAGTAAAGAGCTACTATTCCTACAATGTTTGCTTCAAAAAAGGTATCATTTTCAGTATAATAATGAATCACCAAAGACATTGCAATTCCCTCTTACCAGTCATTAAATCAGAAAAAATAGACTACACTCCCACTTCTCTCGCTATAATTTTTGAAGATGTCAGTTTCATTTCACAGACTAACCTGTTAAACCTGGGTAGTGATTGCTACATCTAAAGATAACTCAATTCTAAAAATATCTCAGAAAATAATTCTTAGTACTTTATAGACAGTTCATTCTCAAACTATGACATTATTAATGTGAGCAACCAGCAGAGAAATGACAGTGTGTCTGACAGCCTACAGTAAATGCATATAAATATGAAGAACTGTTTAAAAAATGCAAAATGGTACAAATATAAAATTTGACTTACTTGGCTCTGAGGTACTTCATGATCAGCTCCCCAGTACAATGTCATTCCAAGAGAATAAATATGGATCTAGGAATAGAAGTTTTAAAAAATTATTTTATGATAAAATAAAAAATTTAGCAAGTACCATATGTGCAGAATTTTTCATTCAAAAAAAGTATAATGAAATTTAAGAATAATCATTTTATTTTATTTTTTAATTTTATTTTATTTTATTTTTTTGAGAGGTTTTCGCTATAGGGCACATGCACTCGCCAGACAGAGAGAGACATAGAGACAGAAAGTGAGAAATCACCCCCCAGGGGGGATGGTCACGCCGCAATCCCTTCTCCTCCATTCTCTTCTTGGGATCTTGGGCACGCACGCACACGCTCCCGGCGTGAGTTTTAAGCCACCGGGTCCGGGACTCGAACCGCGGTCGACTACGTGGGAGTCCAGTGACATAGCCATTACACTAACTGCTGGTTCCCAAGAATAATCATCATTTTATATTTTACATGAAAGTATATAAGAGCTTAGAGCCAGCAGGTAGCATAGGGGCTAAGGTACTGGACTCCAACATGAATGAATACGGTTTGAGCCATAGACCCAGCAGCTTGAAAATCATGCTAGGCACATGTGCATGCATGTTCAAAATTCCAACAGGAAAATGGAAAAGAGCAGAGTGGCCCTCCCCCTTGGGGGTGATTTCTCACTTTTCCTCTCTGTCTCTGGCAAGCGCATATGCCCTACAGCAAAAACCTAAAAAAAATAAAAACCAACCTATATAAGAGCTTAAAACAGAAAGTAATACTGGAAATCATTAGGACAGATTTTCCCCAGCCTATCCTCTATGAGTAATCATTTTGTTAGATTTTACTTAAAGTTTCTTTATGCAAATTCAAGCAAATATGAACTATATTCCTATTTACTTCCTTTTACAAAAGGTCAAAGACTTTAAGATTACTAAGTATGTCACATTTTTAACTTATCAATAGAGATATTTTCATATCAATACTTAAAATCTTGTCATTTTTTACTGGTACATAGAATTCAATGATGTGGCTATAGGACTGTTTGTTAAACAAATTTGTTATTGATGGTCAATTAAATATTTTCCAAACTTTTGCTATTATAAAAAGGTCTCAGCACATAGCCTTGTGATACCATTTTTGTATACAGAGGCATTTCCCTTGAATTGATTGTAAGAAATGATAGATGAAAAGTAATTCATCTGTAGTTTCCACAAATAGTTGAATTTCCCTACATAGAAATTTTATCATTTTGTACTTCAACCAGCAACATATAAGGGGACTTCAATAAATCAATGAGCTAAAAAAAATTAAAAGTGGGTACTTTCTCATAATCTCATGGCACTTTCAACTACTCCTTAAATTGCTTCTTAAATTAATCCTAAATTACAGGTTAGAAAAGTTGTTCCACTTTCCCCTTTTTTTTTTTTTTTTAAGTTTTGCTACAGGGTGTGTGCATTTGCCTGAGAGAGACAGAGAGAGAGAGAGAGGGAAAGTAGAAACCACCCCCCTAGGGGGATGGCCACACTGCAATCCCTCCTTTATTCTCCTCTCAGGATAGGATTTTGGGTACACACGCACAAGGTCCCTGTATGATTTTTAAGCCATGGGTCTGAGAGGTGAACTGTGGAGTCAGCTATGTGGGATCCAGTACCTTAACCACCATGCCAACTGCTGGCCCATGGCTCCAACTTTTTAGAATCCTAATTCTTTATAATGACATTCAAGGTACACTCTGAACTGCCTCTATTCCATTTTGCAGGATGATTTTAAAGTTTTGCTTTTGTCATGACGCCTTCCTCTCTCACAACCTGAAGACTCCAGCACTACTAGATAATTCTGTCAGCAAAATACATCCTTCTCTTTCTCAAGTTTTCTTTTTTTCCCTTTTCTTTCTCTTTCTTTCTTTCTTTCTTTCTTTCTTTCTTTCTTTCTTTCTTTCTTTCTTTCTTTCTTTCTTTCTTTCTTTCTTTCTTCCTTCCTTCCTTCCTTCCTTCCTTCCTTCCTTCCTTCCTTCCTTCCTTCCTTCCTTTCTTCCTTTCTCTCTCTCTCTCTCTCTCTCTCTTCTTTTCTTTTCTTTTCTTTTCTTTTCTTTTCTTTTCTTTTCTTTTCTTTTCTTTCTTTTTTTTTTGAGAGGTTTTTGCTATAGGGTGCCTGTGCTCACCAGAAAGACAGAGAGAGACGTGGAGAGACAGAAAGAGAGAAATCACGCCCCCAGGGGGGATGGTCATGCCCCAATCCCTTTTCCTCCATTCTCCTCTCAGGATCTTGGGTATGCATGCACATGCGCCCAGCGTGAGTTCAAGCCACTGGGTCCAAGACTCCAATTGCAGTCTACTACATGGAGTCCAGCAACATAGCCATTACGCCAACTGCTGGTTCCTCTTTTTCAAGTTTTCTTGAGCTGTTCTTTCCACCAAGAATATTCTTTTTTCATCTCTATCAATGAAAATCTTACCACTATTGATAAGCCAGAGATGTTGTTTTCCATTATGTATGCCATATAAATCCTTTCAAATGGGATAAAGCATTGTCTTACGTATAGTAGAGTAATATTTCATTTGTATCTCTAATGAAGTAATTAGCTGACACTACCTTGTAATATAGTTAGATGAGTCCTTGTTTGCTTTCCTTGGAGGAAAGAGCCTTTTTAAAATATATTTTAGTGTTTCTCTTGGCAAGTAACATAGAACTTGTACATGGTAGATATTCAATACACGTCTAGAGAATTCAATTAAATGTGAATGAAGTTCAAGACAGCACAGTGCAGACTACTTGTATCATATTTCTCTCTAGGCTTCTTTTCAAACAGCTTCATATATAAACATTTTTTCGAAGAGCCTCATATATGAAAATCATTTTTCTTAGCTTTAGTATAAAGGACTAATTACATATTCAGTTACATAAATTTTGATTGACCATTCTTTGAGATATGACTAGTGCTTTAAGAATCTTTATTATATTTACTTCTCAAATGCCAAAGGAATTACTATATATTTATAATTTTTTTAGAGGTTTTTGCTATAGGGCGTGTGTGCTTGCCAGAGAGACCGAGAGAGACAGAGACAGAAGGCGAGAAATCACCCCTCGGGGGATTGCCGCGCCGCAATCCCTTCTCCTCCATTCTCCTCTCGGGATCTTGGGCATGCACGCACACGCACCTGGCATCAGTTTAAGCCGCCGGGTCCGGGACTCAACTGCAGTTGACTACATGGGAGTCCAGCAACATAGCCATTACACTAACTGCTTGTCCCAGTTTTTACATATGACTACATAAAATTAATAAAGTAATTTCATTTTCCCCCACATCAGATGGGTACTATGCTGACATCATAACAAAGTGTTGGGGAGGCATGTATCACACAATGGCATGAACACCCAATCGTCACGCTTATGAACCACAAAGTATCAATAAAGTAATTCTTAAAAATAGGTTATGGGTGGCAGCAGGTGACATAGTGATTAGGGGGCCAGATTTCCATGTGGCAAATCATGGTTTCAATCCCTGACCTGGCAGCTGCCTTCTCACTTTCCTGCTCTCTCTCTCTTTCTGTCTCTGGTGAGTGAATGTGACCTATAGCAAAATTAATATAATACATAAAATAAAATTTAAAAATTCTTTTAAAAAATTTTAAATCCCAACTAGGTTCTAGGGGCCAGCAGACAGCATGGGGGTTAAGGTGAATGGATCCCAAATGGTCAACTGTATGGTTGAAGCCCTGGACTTAGCAGCTTGAAAATCACTCTGGGTGTTTGTGTGAGCATGCCCAAAAGCTTGAGAGCAGATTACAGAAGGGACTGTAGCATGGCCATCACCCTGAGGGGATGCTTTCTCATTTTCCTGCTCTGTCTGTTTCTGGCAAGAACACATGCCCTATAGGAAAAACAAACAAAAAACTAAACAGTAGAATATAAAATTATACACATGCTTATCACGTATGTATATAGTATAATGGCTAATTTTATGTGTCAAATTGACTGGACCATAGGGTGCCCAGACATTTAGTCAAACGTTAAACTGGATGTACCTGTGGAGGTGTTTTTGGCTGAGGCTAACATTTAAATCAGTAGGCTGAAGGTGTGAAAAGAATAAAAATGCTTTGAATCCTTGTATTTTAGAGAGAATTCTTTAAGCCTTTTCTGCCTGACTGCCTTTGAACAGGGATATCAACTTTTTTCATTCTCTGCACTAAAAAGAACTTTTCCTGTGTCTCAAGCCTACAGCTTTTGAACAAGAGCTACACCATCAGTTTTTCTGCTCCTTGGCTTTTGGACTTGGCCTGGAATTTCACCATCAGCTCTCCTGAGTCTCTAGTGTACAGATTTACCCTTAAGGCTTGTCAGCCTCTAAAACTGCATGAGCCAGTTCCTTAGGATAAATCTCCTAGTACACACACACACACACACACACACTACTGGTTCTGTTTCTTTGGAGAATTCTAGTACATACAAATATGAAATATCTATATAAAGAAATAAAATATGCAAATGTGATCATTGCTAGTTTATTAGGTTGGTACCTTAAGGGATCCAATCTCTTAATATTTTAAAACCATTTAAATTTTGTTAAAATATAGCTGCAGGCATGTACTATTTTTGTTAAAATAATTATTAGAATACCATTTGGTACTTATTATAAGAGAAGTATTTCTTACAGAATACAAAGAAACATGCTATATCTTTTATATTCTTTCCCCACACAACCTGTATAGTAAAACTGGATGATACTTCTATACATATGCTTTCTACTATTGGTACAGCCTGAAAAGACACAGGCAGGAAGATCACTGATACTAAGGTATGATTACATTAGTACAGTACACTGCATTACTGTGCTGACATCACTGAGAGCATGCAGTTTGTCTGGCTGATAAATAGCAGCAGCAGATGAGTTACAGTCTACTTATAAACACTGTGTAGAAAGAAGGTTATGGGCAGGAAGGATCATTCAAAGATAGGCAAATATTTGATCTACAATTTTCCTTTGCTTTTTATGTAAGGAGATAAAAAGCAGGATACTATGGTCAATTTGGCTAACAAATACCTTCTATTGATTATATCAGCAAACCCAAGGCCTAAAAGAAATCAGGTTATAGAAGCTAAAAATGTTTTTGATCTGCTTCACACTCTATTGCTTATTTAGCTTTCACGGAAACTGTGGCTGTGTGACCTGTAATTGGGCCTGTGTATACAAGCTCTATGTTCCCATCTGTACCTGATGGATAGCACAGAGATGATCTATTTTCTTTCCCTAGGATAACAGAATAGCAGGCCAAGAAAGTTTCCTGTGGAGGGGTGCTTTTGATAGTGATGATTCACACCAACAGGGTTCTATGAAGAGATAGAAGAGCTGGTTCTAGAAGATATGCAGTTATAAAAAAGCTGGTTAACTATGCATTTAGTCACTACCCATCTAGTCACTCAGCATTTTTTCTGAAAGCCACTATGCTAGGGAGTGTGGTAAGATCCAATGACTTGTCTTGGAGAAAAGGGGCATTCTTTCACTTTAGTGGTGGAAATGTAAATTCTATTATGGAAAACAGAATGGAGATTCCTCAAAAACCTAAAAATAGAAATGCCTTATGATCCAGCAATCTCACTACTAGGTATATATCTAAAAAAACAGGAAAGCAGTATATCCTAAAGATAACTGCATCTTAATACTTATTGTGCACTATTCATAATAGCCAACGTATGGAATCAATCTAAGTGTTCATCAACAGATGAATAAAGAAAATGTGGTATACACACACACACACACACACACACACACACACACAGATGCATGTACACAGAATATGATTCAGCCATTAAAAAGGATGAACTGTTGTCATTTGAGGTTAAATGAAAGAGCATGGAGGACATTATATTAACTGAAATAAACCAGACACAGAATGAGAAATACCATATGTTTTCCCTCATATATGGAAATGGGAAAAAAAATGACTTTGTATAGGGAGAGAAATGAATGATCACTGAAGTCAGGATGACTACTAAAATCAGGGAACGATGAGGGGGAAGACAGAGGGGTGTTGATTAATGGGAACAACATTATAGAAAGACAATAATTTTTAATGTTATAAAATACATCAGGGAAGATATAGTTAACAAAGACCTTCTGTATATATCAGAGAAATGAAGTGAGAGAATTTCGAATGTTCCCAGCACAAAGACAAATGGTTGAGATATGTGTAATCAATTACCCCAATTTAATCATTACACATTGTATTTTTGTACTATAAAAAAATCACATTGTATCCCCCACAAAAAAGTGCAATTATTATTTATTTTATTTTTTGGAGAGGTTTTTGCTGTAGGGTGCATGCGCTCGCCATGCAGTCCACTGCATGGGAGTCCAGTGACATAGCCATTATGCCAACTGCTGGTCCCACAATTATTATATGTTAATTAAAAACTTATGCTCGGGAACCAGCAGTTAGCATAATGGCTATGTCGCTGGACTCCCACGTAGTCGACCACGGTTCGCGTCCCGGACCCGGTGGCTTAAAACTCACACTGGGAGTGTGTGCGTGCGTGCCCAAGATCCCGAGAGGAGAATGGAGGAGAAGGGATTGCAGCATGACCATCCCCCCTGGGGGGTGATTTCTCGCTTTCTGTCTCTATGTCTCCCTCTGTCTGTCTGGCGAGTGCACGCGCCTTATAGCGAAAACCTCTCCAAAAAAAAATTATGCTATCATATACAAATATATATTAGTATACATATAAGAATAGGTAGCATATACATAATGCCCACTGTTGCTATGCCTGTTACACACACACTGTCATTCAGTCTTACAGAGGGAAAGTAACCTGCCCAAGGTCACACAGCTAGTTAAGTAGTTTAGGCAGGATTCAAACTCTGACTCCAGAATTTATGCTCTTACTCTCAGAGTCAGGGTTTTTTACCTTCAGCGCCATTGACATTTCGGTTCAGATCATCTGTGTGGAGAGCTGTCTTGACGAATGGAGGGTATTTAGCAGCAGCATCGCTCACCTCTATTCACTAGAGGCTGGCAGTAATACCCATATTCATCCCCTCAGTTATGATACCAGAAATGTTCCATCATTAAATCTCCCCTAGAAGGTAAAACTGTCTCTGGTTGAGAACTACTACTTTAATCTGTATAACCTTTCCTAGAATTAGAAATTTAGAAGGAGATGGGACCAGCAGGTGGTGTGGTGGTAAGGTGCTGGACTCCCATCTGGCTGACCATGGTTCAAGTCCCAAATTTAGAGGCTTGCTTTCTCACTCTCTGCCTTTCTCTCTCTCTCTCTGGTCAAATTAAATAATGATAAAAAATAAATAAACAAAATCAAATAAATAATTATTTGAAAAAATAAATCCAGAAGGAGAAATATATGACTACATATGTATGTATCTATGCATTCAACAAGGTAGAGGTGGCAAAATCATGCCAAAGACCTTCAAGGAAGCAGGAAAACATAGTTTGTGATTTTAGAGAAGAGAGAAGAAAAAGCAGAGGGGGGTTAAGCTGAGACTTGAAACAGGTTATCTCTGCTCTCAATTTCTGTTCAGATCTACTATCATTGTATGTATCCCTACATCATCACTGTCACTATCATCATCATGACTCTCATATCGTCATCATTATTATTACTATGTCTATCTCTCCATTAACCTCTAAGTAAGGACTCCTTTTTATTGATCTTTGTATCTCTATGGCCTTCTCTTTTCAAAGAATAGTTTATTTAATTTTATTAATTATTATGATCATTATTTTAATTTGCTATAGGGCATATGCACTCACCGGAGATGGGGGGAGGAGGAGAATGAGAAAGCAAGCCACCAGGTCCAGGACTCAAATTGAGGTTGGCCATGTGGGAGTCCAGTGTCTTAACCACTACACTACCTGATGGCTCCTCTCCATGACCTTTTATCGCATTGGACATATAAGGAGTCCTCGATAGATGTTCAGTGAAGTCATGGTTGGTACACAGGATGGACATGTGGAAATGGGGGAGAAGGGCATTGTTATGCAAAAGGGTAAAGTCAGAAAGTCCAGGAACTATATAATAATCACTGGTTATAGCCTGTGCATGGGGAAAAGATGAGTCAGAAGGGAGTTGGGGCGGCCAGGCCCTGAAGAGCTTTCTATGTTTGGTTGAAGAATCTTCATTGAGTGAAAAACGAACACCTCAATGAAAGTTTTTGAGGAGAAAAAAATTAGATAACTGAGAGGTTAATCTGACAGCTGGTGGGAGAACAGTCAAGAAGCAGGATTAAGAGGAAATTATGACAGAACTTAAGGGAAATGAAGATCTGACTATGGTCGTATAAATAGGCAGAAAAGAAAAGAACCCGAGTGAGAAGACTTGAGAAATTCAGGCAATATATATGTAGAAAGGGGGGAGTGAGGGATAGCTATTTAAAGATGTGACGTGAAAGAAGACAGTCAAGGGAGCTCTTTAATACAACTCATGTGTTTGTCTTCACAGTTAAAATGTATTAGAATATAAACTCCATGTAGAAGGACTTTGTCCTGTTCACCACCCTATTCTCTTTTTTTGGAGAGGTTTTTTGCTATAGGGTACATGCACTCGCCAGAAAAACAGAGAAAGACAGAGAGTTAGAAAGCGAGAAATCACACCCCAGGGGGGATGACCACGCCACAATCCCTTCTCCTCCATTCTCCTCTCGACCACCCTATTCTCAAACCTAGGACAGTGTTTGAAATATATTGTGATAGTTAATATTTATTTGGTGCTTACTACTAATATATGCTGGGTACTGTTCTCAGTACTTTACAAGTATTATCTTATTTAATGTTCCAATAACCCCATGAGGGGTTTACGATTACTAACTCCTTACAGATAAACCACCTGACATAGCCACCTGCCATCCTTTAAGTGACAATGCCACAATTCTACCCAGGGTCCACACTTGACAAATATTTGTTGAAAAATAAAATAAATCTTGGGCCAGCAGATGGCATGGTGGTTAGGGTGCTGGAATTCCCACGTGGCTGGCCATGGTTTGAGTCCCAGACCTGGCAGCTTGCTTTCTCTCTCTCTCTCTCTCTCTCTCTGACTTTCTCTGGCAAAACTCATGTGAAAAATAATAGTAACAATAATAATAATAAATAAATAATTCTTTTAAAAAATAAATAAATAAAATAAATCTTGTTTTATTTTAATAGTAAAATTGTCACCACTGAGAAGGCTCAAAGAACACTTTCTACCTTTACATTCATTCTCTTAAGTGGAGAAAGAAAGCCTTCTGATCGGACCCACTGACCACATGTCACAGGCTGGGTGAGACACTGCAGTGGGATGTGCAGATACCTCCCACCTAGTCATCACTGTGAAAAAGGAAGAGCTGCTTCTGTGTGCTACATGGCTCCTTTTAGCAACACCCCCCTGCATGCACAGTTCTCAGCAAAGCTTAGGCTCCTCCAAGAATCTAATGTGGCTGCTGATCTGACAGGAGGCGGCGCTCAGGAGGGAAAGTCAATGATGGGACTGTGGTGTGCCATGTTCCACGGGGGGTGGGACTCCCTCCCCAATCGCACGTGCCCTGCAGTAAATTAAAACACACACACACACACACACACACACACACACACACACAGATAGTAGGAGCAACAATCTTTAGACAGCAAATTAGTGACAATGGATACTTAAACTAAGAGTCCTTTGGTTTATCAGGAGTGTACAGATCTCTGGAGCATTATCAATATTCTTGAAGAGAAATCACAACAAAAATTTGCTTCAGGTTTCATCCTGTCAAACTGATTTCAAAAGAACTGTCAAATAAGCACACTGTGTGCCAAGTAAGCAGGAAATAGAAAATTACCCAGTAAAAGGGAGAAGGCAGAGGATCAAAAAGCTTTAGTGTGGCCTGTATAAACCTGTCTAGTGACTTAAAGGGATGTTATCATGAAAAGTAAAAATTTAAGCTAAATAAATAAAAGTGCCTATTTATACGGCTGGTAGTAGGACAAATTTTCATACAAAAGTATGTGTACAGTTTATACAATACTTTTTTTTTTAAGAGAGAGATTTTTGCTATAGGGTGCATGCTCTTGCCAGAGAACACAGAGAGAGAGAACGTGAGAAATCACCTCCCCCAAGGGGAGATGGCTGCGCTGCAATCCCTTCTCCTCCATTCTCCTCTCGGGATCTTGGGCACGCACGCACATGCGCCCAGCGTGAGTTTTAAGCCACTGGGTCCGGGACGCGAACCGCGGTCGACTACGTGGGAGTCCAGCGACATAGCCATTACGCTAACTGCTGGTTCCCCAAATTCTTTTTTTTTAAATGATTTATTTAATTTTATTCATTCATTCATTCATTCATTTTAATTTGACCAGAGAGAGAGAAATACAGAGAGAGAGAAAGTGAGAAAGCAAACCACGAGGTCTGGGACTCAAACCGTGGTTGGCCATGTGGGAGTGTCCAGCACCTTAACCACCACGTCACCTGCTGGTCCCCTATTAGCAAATTCTTATTCATGAATGTCATTAAGTGCAGTTACTATCCTCTTTTTGCAAAATGGTCTTGCCACACTAAAATCAAAACACTAGAATATATGATGATTCCTCTGACTTTTCCTTTAGAATTACACTGGAAATTTTGAGGGATAAGGTAAACTAGAAGTTCCAGTTAGACTCACAAAGAAATCAGCTTTGACTTGGTAATGACAATTCCATATTTAGCTATCCCAACACAAGCTTCTACAAACAGCATAATAATGGAGTAGTTTCAATCACTTTACAAACACCTGTCCATCAGTTGTTCCTAAACATGAGGTTTACTTTAGGTATTTCAACATCACAGGGCAATCTGGGAAACCTCTTAGCAAACCAGAAAAGCACTTCTGCAGCTGAAATTTCTACTAAGCACTTTTTTTTTTTTTTTATTGTGGATTTCAAATCCCTCTAGTAAGTCTTTAAACATACCTATGCAAAATTATTCATAACTAAATAATGAGACTTTCCAATAATTCAGTAGAGGTTTTTAAAATGAAGGAGAGGTTTTTAAAATGAAGATATCCACAGCTCTACTGTATTGCAATGGTTCTCATTTTTCCTGAGATGATGACACCCATTTGAGAGACTGATGAAGTTATGAACATCTCCCTCCCAAAGTGTTCATATACACAAAATTTAATATGCCATTTTACTGGTTCATAGACACCCTAAAGTTTAAATAAGATCCACAAATTTCAAGGGTTAAAGAATTTACCCACACACACTATACCATTTTCCAATGTTCTAATTACTCTCTGTCTTCTAGAAATTTATTATTAAATAATTATATCATATAAAGAATGAATGCATACTGTCTCAATAAAAATGAATAAGTATGTACATACCACCCCGCTTAATAAAACCTTACCAGTACATTTGAATACCTTCATGATACATAACAACCACCAAGACTGTATATACTCTACAGTATACAAAGACCTTTTCAAATATCTCATCTCACGTAATGGGAAATTTCTCAGGGCTAATGCCTTGAGAATACCTCTACCTCATAGCTATTGTCTTTACTCACTGGTTGCTTGTTCCTCCCAACATTCTTTAAGTAGTTCACACAACATAAAAGGTAGACAAAGTTAAGCCTGAATTCACTAAGTCTTTTTTCTGATATACAATGATGGCTCATTGATGCCCTTCTTCAGCTTAATCTCTTTGTCTCCATGTATCTATCTGTCTCTCTCTTATACACATACACACATACACATTATCTGAAAAGGGAAACATTCTTATGACTATAAGCAGAAGGATAAATTTATGCAATTCTTTTGGATGGCAATAAGGCAATGTGGATTGAAATTTAACATATGGATTCTTTTTGATTTAATGATTTTACTATTAGGATACTACTAGGTTAATTTTTATACATGTGATGTATGGGAAAGGACGTTCATAGTCAATTCTGAATTCTCCAGAGCTCCATATATAAATTATCCACAGCCTGTTATGGTTGTGTGTCCAATTTTTTTTTCATGACTTTAACAATGAAATTAGATCTTATTCTGGGGTCACTGACATCATCATAGTCAGATTGGTTATTTCTATCATAAACTTTTCCTCCTTCTTCTTTGTTCCATCAGATGAACTGTCAAACTCTGTCATTATCACCTCCACTCTATCTCCTTCATCCACTCCTTTATATTCCCAAGACATTATGCTATTTTTCACAGACTATTGAAACTCACCAATTAGATTATCACAAAATTTTCCATCTTCCCTAGTTATCACCTTTTGTCCAACTTAACTTAGAAAATTAAAAATCATACCATCTCATGTTCTCTGGATAATAGAGTCCCATAGTCCCATGTCCTGGCATTCAAAATCTTCCTTATTTTAACCTATTGCCTCCCCCTACCCTCTTAATGTTTTAAGCCTAAACAGGTCTGACCAATCATTTCTCAATCACAGTGGACTTTTTCATTGCCCATAATGGTTAACTCTGAGCTAAATACCCTTTGTACCTATTTTCACTTAGCTAAATTCTACTCATTTTTCATAACTCATTGCAAATGTACCTTCTCTGTGATTATCATTTTACATTAAAACTCAATAGAACTTCTTGTAGACTCTCAAAA
The DNA here is from genome assembly GCA_026018925.1 of Tupaia tana. Lineage (NCBI taxonomy): Eukaryota > Metazoa > Chordata > Mammalia > Scandentia > Tupaiidae > Tupaia > Tupaia tana. The sequence continues at coordinate 19,185,729 of JAKSZU010000017.1, forward strand.
TATGTTGTCCTTCTACCAAGGATTTATTTCATCTTACCATAAACTATAGATTGTCCTACACATTTATCAGGGTCAACTTTATAGTTATTTCTGTATCTTTCTCACAAGAACAGTGTTCTTGTGATTTTAGTAAGCATTTATAAACATAAATCAATAACAGTTCACATTTTTTTCAGATTTTTTTCTCAGATCCATAAATTTTTGTAGAACTATTTTGAATTCTTAAAATGAACATGAACTTCTTGAAATACATGATCATTTAAAATTCAATGGATTTTTCTCATATGGTTGAAATAATGAGGCCTATTGTTTTTACTTGCCCTATTCCCACCAAAATAAAACAAAAGAGATTTAATATTACCTTTTCAACATCTGAGAGAGAAGTTAACGATTGATTTTGAAGAACCTCTGGTGCAGTGAATGCTCGAAGATCCTGATTGGAAATATTTTCATCCGTAAATGACACACTACCGGAGGGCAGCAACAGCAGAGACCATGGAGAAATGATGAAGCCAAGGGCAGCAGGATCAGCTATGCTTACTGGTTTGTAATGGCACCAAACAAAAAGAAAGGGGAAAAAAGATAATTGGTTAAAATTACAATCAGAAGAACTAGAGATCACTTCAATAGATACCCAGCCTATTTGTACAGATACTATATCAAATCAACATGCTACAGAGAGGGGTTTCATATAAACGTAACTACTAGCATTATTAACAATGCCTTGATTTGGCTTCGTCTTTCAAAATTGGAATGGTAGGTCCTAAAAACAGAAACAGAGAATCTTTGCATTGATAAGCCTGAGAACTAAACTTGGTTTACAAGTGATATGTAGCTATGGCTACGGCTCAGTAGTTCTTCAACATTTTTTGGATCATGGATTCCTCTGAAAAACTGGTAAAAGCTATAGTCTCTCTTTCAAGGACACTGTCCATAAGTATAAAACTGTACACAAATTCTGGAATTCATGGATCCCCTAGTAGCCCTTTATAGACCCCAGGTTAATATTCCCTAGTAGCCCTTTATGCACTCCAGGTTAATGTTCTAAAACTGACAAAATCAATTCATTTGAAAATTCTCATCAGATTTGGAATTAGTAATTTCCAGCCACAATAAAAGCTTTTTTTGTGTGTCAAACATATCTCTTGCTTGAATTTGAAATTTTTTGTTTGCACTTGTTCATTATTAAACTAGAATTTTCAGGCAGCTTGTTCTGTACTACCAAATGTGATCTATTGGTCTCTTAATTTTTGTTTGTTTGTTTTTATGTTTGCTTGCGTACGTATCTAAGAACTCATACAGAACAGTATTTTAAAAAATTCATTCTCAGGGCCAGCAGGTGGCATGATGGTTAAGGTGCTGGATTCCTACATGGCCTATTGCGGTTCTGGTGGCTTGAAAATTATACCAGGCATATGTGCGTGCATACCCAAAATCCCAGAAGGAGAGTGGAGGGGAAGAGATTGCAGTGTGGTCATCACTCTCCTTCTGCAATCTCCGGGGATGATTTCACACTTTCCCTCTCTCTGTCTCTTTCACCTAGTAATGACCTTAAAATCTGCATTAACTTTTTTTATATGGGAAGACAAAATAAAGTTTATTTCTAATAAATATGTTTTGTTGAGCCTAATGAATAGCTTTACTTTTAAAAGGAAACCAATGCATGAATGAGAATGGCCTGAAACCAGAGTGGTAGCAGCAGAAATGGTGAGAACCTGCTGGCGGTAGAGTTGATGGCAACAGCATTTCCTGACAGATTGAATATGTTGTGAGCAAAAGAGAGGAATCATTTAATGATGCCAGGGTTTTGATCTCAGTAATTAGAAAGATGAGTGCCAATGACTAAGACAACGTCTTCTCTATCTATAGATAGCACATTTTGCTGATATCTGGGAGCTGGTGATAGGGATCAGAACTTTACTTTGGGATCCACTAAATTTAAATATCAGTTATTTAAATTGGGGACATCCAATAGGCACTTGCATCTGGAGTGTGGGAGAAAGGTCAGACTGGAGATATATTTTGGGAATCATTGGTCTAATAGATATTTAAAGCAATGTGACTTGATGAGATCCTCAAAATAAATGAGTTAAGATAGAAAACAGATGAAGAACAGGAACAGAGCTCTGGGTACTCCAACATGAAGACCGAGGGCTCCTTCTCTTTCTTTCTTTTAGGTTCTTCCACTTTTCTTGGTCATCCACACAAGGATAGTACTGTAAATTCCCTTAAAACTTCTTTTGTCTCACCACTGTCAATCTCCACCTCACAATTTTAATTAGCTCTCCAATTCTCCAATACCTTGCACTGAGTCTACGTCAGGAGGTTGGGATTCCAACTCTTCTGGTTAATTACTGACAGTCCTTATTTTGTGGGCTAAACTATGACTTCTGGTATGCCTGTTGCCATCCTGAATTTACGAAACATTGGGGATCACAGCTAACATGGAGGTCTGAATACCATCACAAAGTCTAAATGCTATGTCCTGTCCTGTCATTCCAAATGATGGAATCCACTCAGACAGAAAAAGGATTGCTACATCTCTCCTCATCTGTGGCCACAGATCAACCCTATTCCTGAACATGTAGTGCCAACCAGAAACTGTTGAAAATGGAAACAATCCATAATCACTTATCATTCTGGAATTTTTAAGGGATTTATTCATTTACTAGCACAAACAAGGTCAATGACGCTATTAATATTCTGCCAAGAACTGTATATTTCAACTTTTACTTTATACAATAGTGTTGCTTGTTTTTACTGAACACCTAAAGTATATCATGGTTTTAAGTACTATAGTGTATTAACATAATCTTCTAAGCATTAGAGGTCATTTGCTAAGTACAGTCCAAAGTATTATTGGAGAGATAAAACATATAACATAAATAAAAAGTATAAGGTATCTCAGACAGAAACAGATATTACAAAAGGGAATTTAGAGGATAGCAAAATCAGTTTCAATCACAATAATCTTTTTTTGTTTGTGGCCCTTTAAGATGGGTAAGACTTGATCATGGTTAAGGGTAGGATTCCAAAGAGAAGAAATAGCTAAAGCAAAGGCATGTGGTCAGGAAATTATAAAACTCACACAAGGAACAGCAAGAATTTTGGGCAAAGGAATTATGGAGAATAGAAAAAGAATTACCAAGTTGAGTCATACATTTTCTAATAAACACACACACAGAAATTCCACAAATGTTTTCATATATGATTTTTAAATGTCTTGTATTAGAGCTAAAACAACTATGACAACAAACTACATTGCTGTCAAATGTTCTAACACACATAACCTTTAAATACTAGATTCTTGAGAAAACACAGTCAAAGCACAAACTATATTTTTAAATAACTGTGAAGAGTTATGCAAACCTACAATTGAGTGTAGTTAGAATGTGGCTAGAAGCAATCTTAAATTCACCCTTCCTGTCTCACTAATAAAAGGAAGGAATTTAAAGCAAATATATTCAAAAGGCTTGAAAGAATGCTAAAAGAATACCTAAAAATGATATTCTAGAAGCTTGTAATTTTATCTTCTATGTTTTAGTTGTATTCTGATAGTACTCAAGAATTCCACTATTATTGCAAAAGAGTAAACCTGATATAAACTGATTCTAGCAGTCAAATGATTCTATTTATAGAATTCAACAAACATTCCATAGAAAAAGCTACTTAAACAGAATTTCAAGCAGCCAGAGGCAAAGTTAGAAATAAGGTGAAATCTGATTGCAACATCTTAGATTTTCTTTCGAATGTTCTTTTTATTTATTTATTTTAAACGTTTTCACCATAGGGTGCATGTGCTCATCTGAGAGAGACAGACACAATGAGAGGGAAGGTGAGAAATCACCCTGCCCGGGGTGGGGGTGGGAGGGTTAGCTAGGCCACAATCCCTTCTCCTCTAGCCTCCTTCAGGGATTTTGGGCAGCAGGTACAGGTGGCAAGTGTGATTTGCAAGCCAAGCCGCCAGGTCTGGAAATCAAAATGTGGTCAGCCACGTGGGAGTCCAGCACCTTAACCATTGCACTACCTGCTGGCCCCACAATGTTCTCTTAAACTAAGATTAAATGACTACTTAATGGTCATATTTTTTTTTCCTGAAGGATCTTACCATTTCCTTCAGATTGTCCCCTTACTTTTTTTCTCTCCACCTACAGGATAAAAATGATCATAACTACGTAATACATACGGTAAGGAAACACTTATCAAAAGTATTAGGAAATCATCTTGCGACTCAGAACAACAATGATGTTTTGATCTGAAAATTCCCTTTGCCTATTCAAGCACAAAGAAACTGTAGTTATTTTAATTTTATTTATTCTATTAGGGTGCTTGGCAAAAATCTATAGGGGGCCAATATTCTAAACTGTCAAGGATTTAATGAAGTCATTCTATAATATGGAAGGATTTCAAAAATTCAGTTCTTATATGTAGAAAAATATACAAACTTAAATCAATCATTTGGTAGAATTTAATGCACAGCAAAAGGAAAAGGTTTAGAATAATTCCTCTAGATTTTAATATTTTTCTTAATAGTATTATTTTATGATAAATTATTTAAGGTTTCGCTAGAAATTTCAGTATTGCAAATGAATAATTTATTAATTCCTCATAAATTTGTTACTGCTCTTTTTTAAAAAAATATTTTATTTAGCTTACCTTATTTATTTATTTCATTTGGCCAGAGAGGGACAGAGTGAGAGGTAGGAAAGTGAGAAAGAGAGCCATCAGGCCCAGGACTCAAACCGTGGTCCGCTATGTGGGAGTCCAGTGCCCCTAACCACTATGCAACCTGCCGGGCCCATTACTACTTTTTTAAAACTTCAGATTGTCTAATACAGAACAAGATAGAACAGCTAATTCCTTTTTTTTTTTTGGAGAGATTTTCACTATAGGGCACGTGCGCTTGCCAGACAGACAGAGAGAGACATAGAGACAGAAAGCGAGAAATCACCCCCCAGGGGGAATGGTCAAGCCGCAATCCCTTCTCCTCCATTCTCCTCTCGGGATCTTGGGCACGCACGCACACGCGCCCGGCGTGAGTTTTAAGCCACCGGGTCCAGGATGTGAACTGCGGTCGACTACGTGGGAGTCCAGTGACATAGCCATTACGCCAACTGCTGGTTCCCAGCTAATTCCTTTTGAAAATAAAAAATGTGTAAATAATTGGAATAATAGTGCAAAGTAATAATGATGGTCTCTTCAGAGACATTAATATGTCATGTAAATGTTCTAGATATAGCCAATAACTCAACATTTAATATATCCTATAAGCCTCAAAAACATATATTTTGGTGTAGTAGGTCTCAGACCTTACTAATTGTCCAAATCCCTAAACTCACCTAGAAGATCTGAAAAGATATCAGAGAAACTGTCTATTTTATTCTTTTTAATATCTAACTTCATTAATTTAATATAAAATCTCATTTAATTAAGAGCAACAGTACATATAGTACAATGGTTAGGATTATAAACTAAGCCAGAGTTCGTGGGTTGAAAGATTAGGTTTGACATTTACAGTTTACACTGTGATCCTAAATAAGTTACTTATCCTGTCTGTGCCTAAATTTCCTTATCTGTAGAAATAGTTCCTGCATCACAGATATGACTGCTGTAGTATTAATGAAAAAAAAAAAAAACAAAAACAAACAAACAAACAAAAAAAAACCTTAGAGCACTTCCTGGCACAGAGTAAATACTACATAAAATTAACTATTATTGCTTAATGAAACTTTTCTCTAATGATACCATTTGTAGAAAATACTTCTAAGAGTCGCTACTTAAATTCAATAGGTAGGCTCAATGACCTACTTACCTTTCTCTGCACAATGAAAGGCAAGGAATATACTACATATAACAAGTACTGAAATTTCAGAATAACAGGTTAAATTCTCAAACTGCTCCATTCCAAATCTGTGGGAATTTTGGGGAGTACTTCTTACCTAGAACTTATATTAAAAATGCAGATGAATTAAGGAGCAAAATATCCTAAAATATTAATTTGTTCTTTAGTTAAAATTAATTCCTCTGAGGCCCTGACTTTAGTTCCCGGGTCAACCTGAACACCTGTGATCCTGGCTGGCCAGAGGGCTAGAGGAAGGATCGAGGTGGGAGAACATCCTGTTGGGGTCCCTGTCTCTCTCTCTCCCCTCATGAATAAAAAAAATAAATGAACTTTTTTTCTTGAGGAATATCTCTTCTACAAATATTTTGTTTATTACATGGCACTCCTAGTTAGCATAGATCCCTAATTTGGAACAATTTTCTTAAGATTTGACAATTAAGCCACTAAATGAAAAGTTGAATAACTACATGTGTCAAATTGGTGTCTTACTGTACATAGTCATTGTCTTTGGATATAACGTAAGTTATTAAATCAAAATATTTATTTGGATACGAGATATTTATTTACATATGTGAAATATACGGTTTTAGAAATTTTTTATGTATAGAAGTAGCATTCTGATAACATGAAATTATGCAAACATCATACTCCAAATCAATCTATTTTATAAGCTTTTCCTCACAAAACAGGAGGTAAAAGATATTTTTATTTCTTAAGGGTGACGCAACCACTCACATACATTTTATTGTTTTAATGACTAAATACATGTAAGTCATTTGCTCAAAATGCAACCACGGGGAATCTTGGTATGGCTTCTGATTAATTAGGCCTCTATAGTTTCATTTTGTTATGTACTTAAAAGACTCCTGAAGTAATTCCAAAACTATGCAACCTGGTAATGAAACACTAATGAGATCTGAGTTTAACAAGTGATATATAGGTCATCTATGTTAGTAAAACCAAGTTGGTTATTATTCTTAAAAGTAACAGAGCTTAAATAGTTGGACCTTGTGAATAGAGGGAAGCAGGTCTATAAATAATTTACCTTCTTCAGCAAGCCTCCTTGGCTACCAGACTCAAGCAATGTGAAAGAAATAGTAGCAGTTTCTTTTATCTCCTTCCTTTCTTTTCCTATCCTGAGGAGCCTGCTCACTTTATTCCTTTGAAATATCAAGTTCTTCCTCTTTGATTTTCCTTTGACTTCCACATTGTCCACTAACGTTTTCTTCCTCATCACTAAAAATTGCACTACAGGAGTGGTCCCATAGCACATTGATTAAGTGCTGTGCAGATGAAGCCAGATCGCACATGGCTGACTACAGTTCGAATCCCAGACTGGTAGCTTACAAAAGTGCATGTACCTAGAATCCAGAAAGAATGGCGAACCAGAGGAAAAAAGAATTGTGGTGTGACCGGCCTACTCAAGGGTGTACTTTTGCTCTTTCTCTCTCTCTCCCCCACATGCAAGTATGCATGAACAAAATCTCTGGAATTATAAATAAATAAATAAATAAATACACTGTACTCCTCAAAATTATGTGCCAAAACACAAAATGCTTTTGCATTTTTTAAACGCTTTTTTTTCCTAAAACCTAAGTAGCTTAAGGATAGAAATTATGAGTTCTCTAAAGATTAGGTTTAATGCCATTACAATAATGAAACTGAAATACTTGAAAAGAAAAAACACCAATTGCTTGCAATATCAAGTCCACTGGTCCATAACCTTTCAAAGATGTCCTTCTGGTCTGCTCTGCTATAAGAATTAAATATTAATTTAGACTTTGCTGGTCACAAAAAAGGTTGTTTTGTTTGTTTGTTTGCTTGTTTGAGTTCCATTATGAAGAAAGTTTTCTCTCAAGTTTCAAACACCAGAAGCTCTAAACGGCTTCCTGGGCTTCAGATGTGCACACCAATCTTGCCTACAACATATACGAACCACTGTCCTTATTAGGGCATGTGTTTAATGACTTCATAACTTAATTAGGTTTCCTCTTGACCCACTCTTGCTCCAGTTCTATGCCAATTAACTGATACTAGGTACATCATATGATGGAATACAGATGACTTTATATTCTTCCCTAGTGCTTTTAACATTTTTGTCTTTTACAGCTTATAAAGCTATGGGTGGGGCATTTTACAGGAGATAGAAGCCAGAAGGTGTTACAGGTAACTATTTTACCCAACTTGTAATAAAGTCATTGTATTAGAATGACAGAATGACTATTATAAATAATTTTAGACTACAAATGAGACCTAAATAGCTCCTTTCTATTTAGAGGAGGAGGCTGATTAAATGGCACTAGAGGATGCCACAGACATGTAGAAAATAAAGTGCCTTACCCACTGCCTTAGTCTACTAGTGCTGCTATTACAGAATACCTGAGACTAGATGATTTATAAAAGAAAAGGTTTATGTGTCACATGATTCTGGTGGCTGGATAGCCCAAAAGAATGAGCTGGCATCTGGCCGGCCTCTGGGCACAAGACGGCCAAGAGAAGTAGAAAGGAAGGCAGGTGGGTGCAAAAAGAGAAATTTGTGGGTAATCAGTTGACATTTATAGTAACCTTGAGGGAACTAATTAAAAAGAACACATTCCCTTTTGGAAGCCTGTGCTTATTATTCAAAATGGACGCATTCTCATGTCCCAAACACTTTCTAAGACCCCAATTCCCAATACTGTTGCATTGGGCGTCAAGTTACAGCAATGCAACACTCCAGCTAAGCACCCACTGATGGAATTTAGCACAAGCTGCCCTTGCATGTGAGAATACTGCAAAAGCACGAATGCCACTCTCCAGACCTCCTTCTGCTCTTCTCTGAAGTAGATTTTAAGATCCTCACTTAAGAAGTGCCTTCCTTATACGTGGAAGACAGGAGCTTCGCTACTGTAAAGACACAGGTAAACGACTATCTACTTCTCCATCAAACTTAGCATAAAAAGATACAGTAGGTCTTCATTTTTCAAAAGCTCCCATGTCATTTAAAACTTACATGAAATAAATTTATGTTTTTCCTTTGTTAATCTGCCTTTTGTTATTGGAGCCTCAGCCATGAACTTACTAATGGGTAAGGAAAAGATCATTTTTTCCCCTATGCCACCTAACAATGTTATCTATCTTGTTCCCAAAGTAAAGCAAATTACAAATAAACTTCCTAGGCGTTTTGTTTCTTCTCCAACACGTCTATAAATCCAATAGATATCAGTACTGTATTTGCTCAAGTATTAAGATGGCTATTTTTGATTTCTTTAACCCTTCTATGAATATGTCATTAAGCAATCAACCAGTACCTAAATAAGATCCTGGGATTAATACCAATATTTATTTTCCTGAGAAGGATCCAAACTTTGACAGCAAACTATTCTATATGTATGTAATATTTTAGGTTGCAGAATTTAAAAAAAAGAGTGTGCGTTAAGTGCTTTTTTAAAAAAAAATACAACAATTGGGGCCAACAGGTGGTGTGGTGGTTAAGGCTCTGGACTTCCACATGACCAACTATGATTTGAGTTCTGGACCTGGCAACTTGCTTTCTCACCTTCCCTTTCTCTCTAGTCAAGTTAAAAAACAAGAAGAAATAAAAATTAAATTATTATTAAAAAAATAATGAACTCAGCAGCTTCATTTTACTTCCAAGGACCTAAAATTTATACAGGGACTGAAAAAAACACCATCTGCTGGTTCCTAACCGTAATAATTTTCTGATCACTAATGCCATTCTCTGCTACTCTTCAGTTTCATCTGCCTTCTTATGTTATAAAGTCATTTCCTTCTCAAAGTGAAGAGGGGGAGGGTGAATTACTGGAATGATAATTTCATTTTTTAAGAAGAAATATTGGGACCAGCAGATGGCCTCATAGTTACATTGTTTTACTCCCACGTAGTTGACTACGGCTCAAGTCCTGGACCTGGAAGTTTGAAATTCACACAAGGCACGCATGTGTGTGCATCCCAGATCCTGAGAGGAGAATGGAGGAGAAGGGATTGCAGCATGGCCATCTCTCCCGGGGGGTGATTTCTTGCTTTCTGTCTCTTTGTCTTTCTGGAGAGTACATGAGCCCTACAAGAAAAAGTTCTCTTAAAAATTAAATAAATAAAAAGAAGAAATACTAGGGGGCCAGCAGGTGGTATAATGGTTAAGAAGCTGGACTCCCACATGGCTGATGGTAGTTTGAGTCCTGGACCCAGGGGCTTGAAACTCACGCCAGCCACATGTGCCCAAAATCCAAGGAGGGGAATGGAGGAGAAGGGATTGTGGTGTGGCCATCTGTCCTGGGGGGGTGATGTGATCTCTTGTTTTCTGTCTCTCTGACTCTCTGGTGAGTACATGCATCTTATAGCATAAATCTCTCTCTCTCTCTCTCTCTCTCTCTCAAAGGAGGAGGAGGAGAAGGAGGAGGAGGAAGAGGAGGAGGAGGAGGAGGAGGAGAAGAAGAAGGAGAAGAAATAATACTAGGGCCTGCTTCTTGTAAAAATGTTAACCATCATTAATATACACCACACCAAAAAAGTAAAACTATTAATTTGTTACTAAATGGTAGACGGCATAAAACTTTTTAATTACTATATTTGAAAAAATAAATTGAGAAACAATTATAAAGTTTTTCTTTAAAAACTGAAGTGACATAATATAGAAAAAAAATCTCACAGTCAAATAAAGTAAGTCAAATACAACAAAGTTTATATTATATGATTCTATGTATATGATATTTAAAACCAGGCAGAACTCAGTCATAGTATAGTGGTTACCCTTGGTAACCAAGAATTGACTGGGAGGGAGTATGATGAGAGCATTCCAGGTGCTGCAGATACTCTCTGTCTTGGTTATACGAGTGTGAACATTCATGCAATTTGTCAGGCTGTATAATAAAGAATAATGCTGTTTACTATATATGTTAGATCTCAGCATGAAAAAGATTCCTGTAAGTATAAAAAATTAAAACAACAAATATAGCGAGCAAAACTGCACTTATCAACAAAGATGGGACTAGGGAGCACAGCCAGTAGCAACCTTCTCTTCTAAATGCATGACTCTAACTTTATACAACTGTCTGTTGAGAACATCTAAAGTAAAAATAATTTCAAATTAAAACACAGTGAATTGACTGTCTTGAGGGAAAGAGGTAGTATTACAAGTGCTTCAAACACCTGTCAAACAACCTACATTATTCATTTTAAGAAGGCTAGATATTAAATTTAATTTCATGTTTTATAGTTTGTTTCCAGGGAACAAATGGGGTAATTTTATCTGGTTCAAACACATTTAACTTGAAGGACCTGTTAATTCTGGCTTTATGAGTGCAGGACAAGATGCAGCATGTTAAAGACAACTGATACACCCTCTTAATCAACAAAATTATGACTGCAGATAATAAGGAATGCTATACAAAGTCACCGGTTAGGATTTGGTCTTTTTAAAGCTGCATGCACTATACAGATATTAATTTTAAAAACTTTTAAGCCATAAAAACTTTATATATTTTCTATAAAGGTCTTTTTTTTTAAAAAAAAGAATAATGAAATCTTATTTTATTTATTTATTTTAATTTGACCAGAGAAGAACAGAGTGAGAGAGAACAAGAGAAAGAGAGAGAGCAAGCCACCAGGTCCAGGACTTGAACCACAGTCAACCATGTGGGAGTCCAGCGCCTTTATCACCACATCGCCTATTGGCCCCTCTATAAAGGTTTTTATAAAACCCCTGAAAGTCAATTTGAAGTTCAGTACTTTGTCTCTCCTCTTTTGCATTAATTGTGTGGCTCATTCTTATTTGGATTTACCAGATTGGAAGCTGTACATTTTCTATTTTTGTTTTGTGATTATCCTACTTTCAGGATATTTAACTATACAAATTATAGAGTCAACATTCTTATCATGCTCATGAACAGAATCAAACCATTCACCTGCTTTAACTCCTATTACCTCACCGATCTTATATATTATTATTTTATTTATGATTTTAAACTTGACATCATTATTATTGACAGTCGATGATTAAGTTTATCAACAAGTTGACTAATTTCTTTTGCTTTTCATTCCTTCTTGAACCTTTCTTCTTCTTTCTGGGTTAAATTTCCTTCTTTTTGAAGTACATCTTTTAGTAATTTCTTCAATAAAGTTTATTGATAGCAAGTACTGTCAGCTTTGAAAGAATGTATGAAAATGTTTTTGTTTTGACCTCAATCTTGAACGTTAGGTTTAAAAGGCATCATATTCTACCTGCACATTTCTATAGTGGCCATTAGTCACATGGCCTTTTAAGAACTTGAAATGTGGCTAATGTGGGGCCAGCAGGTGGCATGGTGGTTAAAGGTGCTGGACTCCCACATGGCCGACTATGGTTCGAGCCCCAGACCTGGTGGCTTCATTTCTCACTTTCCTTCTCTCTGTCTGATCAAACTGGAAAATAACTGAATACTTAACCAAATATTAGAAACATTTTATGTATGCTTTGGACAATTTCAGTTTGTAAACAAACTTTCTTATCTGTATGTTTTATGGAATCTAAATAATTTCTGACAAAATTTAAAGTCTGGATTGAGATGTACCAAGACTGTAAAATATATTTTGACAACTTAGTACAAAAAAGATGTACATCTAATTAATACTTTTTTTACACTAATTACATATTGAAACAATATTTTTAATATACTGAATTAAATAAAATATATTATTAAAATTAATTTTATCTATTAAAAAAGTAAATTAATTTTTACTTTTTAATTTGGTTCTTAGAAAATATTAAACTATATATTTGGCAAATATTATAGTTCTTTTAGTGTTATTCTAGACTGAATTATATTTTAGAGGGGTTTTTGCTATAGGGCACATGCACTTGCCAGAAAGAGAGAGACAGTGAAACAGAAAGCAAGAAATCACCCCCTCAGGGGGGACGGCACGCTGCAATCCCTTCTCTTCCATTCTCCTCTCAGGATCTTGGGCACGCATGCACACGTGCCTGGCATAAGTTTAAGCCACCAGATCCAGGACTTGAACCGCGGTGGTCCACATGGGAGTCCAACACCATAGCTATTAGGTCAATTGCTGGTCCCATTGAATTATATTTTAGACCACTTTTTCTCTCTATTTTGCCAGAGGGAATATGCACTTGCTAGAGAGAGATGGCAGGGATGTGTGTGATTACAAAGTGAGAAAGCACCATAATCCTGTCTCCATTTCTTCCTCCTTTGGGGATTTTGCATGGATACATACATACCCGTGTGTTTCTCAAGCCACTGGTCTGGACTCAAATTATGCAGCCATGTGGAATTCAGCTGCCTTAACCATGATGTGATGGGCTAGTCCTTCCTCTTTATTTTAAAAATAACTATTAAGAATTCTCATAGCTGGGGCCAGCAGGTGGCATACTGGTTAAGGTGCTGGAGTCTCACGTGGCTGACTGCAGTTTGAGTCCTAGACCCAGTGGCTTCAAACTCTAGCTGGACGCATATGTATGTGTGCCCCAAATCCTGAGAGAGAATGGAGAAAGGATTGTGGCATGGCCATCCCCCCAGGAGGTGATTTCTCACCTTCTCTCTCTGTCTCTCTACCGAGCACCTTATGATGAAAAAAAAAAATCTTAAAAAAATTCTCACAGCAGGTTTTTTTTTTTTTTAGAGGTTTTCGCTACAGGGCATGTGCGCTCGCCAGAAAGACAGAGAGAGACAGAGAGACAGAAAGCGAGAAATCACCCCCCCGAGGGGATGGCCACGCCACAATCCCTTCTCCTCCATTCTCCTCTCGAGATCTTGGGCATGCACGCCACTCACCTGGCATGAGTTTTAAGCCACCGGGTTCAGGACTCGAACCACGGTCGACTACATGGGAGTCCAGTGACATAGCCATTATGCTAACTGCTGGTCCCTCACAGCAGTTTTAATATGCTGTTTTTTAAATTATTCATTTAATTTTATTTATTACTATAATTATTATTTTTAAATTTGTTTTAGGGAACATGTGTTTACCAGAGAGAGACACACAGAAAGAGAGGGAAAGTGAGAAAGCTAGTTGCCAGGTCAAGAACTTGAACCACGGTTAGCCATGTGAGAGTCGAGCATCTTAACCATCATGCCATCTGCTGGCCCTGGGATTCCAATTTTTAAGAATTAAGCAGTTTTAGGGACCAGCAGGTGGTGTAGTGGTTATGCTGCTGGACTCCCACATCACGGACCTCAGTTCGAATCCCAGACCTGGTGACTTCAAAAGCACACTGGCCACATGTGCATGTGTGCCCAAGATCCTGGGAGGAGAATGAATGGCAGCATGGCCATCCTCACTGGGGGTGATTTCTCACTTTCCCTCTCACTGTCTCTTTCTCTCTCTCTGCTCAGTGCATGCACCCAAAGACAACCTTTTAAAAAATTAGTATTTTTATTTAATTCTTCTAAATTTTGATTTTATTATTGCTGTAAGAAGTCTGTTATTGGGGCCAGCAGGAGGCGTGGTGTTTACGGGCACGGGACTCCAGCATAGCCGACTACAGTTCAAGTAGGACCTGGAGGCTTGCTTTCCCGTTTTCTCTCTCTCTCTCACTCTGTCCCTCTCTGGTCAAATTAAAATATAAATAAAGAAAAAAAGTTAAATTAAAAAAAAAAAGAAGTCTGTTATTTACTTAATTGTTTTTCTTTATAGGTATCCACCTTTTTTTGTTGTTTCCCTCTTCTTACTTTAAAAACTTTCTCTTTAGGGGCCAGCAGAATTGGTTGCTGGTGGGAACATTTGATAACAGAAGTGTTTACTCAATGAATCAGAGTACAGGAGAAACTGAGGTTGTTCTTCCCTATATACACACATACTTTGTTTCTGACATAAGCTGTGTTTCCAAATCAACTAATAAGATGAATTGAGAAGCACTATTTGATGACCACATTTAACCTCCTAAAAAAAGAACAGCAACTTCTCAGCCAGGTAAATAGTAAAATCCAACTATCTACATTCTTTAAAATATATGTAAATTACAGACAGACCCAGCGGCCGGCTTCTGGCCAGCCAGCGATTCTGAGACAGGGACACCACTGCCCACTCACCTCACTTGCAGACCCCAGCCCAAGCACCCATCCCCTAGCCTGTCCTGTCCCCAGCTGCAGGCCACAGACCCAGCGGCCGGCTTCTGGCCAGCCAGCAATTCTGAGACAGGGACACCACTGCCCACTCACCTCACTTGCAGACCCCAGCCCAAGCACCCATCCCCTAGCCTGTCCTGTCCCCAGCTGCAGGCCACAGACCCAGCGGCCGGCTTCTGGCCAGCCAGCGATTCTGAGACAGGGACACCACTGCCCACTCACCTCACTTGCAGACCCCAGCCCAAGCACCCATCCCCTAGCCTGTCCTGTCCCCAGCTGCAGGCCACAGACCCAGCGGCCGGCTTCTGGCCAGCCAGCGATTCTGAGGCAGGGACACCACTGCCCACTCACCTCACCTGCAGACCCGCCCAAGCACCCACCCCCTAGACACCTCAATAGAGTACCCCTCTTGATACCACATTGGTAAAAATAACAGAAGAGAGACGTTGGCAAACATTAATTTGCAGCAAAAGGGAAAGTCACTTACTCCTAGTCGGAGTAACCTTCCTGCAAGAGGTATTCAAAGTGAATACATCTTCTAAAATATATGTAAATTACAACACAGAGGAAGTTAAAGTTTGTTCTGTGAAAATAAAGGAAGAAATATTTACTGATTAGGTAATGGCAAGAAAAAGAAACAGAGTAGGAAATATTAAGAGATTAGATAAAATTTAATGCAGCAAGTTAAAAAAAACTATATAGATTAAAGATCTAGTCAACTTATATTAGTCTTTAGCAACTGCATGTATTATACAAAATTACATAAAAATATGCATTAAAAAAGACAGACAAAAATATAATCATAGTGAAAGATTTTGCCTACGAACTTAACAGATCAAGTACAGAAAGTGATAAGAATATGAAAAATAAATTTTAAGGTTTTTGTTATAAAGCATGTGTGGTCGTGAGAAAGAGAGAGAGAGACAGGGAGGGAAAGCAATAAATCCTGCAGGAAGAATGGCCACACTGCAATCCCTTCTCCTCTGTTCTCCTCTTGGGATTTTGGGCATGCATGCACACGTGTGGAGTGATTTTCAAGGCACCGCATCCAGGACTCCAACTTGGTTGATCAGGTGGGAGTATAGTGCCTTTACCATCAAGCTATCTGCTGGCCCCAGAATATGAAAAATATTAACATACAAATACTAGCAAGCTTAAGTTACAAACTAAAAACAAAATGCTCACTCTTTTCAAATGACCACAGAATATTTACAAAGATGGATCATGAGCAAAGCCACAAGAAAAAAAAATCTCCAAAAAATTATTAGAAGTTATTGTAGATCCCATTTTGATAACCACAAGGAATAAAACTAGGAAACTGACAACAAAGGGAGAAACAACAATCATCTCATCTATTATCTAAATGTTTGGAATTGAATGTTTCCTAAAAGTTTAATATTTTTTCTCCTCTGTCTGAAGAGAAACTCATTTGAAGACTGTATCTTTCAACAGGTCATGCTTAGATATCATTACTCTATGAGTAATAATCACTACAATTTTGTTTTTAAGAATGTTAAAAATGGGGCCAGCAGGTGGTTAAGGTTGGCCACATGGCCAACCATGGTTCAAGTTCTGTATCAGGTGGCTTGAAACCCACGCCGGGTGCGTGTGCGTGCATGCCCAAGATCCTGGGAGGAGAGTTAAGGAGAAGGGATTACGATGTGCCCATCTCCTCTAGGGAATGATTTCTCACTTTACCTCTCTGTCTCTCCCTGACTAGCGTACACACCAAAAAACAAAAAAAGAAAATCAAGCCATCATGTGTATGCACATACCCAAAATCCTGACAGAAGAGACTGAGGATGGCTATACCCTTACCCTCTAGATGGGTTATTTCTCACTTTTCCTCTCTCTGTCTCTCTCTGTCTCTCCTTGGCGAGTGCACATGCCCAAAATCTAAAAAAAAAAAAAAGAAAAAAAAGGAAGATAAAAGTCCTATATTGCTAGGAAACTTCACAAGATAAGGAAAAAGATAATTCTGTTAAGCTTTGTTTAGAAATCCTCCAGTAGAAATGCTTATTACAGAAATGTCAGTAGCAAGCTTGCCCTCATATACTGAAAAAGACATACGGGCAACATACAAATTCAAGCTGATAAAGAAAAAATGCCATTGGTGAGAACCAAAACAAAGGTTTATGTAATAGACACAGAAAGACAAAGAAAACTAGGACAGGAAAACATATTTTAGAAGGAAAAAAAACAATCTGTGGTAGACCACTGTGTTTTATCTGCTTTTTTTCCACTAACATAGTATTCTTCATTAAGATCTGCTAGAGAACAAAGACCAACACCACTCATCCATAAAATAAGCAAACTAATCATTATTTTATTTCAGCTTGTTACCAAAGGTCAGAAGAGCTTGTGGCAAGAAGACATAGTGTTATCGAACACAAGGGATTTTCTTTTTGAGAGGTTTTTGCTATAGGGTGCATGTGCTAGTCAGAAAGACAGACAGAAAGCGAGAAATCCCCCCCCCCCCCCCCCCCCAGGGGGATGGCCTCGCTGCAATCCCTTCTCCTTCATTCTCTTCTCAGTATCTTGGGCACGCACACACACATGC
Source organism: Tupaia tana (assembly GCA_026018925.1). Classification (NCBI taxonomy): domain Eukaryota; kingdom Metazoa; phylum Chordata; class Mammalia; order Scandentia; family Tupaiidae; genus Tupaia; species Tupaia tana. Next base: position 19,203,193 of record JAKSZU010000017.1, read on the forward strand.
CCGGCATGAGTTTAAGCCACCAGGTCTAGGACTCAAACTGTGGTCGACTACATGGGAGTCCAGCGACAGCCATTACACCAACTGCTGGTCCCTCAAATACAAGTGATTTAAAAAAAAATCACAGATTTTAGACATACTAAGTTAAATAAGGACTTGTTTACTCCAAATAGATAGAAATTTCCAACTGGCAATCCTAATGCATACTTGGTAAACTCCAAACTGCCAGAGAAGTCAAATTTAACTTCTCTATATTACTCATATTCCTGTGAATCAGAATGGGAGCCTTATGATAACCAGCTCCCATTAGATAGGATTTAAGACACAGCTGCTTTACAATTTTATAACACATTTGTCTCTTTACTGCAGTGTGCCAATATGTAATGCAATAGTTGCCTCTCAATGACACTAACTTTACATTCAGACATTCAAGCTCTATTAATATTACAAAATTTGAAAGAAGGAAAACCCTTAGGTACTTACAGTATGCAATGTGCATTATATTGTATGAGTCAGGACCTGGGCAGTGATCTTCTATTAGCATAATAAAAGGAGGTATTATCTCTTCCTTCTCTGAACATCTGTAGTATTTATTGTCCCTACTCCCCTTTTGGCACACTGTTTGAAGCGGTAAACTTTTCACATGCATCTGATCTGAATCTCTTAAGGGTAACAGTGACACCTTCCGCTTATTTGGATATTCCACACATACTTGACAAGGAGATGTTTTTTAAATATTGACTATTGTTAATTAACTGAGTAATGCCATGACATCTTTCCTTTGACACCTTTGGAGCATGGCTACCTACCCTCTTTGTACTCTGGAGTACCCATACTTTTGAATTTTCTGAAAATTTTCTAAAAAATTAAAGTGAAATAAACAAAGCAACAAAGTTTATTTAAAACAGCAAGATTTGTGGGAACAGCAGTTGGCGTAATGGCTATGTCACTGGACTCCCATGTAGCGATTCGAGTCCTGGACTTGGTGGCTTAAACTAGGGCGGGTGTGTGTGCATGCTCAAGATCCCAAGAAGAGAATGAAGGAGATGGGATTGAGGCATGGCCATCTCCTCCTGGAGGGGCGGGGGGGGAGGTGGGGGGGAGAGGGAAAGGGGGCGGTGATTTCTGGCTTCTTATCTCTCTGTCTCTCTCTGTCTTTCTGGTGAACGCAGGTGCCTTATAGCAAAAACCTCTAAAAAATAAAAAAAAAGAAAGAAAAAAAACCACAAAACAACCAGATTTGTTAAGTGATATTAGATAAAAATAAATATTTTTTTCTTTAGATTAATCCTAACTCTAATCAGAGATTTTCAAACATCTAGGCTGTAGCAATAATGGGTGGGCCCTAACACACTTCTGTTCAAGCTCCTGCCCTCAGATTGGAAAACAGCATCAACATCAAGAACAAAGTTCACCAACTATCCCCAAACATTCTTCCCTATGCTCTAGACTTGCAGTACTCAATCGGTGGTTATCCCTACACCTTCCTAAAAGGTTTCCATGGTTCTTGTCTTTAGTAATTCTGTCCTATAAAAGACTCTCAAACTTCAGCATGCATCAGAATATCCTAAAGGGCTTGTTAGAACACAGATTGCTGAGCTCACTGCCAGGGTTTCTTACTCAGGAGGTTTCTAGTGTGGGCCTCAGCATGTCCACTTATAGCAAGTTTTCAAGTGATGCTGATGCTGCTAGTATAGGGACCACACTGAAAACAACCACTACTTTTCATCCTCATCTATTTCTGCCATGTTTATTGTGACTGATTTATTCACTCAATTTTTTAAAAAGGATTTTTAAAATTTAACTATATTTATTTATTTTAAATTGACTAGAGAGGGACAGAGTGAGAGCAAGAGAGAGAAGGAAAGTGAGAAAGCAAGCCACCAAGTCTAGGACTTGAACTGCGGTCAGCCATGTGGGAGTCCAGCACCCTTAACCACCATGCTACCTGCTGGCCTCTATTCATTCAACTTTAAGGATTGATTCTTCCTTTAGATGAAGCTGGTTTTCTCCACCTCCTGTTCCAAATTAGTGTTCATCATGTGGTGTGAAGAGCAAATACTGTCTTTGTGTGATGCTTTTCAGCATGATACTCATGTTTGTGGAACCAAAGGCTGACTCTAACTTTCCCAGCTCCAAAATGCCACACAACAATTTGGACCAAGTGACCATTGCTACAGGGAAGCACCAACTACTTATCCAGCCTACATTTCCCCAATTGAGAGTAGCAGGGATGCATATGTTACTCTCTCTACTGAGAAAGTTTTTCCTTCCCTCTCACCTGGTTAACTTCTACTGTCTCTCAGGTCTTAGCACAGAGGCAACTTATTCAGGAAAGCCTCCTTTATCTTCCCCATGACTAAGTGAAATCTTCCAGATCTGGAGTCTCATAGAGTAACTGAGCCTTTTTTTAGCCCTTTTTATGGTTGCCTTTTTAACTTTATTTATGTAAGTAATTTTATAGCTGATTTTTCCCTACACTGGACTGTAAGCTCCAAACAGACAGAAAATGTGTTTAGTTTTGACCTTATCATATTTTCACTGCCTGGTAAAATATCAGGCACATGGAAGAGGTTCAAACAAATATACACAAGATCTGAGCTTTTTCAGCTCTAAGAGCAATAAGAGAAAGTATTCCTTTCTATATGCTGGCAAAGGCATAGAAATATTGAAGCAAAAATATGACTTTGGTCTTGTATCTGATTTTTACCTACTCCACACTCAAAAAACAAACAAACAAACAAGCTATCCAAAACGACTTACCTCTTCTGAATAATTCTTGGAGACTTTCAGCACTTTGATTTAATACGGCCCATATTTCTTCCTCCTGAAGTGGTCCACCCCGAACCTCCAGGGCCTCAGCTAGTGACACGTGCATATTACCTGGGAAACAAAGGTAACAGATGGTCTGTACACCAGCAACTTAAATGCATTTGCAATAGTGAAAACTGCACATAAATGATGAGAGACTTTAAGCCCCTGGTCTACCTAAGTTTTCAATATAGCCTTCAATTTAAATATAATTCCAGTCTTATACTCATGGGGGATGAAGGAACTGGACAAAAAACAAAACCAAAAACAAACCCTTAAAACAACCACTTGCCCTAGCCCAACAAGGTCAACCTCAGAGAACTGGAGAACAATGGTAGTGACTACTCCATGAGGAAAGACCAAGATCCCAGAATACCAGCATACAGATGATTAGACCAAAGCAGTCAGTCTGAATTGAAAGTCTTTCAGCTTTTGGTTCTAGGTTTTAGCCTATCCACCCCAAATGTAAGAAGTAGAGAAGGGATCCTGTAGCCATGGTAGAAGTTGGGAGTCAGATGGAAACACATACCTTCCATTCATTAATTGACTCGTATTATCATACATTGATGTATGTTATACAGAAAAATAGAAGCTTCATTTCTTTCTAAGAGATACGTGAGTTAGTAGCATGAAATATATTAATAAACTGGAAGTTTTAACAGAGGCATCTGTTAGATACTATTAGCAATGAGATACAGAAGTGGCTTGTGAGAAAGAGTACCCTGTAGTAAATTTCCAAAGTAACAGAACCGGTTACACAGCTCTAGAGCCTAGATACACGGTATGCAGAGTAGAGAGAAGATTGCACAAGGAGGCGTTCTTTGAAGAGAGTTATGCTGATTTTCATGTCTCTCCCAAAGTAGGTGGAGTGTGGGAAGGTGCCTTCCTTTTACCTCAAGGAAGTGAAAGTAACTCCAATGGAATCCCCTTACAGTGCTTGACATGTGTTCCCTGAAGTTAGGGGGGTGGATACAGTGGATTGGCTATCAGTCTGAGGCAGAAGCAACAGGGAGAGCATTGTGGGCACACATACTGATGATGAAGCATGAAGCCAGATACACTTGCAGGCACTGGCAGGGAAGAGGGGGAGAGGCAGAGCAGCAGCATTGCACAGAGGGCCAGCCTGAAGCTACACAAAATCCTACATAGAGGACAAACGTGTTCTAAAATTTAGGTAATGGTACGAACAGCACAATTCTGTGTAAATCCTAAAAACCACTGAAAGTACACTGTATAGAATTTTTGTTGTCTTTTATTTACGATAGTATGTGTGCGCGTGTGTGCTAGAGGAGGAAAGAACAGCACCATGGGGCTCGGTCATACTGCCATCCCCTTCCTTTAGCCCGCCAGGATCCGGGGCACAAGAGTACGTCTGGTGTGTTTTCAAGCCTGGTCTCAGGGACTCAAACCACGGCTGAAATGTGCTTCAAGCTCCACAGGCCAGTACACTACTTACTGTATCACAGAGGCTGGACTTGAAGGTACATTTTTAAAGGGTAAATTCTATGGTCTATGAATTATATCATGAAAATCTGTTTTAAAAATCTAGAGGGCTGGCCCTATAGCCTAGTGGTTAAGTGAGCCAGATCCCACGTGGCCAGCTACAGTTAAAATCTCAGTCTTGCTAGCTTAAAAACCCTCTGGGCCAGTGCATACATGTGCTCTACATCCCAACAAGATGGACAAATGAAGAAAGGACTGCAGTGGAGCCATGCTCGCATGGTGCGGGGAGGGGAGTCCTTTCTCCCTGCTTGTCTTTCTCTCTGAAGAGGGAATGTGCCTTATAGCATTCAAACAAATAAACAAACAAAAATCCTACCTAGAATATTACCTGAAGTATCCCAGAATACACTGCAAAGAAGAAGCAGGATTGGCGGAGCAGGTGGAGGAAGATAGAAGAGGAAAGGAGGGGAGAGAACAAAATGAAGAGAAAGAAGAGGAATTAGAATTATCAGTACTATGGAATGACCTGAGAGAAAACCAGACTGAGGGCCAGAAGGGCTAGGGGATACTCACTAGTTGGAGGAAAATTTTTCTGGAGTGTTACAGGTGGTACATGGGTCTTCAAAAAACTCATGGAAAATGTAAAAAAAATAGCTTTTCACATAACAAACTTTTTCCAGTGCTTGATCTTTCTATCTATAAAGATTACTAATTATACCTCTGTTGCTTGATTCAATTGGGTCTGAATTATATTTTATGAATCCTCTGTTAATTTTTTATTTTTGCTTCCTTCTATTCAGAATAGGGTCTATATGAATGTCTCTGCTTAGAACTTGTTAGAACTCCAAAATATAGAAAGAACATTTGTTTTTTAAAGCAGTATCACCAACCTAACAGGACAGATTTCATATTTCTAATTTACAACTTTGCTAAAAACGATTTAAGATTTCTTTACCCTGCCTCATCCCAATTACTCAATCTCAGAACTAAATGTAGTGTCACAGCAGCTTAAAAAACAAATGACCTGGGACCAGCAGTTAGCGTAATGGCTATGTCGCTGGACTCCCACGTAGTCGACTGCGGTTCGCGTCCCAGACCCAGTGGCTTAGACTCAGGCTGGGCGCGTGTGTGTGCGTGCCCAAGATCCCAAGAGGACAATGGAGGAGAAGGGATTGCGGTGTGGCCATCACCCCTGGGGGGGGTGATTTCTCACTTTCTGTCTCTCTGTCTCTCTCTGTCTGTCTGGCGAGCGCACGTGCCCTATAGCAAAAAAAAAAAAAAAAACAAAAAAACAAAAAAACAAAAAAAAAAAACGCTCCAAAAAAAAAAGAACAAAAAAAAACCGAACAACCCCCCCCACAAAGGTATAAGTTTATAAACTGCCCATCATCACTTGAGCTGCATTTTTTTCACCTTTATATAGCTTCTTAGATTGTCAGCTCTGAAAGCAAAGGGAAGGTAATGAGGGAATGAAGGAAATGCACAAGTTAAAGAAGGTTAAAAAATGAAAAGGAAGGAATGAATAAGGAAGAGAGAGGGAAGAGGGTGAAAAAAGCTTGAATTCAACCAATAGATAAAGGGAAAGAAAGAGCTATGAACATTTTTTGAAGTTTATTGCTTCAATTGTTTTCTTTAGACATAGTACTAGGTAACTTGGGGTACAGATATACAATTGTCATTATTTTACTATCACAAAGGTTCTGTTTCATAATAAACATAACCATATTATTCTGTATTTCCTTGAAGGTTGTGTGTTACCCAACTAAAAAGATTTTGGAAAGAATTTCAAGTAAGAAAAATTTAGTATATTACATAATCAATCATAGTCACATTTTTGGTTAGCACAGGTATTATTGGCACGACCTTAAAACTGTGTCCAGAGTCAAACAAAGTCACAAAAGGATTCTAACATGTCATTTTAATCCTGATAGATTATGGCATTTACAGATAGGATCCATATAAAAGTGATTCAGAATAGAATAAAATAGTAATGGATTAAGTAAATCCAATCAGATGATATAATAACCTCTCTAGGGATAAACTAACTAGAAATGTTTAACTTAAATCTAAGGAAATAGGGCTATAAGAACACCCTGTTTCATGAACAAGTTGCTATAAAATAGAACTCGGTATATGCCACTAGGCTCACCTAGTATTCTGGCTGGGGACTTCTTCTGATATTATGAAACAATGTTTTGTCAAGAAGGCAATCCTCCAGTTGTAAGCATCCTGTAACCTAGGAAAATTCATATTTCACTATATGAAAGTTTAAAAGAAGCAAATCTAGGGACCAGCAGTTAGCGTAATGGCTATGTCGCTGGACTCCCATGTAGTCGACTGCGGTTCGAGTCCCGGACCCGGCGGCTTAAACTCACGCCTGGCGCGTGTGCGTGCGTGCCCAAGATCCCGAGAGGAGAATGGAGAAGGGATTGTGGCGTGGCCATCCCCCCTGGGGGGTGATTTCCTGCTTTCTATCTCTCTGTCTCTCTCTGTCTGTCTGGCGAGCGCACGCGCCCTATAGCAAAAACCTCTCCAAAAAAAGAAAAAAAAAGAAAAAAAAAAAAAAAAAAAGAAGCAAATCTATATATTAGTATTTTTTTTAAACTAAAGATCAGGGACCAGCAGTTAGCGTAATGTCTATGTTGCTGGACTCTCATGTAGTCGACTGCGGTTTGAGTCCCGGACCCGGTGGCTTAAACTCACGCCGGGCGCATGTGCATGCATGCCCAAGATCCCGAGAGGAGAATGGTGGAGAAGGGATCACGGCATGGCCATCCTCCCTGGGGGGTGATTTCTCGCTTTCTGTCTCACTGTCTCTCTCTGTCTGGCGAGCGCATGCACCCTATGGCAAAAATCTCTCCAAAACAAACGAACGAACAGAGATTAAAGAAAAAATCTGTACATACATAGTATTTTATCTATTACAATGTTTAAGAGAAATAGGTCAGTTAGAATAATAGATAAGTTTTAAGCTTCTAAACGAAATAGTGTAATTGATAGCATGGTAGAGATTTGTATTTTTTTTTTTTTGATAGGTTTTTGCTATCGGACATGTGTGCTCACCAGAAAGACAGAGAGAGGTAGAGAGACAGAAAGAGAGAAATCACCCCCCAGGGGGGATGGCCACACCGCAATGCCTTCTCCTCCATTCTCCTCTCGGGCTCTTGGGCATGCACGCACACGCACCCAGCATGAGTTTAAGTCCCCAGGTCCGGGACTCTAACTGTGGTCAACTACGTGGGAGTCCAGCGACATAGCCATTACGCCAACTGCTGGTCCCTGAGACTTGTATGTTTATGTGTACAAAATACCCTGGAACTTAAAGTCTTGTCAAACTTTTTCTTACGTTACATAATAAGCATCTGTTAGGAGACTTATTAAGGTATGTGGGAAGGTTTTCTTTTTAGTTAAACATGTGAAATAATTTTTAAATTAGCTTTTAATGATAAAAAATGCAGTTTAAAATACTTACAGGATTTTAATTAATTAGATTTGAAAATGGGAATATAGACTCAATCGAAGGACCCTATAAAAGTGACTATTAACATTTTCTACATGAAGAATGAAAATTAAATTGATCTTAAAAGTTTAAGAACTAGGGGGCCGGCAGGTGGCATGGTGGTTAATGGCGCTGGACTCCCCCATGGCCAACTGTGGTTCAAGTCCTGGACGTGGTGGCTTGCTTTCTCACTTCCTTTTTTTCTCTTTTAAAGAATTATTTTTTTAAATTTTATTTCTTTATTTTAATTTGACCAGAGAGGGACAGAGAGAGAGAGAGGAAATGAGAAAGGAAAGCTGCCAGGTCCAGGACTTGAACTGCAGTCTGTCATGTGAGAGCCCAGTGCCCTTAACCCCCACACCACATGCCAGCCTGCTTTCTCAATTTCCCTCTCTCTCTCTCTCTGCCCCTTTCTGGTCAAAATAAAATAAAATAAAACAAATAAATTAGGTTAAAGAATTCTTTTTTTGGGACCAGTAGGTGGCATGGTAGTTAAGGTGCTGGACACTCCCACACGGCCAACCATAGTTCTAGTCCTGGACCTGGTGGCTTGATTTCTCACTTTCTCTCTCTCTGTGTGCCTCTCTCTGGTCAAATTAAAATAAATGAATGAATGAATAAATAAATAATTCTTAAAAAAATTCTTTTTTTAAAAAGTTTAAGAACTGGATTTTGGATTTCTTAATAAAATACTCAAAATAACTTTTAATTAGCTTTTTTTTTTTTTTTTTTTTTTTTTTTTTTTTTTTTTTTTTTTTTTTTTTGTAAATAATGCCTTGGAGGGCATTTTTTAAAATTAGGAGAAAAGTCATTGTGACCAGATCAGGCAATATTTCCAGTGATGACACCAAATGCATGATAGATAAAAGAAGAAAACTGATAAATTGCAATTCATCCCTCTTAGAATTCATCCAAATTAAAACTTCTGGTACTTGAAAAGAATATGCTATGTTAAAAGAATGAAAAAGTGAACCACAAAGTAGGGGAAAATATTTGCAAATCATATAGCATGATAAAAAGACAGTCCAGAACGTATAAAGAACTCTAAAACTCAATAATAGAAAACTTTTTTTTTAATAGGCAAGATTGAATAGACACTTCACCAAAGAAGATTTATAGATAGCAAATAAGTATATGAAACAATGTTCAACATCATTAGCAATTAAGGAAATAAAAATTAAAATTAAAACAATGAGATACTACTACATAGTCATCAGAATGGCTAAAATTAAAAAGACTGACTATACTAAGTGCTGACAAAGATAGAGAGGAACTGGGGGACGGAAGGTGGCATGGTGGTTAAGGGCACTGGACTCCCATATGGCCGACCACAGTTTGAGTCCTGGACCTGGCAGCTTCTTTCTTGCTTTCCCTCTCTGTCTCTCTCTGGTCAAATAAATCAATAAAGTTAAATAAAATAATTCTTAAAAAAAAAAAAAAAAGAGAGAGAGAAAGGAACTGGAATTCTCTTATGTCGCTAGTGGGAATGTAGAATGGTACCCTTTTGAAACTGTTGATATAACCTAACCTACCATATAGCCTAACCATTTTATTCTGAAGTATTTACCCAATAGAAATATAAAACTATGTCCAGGCAAAATTTATGCACAAGCGTACATAGCAGATTTATTTGTAACAGCCAAAAACTGGAAACATTGTCTATCAACTGGTGAATGGATAAAAACACCTTAGTACATCTCCATAATGGAGTACTAATCGGCAGTAAAAACTATTATTAATGCATGCAAAAACATGGATAAATCTCAACATAATTATGCAGAATGAAGAAAGTAGACCAGAAAAAGTACATGCAATAAGATTACATTTATATAAAATTATAGAGAATGCAACTAACTCATAGCTTCAGAAAGTAGATGAGAGGTTGTCTGAGGATGGCATGGCTTAGGGAGAGGCACATGGGAAAAAGTTAGAAAGGGACATGAGACAATGCTTGGAGGTGATGGATATGTTTATTACCTTAGTTGTGATGATGGTTTCCTGGTTACATGTGTATGTCAAAACTTATAAAATTACATACTTTAAGTTTGTACAGTTTATTATAAGTCAACTATGCCTCTATTAAGCATTAAAAAGAGAAAAGGCAAACAAACTAAAACTAACCATGGCTGGAACAGCATTTCTTTTCTTCATCCCATGAAATTGTCTCAATCTTTTTTTTTTAATTCTCAGAAGAAACTAAGCCCTAACTTCAGGTAAGACTTTTATTTTATTTATGCATCCAATTGCTATACATCATTTAGATTGTAAAGAGAATTCACCCAGCATGATATACATCTCAGAACAGTCCAGTTGAGAAAACTTGCTTTTTGAAAAATGCTGATACATTTGTTTTTTTTAAAGTTAACTTCTCCCATTTTTTTTTTATTGTGGCAAAAAATACATAACATTAAGTTTATTACCTTAATTATTGTTACACATAAGTACATTTGCATCATTGCCTAATAGGTCTCTGGAACTTTCACCTTGTAAATCTAAACTTCTATAACTATTGAATGCTAATTCCTCCTCTCACCTTCCCTTGCCCTTGGTAACCACCTTTCTACTTTCTGTTTTTATGATATCTATTTTAGATGTTTCATGTGAGTGGAATCATATAGTACTTATCTTTTTTTGACTGGCTTATTTTGCTTAACATAATGTCCTTCAGGTTCATCCATGCTATAGCAGGTGTCAGGAGTCCTTTTTTAAGGCTGCATAATATTCCTTGGCATGTATCTACCAATATTTTCTTTATTCATCTATTTATTGTCACTGGAATTGCTCTTAGCTCTTGGCTAGTGTAAATAATGCTGTAATGAACATGGGTGCACAAGCATCTCTTTGAGAACCTGCTTTGAATTCTTTTGGATATATGACCACAGTGAAATTGCTGGATCATATGGTAATTCTATTTTTAATTTTTTTGAGGAACCTTCATACTGTTTTCAATAGAAGTTGCACCATTTTACATTCCCAACCACAGTACACAAGGGTCCCAATTTCTCCACATCCTCATCAATTAAAGCACCAATAAAAGAACTATTACAATTCTAGAAAACTAATCTCTCTAATAGAATAAATGTAGTCATGCATCACTTAGCAACAGATATGTTCTGAGAAATGCATAGGGTATGTGCTTTCTTAATTGAGTGAATATCATACAGTATGCTTACACAAACCTAGATAGACAGCATGCTATATATGTAGGCTATATGGAATAATCTTAAACATCACATATATGGTCTGTCATTGACTAAAATGTTGTTATCTGGTGTATCCATTAATATTTCATCAGTGGTAGCTACAGATCAGGTAGTAGAGAAAAAATATTGTTCCCTAATATAATTAGGAAAATCTATGAAGAAATTGGGATTTAAAAGAGAAAAAGAATAAAGAGAAAGAGATAAAACTCAATGAAGTTTTTTGCCTCAAGATAGAAAACAGCATGTACTTAACTAAATCACTTTTATTGAAGCTGGAGAAATGCTTAAATATTTGTCAACTTTTCCATTATGCTTTTCCTGTGGGGGAAAAAAAAAACCAAGAAGCTAAAATAAACACAAGTCAAAATTGCCTTTCTGGGCCTCTGGCTCATGTTAACTACTTATCTAAATAGAAATCATGTATGTCTATTCCCCGCTTTCAAAGGACAGCTTCAAAGAGCAGGAAGGAAAAGTAGAATTCTTAATCCCTCTCTGCATCATTTAAACTTATGAGAAAAGTAAAATGAGGGGGAAAATGTCCAATTTCACATATTTTCTTTCTCTTTATCAACTGGGAAGTACAATAAGAAATCATGTAATGGTACAATCTGAGTTTTTGTTTTTTTTTAAATATTTTGCTAGAAGGTAATGCTTGAGAGAGACAGAGAGAGAGAGAGAAAGAGAAAGAGAAGAAAAGTGAGAAAGCACCCCCCGAGATGTATGGTCATACCCTCTTCTTCCATTCCCCTCTTGGGATTTTGGGGATACACATGCACACATACTCAGCATGTTTTTCAAGCCAACCAGTCCAGGACTTGAACCATGCTGTCAGCCATGTGGGATATAGCTACTTATACACTAGACAATCAGCTAGCCCAAATCCAAGTTTTTAATACTGTCTTTCCACATCATCCCTCTGCCCGGCCACTGACTTTTGTTAAGAACATGGTTTTAGGGATAAATTTTATTGATCTTCCTCAAAAAATGAAGAGTTAAAATATCTGAGTGGTGGCCAGCAGGTGGTGTGGTGGTTAGGGCATTGGACTCCCACATGGCCAACTGTGGTTTGAGCCCTGGTTTGAAAATCACGCCAGGCACGTGTGTGTGCATGACCAATATCCTGAGAGGAGAATGGAGAAGGGATTATGGCTTGGCCATTCCTCCTAGGGATGATTTCTCACTTTCCCTCTCACTGTCTCTCTCTCTCTCTCTCTCTCTCTGGAAAGCACATGTGCCCAATCACCAAAACATGAGGGGGGAAAAAAAAAAAAAAGAAGTTTGAGTGGGCAGCCAACAAAAGAAACAAATATAGTTTAAGCACAAAAGACCAAATAAACATTTCATATTTGTTCTTTATAACAAAAGAACTCATGTATTAGACAAAAGTCTGAGACTGTCCTCGAAATTACATTCATGCTGTAAACAGCCTATGTAGTAGGGCACAAGGCAAAACTTTGATGGTGGCCTCTAAGAGCCAAGACTGTATCCCAGACAACAAACAAGTAGCAAGATGGTTCTACAGTCTCAAGAACTGAATTCTACCAAAACAATGAACTTGACCAAGGACTCTGAGTCTCAGATGAGACTGTAGTCCTGACTGACAATGTTACTTCAGGCTAGTGAGATCCCGAAATGGAGAACCAGTTGACCTGTGACCAGACTCCTGACAAATAATAAGGCTAAGAAAATAAATTGGTACCAAGAACTATTATATATTCTTAATTCCTTTTCAATTAATCTCTTCAAGTCCTATGTATGTGTACACATTTTTGAGTTTTCAAAAAATATTAACTATTCTGTAAATATGCTTCTGCTTCTGTGACTTGCTCTTTTACTCTGAATTACTTTGTGAGTTTCATCCATGTTCATTTGTATTGCTTATTCACTATCATTACTGATTAGAATTGTTAGAATTTGGGTTGTTTCTAGGGTTTTTTTTTTTTTTTTGCTAATAAAAATAATGTAGCTATGAACATTTTTGTATTTGTATACATAATTGAATAGACATTCTAGGTCATAGAGTATGTACATCTTCAACATTGGGATAAACCCAAGCAGATTTCCGATGTGATCATACCAGCTTCCACTCCAACAATACTATAAAGGACACATACTATCTGTAGGTATTGACAAAAGTTTTTGGTACCAAAGTGGAGGGTATGAAATGGTAACACACTGTAACATTAACTTGCTTTTTTGGGTGCAAGTTACTCATGAGGTCAAATGTTAAGTTTCTGTGTTCAAGGTTTGCTAAGACTGCCATAATATAGTACCACAGACTGGGGGGTGGAGGGGCGCTTAAACGGCAGAAATAATTTTCTAAAATTTCTGGAGATGAGAACTCCAAGATCAAGGTGTCAGCAGGGTTGATTTCTTCTGAAGCCTTTTCCCAAGGCTTGTACATGGCCACAGGCTCCTTCTGTCTTTATGTGGTCTCTGCTTTATGTTGTCTATATCCTAATTTATTTGCTACATAAGGATACTAGTCAGAGTAGATTAGGGCTCATCTGAAACTCCAGATTTTGTTAATTACCTCTTTAAAGTTTCAATTTCCAAATCCAGTCACATTCTGAGATACTGTGAATTTGGGTTTCAACATATGAATAGGAGAGTGGGAGGCAGGGAAATCATTCAGCTGTAACAGTGACCATTAAAATTGTAACATGCTCATATCTTGGTTTCTTGCTTTTTTTACTGATGCCTCACTAACAAAGATTAATTTAGAATAAACTACATCCTATCTATTTCATCTTCTAAATTAGTAATTCTAAAGCAGAACTTTCTTCAAATCATTTCTTTTCATAAGCTTCCACTAAGGCTATACTGATTACCACATGAACTCCAAGCATATCCATAAATCCATTAGCTTACTACTTAACCATCTATTAAATTCCTCTTTTATTTATTCATTTATTTATTTATTTATTCATTTTCAGAGTTTATTTTATTTCTTCCATGACTATGTTGGGAGCATCCCTAACAAGGTCTTCATAGCATGATCCACCCCAGCCTCAGTCAGCCCAGATTACAGGCAGCAGCATATACTGGGAGACCTTTGGACACACACCTAGGACCTTCCCACATGAGTCCAACAACACAGAGTACTGCCTTACCATTATGCCACTGCTGCTTGCCCCACTGAATACCTCTTATATGGCAAGTTTTACACTGAACCTGGGACCAAAAAAAAAAAAAAAAGAAAAGAAAAGAAATAGGGTGAAAAAATAAGAAAACCATAAGATTGCTGTTAGAAAGGATAAAAGAAAAGTTTCAAATAAAAGATTAAGGATGTGGATTTTGGAGCCAGCAAGTGGTATGGAAGTTCCCACAGCTGGATTCCACTTGGCCAAGTCTGCAGTCTGAGTCCCAGTGGCTTGAAAATAATGCTGGGCATGTGTGTGTCCATGTCCAAAATCCTGAGAGGAGAATGGGTACTGTGGCATAATCATTCCCCCTGGAGGGTGATTTCTCACATTCTCTCTCTCTCTCTCTCTCTCTCTGGCATGTGCACATACTCTACAGCAAAAAAAAAAAAAAAAAAAAAAAAAGGTGTGGATTTTGGGCTAGCAGGTGGTTTGGTGGTTAAGGAGGCTAGATCCCACTTGGCTAACTGTGCAGTTTCTGTCCTGGGCCCGGTCGCTTGAGAAAACATGCTGGGGGGCCAGCAGGTGGCGTGATGGTTAAGGCGTTGGACTTCCACATGGCTGACCACAGTTTGAATCTTGGACCTGGTGGCTTGCTTTTTCACTTTCCCTCTGCCTCTCTCTCTCTCTCTCTCTCTGGTCAAATTAAAAAATAATAAATAAAATTAAATAAATAATTCTTAAAAAATAATTTAAAACAAAGCAAAACAACCATACGGGGCATGTGTATGTGCATTTCCAAAATCCTGAGAGGAGAATGGAAGTGAAGGGATTTCAATGAGGCCATCCCCCTTGGGATGATTTCTCACCTCACCTGACCCCAGTGAGTGCACACGTCCTACAGTGTACACACACACACACACACACACACACACACAAGAATGTGGATTTTAATGCCAGGCTTGTCAAATTACCAATGTTGTAATTTTTGGCAAATCACTTAGTATTCCCAGGGTTAGCTTTCTTCTAAAAATAAGTTATTAACACTTCCTATCTTACAAGATGTTGGCAAGAATTAAACAAGATATACATGATATCTTTGGTTCAGGGCCTGACAGTATGATCTGTCAATGATTATTATATTTCATCATTGATCTCAAATAATATAGAGATGCCATGTAATTTAAAAAGCACATGGATTTGGCTATATGGATAATATAGGTAATTTTATCAAAAGAAGTTTCAGTCAAGTAGAAGATGAGAAAGCAAGTTTGGATTCTGTAATTACAGATTATTTCATTAAAGAGGCACACTGTCTTTGTAAGATGTTCTATTATCTTTGGGAGCATTTCACCATAATTTTAAGGACTTGTGAGTAAAACTGAACCCAATTAAAATTTATACAATCGGGGACAGAAGGTGGCACAGTGGTATAACATGACACTATAAGGTTTTTGGTTCAAGCCCAGAGATCCCCTTGAGGATGCACACCCATGACCTGGGGCTGGTTGAGGCTGGAGGTAGATCTCAGCTCCCAGACTCTACTGGGGTTGCTGTTTATCTATCTCTCTTTTCCTGGCTCTTTCACCCACACAAAAAATAAGTAAATAAATTTTAAAAAGTTTAGATGATAGTCAAGGTGATAATTAAGGATGTCTTTTTAAAAGTGGAGATGATTTTTTAAATTAAATATTCCACTGTCTATTATGAATACAAGAGTTTTAAAAGTGTATTTATTCCATGAGAGAGAGAGATACAGTACTCCAACAGAGTCTCGATGCCATGATCCATCCTAGCTTCAGCTGGCCCAGATCATTGGCAGTCATGCCCAGTGTACTCTGAGAGGTCTCTAAACATGAACCAGCAGCCTTCCCTTGTGGCTCTGACCCACAGAGCATCATGTTTACCACTGCTGTCCCGCCCTGAATTCAAGAGTTTTTAACCTGCTAATTGTTAAAGTGATCATATGTCCAACAGAGGCCTGCTGTCTACAGTAACAGACAGCAGTGTGAGCTCTGCGTGTGTACTCCAGCCAAGACTTTGCCTTCTTAGTGTGGAGAATCCACAAAGTCAGTGAGAAACTGGGAGCACACATCCAGCTAGAGGCAATGGGTGGCCCATGTGATAGAGGGTTATGTTATAAATCTGTGTTTTAGGGAGAAACAGGGGAGGCTTTGAGAGAAACAGAGAGACTTCCAGACACAACATATACCTATACAAAAAAAAGAATTCCTCAGCTGTGATGAATTAGTTGTAAACATTAGAAAGTCATAAGTGGACTTTCATCTTATTGGGTCATTGGAAGTCATGACACATTTATGCATAGAGAAATATGCCATGATTTTTCTGATGATCCAATAATATGGAACTGAAGCCATTTATTCTGGCCATAGTTTTGGAGTCATCTGATGTCTGTTCTTCCCTCATTTTCCACATCAAATCTCTTGGAAAATTCTGTTGGCGGTGCCAGCAGTTGGCATGGTAGTTAAGGTGCTGAACTCCCACATGGCTGACTGTATTCGAGTCCAAGTCCTGGTGGCTTGCTCTCTCAATCCCACCCCCCCCCCATCTGTCTCTCTCTCTGGTAAGCACATGTGCTCTATAGCAAATTTAATAATAATAATAAATAAAATTAAATAATTCTTTGAAAAAAAATTCTGTTGGCTCTGCGTTCAAGACATGTGGTTAGTCTCATAACTTCTATTGCTAGTCTACAATCTTGACTGCTTTCTACTGTCTATAGCAGTGCTGATAGAACTTCCTGTGATGACAGATGTGTTCTTTATCTGTGCTGTCCACAACAGAAAAGGCACTAGACATATATGGCTATTATGCCCTTAATATGTGGCTAGTGCAACAGAGAAACCGAATTTTTAAATTTAATTGAATTTAAATTAATTTAAATTTAAATGGCCACACAGGACTTGTGGTTAAATATTTGGCACTAAAGGTTTAGAAACTTATGGTAATAGGGCTATAAAACGTCTCTTTGTGGGGCTGGCAGGTGGCGTGGTGGTTAGGGGTGCTGGACTCCCACATGGTTGACTTGAGGTTTGAGTCCTGGACTTGGCAGCTTACTTTCTCACATTTGCTCTCTCTCTCTCCCTTGCTCTGTCCTTCTAAAGAAATAAATAAAGTTAAACAAAATAATTATTTTTTAAAAAAAAATCTCTTTGCTTCCTCTGGTTTCCTTCTGGTCTATTCCCACTATCATGACTATTTTCAAATGTAGGTCTTATCAGTCACACCAATGCTTCATGGCTTTACATCACACTTAGAATAAAATCTCAAATCCCTACTCAGGCTTACAGACTACCTGATTTTCCCCAGGCTACCTCTCT
Organism: Tupaia tana; assembly: GCA_026018925.1. Classification (NCBI taxonomy): domain Eukaryota; kingdom Metazoa; phylum Chordata; class Mammalia; order Scandentia; family Tupaiidae; genus Tupaia; species Tupaia tana. The sequence goes on from JAKSZU010000017.1 coordinate 19,220,570, forward strand.
ACGTGAATTACCCATTTGCTCTCCTTAAGTCCTGATATACTCTAGCCATTGACTCTTAAGCCCCTGCATTTGTCTAGCACATTTCTTTCTCAATAGACCCACAACTTTCTCAATAGCTTAGCTTCATTCAGCTCTGTGATCAGCTGTCTCACAAAGGGACTTTCTTCCCCATCCTGAATCTAAAATAGCAGCACCATCCACTCCTTCACTCTTTTATACCATTATCCAATTATATACTACTTCACAGCATTTATAATACCTGACAATATACTATAGATTTAATCTTTTTTTTAAACATTTTATTAGTTTTAATTATTTATTTAACTTTATTTATTCATTCATTCATTTTTATTTTGACCAGAGAGACACACACACAGAGAGAGAGAAGGTGAGAAAGCAAGTCACCAGGTCCAGGATTTGAACCGTGGTCAGCCATGTGGGAGCATCCAGCACCTTAACCACCACGCCACCCGCTGGTCCCTAGATTTAATCTTTAATGAAAGTCTTTCACAACAAAATGCAAACCTCATGAGGAAGAGATGTTTTGTCATTTTTGCTAACTAGTGTATCTTCAAATGTCTAGGACAATTTCCAGCACAGAGCAGATCCTCAGTAAGATATATATATATATATATATATATATATATATATATATATATATATATAAATTTTTTTAAAGAGTTTTTGTTTGTTTGTTTGTTTGTTTTTGCTATAGGATGTGTGCACTCACCAGAAAGATAGGGAGAGATGGAGAGACAGAAAGTGAGAAATCACCCCCCAGGGGGAATGGTCACACTGCAATCCCTTCTCCTCCATTCTCCTCTCGGGATCTTGGGCACTCATGTACATGCACACGGCGTGGGTTTAAGCCACCGGGTCTGGGACTTGAACCATGGTTGACTACATGGGAGTCCAGAGACATAGCCATTACACCAGTTGCTGGTCCCCTTAGTAAAGACAAATTGAATGAAAATAAACTCAAATCTCATTTAACCTCTCTTGGTCTTGCATTCACACAACAAATATTTACTCATTATTTATAAGGCACTGCCTCAGACAGTATGAGAAATTTAATCCGAAAGCAGTTCAGGCCTTGCAAACCAGAATAATCCTTAAAGTTCTTTAAATCCTCAAGTTTTGAGTCTGTGACTTCACCTAGAAATACCTGGAACTTTCTCTTAAAGACAGTAGGAGATCTGATGTCCATCTTTCTAATATTAAAATATTTTCCATCTGAAAAGAATAGTCTCTTTTTATTTGGAAAGGTTTTTGCTATAGGGCGTGTGCACTTGCCAGAAAGACAGAGAGAGACAGGGAGATAGAAAGCGAGAAATCACCCCCCAGGGGGGATGACCCGCTGCAATCCCTTCTTCTCCATTCTCCAGCTCGGGACCTTGGGCACGCACGCACACGTGCCCGGCATGAGTTTAAGCCACCAGGTCCGGGACTCGAACCATGGTCGGCTACATGAGAGTTCAGCGACATAGCCATTATGCTAACTGCTGGTCCCCTGAAAAGAGTAGTCTTTTTATAGTATTCATAACAGAACACAGAACTGAGACAGGTGAGGTAAAAATTAGGTAGGTAGTTTTCAAGTTCTGCATATAGATTTTCTAATAACAGAGAAAAATTCTGGAGGTAAGGTTCCAAAGTGGCTGAACAGAGGGAAATAATCACCTGTGGGGGATGTCTTAGAGATTTTCCTATTTTAGGTGAATGCGGTGGCCTTAGTCTTCTGGTGTGTTTTCCAAGTCTAACATTATAATGTCTGTAAAATGCCATAATGAATGCAAGTTAATGTATCAGTCATTTTTCTGACAAGTTGCTTCCTGTTTATTCAAGTAATGACTCTCGAGGTTGACAGACAGCAAGGAATGAAAGTGAGAATCAAAGAAGAGTAACATACAAATACGCTACTAAATAATTAAGAACACTTTGTACCTGTACTGTTAGAAATATGCCCACATAAATAGCAGGCTTAAACATATGAAACTGGTGATACTTGTCCATTTTTATAGTTCAGCTTAAAACTAACTTGCCAGATGTTTACACAGTCACTATGTAATTTCTCTCTCTGCACTGTTAGAGTCAGTCATTCTTGAAAGTATTTTGTTGAGGAAAACAAAATCAATTGAGTTGTGTATGCCTTCTTCTAAAATTTTACCTAGACAAACAAAATGTAAGTCTTTAGTTCCAATTAGAACATCATGTAGGAGTCACTCTTCAAATCTACAACCAATAATAGGTCTATAATGCTTTGATTCTGAAAAATCAGTTAACAAATTGTGTATAAAAAACTAAACATGTAGTTCAGATGCAGATTCCAACTTGTTGGTGAATAATCAGAATCAGGATGACAATCCTCTACAATTACTAGTTACATCATAGGTAATCGGTGCAATTATATCCAAACCTGGTTTTTCCTTAATACTAAAACGAAGTATAATTTTTAAGTCTACAGTTCTATAAAGGGCATTCAGCTTACTTAAACCTAAATCCACCTCTTAGAAGTCTAATGCTACAAGTATTTCCAAAATCAAGAATACCTTACTAGACTTGGTAGCCTTCCGTTAGTACTGAAATTTTAGGATAACAAGTTTCACATTCTCTATTTCAGGCCCATTTTTTATTCTATGGCCAACACAGCACAGCCTTCATCTTAGGAAATGTATTCTGATGGCTTTTGTTTCATTGTAAAAACCCATAATCCTTGAAGTTCTTTAAATCCTCAAGTTTTGAGTCTGTGACTTCACCTAGAAATAGTTGGAACCCATTTTACATTTATCTGATAATTCCAACTGATTTTTGGTTTGAATAGAATATTTATTTAATAGACCGTGATGAAACTTATTCTGTTAGAAGTAAAGGAAATACTTAAAAGTCAAACCAAAAAACAAGTTTACTGAGAAATAACAAAAGTTCGTTCGTTCTTTCTTCCTTCCTTCTTTCTTTCTTCCTTCCTTCCTTCCTTCCTTCCTTCCTTCCTTCCTTCCTTCCTTTCTTTCTTTCTTTCTTTCTTTCTTTCTTTCTTTCTTTCTTTCTTTCTTTCTTTTTTTTCTTTAATTTCCACAGGGCACATGTGCTCCCCAGAGAGAGAGAGGGAGAGGAAAAAAGACATCCCTCCAATAGAGTATGGTCAAACCACAATTTCTTCTCCATTTCTCCATATTGTTGGGATTTGGGGCACAAATACACATACCCAGCTTTTTTTGAAGCCACTAGGCTGGGATTTGAACCATGGTCAGCCATGAGGGATCTGGCTCCCTCAACCACTAGGCCACTGGGCTGGCCCCAAAAGTTTTTATAGCAAAAAAAGTGATTCTTTTTTTTCTTTTCTTTTCTTTTCTTTTCTTTTCTTTTCTTTTCTTTTCTTTTCTTTTCTTTCTTTCTTCCTCTTCCTCTTTCTCTCTTTCTTAATTTGCTATAGGGCATGTGAGAAACAGAGAGTGGGAAAATAAAGCACTCCCCAAGGAAGAGGGCCACATTGCATTCCCTTCTCCATTCTCCTCTTGAGATGTTGAGCACACATGAACATGAGCCCAGAGTGTTTTCCAAGCACTAGGTCTGAGATTCAAATGGTGCAGTCGACCATGTAGGATCCAGCCGCATTAACCACTGTACCACAGGCTAGCCCAATTTTTACTAAAGAATAGTATTTCATCAATTTAGAAAATCAACCATATAATAGTGTAGATAAAAACTTGGTGACAATAAAATTACAATATTATAGTTTACTTTTTGTTTTTGTTTTAAGAGAGATTTTTGGCAGGGACCAGCAATTGGCGTAATGGCTATGTCACTGGACTCCCATGTAGTCTACCACGGTTCAAGTCCTGGACCCAGTGGCTTAAACTTACGCTGGGCATGTGCCTGTGTGCCTAAAATTCCAAGAGGAGAATGGAGGAGAAGGGATTACAGCGTGGCCACTCCCTCGGGGAGTGATTTCTTGCTTTCTTTCTCTCTGTCTTTCTCTGTCTTTCTGGCGAGGTCATGTGCCCTATAGCAAAAACCTCTCAAAAAAAAAAAAAAAAAAAAAAAAAGAGAGAGAGAGAGAGAGAGAGAGAGAGAGAGAGAGGAGAGAGGTTTTTGTTATAGGGCATGTATGCTCTTTGGAGCGACAGAAAGTGAAAAATCACCCCCCTGAGGGGGGATGGCCACACCACAATCCCTTCTCTTTCATTTTCCTCTCAGGATTTTGGGCATGCACACATGCCCAGCATGAGTTAAGTTGTCCGTTTTGGGACTTGAACCAAATCCACTTCATGGGAGTGCAACAATGTAAACCATTACAGCATCTGCTGGTTCCACAATATTATAGTTTAATGAGAGCAATTCCTTTAAATTAATTAATCCACCATAAAAGCAACTCAGAATGGGATTATTCTGCTTATATATGGGGGTAATTTGTGACTTTTCTTGTTTAGTTTACTGATTAAGTTTTTTGAGAGATTGCTATAGGGTGTGTGGACTCGCCAGAGAGACAGAGAGAGAGAAAGAGAGAAAGATAGAAAGTGAGAACTCATTCTCCAAGAGGGATGGCCATGCTGCAATCCCTTCACCTCCATTCTCCTCTCATTATCTTGTGCATGCACATGTGCGTTTTAAGCTGCCGCATTTGGGACTCAAACCACAGTTGACTACATGAGAGTCTAGAGGTGTAAACATTATGCCATCTGCTGGTCCCCTGATTAAGATTTTATCTTAAACAATTTGTCTACAAATCCTGTCTTCTATATTAAAATATAACAAAACTAATCTAAATAACTAAAAATTTGCAAATAAGTTCTATTATCTTTTATATGAAAAGTAAAAGGCCATGACACTTTTTCTAGCCACGAATGTCTTAGCGCTTTTTGCTTAAAAACACTAGGGTGAGTTACAAAAATATTAAGCCTCCTAATTGACATTTCTCCTCACTTTAACTGCTATTCTTGCTTGTGGGTAGTCAGTCTTCGAACATGGAGGCCGGAAATGCCAGATATTTAACTTCCCAGCCTCACTGCAGTTGGGATATAAGCAACAACCTATTCTAACAAGACAGAATCTAGTGGGAGATAAACCTTTCTAAAAACGATACATGAGAGGAAATGTCTGTATTCTTTGTCTAGCTACACAGAAAAGAGTTAATATAGCAGGCTGCTTGAAGGGTGGCCTTTGGCTGGCATCTGGGAACTTCAGATTTCAAGAGGGTTCTCACCCTTCCCAGAACTCTTAAGAGTGGCTTCATTGTGTGTGAATTGTTTGTGCAAACAATGTGGTTTATGCTCAACACCTGCTTTCTTCTTGGGGTCTGGAATTTCTTTACATGCTAGGCCGAGGGTGCTTATAGGATCAGCCTCTAGTAAAAACTTTGAGCACTGGGTCTCTAATGAGCTTCCTTGGAAGACAACATTTCACACCAGTTGTCACAACTCATTGCTGAGGGAATTAAGTACAGCCTGTTATGACTCCATTGGGAAAGGACTCTTGGAAGATTACATGATTTCTTTGACTCAGCCACATCACTGTTTCTTTTTGCTGATTTTGCTTTGTACCCTTTTATTGTAATAAATACGTTGTGTTGAGTCTTCCTAGAAAATCAAGGAACCTAATGGTCTTGGGAACCTTTGACACTAGCTACTGTAGTGTCTATAGCCGATACTTGCAACTGTAGCAGCCGTACTTATTGCAACTACTGGAGGACAAACCTCAAGAATTCAGGATAATATTCAGGATGACAGTAGAGAAAAAAAAAGCAAACAAGAAAGAGTAAGTTAGGGGCCTTATGACTGAGCCACTGATTAAACCTTTGAATCTCCTACCTCCAGATTTTTTAAAAAGAGTTACTTGTTTAATTTCATTTATTCAATTAGCTATTTTAATTTGACCAGAGAGAGAAACACAAAGAGAGTGGGAAAGTGAGAAAGCAAGCCACCAGGTCTGAGACTTGAACCACAGTTGGCCATGTGGGAGTGTCCAGGGCCTTAATCACTATACCACCTGCTGGTCCCCCTCCAGATTTCTTATGTTCAATATTTTAAAGTAAAATATTTTATCAATTAGGAATAAAAAGAATACGTATTTTCTTAAAAATGTGTTATTATACATAAGGAGCCAGTAGGTGGTGTGGTGGTTAAGGCTGGACTCCTACATGGTGGATCACTGAACCTGGTGGCTTAAAAATCATGCTAGATGCATGTGCATGTATGCCCAAAATCCCAAGAAGAGAATGGAAAAGAAGGGATTGCAGTGTGGCCATCCCCTCTAGGGGGTGATTTCTCACTTTCCCTTTCTCTCTCTCTCTCTTAACAAACAAACAAACAAACAAACAAAATGAAAAGTAAATAGGGCCATCTGAAGACATTACTGTTTGAATTTTTTTAAAGATTTATTTCTCAGTAAAAGTAAAAATATAAAAGAAACATGCTCAGAAGATATCCCATTTCATAACATCTTTTAAAGCAATAATATTTAAAGCTGGATGATACCTGAATTTCAGGTTACTAGAGCATTATCTATTTCATCTAAATTGTTGGATTTATTGGTATAAAGTCTCTGATAAAATTCCCTTATTATTCTCTTAATAAATGCTGAGGGAGCAGCAGATGGCATAATGGTTACGTTGTTGGACTCCCATGTAGTCGACCTCAGAGTACCAGACCTGGAGGCTTGAAACAAGCCAGGTGTGTGTGTGTGAGTGCCCGGAATCCCAAGAGGAGAATGGAGAAGGGATTGTGGTGTGGCCATCTCCCCAGGAGGATGATTTCTCACTTTCTGTTGTCTCTATCTCTCTGGCGAGCACACATGTCCTATAGCAAAAATCTCTCCAAATAAATTAATGAATGAATGTTGAATCTCTGGTGGTCACTCACTCCTTATATTGGTCATTTTTGTCTTGTTCCTTTCCTGGTCAGTTTGGTTAGAGGTTTATCAATTTAATTGATAAACTAGCTTTAGATTGTATTAATTTTTGTCTTTCTTGATGTTCTATTTTACTCTCTTCTCCTCTGATTTTTATTCTTTTCACTTTTATTATTTTTCTAGTATCTTTTTAATTTTTTTGAGAGATTTTTGCTATAGGGTGCATGTGCTCGTTGAAGAAACAGAGAGAGACAGAAAGCGAGAAATTACCCACCCCGGGGGGATGGCCATGCCACAATCCCTTTTCATTCATTCTCCTCTTGGGATTTTGGGCATGCATGCACATGTGTCTGACATGAGTTTAAGCCACCCAATCTGGGTCTTAAAATATAGTCGCCTATGTGGAAGTCAGTGACACAACCATTATGCCATCTGTTGGTCCTTTATTTTTAGTACTTCATACTTCTTTTTTTTAGATGAAAGTTGAGGTCATTTCTTTGAATCATTTTTTTCTTTTCTAGTGTAGATGTTTATAGCTATAAGTCTTTCCTGAAGGCTTGTTTTAGGAGTTTATATGCCACACATTTTGATACATTGTATTTTTTAAAATAATTTTTATTTAACTCTATTTATCCATTTTTTAAAATTTGGCCAGAGAGTGACAGAGTAAGAGAGAGAGAGAGAGAGAGAGAGAGAGAGAAGGAAAGCAAGAAAGCAAGCCACCGGGTCCAGAACTCAAACTGCAGTTGGCCATGTGGGAGTCCAATGCCCTTAACCATGCCACCTGCTGGCCCTGATATATTGTATTTTCCTATGTACCACAAAGAATATACTTTCTCATTACCTTCTTGTTTTCCCCTTTGAAGCTGGGTTATTTAGTTTCCAAGTATTAGTATGTTATTTATTCTCCAAATATTTGAGGATTTCCCAGAGATATCTTCTATCACTTGAATACTCTGAAATGTATAACTCATTTTATGGCCCATAATGTAACCTATTTTGGTAAGTGTTGCTGTTTTTGTCCCACAATGTTGCAATCCTTCTACCTCTGCCTTTGGAATAGCTGAGACTACACATAAACAGCCAGCAACCCCACTCTCAGGCAGAGTATTGCTATACTATCTACGCTGGCTGTAAACTTGGGATCCTCCTGATCCTCTTGTCTCTCATCCTCGCTAGTAGTTGAGATTACAAGCAAATGTCATTGCACCTGGCTTTTAGGTAGGCTAAGAGTGTTCACCTGGGCCTCCCATGTGACCTTAGCTTGCTGAGTAGAAACACCAACTAGGGCAAACCACAGCAGCCAGGCCTTGTAAATATTCTGTGTATACTAGAAAAGAATGTGTGCACCAGCAGTTAGTGTAATGGCTGTCGCTAGACTGCCATGTGGTCGCAAGCGTTTCGAGTCCTGGACCCAGTGGCTTAAACTCACGCCAGTGCGAGTGCGTGCATGCCCAAGATCCCGAGAGGAGAATGGAGGAGAAGGGATTACGGCATGGCCATCCCCCCTGGGAGGTGATTACTAGCTTTCTGTCTCTCTGTCTCTCTCTGTCTTTCTGGTGAGTGCACATGCCCTATAGCAAAAACCTCTCAAAACGAAACAAAACAAAAAACCTAGAAAAGAATGTGTATTCTGTTATCGGTAGGAATATCCTATAAATGTCAGTTAGGCCAAGTTAGATATTTTTTACCCTAATAATATTCTTTGTCCTGAGATCTATCATTATATTAATATAGCCAGCTTTCTTTCGATTAGTGTTAGCATGGTATATTTTTACACCCTTTAACATTTAATCACGTCAGTCCTTTCAGGATAATGTAACAAGGTACCATAAACTGGGTAGCTCAAGAGCAACAGAAATTTATTTTTGACAGTTCTGGAGGCTGGAAAGTCCAAGATCAAGGTTCTGGCAGATCCTATGTCTAGTGATTGCCTGATTCTCATAGATGGCACTGAATCCCACATGGCCAATTGCATGGCTTAAATCCCAGACCTGACAACTTAAAGAACATGCTGGGCACATGTACATGTATGCCTAAGATTCTTAAAGGAGAAATGGAGGAGTGGGGATTGTAATATGGCCATCCCCCATGGGGGGGGAGAGTGCTTTCTCACTTTCCTCCTCTCTCTCTCTCTCTCTGTGGTCTCTCTCTCTCTCTCTTTAGTTCTATTTCTCTAGTGAGCACACAAATCCTCTAGCAAATTAAAGGAAAGAAAGGTACGTCTGTTCTCCAACCAGTTGTTAAGAGACCTGGCTGAGGTGATAGAAGAGCTGGCTTTCTGAAAAGAGGACTTCATTGCTTCCCTGGGGCAGGTGAGGATACATGTCTTTCCCCATTCCTTAACTCCAAATGAACTGTGTCAAGCTAGAAACAGAGACCTAGATTTACTGGTTCCCATATCTGTATACAATTTGTTCTTTTAAAAACTATTAGAGTTAAAAGTTCAACTTATATGGCCTAAACCAGTCAAGTACAAATAACTGACATTTATGTGAGGAATTGATGACATGATAAGAAGTCTGCCAACCCCTCTTTACTCCTTCCTCAATCCATTACCTGATCTATAATATTTCTTCCTTCCCAGAGTATAAAATATGGTAAACAAGAGACCAGCAGTTAGCATAATGGCTATGTTGCTGGACTCCCATGTAGTCGACTGCGGTTCAAGTCCCGGACCCGGTGGCTTAAACTCTTGCCGGGCGCGTGTGCATGCGTGCCCAAGATCCCAAGAGGAGAATGGAGGAGAAGGGATTGTGGCGTGGCCATCCCCTCCGGGGGGTGATTTCTCGCTTTCTATCTCTCTGTATCTCTCTGTTTTTCTGGCGAGTGCACGCACCCAATAAGAAAAAAACCTCTCTGAAAAAAAGATGGTAAACAAGTTTTAGAGACTAAATAAGTCTAAGTCTCAGTTTATCAACTGAATAACTATCTGGTATTGGACAAGTTAATTCATGTTTCTATAGCTCATTTTCCTCATTGGTAATAGTAAAAGAAAAATTGTGCTAATTAAATGAAATAATTTAGGTAATATTCCTTACCCATAAGGAATAAATGGTCAAAATGTCCACTATTATTATTTCATTATTGCATTTTCAGGTTCTTCTTAAAGTGCAGCTATTAATTTACTTTTCTCAGTCTTTCAGTAATTACTTTTTAAAGACATTTGAATGATAAAGAAATTATCACATCAATTTATTAATTCAGGTAGCATTTTCAGTGTTCTTCATTTTGCTGTGTAGATCCGCTTGGTTTCACTACCCTTCTGCCAAAACAACTTCCTTCAATAGTTACGGTAGTGCAGATCTACTCGAGAATCCTTTCAGCTACATCAAATCTCTGGAAGAGTATATACTTCACCGTTGTTAAGGAAAGATACTGTCTTTAGGAAAGAATTCTAGGTTGACAGTTTCTTTCAATATTTTTGTTCTTTTTAAAGGTTTTTGCCATAGAGTGTGTGGACTCATCAGAGAGAAACCGAGAGAGACCCTGAGAGAAAAAGTGAGAAATCACCCCCCAGGGGAATGGCCATGCTGCAACCCTTTCTCCTCCGTTCTCCTCTCAAGATTTTGGGCATGCACGCACAGGTTCCCAGTGTGATTTTCAAGCTGCCAGGGCCATGTGGGAGTCCAACACCTTAACCACCATGCCACCTGCTGGCCCCTATTTCAATTTTAATGATGTTGCTGCACTGTCTTTTTATTTGAATTGTTTGTTTTATTCTGTTTTATGTGAAAGATAGAAAGAAAGGTATTTTTGACAAGATCTTGCTATGCTGCAATCCTCCTGCCCTGGCCTCCCAGGTTGCTTGGACAGCAGGTGTGCAATATCACATCCAGGTGGTTTGAGTTGGTCCAAGAACCAAATCTGGCCTCATATTCAGCCCCTGAATGTGGTGCTCTACTGCTTCAGTCACCACAGCTGGGCCATTTACATTTTTCTGACGAGAAATATACTGTCACCTTATCCTTTGTTCCCCTGTATGTCATGTCTTTCTTCTTTGGCTGCCTTTAAGAGTTTTGTCTTTATCACAGGCATTAACAGCTTATCATGTGCTTTGGTGTAATTTTCATGTTTCCTATATGTGGAGTTCAAGAAGATTCTGAATTTGAGGCTTTATAGTTTTCATTACACTTAAGGAGAGTTTTACTCATTGTTTGTTCAAATGTTTTTCTATCATGCCTTCTCTTGGAATTCAAATTTCACATATATTAAGTCACCCAAAATGGTTCCACAGTTCATTAAGGCTCTGTTCGTTTTTAATCTTTAGAGGTTCAATATTCCTATGTAACTTTTGAATAAATCAAATAGTTATAAAAACTATTTTAATGTACTTTTCTGTTAATTCTGTGTCAGTTTTGAGTATTGATTTCTCTTCTCATTATAGACCATATGAACCTTTAGGCTTCCCAGTCTAGTTTGTTGTAACAGGTACTATTCCTGGACTGCAAGAGCACAAGTATTGTTTCCTCTCATCTTTTTGTGTGGTTCCTTTCAGGCCTGGTAGTTCCTCACATGTGTGTGATATTGAGCTGTCAGAGGGAACACTCTGTAGATTTCCAGGGTTTTCTCTCTGCAGTTCACACCTCTCCAATTACTCTGTACTGTTAACTCTAGCTGCCTTGATCTCCCCAGACTTTCGGCTCCATCTCCTGAACTCAGGAAGTCTTCCACTTTCCACCTGCCCCCTCCCCACCATGCATCACAGCCTAGTGACTCTCCCAAGGTAGTGAAGTGGGGCAGCCAGAAGGCTCATCTATTTCCATCTCTCTTGGATCATGGTCTTTTATTACCTGACACCCAGTGTCTTAAAAATGATGTTTCATTTATTTTGTCCATATTCTGCAATAACTATTGGATCATCGGGAAAGTCATATTGTGTTTTTCTACGTAAAAATGCATCATGACTTTCCCGAGGACCCAATAGTTACCAAAAGAGAAGGATAAATCTTGTACCTGCTACTCCATCTTAGCTAGAAGCAGAAGCTTAACTAGGTTATTATGCTTTATTTCTCATCGCTAAACCACTGTAAGCGGCATCTCAGTTCAGTCATCTCTGATGGATTGAGGTCAAACTTACTTGGTCATAAGGTTGCTCCTCTAGTTGTTTCTGTGGCTCTTTTCACTAACTGCCCATTGCCTTAAAGGCAGCCATTCTTCTGCCTTTGAGCAGAATGTGCCAAAAGCACATTGAATGAAATAGTATTAAGGCTAGGGAATTTTAATGCTATGGGGAAGAATGTCTGGAAGTTTGCATTGCTAAGTAAGTCACAAAGTACTTTTCCTTCTACAGAGTTCCTATAAGAAGGATTTCTCTTTTATGACTAGCAAATAAAAAGGACATTCATGGGAGGAGGCAGGGAGAGAATGCAAAGACAGGAAAAGGGAGAGCAGCAGGCTTTAAGAGAGAAAAAGTTGAGAAGCAAATTTTCTTAAGAAAAATCATAGAACCTAAGTCAGACATATTTACACATAAGATATCATCTGTACATTTTAAAAATCAGTCTTCTGGTCTTTCTTCATACACAAAGATCCAATATCTATTTAACTAATATGCTAAGGTAAAATACTAATCAAAGCAGATATCTGGAAATCAGTGTCGTCATCATCTTTTAATAAATGTCAAAACAAAACATGGCAAGTTCACGGAAGGGTAAGGCTGTTAAGATAATCCAAGGCACAGATTGCATGTTGATGACCCATGGCTTTATCTGATAAAGCTTGCTAATGGGCCCTGGTCATGCCACAATTCTTTTACCTCCATTTCTACATCCTGTCGGGATCCTGGGCATGTTTTTAAAGCTGCCAGGCCGGGATTCAAAGCACAGTCAATCATGGAATCTGGCTCACTCTACATAGTACTTAACTGCTATACTATGAGGCTAGCTCTCCAAAATGTCTATTTTAAACAAATCTATATGTAATTCAGCTATAGCTCATGCTTGGAAACTAATTTACCTCACATTTTGCCTACGTTTCAGAAAGTACACATGCAATGAAGCATAATTACAAAAAGCTAAAATGATATTATTAGAAAATTATGTTCTGACCAATCTTTCCTTCAATACACTATGCTTAAGCAAGAAAAAAATACAAGCTTTGGAACCATCAGGTATCATGGTGGTTAAGGCGCTGGACTCCCACATGACGAACCACAGTTAAGAGTCCCAGACCTGGTGGATTGCTTTCTTACTTTCCTCTTTCTCTGTCTCTCCCTGGTATGTGCATATACCCTATAGAAAATGAATAATAATAATAATAATAATAATAAATTAAATAATTCTTTTTAAAAATGTACATACTAGGTACATAATAATAGTAGCTTCACATTTAGTCTTCAGTATTCATGCTTAAACCAAAACAAGAAAACTAGAACAAATATACTAAAAACAAAATTTTATATACCTAACTTCTTTTTCTTTTTTAATGAGAGATTTTTGCTATAGGGTACATGCACTCACTGAAGAGACAGAGAGACAGAAAGCAAGAAATCACTTCCCAGCAAGGATCGCCATGCCACAACTCCTCCTTCATTCTCTTCTTGGGATCTTGGGCACGTACACACGTGCACCTGGTGTAAGTTTTAAACTGCTTGTCGGGTCTGGGACTCGAACTGCCATCACCTATGTGGGAGTCTAGCGATGTCACTATTACACCATCTGCTGGTCCCTACACCTAACTTCTCTGCACCTCGGCCTTCTATAAAACAAGAGAAATGAGACAGATCTAAGTACCCCTTCCAAGTGTAAAATGATACAACTTCAGTTGTACTCAATATTTGCCAACACCAGTCAAAAAGAGAAATTTCAGTTTAAACAGAACAGTATCATTAGAAGCAGTGCTAACACATTCAAATTTGCTTTCATTACTAACAAATTATTAACTGCTAATAAAAGAATGAGATTAACTGGTCAAAAGCATGGTAAGGGTGACCAGAAGATGGCGTAATGGTTACATATTTAGACTCCCATATAGCTGAATGCGGTTTGAGTCCCAGACCCAGTGGCGGAAACTCACACAGGGTGCATGTGTGCACATGCATGCAAAATCCCAAGAGGAGAATGGAGAAGGGATTGTGGTGTGGCCATCCTCCCTGGGGAGTGATTTCTTGCTTTCTGTCTCTCTCTCTCTCCAGAAAGCACATGTGCCCTATAGCAAAAATCTCTTGAAAAATGTGTTAAGGTTCAGCTGCTGTTACTCGGAGGCTGAGGCAACAAGGGAGGCCCAGGGTTGATTCCTGGTCCAATCTATACAGGCCAGGTACCATGGTGTGCACCTGTGGTCCTAGCTAACTGGGAGGCTGAGGCAGGAGGGTCACAATACGGTGGGACCTGGTCAATCAAGATCCCCTGCCCTCCCCCAACCCCTTCTGCCTCTCATTAAAAAAAAAAGAAAGAAAGAAAAAAATGTGAAAAATGTTTGACTAATGAGGTAATATAGGAAAAAAGGAAACCAGAAAAATGAAGTTGTTTTGTTTAACATACAAAAAGGAAGACTTTATTTATATTAACAATTTTCTGAAGCCAAGAACTTTTAGCATTCTAAGAGGGTACATATAGGAGCCAGGCAGTGGTGCAGAAGTGAAATGTGATGCTCTGTGAGGCTGACCCATGTGGAGAGGTTCCAAGACCTCCCTGCATAAGCCAGGTACGTGTTTGCCCATCATCCAGGGCCAGCTGAGGCTTGGGGATAGAGCATGGCTTCAGGATCTTGTTGGGGAGGCCTGTTGCTCTGTCAGCCTGTCTTTCTCTCTCTCTCTCTCTTATTCATGGAAGAAATAAGTAAGTCAACTTCAAAAATTTTTTTTAAAAAAGGAAGATACATATAAAACTTCACACTGAGGAGGACTAAAACATTCGTTTGTCATGCCGTTAATGCTTCCTCCTGACTCTGGTGACATTACTGAAAATGAAGGGTACAGAAAAGCACCCCAGGGAATGGATAAAAGTAGAAAGACGACTTTCTTTTCAGTCTTTGTACATTTTTAAACTTATACAATATGCAAATTTTACCTATTCCAAAAGAAAGATACTTAAGAATGAGATGTTTTATTTACTGTAACTAAAGTCTGCACAACTCATTCCGTTGACACAACACAACTGCTTATATAATAAAAGAACTGCATGTTCATCCAAACTATTTGCATATTGCTAATGGTATATAACTCTTCAGTGCTAAAAAAAAAAAGAATATGAAGATAGTCATTTGAGGGAAAGGGCTAATTCTGATTTTAATTTTATGTCTCAAAGAACTCTAGGGTAAAAATTCCACTTCTCTAAGCAAGAGCAAATGTCAACCAATTATATTGTGAATGAATTTCAAAACCCTATGATGAACTAAAATTCAGAAACTTTTGTAGTTCTATCAGACACTTTTTATAATCACCACATATAAAGTGTCCAAGTCTACTGAAAGAGTTGATTCAGAGAGAAGAAAAGAAACTTTGTTAGCAGTCGCCAACAGTTTGGGACTCTGTAAATAACAGCTGTCAACCAAAGCAAAGGACAATTTTTAAATGCACTGAGCATGGACTAGAGGATAGGTCATAAACTATTCTTAATGATCACACCTTAGTAGGATCATTACTTCTAACCCTGAACAAAGTTGTAAATGACTTTTACCATTCAAGTATCCACTGTATAGTGTTTAAGCACATATGTTTTGGAACCAGATTGCCTAGATGTACAACGCTGCTCTCCCTCTTGGTATCTATATTACTTTGAAAAAATTAATTAATCAAACTCCACTCCAGTTTCCCTATCTGTAAAAATAGAGATAAAGGGTATCTACCTTAATGTTGTTTTGAGGAACTGAATATTTGCTATACATTAAATAGTACATTTTATAAGTGTGTACTAGCATTATTATTACCTACATCTTCATAAAACAGTAATCTAGCTTCAGGTACACCTTGTTATTTGTCTAAAGAACTGGCAAAAATATAATAATACAATGCATTAGAACCAGCAAGCTTCCTCTACACTGTATATAAAAGAAAAAAAAAACTTCATAAACATATCATAATCTGTTTATTAACTCAATAGCATAGATTCTATACATCATGAATCACAATGTAATATTTTTGTTTTAAAACATTTATTTATTTGTTGTGATTTTTAGGCCACCAGGTTTGGGATTTGAACCACAGTCAGTCATGTGGGAGTCCAGTGCCTCAACCACCATGACACCTGCCAGCCCCCACAATGTAATCTTTCTACTTCTAGAATAAGTTGGTTTTTTCCTTATATTGATATATCACCACTTGGGACATATTTGTTTCTTTCTGGACTTTTTTTTTCTTTTTTTTTTTTAAATTACTTATTTATTACTACTACTATTATTATTATTTAATTTGCTATAGGGTGTGTGTGCTCACCAGAGAAAGAGAGAGAAAGGGAAAGTGAGAAAGCAAGCTGCCAGGTCTGGGACTCAAACCATGCCTGGCTATCAGAGAGTCTAGCACTCTGACCATCAAGCCACTTCATAGCCCTCCTTATGTAGTTTTATTAATAAACTTTTTCAATAAAAAAAAAGGTAAAACAAAAACTATTGTTATAATTATGTTTTATTTACTAAGTTTTATCTTTTTCCTATTTAACATTTCCATGTTACAAAAACCCCTCTACTGGGACCAGCAGCTGGTGTAATGGCTATGTCGCTGGACTCCCATGTAGTCTATTACGGTTTGAGTCCTTGACTGATAACTTAAACTCACTCTGGGTGCATGTGCGTGCCTGCCCAAGATCCCGAGAGGAGAATGGAGGAGAAGGGACTGCGGCGTGGCCATCCCCCCTGGGGGGTGATTTCTCGCTTTCTATCTCTGTCTGTCTCTGTTCTGGCGAGTGTACATGCCCTATAGCAAAAAAGACTCTCAAAAATATTTCTAATTATTACTATTTTAAATATAGTCAAACAATATTGTGGGTACCTTTTCTACCAATTTTTGTGTTTTTACATATTCAAGGAGACATGGAAGATTTATTCGTTTCATTTATTTTAAAATATCAACCTGGCTGTGTAGCTTCTCCCCTAAAAAGATCTTACATATAAAACAATCTGATAACTAAACCACCATCAGTGGGCTAATCAAAACAATGTAAACTAGAGAGGCTAAAATCTGGATGATAAAGCAATAAGCCATTTTTTTGTCTCAGCATTATTAATTAGATTTCTTAGGTCAAAATGTCCCCCCAAGAACATAGTTAAAGAGAGAAGTGAACAGTAAAGAAAAATTATAAACTTAATCACTGGACTATACCCAATCATTTTATAGTATGATTCAGGAACTAAGCTTACAAAACTGTATCAGATATTACATTTTCACTTTACAGACCAGGCACAGATTAAAATATTTTTTAAAAAGCACTCTAATTACTGACAGAGCTACACTCAAACCAAAGACAACCTTAATTTAAAATCAGTGCTCTTTCTTGTACACTCTGTTTCCCAATAGTCTGAACGTGAATAAACAGATCATGACACTACTGGGATTCAGTTCTCACACAAGCTAAATATTTAAGAGTAGATTTAAACAGACATTCATTTTGTCTTATTGAAAGGTTAACTACAACTTAATTTAATATCAAACAGTGGGCCAAATATTGATTTTTAAAAATTATATGAATGAGTCATATTATTACAAAGAATTAAGTATCAAACAATTCAAAGTACAAAAGTAACAAATGTTCTTAATCATTGTATAGCAGCCTTTCTAAGAAGTAAATCCGGTTTTTTAAATATCCCCTAGGTAAAGACACTTTACTAGCATCATTTATATCCTAAATATCAACCTGTAAGTCGATAAAACCAAACTTTCTCTTTTCCTCCCCCAAAAAACCTAGAATATAGTCTATATAATTTTTCTGTGCTTACTTACAACCAGATTTCACGAATCTTAAAGCAAACCAAGACCAGATGTAGAAAGTCTAGAGATAACAATAACTCAACTCCCCAAAATGTACTCTTCTAAATTTGTTTTGAACAGCCAAGTGCCCAGCAAAAAACTATAATTCTCAGCTTCCCTTACAAGTAGGAGTGGGGATTATAAACAGACATTGGGTAAAGCTTCCAAGAAAATTATTTAGAAGAATCTGACTCTGCTGGAAGGCACTTTTTTTTTCTTTTCTTTTTTTTTTTTTTTTTTTTTTTTTTTTTTTTCCACATTCTTCACTTCTTCCATATTCTCTCGGCCTGGAAGAATAACAATTTGAATAGAATGTTGGCAGCCATTTCGTGCCCATGTGGCCATTTTGAGGATGAAAGCCATGTACTACATAGGTTGAGATGAAAAATAGAAGATGCTTGGGTTCACTGCCATGCCTTGAAGTTACCAAACCGGCTCTGGAAATTATGTGTAGGCTTTATGATATATTAGAGAAAAATAAATCTTTCCTTTTCTTCTTCTTTTTTTTTTTTGTTTCTTTCTTTTATGAGAGAGAAAAAGAAATGAGAGAGAGAGGAACCCCCAACAGGGTCCTGCCATATCATTCCTCTCCCTAGACTTCCAGCTAGCTAGATTTCCCTCAGGTCAATCTATGGGAATGCATGGCACACATAGGTCAAGCCAGGATCCAAATTGAGACCTTCCAATGGGCTCCAGTGTGGCGAAGTATTGTCCCACATCCTGTACCACTGTGGCTGGCAGAATTTGAAGTTATGCACTTATTCCCAGGGGCATAGCAACACATGATTCATAAATATTAAGTAATGTGAGACTGAATGTGTACATGTACATTTCGACATATCAGAATTTCTATATCTGAGAGTCTTACCTTTCAAATTAGGCACTTTGGAAGGATATGTATCACTGCAAAAATAAGGGTATCAAAAATATTTCTAGAACCTTCTTTTGTAATTATGTTTAAAGTCATAAAAATCACTCCTTTTTTTTTTTTTTTTTTTTCTTAAGAAAGATTTTTCCTATAGGGTGCTTGTGCTTGCCAGAGAGACAGAGAAAGATAGAGAGACAGGAAGCAAGAAATCAACCCCCAGGATGGATGGCCATGCTACAGTCTCTTCTCCTTCATTCTCCTCTCAGAATTTTAAGCTCACAAGTGCATGTGCACGCACACACACCCACATCTGGCATGAGTTTTAACTGCCAAGTCTGGGACTCAAACCGTGGTCAACTACATTGGAGTCCAGCAACTTAACTATTATGTTATGCTGGTCTCAAAATCACTCCTTTTACTTTATAATGATTTTTCATTTTCATTCAAATCATTCTCCTAATTAGTCACCTTTCTAAAACATGAATATATGGTTTAATTACATCAAGCCCCCTCTCAAACAATAGAGATGTGCCACTAAAAAGGACATTTAAACTAGATCCCATATATCCTGAAAGTAATTCCGAAACAGAGATGTAGTATAAAAATGAGTAATTTGGGACCAGCAGGTGGCATGGTAGTTAAGGTGCTGGACACTCCCACATGGCCGACCACGGTTTGAGTCCCAGACCTGGTGGCTTCCTTTCTCCCTTTCTCTCTCTCTCTCTCTCTCTCTGGTCAAATTAAAATAAATGAATGAATAAATAAAAATTAAATAAATAATTTTTTAAAAATGAGTAATTTGATGAGACTTAAATTCATTTTACAAATTCTACTAAGTGTGTAAAACTCAGGTACGCATCACATATGTCAATAAATCCAGTAGACAAATGGAAGAAACACAGCTCAGGAAACAAAGTAGGGCCATCCACTTTGAAACATGAAAAACATATTTATGTTCATACAGTATATGTACCTAGTGTTAAATAACAGTTATAAATCTGGGACCAGCAGATGGCATAATGGTTACGTCGCTGGACTCCCATGTAGTCAATTGCAGTTTGAGTCCTGGACCCGTTGGCTTAATACTCATGCTGGGTGCGTGTGCATGTGTGCCCCAAATCCCAAGAGGAGAATGGAGGAGAAGGGATAGCAGCATAGCCCTCCCCCTGGGGCGGGGGTGATTTCCTGCTTTCTGTTTCTTTGTCTCTCTCCGTCTCTCCAGTACGTGCATGTGCCTTATAGCAAAAAATCTCTGGAAAAAAGAAAAGAAAAGAAAAGAAAACATGGCAGTAAAAGCCATTAAAAAACAAGTTATAAATCAAATACAAGTATACCAAAAACAGTAATGGTTCATATTTATTAAACACCTAGTATGTATTTAGCTCTAAGTACTAAACTTATATTAACTTATTTAGTCTTCATAAAGTAGGCCTGATTATCCTAATTTTAAAGATTTTAGTTGAGGAAAATAAAGTAAGATTGAGTAAAGTTAAGTAGTTTAGACAAGGTCAAAGAACTAGTAAATTATAGATTCAGAAATCAAAACCCAGGCATCATTGTCCAGAATCTATGCTCAGACACTATGCATACTGTCTCTGTAAAGCAGAGGGGAATGGTCACTATCATGCATAAACAATTCTTCTATACCTACATGTTTGTGAAGTTTTACAAGGAAATTTTACACGTTACTGGATTTTTCTTTTCACAGCTATTCTGGGCAATATATTCTGCCAATAGACTGCTTTATTCAGCATGAACTCAGATAATTAAAGCTATGTGGCTACAAATCAACCCACTAAGTCTGTGGTCTTAGAAATGTGTCCTCTCTATATTACCAGGGCCCAACTGAGTTCCTGGCAGAGAATAGGAATACATGAATAAGGAACATTAAAAAGGGAACTTGGCGGGGGAAAGAGTAGGGAGACAGCAAGTGGTGTAGTAGTTAAAGCACTGGACTCCTACATGGCTGACTACGGTTCGATTCTCGGACACAGTGGCTTGAAACTCCGCCAGGTGCATGTGTGTTCGTGCCCACAATCCTAAAAGGAGAATGGAGGAGAAGAGATTTCAGTGCAGCCATTTTCCCCACCCAGGTGTTGTGGGGTGGTTTCTCATCTTCTCTTTCTCTCTCTCCAGGGAGCACACATGCCCTACGGCAAAAATCTCTCTCTCTCAAAAAAAAAGGGAATTTGGGTGTAAGAAATGTGGTTAGAACAGCCCAGATTTGTCATTAGATTCATTTAGAATAGTGCTCAAAGGGTGTAGCTCATAGGAACAGTATTTTTCATATTTCACTTTAATCTTAATATCCCAATACAATCTTATAATCCCTTTGAAGTTAGAGGAAGGCTTGATGTACTAACATAAACATTAAGAAAGATTCAGATGAAATCTTATTTTAAACGCAAACCTCAGTTTGGTCTTCAGTCACACAATGAGTATATGTTATATGACAACATTAAAATATTTTCTTTTGTTTAAAATTTAAGGAAAATTCTTTTTTTTTTTTAGATTTTTGTCATTGGGCACACCTGCTCACCAGAGAAAGAGGGAAAGTGAGAAATCACCCTGCAAATGGATGGTCATGCCACAATCCCTTCTCCATTCCCCTCTCAGGATTTTGGACATGCACTCACTTGCCCCCAGCATGTTTTTCAAGTTGCCAGTTCCAAGACTCTAACCACAGGGTCCGTTATGTGGGATCCAGCACCTTAACCCTACATCACCTGCTGGCTCCTCCCATTAAATTTAAATAGTGAAGGGCCAGCAGGTGGTGTGGTGGTTGGGGCACTGGACTCCCATGTGGCTGGCCACAGTTCAGGTCCTGGACTTGGTGGCTTGCTTTCTCACTTCCCCTCTCTCTCTTTCTATGGTCAAATTAGGAAAATAATAATGATGAATAAAATTAAAGAATTAAAGAATTTAATAGTGAAAAATAATATATTCTAGATTTTTATCATAATTCTAAGAATTATATGATATTAATGATGAACATAGAAAAATATATTTACTTGAATTATAACTGAAGTTACAGTACTGCCAGGTACTACAATATATAAGAACTTATCTGAGTGGTATATACTTATGACACAGTTTTATCTTGTTTATATTTGGTAACTGAATATTCATGAACTAAAGTTTTCACTATATTTATTCCAGGACTAAAGTTTCTATGATATTTATTGTATATTTTTAATTATCAGGTTTTTGTTTGTTTGGTTTTTTGATAAACACCAATTCTGGCTTTCATGAAGTAGAGCTACAAGGAAACATTTCTCCTAAGCTGTGCATTGGCAGCTACCAAGTGGCAAACACCATTAAATTCAATGGCACATATGAGCTTCCATTTCCATGTGAAATTCCCTAGGAAGCTAAATTTTCAGAGATGCTTTCCCCTATAGTGAAAAAAAAAAAAAAAAGTATCTCTTGCATCTATATGTTCCTGTGAAAATGAAAAATACTATTGGAAAATTCAGTTATGTCATTCGATAACTAAGGGTCTCCATATGTAAAAATTTAAAAATAAAAAATAGAGACTTTTAGCAAAAAGTAAACTTCTAACCAAATCCCAATACTTGAGTTGAAATGATGACTATTTCTCTTTTCAGTGTTCTGGGACACTACATTGCCAGATCTAAAACTTTTGTAGTACACGAGGAAAGTGAGTTATCAGATTTAGAGCATATGGATGTAATAGATAGTAAAACCCGGGACACTAAATTCCCTCTTTTCAGCTAACTTCAAAAAGGTTAAATTAAAATTAGGCACAACAGATTCAGGAAAGAGATCATATAAGCATCAAAATTGTGTTAAGTCTTCTCAATTAAAAAATATAAGTTTCTGGGACCACCAGTTGGTGTAATGGCTATGTCGCTGGACTCCCACGTAGTCAGTTGACTGCAATTCGAATCCCGGACCTGGTAGCTTAAACTCACACCGGGTGCATGTGTGTGCATGCTCAAGATCCCAAGAGGAGAATGGAGAATGGATTGCGGCATGGCCATCCCCCCTCGGGGGGGTGGTGTGATCTCTCACTCTCTATCTCTCTGTCTCTTTCTGTCTTTCTGGTAAGCACACATGACCTATAGCAAAAACCTCTCCAAAATAAATAAATAAATACAAGTTTCAGGGACCAGTGGTTGGCATAATGGCTATGTTGCTGGACTCTCATATAGTTGACCACGGTTCAAGTCTCAGACCCGGTGGCTTAAACTCATGCCGGGCATATGTGTGTGCACGTCCAAGATCCCAAGAGGAGAATGGAGGAGAAGGGATTGTGGCGTAGCCATCCCCCCCGGGGGGGTGTTTTCTGTCTCTCTCTCTCTGTCTGGTGAGCGCATGCGCCCTATAGCAAAAACCTCTCAAAAAAAAAAAAAAAAAAAAAAAAGAATTGTTTAATTTAATTAATCAAATATTATTCTTTAATTTGATGAGAAAGAGGGAGAGAGAAGACTGCGAAAGCAAGCTGCCTGGTCCAGAACTTGAACCATGGTCAGTCGTGTGGTAATATGGTTCTTTAACCACCATGCCATCTGCCAGCTCCTTAAATTGTATTTCATTTTCATTAATTAAAATATAAATTTATATATATTAATTAAAATATAAATTCAAGGGACTGGCAAGTAGAGTGGTGATTAAGGTGCTGGACTCCCACCTGGCTGACAGTGGCTCAAGTCCTGGACCTGTTGGCTTGCTTTCTCACTTTCTCTCTCTCCAAATTAAAAAAATAATAATAGTGAAATTAAATAAATAAATATATATATATGTAAGGCCTGGCCCCTGGTTCCATGATTAAGAAAGCAGTACCCATCATGATTGACCACAGTTCAAATCCCAGCCTGGCAGCTTGAAAAAGCATGCCAAATGTGTCTAAGAGCAAGCTCCAAAATCCTAACAGGATGGAGAAATAGAGGAAGACGGATTGTGGCATCACCATGCCCCACTGGGAGGTGCTTTATCCCTTTCTGTCTCTGGTGAGTATACACATCCTCTGGCAATTAGAAAACAAATACGTGTGTGTGTGTGTGTGTGTGATTTATATTTATATTTATATTTATATAAACTTACATAGCCACCTGTGGCTAAGGACACTACATTGGGCATACGATTTTAAAGAACTGGAGAGAAATATTTGCATCTTAAATACTGGTTCATATACTAAAAAGTCCTGTGGATGGGTACAAACATAGATGCTTCTGAGACATGTTTTTTGTTTATTAATTCTTGTGATATATATATATATATAGAGAGAGAGAGAGAAGAGGTCTATAATATAATAATGTTGCTAAATTTGTGGTAACTACATTTTCTGTAATTATCTGGTAGGGACAAAAATATTGGTTCCCAAGGTGGCTACATGTTGTAACTTTTTTTTTTTTTAAAGAATGATTTCACTTAACTTTATTTATTTATTTTAATTTGACTACAGAGGGACAGAGTGAGAGAGAAAGAGAGGGAAAGTGAGAAAGCAAGCCGTCACGTCCAGGACTCAAACCACAGTTGGCCATGTGGGTGTCCAACACCCTTAACCACCACGCCACCTGCTGGCCTCGTACCTTTTTTTATGAGATTTTTGCTATAGGGCATGTGTGCTATCTGGAGAGACAGAAAGAGACAGAGACAGAAAGTGAGAAATTACTCCCCAAGAGAGATGGTCACAGTGCAATCCCTTCTCATCCATTCTCCTCTCAGAATTTTGGACATGCACGCATATGCACCTGGTATGAGTTTTAAGCCACTGGGTCTGGGACTTGAACCACGGTCAACTACGTGGAAGTCCAGTAATGTAACCATTATGCCATCTACTGGTCCCATAACTTCTTAAAGAGTGTCTAAAATATGAATCTCTATTCTCACTCCCAAAGGTGCTGGTTTAATTTGTCTGAGTAGAGGTCAGGGCATTGAGATTGTTGAAAACTATCTGAATGATTCTAAGGTACAGTTATAGATGAGTACTACTAGACTAGAACAAAAATAAACTGTTTACTGGGCCGGCAAGTGGCATAGAGGTTGACATGCTGGATATAATTTACACATTCTACACACTGAAGAATAATTTGGGTAGACAGTCATAAGTTTTTGTGATTATTAATGCTATTTAATTTTATAAATGAGGTTATCAAGGAAGGAAGCAAACTAAATGCTGAGTGTCAACCTGTACTCATCGTTTGCATATGTTACATAATTTCATTCTCAAAATATCTTGAGAGATGGGCATTATTAAATTATTTACGGATTCTCTCTCAAAACATAAAAGTAAAGATAATAAAAGCAACTTAAAGAACTTCTCTAGGGGATAGCTGGTGGCATGGTGGTTGAGGCAACTGAATCCCACATGGCCAACTGTGTGGTTTGAGTCTCAGACTCAGCATCTTGAAAAATATGTGGAGAGAGTGTGTGCGTTTCCAAAATCCCGAAGTGAGTGAGGAAGGTAAGAGGAAGCACCCACTGGGGATGCTTTCTCACTTTCTCCTCTCCGAGCCTCTCTCTGGCAAGTGCACAACACCCTCTAGCAAATTAAAAAAACCCTCTAGCAAATTTAAAAAAAAAGTCTCTGGGACATTTATTTCTCAGGCAATGAAGTCTTCCACACTGCTTTTACTATTGGAGGAGGTTTCTCTTTAATAAGGCATGGTGTTTCAGAAAATTTTCACTTTCCAATGTGAAAACAAAACAAAAAATTGAAAAAGCAGGTGTTAAACTAAGCACTGAGAAGCAGTGGTGGATTTCAAAATGAGGCAAACCACACATGCACGAGCACTTATTCTTATAGTTCCTATGCATCTGATAGCAAACTCTGAGGGAGACATATTCATTGTGTGGTTCAAATCTACATTAGCCTCCATACTAGATCATTTAGGAGGTGCTATCTTTTTTTATCCTAAGAAATTAAACAACTCCTCTCCTACTGCCTCACAAACTAGTGACAATAACATTCTTGGGAACAGGCTGGGGCAAGACAAAACAAGATGCTTAGTCACAGTGCCTGATACTAACTGGGAATAAGATAAGGGTCTTAAAGATGTTTTCATTCTCCCCTCCATAAGTTCAGAAGATGATTGGAACTCTCTACTCCCAAAACAGTTTACAGGGCAGTTTTGTTATGACAGATTTATAGTGACCATGAAACTTTAACTTTTGCTTAGGCTGTTGGTTGTCCTTATATTAATTCGCTCATTAAAGTTCTTTTTAAAATGCAGCTCCTGAGTTGTTCAACACATGTTTATTTACAAATCAAGAGAAAGAGATTTTCAGAAAAAAATGGGGGGAGTTATCCAGAACAACATATCTTATTATTCCCATTAGCAGAAATTCTTCTGTCTTGAAACCCAGTACCTTTTCTTCTTTCTCAGACCGGTACCTTGTAAAACGACATGAACTCAAATGAGTCATATTTGGTTGCATCATACGTCTGATAGGAGAATACTTTCAACTCACTATCCTAATTAATGGCACAGACTTCTCCCAGAGCATATTCTAAAGAAAGAATCTGTTTGATGGTAGTAACTCCTAAAGGCACTGGCTTGGTGAATGTGTTTCTTTTCAATTTTGGGTGTTATTAATTATAAGTTAATCATATGATTAAAAATGTTCTGTAGCTTATTTAAAAAAAAAAAAAAACACTCTGTCAGAAGATGAGGAGAGGAAAGAAAATACTCTCTGAAAGGTTGAATATCCCTCATCTGAAATGATTGAGACCTGAAGTGTTTCAAATTTAGGATTTTTCTTTTTGATTTTGGAATATTTCCACACATAATGAGATATCTTGGGAATGAGATATCCTGGATGTCTAAATACAAAATTTGCTTCTGTTTCATATACACCTTATATACATAGCCTAAAGGTAATTTTATATAATGATGCATTTTCAGCATTTTTACTGTGACCTGTCACATGAGGTCAGGTGTGAAATTTTCCACTTGTGGCACTGTGTTGGCACTCAAAAAGTTCTGGATAGTGGAGCATTCTGAGTGTCAGATTTTTGGAACTAGGGATGCTCAATCTGTAGTAGTTTATCCCTTACAGTCTTCTTTTCAGTATATTTGGGGCTGAACAACAAGAGGAGTTAGAAAAATACACAACATGGGAGAAACTACAATGATGCCCCACCCAATTTTTACCTATTAAAGGAGGAACAAAGTAAGATCTGTTTTTCTTGATAATAAAAAAAATACATAAATTCCATTTATTTAAAGAGTAATACCAATCATCTACTCCACAACAAGTGATTTATCAATTCTCACATTCTTGTTCTGCATTCAAGAGGCATCCCTCAAAAAAGAAAGATAATGTAAGTTTTACAACTCTGTGCATGTGTGTGTGTGTTATTTGTGACCTGAAAAGCCATTTATATTTTTGGATGCTGGAAATCACCCTCCAAAAAGTAAATAGGCTTTACATACAAGTAAAAAATTTGGTGGGACAAATATAAATTCAAAGATAAACCTACATAATGGTAAAAGAAATCATAATTTTCTAATGTAAAAGTGAAAAGCACTATAAAATTGTCCTTTATCTTAATAACTAACGCTACATATTTTTCTATTTTTAATTCCAGCTTCCATCCTACCCGCTCCTCCCCCACATACTCCCACAAAGGCTCTAGAACATCAAAGTTAGAACACAATGTTATGAAAAAAGTATAATTAATTTAGGATTGAGGAAAAATAGTCAATATACCTCTGTATAAATTTACTGAATTAATATATTATATATATATTAATATATTTTTAGCATGAACTTGCTAAAAAAAATGCTCCCAGTGATATTAAAATGATACATGATTTGTATCACAGCACCACCACAAGCAGCCGATGATCATGAAGCAAGTTTTCACCTTGACTCTGCCAACCCCATCATCAAGAATTTGGGAAAATAACAACTCTTGTTTCATAATACAACTTTTATTTTTATCCGTCCTCTAGTAAACTCTCCTGATAAAAGATTTAAAATCTTACTAATTAGTTACCATTGCCCTTCGTCCCACAGATTAGGTGTCCTACATTTTGTTTAGGTCCCGCCTTGAAAACAAACCCGATTGCCCCATTTTCTGAGAGGTAAACTCAGCTCCAGGCAGCTCCCTATGAAGTCACGGCGTTTGTTGTTTCAAAGATGTAATTAAACGAAAATGACACAGAGTTGTCCAAGAGATTAGTTGGAAGTGTGTGGAGCTGTCGATCATACCCGGGTGTGAGACTAATGAAAACTGTGTTGTTGTAAATCTCTCCGTATAATATTTCGCCACATCCTCTTTTCTCCAAGATATTCACAACAGAAGGAAAATCAAACTTCCCAAAGATTTTCTTGACTTTGGCTTAACGTTAGCGTTGCAGCTTTCTGCGCGTATAGTAGCATGTAATGAGCATGGGGGTGAGTGAAGGGTGGCGAAGGGAGTTTAAACTAGAGCAAGAAGTAATAAAAGTTTGGCATCAGGCAGTCTCTCCCCCGACTCCTCTTCCCCCTACCCACCCCCTCGTCTCCGAGCCCTGACACAGACACATTCTTCTGGGCGGCCTCTAACCACACCATCTCCACAATCATTTACAGAAATTAGAAACAGATTCCGGGAGCCCTTCCCTTAGCACGCACAGAGCACGACTGCACAAGCCTGATGGGGCACTGTCACTCCCGATGACCCCACAATCTCTTTCCCTTCCTCTGAGGTTTCGTATCCCGGGTACCCCGCTTTTTCCTGCAGAGATGAATCGACCTAACTCGCAAGGAAATTTCGCCTCATCCTTCCCCACTCCAGCCACCCCGCCCCCACTCTAACAGACAAAAACACCCACCACCAAAAGCAGAAAGTTCCTTCCACCAGGGCAGCAGGAGCTGCGCTGAGGGGCCGAGCACAAGCGAGAGGAGTGGACGAGTGAGGTGGACTTTGCTTTGCACTTCTGCACATCCAGTCCCGAGCCCAGGGCCACTTTCGTCCTTACCGGCTCTTCCGGAGACCGGGTTCTGCTACAGGAGCGCGGGGCGAGGGCTGCCGGGACGCGGCGTCGGGGCGGGCCGCCGGCAGCCGCCGCGGGCGCGGAGAGCCACCACTTCTCCCCCGAGCGGCTTTGGGCGTGGGTTGACGGAGCTGGAGAAGGAGCCTGGGGAAGGGGAGAAGAGGAGCAGCATCTCCTCCTCCTCCTCCACGCCTCGGAAACGCCCCTACAGCGGCGACCCCGGCCGACTGCCTGACCCCAGAACGCTCGCGCGCTGTGGCCGCCCTACTGCGCTCCGCGCTCCCACAAGAGCTTCGCCGAAACTCTCTGGTGTGGGCGACTCAACTCCTCCAGCCGGCTCCAGGCGCTACCCAGGCAGCTGAGGCGGACCGGCGTGCCAGGGAGTGCTGCTCAGCAGCACGACGGTCTCCGGGGCCCGCGATCATGGTGTATCACCCTGGCCGCCTCGCGACCGCGGGAGCTCCTCTCAGGGCTCCGGCTCCACCTCTGGCTGCCACGCAGGCCCCGCCCCCCGCCCTGTCACTCAACCCTTCCCAGGCCCTGGAAGGATCCCAGCGTTCCGACCCGGCACGCCCCTCGACCTCATTGGCCCGCCTGGCGTCTAGCTCCGCCCTCTCCCCTGGGACGAGGTCGCCAGGGAGACCAGCGCCCCGGTTCCCATGACAACCGGCGCCTTGGGCCTGGCTTTTCGCGTTCCTTCGACTAGCCGGACGCTCAGGTTGATGGCCGAGCGGCAAAGTTCCTAGCCCTGTCAGTGTGGAATCCTACTTTAAGGCCACTTTGCAAAGGCGACCGGCGGCCCCCACACGTCCAGCTCCAGCAGCAGAACCTTAGGGCCCTGGGAGCGCGGGGACCGTGCGGCCCGGCGCTGCGGGTCTCCCCGCTCCTCTCACCCCTCCCCCGCCCGCTCGGCCGCTCTCCACGTTCTCACCGGGCGACGGGCTTTGAAAGGGTGAGGAGAAGGGGAGAGAGGAAGAGCGGCTGGGCCAACCGCCTGAGGCCGTAGAGCGACTTAGAAATGGCGGGGTCCACGAAAGCGGCGCGGTGAGTTTTCCCACAGCAGTGAGGTGATCTTCAAAGTGTGGCGGCAGCTCGACCCCGAACGCCCTCGGGAAAACGCACACCCTCATCCCTGTGAAAAGAGTGTGTACATTCTTGTTATTTTCCCCTATAAAGTTAAGAGAGCGTGAAGGTTTAAAATCTGAAGTAAAGGTTGAACATACTCGATAAAATAACCTCCGTTTAAAAAATGAATACACACCCACAACTGGTAGCCGTTTCCCTCCTGGAAGCCAAAAGGTCTGGGTTTCAGTGACTTCCAAGGCAGTCTCGTTAAATCCATAAACAAATAGTATCTTGTGATTTGACGTTTGAAAGTGTTGGTTTATTCTCCGAGGTGTAAGGTCCGGAAATAAAGACCTACGGGGAACCTGGGTCCGGGACCCCCAGTGTTGAGCCCTAAGGGAAGCTGAAGTTCAGGGCTGCCTGCAAAGGGAGCGGATCCGGGCTTCCCACGGGAGTCAGCAGTTATCGCCCTAGGTGCCTACCCCTGCGGCCCTGCCTGTGTGATGAAGGAGTGAATTAGGAGTAACGATTTACCTTTGGCGAGCCCTGGAGTTTGCATGATCTCATTTACTCAGTAACTGTGCTGGACGCCTTCAGTCACAGTCCTGCACGGCGCCTTGGATGTGATTACTCAGCCTCGACACAATGCCACATGCAGAACCCAGGTTTGAGATAAGGCCCTGCCCTCAAGGAGCTAACTCTGGCCCGTAATAAAGAAAACGAGCCCTGCTGGAAGTATTTGGCAACAAGGATAGCTAAAATGCGTAGCCACGCTTTGATTGCGGTTGCGGATAAGAGAAGTCTGTTCAGTAGAATGGGCTGGATTGGTCGGGTTAGGACTAGGAGGGTTTACACCATCTTTGAAGGCGGGAGAGTGGCATGAATGAAGCCAAGATGAGGAAAGGCAGTGGAGAAAGCACAGAACTAAAGAGCAGCAGCCGGAAGGAGTGACCGAAGTTAGTCACAGTGAGAGAAGTCCAGCAGGGTTGAACTGCAGACAGAGGTGTAAAGATGGGAGCCCTTTTCCCAACCTTTCCCCCATTTTAGAATGCTCTGGTTCATGTATCACTGAGTTGAGATAGACGGGGAGGCAGGTTGCAAAGAACAAAACGTTTCATAGAACATCTGCTTTTGTTTGCCACTGAAAGTTCATTATTTATTGGAAAGAAAAGCAGTATCTATAGTACCTGCAATAGTTTGTGAATTCGTATCAGAAAGTATACAGTGGCATACATTTTCACCAGTGTAGACAAACCACAGTGAGGTTTTTGGTTATGATTTTTTTTTTTTCCCCATTAAGGTCATTTCAGGTGGTTGTCCTCTAGGCCTTTTCACCAGTAATCTCTCTGTTTTGAATGAGCAGAAAGGCTGGTTTTAAAATAAAACCTGATAAAGTGTACACAAAAGGAAATACACAGGTTAATCTTTTGGATATAACGTAAAAATCAAAATAAAATGTTAGCAAATAGAACCTAGCCCTACATTACAGATAGTATGCCAAAATTATGAGGAATGATTCTAAGGATATAAAAATGATTCGATAACAGAAATTTTTTTCATATAGTTGCCAAAGGAGAAGACAGAGTGCCTCGATTGATACTGAAAAGGATTTTGTAAAATCCAGCATCATTCCTGGAAAATTTTTTTAAAGAATTGGGAATACATAATTTTTAGATATATATATTATACCAAAGTCACAACTTGCAGTATGCTAATTAAACACTGTAATTATTTCCTTTGAAGTCAGGAACAAGGTAAGAATGCTCACTACCACACAATGTTAACAGCGAAAACAACAGCCAATGCAATTAAATATGAAACAGAAATGAAACATTAAATGCTGCAAATAAGTCAGAATTATTATTTGTTTGCAAATGAAATGGAATTCACAAAGAATCAACTGAAAAATTTTCAGAAGCAGGTAAAAGATGAGTTAAAATAACCAGTTACAAAATTAACGTACAAAAATCAAGAGCTTTCCCATGTCTAAACCATAAAAATTGCAAAATACAATATAAAATAATCTTATTTACAATAATTACAAAAAATTAAAGAGTTAAAAAGTAAATATTAACAAGTTTATAAAACTTATTTTTAGATGATAAACTTATGAAACAGAAGAATGTTTGAAATATAGAAGATATATTTTTAAGTTAAATATCTATCGCTATTCAAACATTATATAATTATCATCTTTTAAAAGTAACCTATACATTCAGTATAATTCTAATCAAATATCTGAGAATACTTTTGGAATTTGATAAAATTATTTTAAAAATCATTTGGAAGAGTACCATTCAGAAATAATCAAGAAAATTCTAAAATAAATAAATAAATAAATGAGAAGGAATTACAGTTAAAAAAACATTAAAATACATAAAATAAAAATCTCAAACTACAGTTATTAGTAGTAGACCGAAGTGGCCAACTAGGCTCAGTATGTGTTAAGTGGGGACTGTCCCATTCAATATATGATATTGAGAAACCTAGATACACAAGCTCTTTCCTGTGTATCTTTTCAGACACATTTACCTACATATCTTTTTTTTTTTTTTTACTGCAAAAGGACTCATGCTCTTATCAGAGAGAGAGAGAAAGAGAGAGAGAGAGAGAGAGAGAGAGAGAGAGAGAGAGAGAGAGAGAGAATCCCCACCACCCCAATAGGACAAGGTTTTTCAAACCAGCTGGGCTAGGATTCTAACCTAATAAACCATGTGGGATCTGTTTCTCAATGCAAAGCACTGTGCTTTGGGGTTGGCTTCACCTACATATCCTTCTTAAAATATCTTTATTATTATTATTATTATTATTTTATAATATCTCTCTGATCTCTATTATCAGATCCTTTAGATGGGCCTAGTTCTTTTGAAAGCTTGCATAGTATTTTGTTGCTTAGATATAGCATAATTTACTTAACTCCTATCTTTTCAATGATATA
Source organism: Tupaia tana (assembly GCA_026018925.1). Lineage (NCBI taxonomy): Eukaryota > Metazoa > Chordata > Mammalia > Scandentia > Tupaiidae > Tupaia > Tupaia tana. The sequence goes on from JAKSZU010000017.1 coordinate 19,253,134, forward strand.
TAGATTATTCCCAAACGTTTGCTATTTTTTACAAGTCGAAATACATTTCTTTGTACCTGATCATGGCTTACAGGTAGTGTAGTTCTGTAGGTTTAGCTTCTAAAAGTGTAATTGCTGAATTAAAGGGTAGATACATTTTACATTTTGACAAACAAAAATGAACTAGCTGCTAGAGAAATGGTACAAGTTATAGTCATCCAAAGATGAAAAGTTTGATAGCACACTGTTTCTCCATGTCTTCACCAAACAACATTATAAAATATTTTTGATTTTTGCCAATCTGTTTGGCACAAAATGATAGCTCATTAAAAGTATAATTTTTGAGAGGTTTTTTCTATAAGGCGCGTGCACTCGCCAGAATGACAGAGAGAGACAAAGAGCTAGAAAGCGAGAAATCACCCCCCAGGGGGCAGGACCATGCCTCAATCCCTTCTCCTCCATTCTCTTCTCAGGATCTTGGGCACGCACACACATGCACCCGGCATGAGTTTAAGCCACCGGATCTGGGACTCAAACCGCAGTCAACTACGTGGGAGTTCAGCCACATAGCCATTACACTAACTGCTGGTCCCAAAAGTATAATTTTTATTTCTTTGATGAATGTCTTTTTTGTGTGTTTATAAGCCACTTTCTTTTCTGTTACAAAAAAAAAAATTCTCCTATGTTTTCTTCTAGAACTTTCATGGATTTGTTTTTTACATTTTATTCTTAAATGCATATAAAATTTATTTTAGTGGTAGCAACTACCTACATTTTTACCTAATAATTTAGTTTTTCTCCCACTGAAAAGAAAAACTCTCTGTATCATATTCCATGTTATATTTTGGGTTGTCATAAAATTGAAAACACAATAAATGTCCATAATAGCAGAATGATTGAAGTGTGACCCCCCACATATGTATTATTTAGCACCAAAATCAAGTTTCCATGCAGTATGATTTGATTTCTTTTAAAAAGTACATGTATCTGGGGCTGGCAGGTGACATGGTGGTTAAGGACACTGGACTCTCACATGGCCGACCACGTTTGAAGTCACGGACCTGACAGCTTGCTTTCTTACTTTTTCTCCCTTTCTGTCCTTCTCTGGTCAAATTAAAAATAAATAAATAAAGTTAAATAAAATAGTTATTTTTAAAAAATCTTTTAAAGAAGTACATATATCAGAACTGGCCCCATAGCCTAGTGGTTAAGGGAGCCAGATTTCACATGACTGACTCTTGTTGAAATCCTGAGACACGTACGCACGCAAGCCCTAAATCCTGATAGGCTGGAGAAATGGAAAAGGGATTGCAGCATGGCCATGGCTCATTGGTCTGTTTGTGTCTCTGTCTCTTTCTGGTGACTACACATGTCCTCTGGCAATTTTAAAAATAATTATTTAATTATATTTACTGTTATTATTATTATTTTAATTTGCTATAGGGCATGTGCACTCACCAAAGAGAGACAGAGAGAAAGAGAGAGAGGGGTGAGAAAGCAAGCCATCAGGTCTGACAATCAAACCACAGTCAATCATGCGGGAGTCCAGCACCCCAACCACCGTGACACCATGACCCCCTCTGGCAATATTTTTTTAAAGTACATATATCTTCAAATACATGTGGAAATATTTATACTGTTAACAGTGTTTCTTAGAGAATCATACTTACAGAAAACATTGTGTTTCTGAAACATTTTTCTTTAAAAAATCTTTACAGTATGCACACGTTACTTCTGTTATAAAAGGTCAACACAGGTTGCTACTACTAATAATAACAAAGAGATTAGAAAGTTGGCCATAACACAGATTTAATAGGGCTCCAGGTGGCATATGAAGCATCACTTCAGGGCCATCCTTGTGACACAATCTAAGTAAGGAATATTTCATTTGGGAGCCATGGACTACCCCATATTGGAATAGACTACATTCCAAGGAAGTATATTTGTGCTCTCTTGTTTTTTAAAAGAATTATTTTATTTAACTTTATTTATTTATTTTAGTTTGACCAGAAAGGAATAGAGTGAGAGTGTAAGAGACAAAGTGAGAAAGCAAGCTCCCAAGTCTGAGACTCAAACCACAGTCAGCCCACGTGGTGGGAGTCCAGCACCCTTAACCACCATGCTACCTGCCGGCCCCTGTTTATGCTTTTTTTTTTTTTTTTTTTTTTTTTTAAAGAGAAAGCATCCATATGTTTTGACAAATTCATAAAGAGATCTGTATACCTCCAAAATATTAATATTGTGTGCTTTAAATGCCAGTAATTTAAAAATAGCACCTTTACCTCAAAGGATGAAATTAATTCTGGGCTAATCTAAATCTGTAAACAGGAATGTTTTCCCAGCTGTCTTCTTGTGTTCATATCAATGTAAAATATTTGTATTCTGACTTGTAACAATTATGTTAGTGTTTTTCTTTTCTTTGAACCCAGAAACATATTACCCTTTCTTGCTTTCAGAGTAAGGAGTGTGATGGGAACTTTGCCCAGGTGAGAAGCAAAATTGAGATAAGTAATCCTTCAAAACATGAGCAGGTGATTGGAGCACAAACTCTGACAGTGCTTAAGGAAGACTTTGTGAGGCAATACTAGCACTTTCAAGTGAACCAAGAATTAGCTGGGGCGGGGGCGGGGGCAGGGGCGGGGGGAATGCAGTGATTGAAACCAGATAAGACTACAGTTACACTCAGGTCCATTGAATAAGCAGGTTATTTTCTTTTGGTAGAAGCTGAACACTTCAAAATTTAAGAATTCCCCAGGGATGTAGAGTTACATGACAGCAATGGCATACATAATTCTAAACGTTAGGAGGCAGCCTGGTAGCTCAGTACATTGAAACAGGTGCAGCATTTGCAATCAGAAGACCTAAGTACTAATCTTGGCAAGCTATCTAACTTCTTTGAGCCTCATCCTCCCCCCCCCCCCCATTTATATCGTGAAGGAAGTAAGAATAGCTAATGTGTTCTCCATATAATGGCTTATAATGTTTTTTCAGTATTCCATAGGATCAAGTGAAATGTGTGTGAAAACTGTAAATTTTAAATCACTACTCCGAGGTGTATTTCATGTTGGGTAAATTCTCTTTACAAGCTAAATGGTGTTTAACAATTGAATGTATAAAATAATAATAATAATAATAATAATAATAATAATGAAATCACTACTAACCAGTTAGTTAACTGTGTGGTGGTTAAGGCAGCTGGGTCCTACCTGGCTGCATGGTTTGAGTCCCAGACCTAGTGACTTGAAAAACCCACCAGACGTGTGTGTGTGTGTGTGTGTGTGTGCACGCACACCCAAAATCCTGAGAGGAGAATGGACAAGATGGGATTGTGGCATGGCCAACTACCCAAGGGGGTGATTTCTCACTTTATCTTTCTCTCTCCAGCAAGTGTACATGTCCTATAACATAACTAAAAATAAATAAGGCACTGTATATATTTTTTAAAATCCCAAACTGTGTGGATTTTTGGAATTAGTGAATATTTTAGACTTGAGATAATTTTTGAGAATTGTCTCATTTATTCTGAAGAGGAACTTTGGAATAGGTTTACTAGGTACCAAAACTAATTAGCCCTATGAAGGATTTAAGTCAGAACAATTTAATTGTAGTGCTATTGTGCTGTTATAACTTCCATTTTTCTTTGCCAACAAACTTATTTTTGATACTTAGCTCTTGTCCGATTTCTGCCTCCTGGCCACAAACTAGGTAACGACTAGTTAGTTGCACTATGAAGTGTTAAAAACAAAACAAAACAAAATTTAGCAAAAGCAAAAATGAAAAATTATCTGTTAATGATAATGAATATGATAATCTCTTTGACTTGAGTGATATGCACAGTATTCATGCTGAAAAAAACATTTTGTTCTCTATAAAGGGATACAGAGGTTAAATGTGAATTTAAAAATTTTAAAAAGAAATTAATTGCACTGACAAAGGCTGGTTTATGTTAGGCCAAAAAAGAAAAAAGAAAAAAAAAAGAGAGAGAGAGAGAGAGAGAGAGAGAGAAAAGAAAGAAAGAAAAAGAAAAATTCACCTATTCCCACTGATTTGCCAGGTACTTTAAGGCTTACCTAAACCAAAACATTTCCCTCACCTAAGTCCTTGAATGGAAATTCTTACTTTTAGTCTCTAATGAGTTTAACTGCAAAAATGTTATCTTTAGATGGTCATAATTAAAATTTACTTTACCCTTTAGCTTTCTCTCTTCACACATTAGTGTGGATTGGTTTATCACATTAGATAGTTGTTACTTTAAACCCTAAGGGAGAGAGATACTAGAACAGTGAATTTTAATTAATAAAGGAGAAGGAGGAAAGAGGGGAAGTCTGTTTTTGGTGATGAATGGAAAGATAGACATATGGAAAGAGAGAGACAGGGAGGGAGAAAGAAAGATGAACTTGGCTGGGGGAGAGGAATGTGGTATGACAGTCACTCTCAAGGCTGATTCCAGGGGACTGGTTGGAGAAGTGTAAGAGGAGTACTAAAGGGGTGTGGCATTGAAGTCAAACTGCCTAATTCACAATTTTTATTAGGGTTTGTCCTGTCTCTGACTCATTTCTACTACTTGTTCTGGCAAGTTATGTAACTGCCTATTCAATTTGGATGAAGGGAGTATGGTAAATAAGCATAACCCTTCTGTTTTTGAAACTTGGCCTTGTTAGAACATACACCAAGTAACTTGATATGTCTATGCTGTCATCTAAACCTTACCCACAGGGACTTGCCTTAGGAGTCATGGCTGCCAATCTTGATGGTTTAAACTTTTGGAAGAAACGAAGACCAAGACAGAAGTTAAGCTTCTCAGTTTATTTATGTTCTGTTTTAAAGAGGGTGATTTTTTACTATACAAAAAAAAGTTGACTATTAAAGGCTTTGTTAGGTGGAGTTAGAGTGTTTCATAAAATAAGGAATCACTGCAAAAAATGTAAAAAAAAGGTTGCCTTGATTTTATATTTCCCTCTATCATGTCTAATAGGAAATTTTGGATGAAAAATGTCTTATCTACACAGACTAGCTATCAATTTAGGCTCAAATCCAGACTTTTGATCATCATATAAAAGGAAAAAATGCTAAACCTGACACATTTGGCAGAAACATGAAGAGAGGAATTTACAGAGAGCTGAAAGTGTAAAAGAGTAGTTCTTCAGCTATCTTAAAAAGTTAAAAGAAATATTTAAAAAAATACATATAGCTCAAGTATTTACCTTTACTAAAAAGTTATCATTATACATTTATTATACATTTATTAGCCAATGTTTTAATGCTGAGCCAACCAACGTCTTCTGACAATGGATCTGCTTTTGAGAGTTCTAGGTTGTCTTTTTTTATATAAATTCTTGCCGTAATGCCAAATTTCTGTTTTGGTTTTGTTAAAGGGAACATAAAACTTGAGGATACTTATGAAACAATATAAGTTTAGAATAACTGAATGTTTGTATAATATGTTCCAATGTTGTTGCTCATGGTAATTTTTGGCAATGATTTATCTCTCCACAGCATTCGACTATTTTTTTTAAATTGTAGTGAAATATATATAATTTAAAAATTTACTGCTTGAGGGCCCCCCAAAAATCTTTTTACTGCTTTAACTGTTCTTCTTTTTTTTAAGAGATTTTTTATATAGGGTACATGTGCTTGCCAGAGAGACAGAGAGACATAAAGCAAGAAATCACCCCCCAGGGGATGGCCACACCACAAACCCTTCTCTCCCATTCTCCTCTTGGGATTTTGGGTATACACGCACATACGCCTGGCATGAGTTGTGAGCTGCCAGATCTGGGACTCAAATTGTAGTCAACTATGTAGGAATCCAGTGACAGAACCATTATACCATCTGCTGGTCCTGCTTTAACCATTCTTAAGTGTCAATTTCACTTTTTTTTTCTTTGAAAGACAGGATGTCATTGTATTATGATTGTCCTGCCTCATCTTCTCAAGTAGCTGGGACCACTGGTGTACATTACCATACTCAGCCTTTAGGTTGTACCAGGAATTGAACCCAGGCCTCCCATGTGGTCCCAGCCTGTGAAGCACAGTCTTAGCAGCATGTGACACCATAGCTGAACATTAATTCTATTTTTTTTTTTTTTTTGGAGAGGTTTTCACTATAGGGCGCGTGCGCTCGCCAGACAGACAGAGAGAGACATAGAGACAGAAAGCGAGAAACCACCCCCCAGAGGGGATGGTCACGCTGCAATCCCTTCTCCTCCATTCTCCTCTCGGGATCTTGGGCACGCACGCACACACGCCCAGCGTGAATTTTAAGCCACCGGGTCCGGGACGCGAACCGCGGTCGACTACGTGGGAGTCCAGCGACATAGCCATTACACTAACTGCTGGTTCCCCCTTAATTCTATTTTTAGCAAGAAAAAAATAAATAAACCTCTGTCACTTACATTTAATAAAATATGTAAATTAAATTACCTATTACACTAGAAGGAATCACTCATGAAGAATTGAGAAACAAACTATTTTGTATGTAAATGTCTTAAGGACAGGAATTTTTTCAGTTTTATTGACAACCATGTCTTCAGCTCCTAGAATAGTACCTGTCCCATAGTAGGTACTCAGATACTAGTAACAGAATGAATGAATGAATGGCTCTTGGTAGTTATAACTCAGCTGGAGGAAGCATAAGTGTGCAGATATATTATGATATAACCCATTCATAAATGTTCAGAGGCCACAGGCACCAATCCATATGTTTTATAGAGGAAATGGAAAGCATTAGTTAATCTTATGGTTTAATTAAGTGGAGGTCATTTAATAGAGCATCCATTTTATTTTGAAAAAAAAAATCTACCTATAGTACTTAGCACAATATTTTATATTCAGTAAGTGTTCAGTAAATCTCTGTTAATTTTTTGGTTGATCTCCATGGTGTTGTTACCCTACTGATGTGGGCGAGAGTGGGAAATGAAAAGGGAATGGTAGAGAAGGAGAAAGTGGAACAGCCCTATGGCCTGGAGCTTAAGGGAACCAGATCCTGCATGACTCTCCACAAGGTTGGAATCCCAGCCCTGATGCTTGAAAAACACATAAGGTGTATGTGCGTGCATGGCCCTGATCCCGACTGGGTGAAGAGATGGAAGAGAAGAATTGTGGTGCAACCACTCCTCATTGGGGGATGCTTTCTTCCTCTCCTTGCCTCTGTCTTTGCTGAGCACTAGCATCCTCTGGGGGAAAAATAATTAAAAACAAAACAAAACAAAAACTTGGTGAGTGGTGAGAGTTGGATGTACAGGTTACTTAAATTTAGTGACAATAAGTTTTGGTAAGCATCTCCAATTAAGTAAACAAGTAAGATCTTTATGAAGTACCTCAAGTTAAAACAATTTTTAAATAATACAATAATTTACATGAATTAATGTATTAATTGTCTCTGTATTACCTCAATAATTATATTAATAACATATTCAAGTTTAGCTACAGTAGTAAGATAAAAATATAAATGTAAGTTATCAACTAAAATGCAAAAATCTTATATAAGATTAAATTTTACCATTGGTTTCTCAATTACTACAGAAAGTTATCAAATTAATAGTCCTTCAGGGTCCATCAGTAGTACCCAATTTCTGTTTGATGGTCATCATTGCCAGGCCACTGCTTGTCTTCCCCCACAGTGGCTTTTGTTTAAGTGGTTTTTTTTTTTGTTTCTTTTTAGATAATCACATGATTATTTCAGTCTTGTTCTATTTACAGATTAAGCCAAGTAATAAATGCCATAGCTTAAGGCACAAGAGACTTGTTTAGAAAGGGGGAAAAAAAGAGCTAAGGTAGTTATTTTATCATAAACTAAGTTAAAGTTTATATAATTTTGGTAAAATTCAAACTCTGAATTTATATTTTCATGATATACGCAAAAAACTTTACTTGATTAGTCTGTTTCATTCTACTATTGTAATTATTCTCTTAAAATCATGTATTTATATTAGTAACATGGCATCTCATCTTTGGAAAAAATACTAGTTTTATATTGTACTTCTAACAAAGTAAACAAAAATGCATTAGCTATTTTGCCTTGGACTTTTAAATATCTTCTTCCCCAAAGATATTGTTTTTCACTTTGAAAGACCAAGAGATTACTTTCGGTTTACCTTTTTCATTCTTCCCAAAATGGATTTATTATTTGCCATTACTTTCATTTTTACAAATGATAAGCCATGAAATATTCTTTTGAAAAAACAAAGAAAAAAACCTATAGATTCACTACTAGGCTCCTGAGAATTATTATTATTATTATTATTATTCATGAAGAAAAGCAGTTTATGAAGCTCCATCTGAGCCTAGGCAGGTCTAGACGTGGCGTTGCATGTGTCTGGTTTGTGTCAGGGTGTTGCCATATCAATATGGCTGAGAAGCCGAAGGGGAGCCCTGGGCACATGACAGAGAGCAGTAGAGGTGACCTCACTGGGTAGCTGCTTGCTCTCAGGTAACTATGCCAGTGCCACAGAGGGAGAAGCTAATCAGTCCCCCCAGAACCAGAGCCAACCTGCACAGGACAGAGCCCTGTAACTCAGACGACTCCATTGGGATCCAGCCTTCTCATAAATCACACCCCAGGTATTGCCACCAAATGTTGGCAGCCAAACTGCATTGTGACCATGAAGGGGACCAGCAATATTCGAGCCTCAGCAATGACATTGACATTCCAGAGGAGAGCCGAAGTACAGAGAGGCTGAGAAACCCTCTGTAGGTCACACAGCAAATTCATGGCAGAGCTGGAGGCCAGGCCAGGTCATCCAAGCCATGCTCCTTCCCATGCAGTAGCCTCCTGACCCTCACTGTTCCCTGGAAAGGACAGGGGACTTGCTGTGCCCATGGGCCTCACAAGTCAAGGATTCGAGGAGGTTTGCAGCTGTATCCCAGAAGCCAAATGCTGGCCTTGGCACGAGTCAAAAGTGAGGACCAAGGTGAGGGGGAACAGGGCGGCACTCAGCCGAGGATCTTCTCCAGCTTGCTGGCCAGGAGCTGGTAATTGTCATAAACACCCTCCCAAGGCATGAAGTCCCACCCCTTGTTCCACACACAGTCTTTCCAGCAGTTTTCATAATCTGGGAGGAACATGATCACCACCTGGGCCCCTTCCTCACACAGTCTGCGAAGCCCCTGCCTGACTTTGGGGTTCTGGAAGTGGTAGTCGGGCGATGAAGATGGTCAGGCTCAAGTTCCAGTGAGTGGCCAGGAAGTCGGCCACCTACACTGTCAGGGCAGGGGCTTCAGGACAAGTCCCCTGACGAGGACTTCCAGGAAGTCCTCGTCAGGGGACAGCATGTCATTGCAGAATCAAGAGAGAAAGTGCAATTCTGCATGGCTGGAAGGATGGACCTGGTTTTTAAAGATTCCCCTGTCAGGAGGGACAGGGCCTGGCCACTCTGTTCTGTCCACTTGGTAGCACAGTAAGGTGGTGTTCCAATCCCAGGCAAAGCTGAGGTTTTCAAACTGGAAGTAAAATGTTTCTGGGTCCAAGCGCTCCATCACGTGTCTGAGGATCTGCAGGGTGATGTGCAGGGACTGATAATTTTCAACCATGTTTTCCCAAGGCCTGAAGTCCCTTCTTTTGTTAAACACAAAGTCTTCCCAGCAGTTTTCAAAATCATGGGGGGACATGACTGCCCCCTGGGCCCCTTCCTCATACATTCTGTGAAGCCCATCCTTGAATTCTGGGTCCCAGAAGTGGTAGAGTTGGGCAGTGAAGATGGTCAGCCTCACATTGTGGTGTGCAGCCGGGAAGTTGGCCACCTGCTTTGCACACGCAGAGCAGGGGCTCCAGGACAAGTACCAGGTGACCTGGGAGTCCTCATCAGGGGACAGGATGTCATCATAGAACCATGAGAGCGCAATTCTGCATGGTAGGAAGGATGGACCTGTTGTGTAAAGACCACACTGACCAGGGGCACAGTGCCATGCTGCTCAAGTTTGTCCACTCCGTAGCACACGAAGGTGGTGTTCTGACCAGAGACAAACTTTAGGTTTTGAAAGTTAAAGTAAGATGTTTTTTGAAATAACTGCTCTATCAAGTATCTACCTGTGTCCTGCTGCAGCCCCTGGCCAGGCTTGTCTGCCCTGAGAATTATTATTATACTTGGCATCTGATATATACTACCTTAACCATAAGTACATTCCTAGTTGGATAGTAATTGTGCAGACCACATGATTTGCGTGTCACCTCAGTTTTTCAGTATATGTATAAATGATGTACAGTGTTTTAGTAATATCCAGAAGCTTGTCAGTATCAGCTTGTAACACGCAAGAATGCAGAATTCAGCTGGTATGTCCATATATAATATATATATTTTTATTGCCAGAAGATGCATGCACTTTACAGAGAAAGACAGACACACACACACAAAGAGAGAATCCCTCAATAGGATATGGTCATGCTGCAATCCTTTTTTCTTTACTTCTCCAACCTATCAAGATTTGGACATGCATACAGCATGGCTGGCCTGTTTTCTAAACTGCTGGTGATGGGATTCGACTGTTAACCACTGTTGACCTTATGAGATTCAGCTCCCAAAGCACACTGCTTAACTACTGCACCATGGGGTCAGCCCTAATTAATAATGTTTTTAAAAATTGAGTCTACTGGGACCAGCAAATGGCATAATGGTTATGTCACTGGGCTCCCGTGTAGTTGACCGCAGTTCAAATCCTGGACCCAGTGACTTAACACTTCCGCTGGGTGTGTGTGTGTGTGTGTGTGTGTGAGTGCCCCAAATCCCTAAAAGACGGTGGAGGTGAAGGGATTGCTATGTCGTCATCGATTTCTTGCTTTCTGTCTCTTTCTATCTCTCTAGTGAGTGTATGTACCCTATAGCAAAAATCTCTCTTAAGAAAAAAAAGTTGAGTCTATTTAAGAATGCATGATAGAGGTAGTAAGGAATTTAGAGTTCTTATACCTCATTTTTACCAAAAAGCACACACGATGTGACAAACGACGGAAAGAAAAATAAACCAAAATAAACCAAACAGTAGTGAGAAATTTGTTCAGATAGAATATCCACTGGGGAAATTTTCTCACTGAAATATTGATAGTTTTGGCAAGTATCAATACTTAACCATTTTTCTTTGGTTTTATGCTTGTGAACACCTATGATCATCATGAAAGAATCTTGATTTAATTAATTTAAACTCAATCTTGAATTTTCCTAGAGTACTCATACCTACCTTTTTAGGTTTATATCATATTTCTAATAGCACATTATATGTTTCAATATCTGGAACATTGGAAGGGATATTTGCTGCCTTCTTACTTTGCTTATGGTAATTACTTAATAAATACTCCATTTATTCTAATTAATTTACTCATGTTAAAATTTTATCCGCTCTTGGGCCAGTAGGTGGTGTGGTGGTTAAGTGTACTGGACTCCCACATGCGTGACTGTGGTTTGAGTCTTGGACCTGGAGGCTTGCTTTCTCACTTTCTCTCTCTCTCTCTGTCTGTTTGTCCCTCTCTGGTCAAGTTAAAATAAATAAATAAACTTAAATACAATAATTCTTTTAAAAAATTTTTTTAAGAGATTTTTGCTATAGGGCACATGCGCTCGCCAGACAGACAGAGACAGAGAGACAGAAAGCGAGAAATCACCCCCCAGGGGGGATAGTCATGCTGCAATCCCTTCTCCTCCATTCTCCTCTTGGGATCTTGGGCATGCACGCACACGCACCCGGCGTGTTTTAAGCCACCGGGTCCAGGATGTGAACTGCGGTCAACTACGTGGGAGTCCAGCGACATAGCCTTTACGCTAACTGCTGGTCCCAATTCTTTAAAAAATTTTTAGCCCCTCTCTGTTTTGGAGGATGGTGATGATCTTTTCATTTCTTTCTTTCTTTTTAAATTTCAGACAAAGTTATGTCTATGTGCCTTATGAAATTAAAACAGTCATGGTGCATTCCCTTTGATTATCTGCTAGTTCATCTCCCTGTGTTCTAGGAAATAAATTGAATCCAAAAAAGACTAAGTAATTTCTTTCCTCACTTGAAATAAGAGAGGGCCAACTAATTTAATATTAATTTGAATTAGAGCAGAAGACCACTCATTTGAAATGATTCTTCTGTGGCTTTAGAATAAGGTTCACTCTCTGCAAGATTCTTGGAAGAACCACAGAGAACTGCCACTTTCCTTTGTTGTCAGTTTTAGACATGACTGGTAAATTCCAGAAAGAGTGTTAACTTGGTATTTGGCTATTATGTGCTTAATTTTCCTTTCTCTCCTCTACCAAGTCTCCACTCTGTGCTCCATTCAAATAAATATGTTTCCAGCTGAGTTTTCCATGTGCATGGGGTAAGGATTTAATCCCAGAATTCCAAGTCCTCTACCCTCCCCCTATTAAAATCTTGCTAAAAAATGTATTTCTATGTGATTGCTTTGGCTTTTAGCATTTAAAAAATGACCTTCGACTATATTAGGGATGATGTTTTTTTGTTTGTTTGTTTTTTGTTTTTTTTTTTCTTTTCTTTTTTTGGAGAGGTTTTTTTGCTATAGGGTGCGTGCGCTCGCCAGACAGACAGAGAGAGACAGAGAGATAGAAAGCAGGAAATCACCCCCCAGGGGGGATGGCCACACCGCAATCCCTTCTCCTCCATTCTCCTCTCGGGATCTTGGGCACGCACGCACACGTGCCCGGCGTGAGTTTAAGCCGCCGGGTCCGGGACTCGAACCGCGGTCGACTACGTGGGAGTCCAGCGACATAGCCATTACGCTAACTGCTGGTCCCAGGGATGACGTTTTTAAAGTTTGAGAAATTAAAATCTTTGTTGTGATTGCCAAAAGATATGTATGCTCACCAGGGAGAGAGAGTTGGTGGGTGGGGGTTGGGGAGGGGAGAAAGCACCCCCAGTAGGTTGTGGTCATGCTGCAATCTCTCTCTCTCTCTTTCTTTTAAATATTTTTATTTTAAAAGAATTATTTTATTTTTTAACTTTTGTTTATTTATTTTAATTTGAACAGAGATGGACAGAGTGAGAGAGACAGAGAGAAAGTAAGAAAGCAAGCCAGCATGTCCAGGACTTGAACCATGGTTAGCCACATGGGAGTCTTGAGTCCTTAATCACCATGCCACCTGCCAGTCCTGCTATAATCTCTTCTTAGAAATTTCTGTATCATGTTGGGATTATGAACACAAATGTACATGTACCTAGTATGTTTCACAAACTGCTGGGATCAGGACTCAAATTGTGATCAGCCATATGAGATCTGTGTTCCTTAGCTACTAGGCTGCAGGGTGGTCCTGAAATTAAAATCTTAACAAAATCTTCATATTGTTTAAATTTTAACTAATTATGATTTAGCAGTACAGAAAGTAACACAGCATCAGGTAAATTAAGACAGTTGATTGGCCAACAGGTGGCCTGGTGGTTAAGGAGTTGTACTCCCACATGGCTGACCATGGTTCAATTCCTGGGCATGGTGGCTTGCTTTCTCACTTTCCCTTGCTTGTCTCTCTCTGGTGAGTGTACTTGTCCTGTAACAAACTTTTAAAAATTAATAATAATGTAATAATGATAAATAAAATTAAATAAATAATTCTTAAGGAAAAAAGACCATTGATTAATACAGAAGACAGCTTGCTTCTGTAACTTGCTGTAAGGTGTGCTTACTCACTGGACAGAGACAGAGACAGAGAGAAAGGGAAAGTGAGAAATCTCTCCCTTCCAAGGGGCTGGCCACTCCACAATCTCTTCTCCATTCTCCTCATGGGATTTTGGGCATGCATACACATGCATCTGGTATGATTTTAATGCCATCAGTCGAGGACTAGAACCTTGTAGTCAGCCATGTGAGATTTATACACCTTAACCTCTGTACCACCTGCTGGTCCACAAAAGATATTTTAGTATATGTGCTGCCGAAGCGAGCACCACAAAAGATATTTTGAGAGGTTTCATTATATATTTGTTTTCAAATTCACTACTTATAAAAATAAGACTAACTTGCTACCCTTAAAAACATTCTATAAAAAAACGATTTTTCTTTTATTGTGTCTTAAAACTGAAAAAACTTGGAAAACGTATCTAATTTTGAAATAATTGTTATGAGAATTTTTTTCCCTATAGAGTGCATGTGCTTGCTAGAGAGAGAAGGAAAGTGAGAAATCACCCACAGGGGAGTTGGCTATGCTACAATCCCTTCTCTATTCTCCACCACCTGCTGGCCTGATAGTAAATATTTTATTTTATTAAAAAAAATTATTTTAGAGAGATTTTGTGATAGGGTGCATGTGCTTGCCAGAGAGACAGAGAGACAGAAAGCAAGAAATCACCTCCCAGGAATAATGGCCATGCCACAGTTTCTTCTCTTCTTGGGATTTTGGGCATTCACACACATGTGCCTGGTGTGAGTTTTAAGTCAAAGGGTCCAGGACTTGAGCTATGGTTGATCATGTGGGAGTCCGGTGATGTAATCATTATGCCATCTGCTGGTCCCTATTTAAAAAAAAAAATTTAAAGAGGTTTTTGCCTTAGGGCATGTGTGCTTGTGGGAGAGGTGAGGTTGGAGGTACAGAGACGGTGAGAGGGAAAGTGAAAAATCACCCCCCCCCCCCCCCGCCAGCTGGATGGTCACGCACAATACCTTTTCCTCTGTTCTCTTCCTAGGATCTTGGACATGCACACATATGTGCCCAGTGTGCGTTTCAAGCCATTGGGTCTGAGACTCAAATCATAGTCAGCAGCATGGGAATCCAGCGATGTAACTGCTATGTCATATGCTGGATCTGATAGTCAATATTTTTAATAAAGATATATTCTCTCTGGACTAATTTGTTAGGTGATAAGTATGTCTAAAATGGGTCAGACTTCAACTAGCTTATTAAAATTTAAACTTATTAAATTCTATTCCAAGTCATTGTTATGTAAAATAATGCAAGATATCTAAAAGAATGCATTTTTAAAATGTAAGAAAAAAATGTGTGCATATATACATATTTTGATTTGCTTGTATTTACATAAAGAAACACTGAGTATAGTCATACTATTAAAAATGGCTATCTGGAGTCCAGCAGGTGGCGGGGTGGTTAAGGCACTGGGCTCCCACAATTGGAGTCCCAGATCTGGTGTTTTGAAAATCACTCTGGGGTTGTGTGTGTGCATGCCCAAAATCCCAGGAGGAGAATGGAGAAGCAGGGATTGTGGTTTGACCATGCCCCTGGGGGATGATTTGTCACTTTCCTTCTCTCTCTCTCTACCTCTCTCCAGAGAGCACACTCACCTACGGCAAAAACCTAAGGGGAAAAAAAAAAAAAAAAAAAAAAAAAAAAAAAAAAAAAAAAAGGCTACCTATAGGGAAAGAGAAGAATGGAGTGGATATGGATGTGAATAGATGTACAAGACTTCTTAATTTATTCATTTTGATACCTTTTTGCTTTTTGAAACATGTGAAGTTACCTCGACAGAAAAGGAGAGCACACATAAAGAACTTTAAGCAGGAAAGAGATACACCTGGGGAAAAAATAGCGATCAAGGAATGAAATAAAAGGGGAAGATTCCTGCTGAATCTTTTGCTTTTGTTTTCTGTGAGGGTTAGGAGTAAGATAATGCACTGATACATTGTGTCGGTGTGGTAGTAACATGAACTTGGTATCTTCTTTTCCACTTTCTGCCATGTTTTAGGTTAAATTAAAGATACATTGTTACTGTAGACACTATTGGTGTTGGAAGTGTTTCCAAGTTAAGATTTGTATTTTCTATATGAGTTTTTGAAGATTACAACATACTTATGAATCTAAAAATAGTTATTAAGAATAAAAATTTCATCTTTATTTCAGTTGCTTGCAGTGTTTTTAAAATAACTTCATTGTTCCTCCACTGTGGATGTTTCTATATATGTAATGATAGAGTTGGTAGTCTATCATTATGTAGTAAAGCTATTTTTTTGTTTGTTTGTTTGCTTTTAAGTCTGAATAGCTTTTCCTTAACAAATATGAGTCTTCAGGATCTTTTTGTCTGAAATGCTTCATTATGTTGCAAGTTGGAACTTGATGTACAAGATGTCAATCAAGGCAGAATTTTTTTTTTAAATATGTTTTCTTCTTTACAAACATATTTTTCTTCTTTGCATTCATTACAAAACTTTATCAAGAGTTAATTCTTAGAAACTACATATTTTTTAAAATATTTTTTCCTAAGAATTATTTTTTTATTTAACTTTATTTTTTCACTTATCTATTTTAAATTTGAGAGAAACAGAGAAAGAGAGAGAGAGAGAGAGAGAGAGAGAGAGAGAGAGAGAGAGAGAGAAGCTGCCAGGTCCAGAACTTGAACCGTGGTCGGCCATATGGGAGTTCAGCACCCTTAATCACCACGCCACTTGCCAGCCCCTAGAAACTATATGTTAATAAACAGTCTTGAATAAGGGAAACAATGATTATGCTGAAAATAGTTTATAATTTAACATTCACAGTTATTTTAAGATTTTAAAATAAAGATATCATAATTTGAGTAGTTCTCTAGGTCTTTTAAGAGAACAACAAGGGGTTGGGAGGTGGTTAAGGCACTGGACTCCCACATGGCTGACCACGGTTCGAGTCTTGGACCTGGTGGCTTGCTTCTCACTTTCTCTCTCTCTTTGTCTCTTTCTGGTAAATTTAATAATACTAATAAATAAAATAAAATAATTCTTTTAAAAAAGAGAACAACAAAAAACAACATACAAAAACACAATAGTAACATACTGACTTTTATACTCCACCCCAGATTATCTCTCCACATAAGCAACCACTTTCATGTCTTTGAGCTCTTTCTTCTGATATTTACCTCCATGTTTCTAAATAACAGCTTTAGATTTCTGTGGAAAGGCAGCATAGTAAGATGCTGCTCGAATGAAAATCTCAGCTCTACCACTCAACCAGACTTCCTTCCTTCCTTGCCTTCCTTCCTTCCTTCCTTCCTTCCTTCCTTCCTTCCTTCCTTCCTTCCCTCCTTCCTTTCTCTCTTTCTCTTTCCCTCCTCCTTCTCTTCTTCCCTCCCTCCCTCTCTTCTTTATTTCTTTTGCTATAGGGTGTGTGCACTCTCTGGAGAGAAACTGAGAGTGAGAAAGTGAGAAAGCATCCCCTCTGGGGAGGTGGCCACACTATAATCCCTTCTCCATTCTCCTCTTGGAATGCTGGGCCATTGCAGTTTCTAAACTTTATATGTAAATTATTTTTCTTCAGTGGAAGGTTTCAGATCTTTATCCCTGGAGTTTGGAAATTTCAAAATCTTGAGTCTAATGGTCTTTTAAAATCATTATGCAGGGCACTAGAAATTCAAAACTTTCATTTTAAGAACTGTTCTTGTAATGTAATTTTTTTAACTTCTCTGATTAATCTCTCCCAGTCAATATCTCTAGTTTCTCCGTGAGTAGCTGCCATTAATAAGATGCTAATCCCATTTTCTTATGTTTTTTCCTACTGATTTTCTTCTCATTTCCTCTATTTTCTGGTAAAAAATTTAAATATTATATTTTTTTAATCTATTGAATTTTATGTCTTGTATTTTTACCTTATAGGACCTCTTTCTGGGTCTCTCAGTGATCTTTTTTAGAAATATATAGTTTTATATTGTCTTTTCCAGCATGTGATATCTTCTGATCTCTCTGAAGGAAACAGTAATACTTTTGAATATTTTCTCTGCTCATTGTATACAATTTACTCCAAGTGTTTTTCTCTTTATTTTAATCTTTCATGTTAGAAATTTCCCTCAAATATCTTATGATTCTTATCTTCCATTTTATGTATAAGAGTGAGTTATTATATATATTATATAATATATATTCCATATATATAAAATATATATATATGTGTGTGTGTGTGTGTGTATATATATATGTATGTATGTGTGTGTGTGTGTGTATCTATCTATATATCTATATATATATATATATGGTTATCATAACCAATGGAATTTATTCTAAGAATGCAAGATTAGTTTGCCATTTGAAAAGTAATCTGGGGAACCAGCAGTTAGCATAATGGCTATGTCACTGGACTCCCACATAGTCGACCGCGGTTCGTGTCCCGGACCTGGTGGCTTAAAACTCACGCCAGGTGCGCGTGCGTGCGTGCCCAAGATCCCAAGAGGAGAATGGAGGAGAAGGGATTGCGGTGTGACCATCCCCCCTGGGGGGGTGATTTCTTGCTTTCTGTCTCTCTGTCTCTCTCTGTCTGTCTGGTGAGCGCACACACCCTATTAGCGAAAACCTCTCCAAAAAAAAAAAAAAAAAAAAAAAGGAATCTATGTAATTTACCAAAACAGACAGAGCAAAACAAAATAAAAACAAACCCATATGATCATCTTAGTAAATGAAAATGTATTTGAAGAGAATTTATTAGCCACTCATGATTTAAGAGAAAAACAAAAAAAAAGAGCACTAAATTAGGAGTGGAGTAGATGGTAACATCCTTAATCTGATAATCTACAAAATAACCAGAGGTAACATTATACTTAATAATGAAAAATGTTTACTCTCTTCCTAAAATTAGGAACCAAGAAAAGACGTTTGTGCTGATGACTTCTTTGTACTAGGGTTTTCCAGTGAAACAAAACCAGTAGTTTATAAATCTCATGCCACAATACCTTTTCTTCTGTTTCTTCAACTTGTCAGGATTTTGAGCATGCATACACATTCGCTAAGTGTTATTTTCAAGCCATTGGGGTATGGATTTGAACCACATGGTCTATCATATAGTATCTGGATCTCTTAACACTAGGCTACAGGGCACAATCCTCATGGGATAGAGAAATGGAGAAAAAAGAATTGCACCCTTTTGGGTGGGTGGTTTCTCTTTCTCTTTTCCTCTCATGTGTGCACATAGTGTCTGGGAAAAAAAAGCAAAGAAATGTAGAAAAATTTAAAAAGCACTCTAAAAGCTCACAGAAATAAGGGAACACGTGACAAGTACCTATGTCCATCAGAAGAATAAAAATATAGCTACATTTCAGAAGTGACCTCCTCCTTGACAGCTGGTTAAAAACACCACTGAGGGGGTCAGCAGGTGATGTGGTGGTTGAGACGCTGGACTCACACATAACCAACTATGGTTCAAGTCGACCTGGTGGCTTGCTTTTTCACTTTCCCTCTCTCTCTCTGTCTCCCTCTGGTTGAATTAAAATAATAATAGTAATAAATAAAATAAAATAAACAATTATATTTTTAAAATACACCATTGGGTAAGTGATTATAATGAGAATAATCTATGGTAAAGATACAAAATTTAAGAGCCATCAGCAGCTGAAACTAATCAGATTTAATCCCATTGTGGCATCTGCTTATCTGAGGACTCTAACTGATCATGGGTGACTAAAGTTCTTCTACCAACCACAGCTTGGTGACTCTTATGCCCATCCTCCCCCCTTTTTATAAGCTCCTAGCTTTCCAGGTGCAGTGTAATGCCATCTACTCCTGGAAGTTTTCGCTGAAGTCATTATGCCAGGGTGATGGATGTTCCTCTCCAATATTTTCATAATGACTTAAATCCTCAAATATTATCTTATCAGTATATTTGCCACATTATATTAGTTATCAGTTTAATTTATTCAGTGATCAACAAAGATTTTCTGTTAACTTTACAGTTACTAAATATTTTAGATCTTAAAAGCCAAGAGTTAAAATCAAGGATATTGTGTAGAAATCATACTTGCGTAATAAGAAAAAAACACATTTCCACATTTTTTATAGGAAAACGTAAAACTATAATCATAATGGAGTACAGTATTTTTATAATATAGATATGTTAATCAGAATGAACTTCTTTTGGTGAGATAATATTTCTCTTACTTGACGTTCAAAGTTAGTATTTTCCTCATCAAATTGATTGCAAATAGTTATGAAAATCATTCTTAGTTCACAAGTCTTACAAAAACATACAGTGTAGTTTGCTGACTCCTGATCTATTCAACTGTTTATCTCTACTATATTTTCAGATTTGGGACTTATTTGATCTTACTCATCTTTAAATTTCTCAGGTAACATACTACTTGGCACATTATAGGTGCTTAGTAACTTAAATTATTTTTCAAGCCATTGAGAGATTTGAGGGCAGCTTCATAGCTTGGTTAAGGTAGTGGAATTGCCCATGGCTGACTCTGCAATTTGAGTCTCAGACCTTGTGATTTGAGAAACACATTGAATGCGTGTGCATGTGTGCCCAGAAGCCCAAAAGGAAGGAGAGAGGGAGGAGAGAGGAAAGATTGCAGTGTGACCGTCCCTCATGGGAGATGCTTTCTCTTCTCCCTATCTTTTTCTTTAGTGAGCACAATGCACCCTCTAGCAAAATAAAACAAAACAAAACACCTGACAAGTGATTGTGCATGCATGTCCCCAAACCTGACAGAATGGAGAAAGGAGATGGGGCAAGGAATTGCAGTATGGCCATGCCCCATAAAGGAGTACTTTCTCCTTCTTCCTCTCTCTCTCAATGAGTGCATGTACCTTCTGGTAATTAAGAAAAAGTTAAAAATTATCTATCTATCTATCTATCTATCTATCTATCTATCTATCATGCTTCACACTTGAAACCACAGTAATAGAATATTATTATTTTGTGTGTGTTTGTGCCAGAGGGCATATACACTTACCAGAGAGATACAGAGAGAGACAGAGGGAGAGGGATAAATCACCCCTCATAGGGAATGGTCATGCCACAGTCC
The DNA here is from genome assembly GCA_026018925.1 of Tupaia tana. Lineage (NCBI taxonomy): Eukaryota > Metazoa > Chordata > Mammalia > Scandentia > Tupaiidae > Tupaia > Tupaia tana. The sequence continues at coordinate 19,273,741 of JAKSZU010000017.1, forward strand.
CTTCTCCTCCATTCTCCTTTCAGGTTTTTGGGTATGCATGCACACACACACACACACATACACAGACACCACACACACCCAGCATTACTGCTGCATTACATGGCTGGTCTGCATAATATGTTTATGTACAGTATGCAACCCAGGTAATTTTGAAATTCAGCCTTGAAAGATGTATACCAAACTGAATATACTTACTACATTTAGAGGAAGAAATGACATCAGTGATCACCAGTCAAAAGCAAAGTATAAATTACTTTTTGTGTCTGGTGAATGTAGGAAAGAAACAAGTGCTTTCACTGAACTAAACTCATGTTTTTTTTGTGTGTGTGGCAAGTAATTTCCTAAAAGAGCCCAGCCTTGTTTTTCGTAGGCTCATTATCATCATATCAGCATTCTTATCAGCCAGCAGTATTAAGTGAGTAATTTTTCTTCTAGCTTCTGGGGATAAAATGAGTAGACATAATTTTTTACCTCAGGAAGAGTGAATAAATATATGCAGTATAGCAATGAGTGACGGAGGAACAACGTAAATGCCAGATGGTACTTGCTGGAGTATAGGACGGGAGTGTGGGAGGGGAAGGATGGCCCACAAGGGTGTGAATGTATGTATGCAGATTTCTTAGTAAGGAAATAGTTGGGAAGTTTCTTGGAAGAGTTAACAGTTAAACTACATCTTCAAGAAATGCTACAACCTAGGAAATGGAGAAGTAATAAGACATTTGGAAAAGGTCTTGAGCAAAATCATGAAGGTAGAGAGAATGTAACAGGCCAGTTTATCTCAAACAGAAGCTTTACATAAGGAAATAGTTGGATACATTTGAAGTATTGTTGAGGAATGTGATGAGAAAGGCCAAGTAAAGGAGTTTGGAAGTTTGGTGCAGGAAATAATGACCCATCAAAGAAATTTAAACAGGAAGATGAGGATGGGGTAGATAAGCAGTAGTGTAGGCAAGCTGATCTTACCTGTCCCTGGGATGAAGCATTGAATACTGTTAGTTATTTTTTGCTACATAACTGTGTAGTATATAAAACTGCTAAGTCTATGTACTTTTTTCATTTTTCTTTTGAGTTGTTTTTTTTTTTTTTAAGAATTATTTTATTTACTCATTCATTTACTTCTTATTTGACCAGAGAGAGACAGAGAGAGAGAGAGAGAGAGAGAGGAGAGAGGGAAGGTGAGAAAGCAAGCCACCAGGTCCAGGACTTGAACCATGATCGGCCATGTGGGAGTGTCCAGCGCCTTAAAAGAATTATTTTATTTACTCATTCATTTACTTCTTATTTGACCAGAGAGAGACAGAGAGAGAGAGAGAGAGAGGGAAGGTGAGAAAGCAAGCCACCAGGTCCAGGACTTGAACCATGATCGGCCATGTGCAAGTGTCCAGCGCCTTAACTACCATGCCACCTGCTGGTCCCTTGAGTTGGTTTTTTAAAAGCTAATTTTATTACTATTAATTTAGAAGGACCTTGAAAATCTTTCTGTGCCAAAACTTTGGGTCCCTCTTTTGGACCAATTATTAGATTTTGGATAAGCTGAAGTATTAGCTTTTAGAGAAATTTTGTGTACTCGAGAACATCTTTATAGTCTCCCTTTGTGTTAGGAAATGTTTTACTTAATATCTCATACATTTGGTACCAGAAGATGGCATAATGATTAGGTTGCTGGACTCCCACATGGCCAACCATGGTTCAAGTCTTGGACTCAGAGGCTTGAAACTCATGCTGGGCATGTGTGCGTGCATGCCCAAAGTCTTGAGAGGAAAATGGAGAAGAGATTTCAGCATGGCCATCAACTTGGGGGAGTGATTTCTCACTTTCTGTCTCTTTGTCTCTGTTTCTCTGGTGAGCGCATGTGTCCTATAACAAAAAATATCTTGAGGGTATAAACAATATCTCATATATTTAACTTGCATACTGTCTACTCTTCTAAAATCACCACAAAGTAATAAAAATGTAAGATTTAAAATTTTTAGCTCTCTTTAACATGGATTTATTCTTTTGAGTGAAGTGAGAAATGAGGATATGTGTAATCTGAAAATACATTCGGAATTTTTACAGTAAAATGTATTGTTTGGACTGCCTGGTGGCATGAAGGTTAAGGTAGCTGAATCCCACATGGCAAATTTTGGTTCAAGTCCTGGACTTGGTGGCTTGGAAAATACGCTGTTCACCTGTGCATGCATGCCCAAAATCCTGGGAAGAAAATAGAGATGGGATTGTGGTATGGTCATCCCTCTTTGGGGTTAATTTCTCACTTTCCCTCACTGTCTCTCTCTCTCTCTCTGCTGAGCACACATGCCCTACACCGAAAACTAAACTAAAATAAAGTATTGCTCTTAGCTATTAAAAAATGAGTTTGTATACAGTTAAGTTCAACTTGACTAATGTGTTGTTAATGCACACAGTAAGTAGAAGACATCTTCTCTCCTGTCCCCACCACCTTGTATTCTGTATTCCGAGTGAACATAGGAGCTGTCTGGCTGCCACATGTGCAGCCAGCTGCACTCTCAACAGGAGTGGGATCCCTAAGAGGAATCCTCACAGAAGCACATTTGCAGGGTTAGACTTCCTCCTGCTAGTCTGGATGCCAAATCATTAAGCACAGTTTCCAGTGTGGGAGGCCCTTGAACCTCCCCCACCAACTCTTGCTTGAATAAATACAGATTGTTCCACAAGCCTAAGCAAATACTCTATTGTGTTTCTCTACCGGAGTAGTTCGACCTTGTATTCTTGTAGAATTTCTCCCCAAGATTGTCTTACCCAACCAGAAATGCACTCTTTTCAGAGCTTTGAGGCCTAAATCCGGACTAAAGAGCATTTGCCTGTTTCATCTCTTTAAAATGGTTGTGGAAGGAGAGGGATCTCCCTCAACTCCCATCTCCCCTTCTTCCCCGCAGCAACATGTCTGTGTGGAATCACATAGACTTCTCTCCATTAAAAAATGAGAAGTGAGAGAATGGGATTCATTTCGTGGTGTTCTAGCATTTCTTCACTCATTGACAAATAAATGCTTTGGACATGCTCATGCAGTGCAAGCCCTGCTCCGTTTCCTAGGTGACTCTGTCAGTTGCTGTGTATCATCAGTTTTCTGTGGCAGACTTGCATTCCTTTTCTATCAGCTACTATACAGTATCTTAAGGAAGGCAAGGGAGAAAAAAATGCAGTGGCGAAGCAATTTAGAAGTTCGGAAACAAGCTGCTTCTGGGGAGGCAACTCTAACAATAGTTTTAGAAAGAGTTTTAGTCTCTTCTCTCTGTGTTTCTATTTTAAAACACTATACTCTTTTCAGTAGCCAGTAGACAGATTACCTCAAAATTATGCAAACCAGAAGTAAGTAGGTGAGATAAAACAAATAATTAGAAAAGGTACACCATTCTAAATGGGACCAGTTACCATAAACATAGAAAATAAAAGGTGAATAGATAGTTCAACACATCAATCTGGCAATTTAATTGGAATCAAATGATGCTGCTACTTTGAATAAGTTCTTTTTTAGCTATTCTGATTTCCTCCCCTGGAATTTTCACAATGGTTTCACCCATTGAGGCTCAAGACCTTTTTTGTTTCTCCATATTTGCAAGTGAATGAAATGTTTGTATGGGAGATTTAAAGTTGCTTGTAAGGAAACTATAAATCAAGATACTATTATGAATAAAATTCTTCTCTTCAATATTAAGTTGAAGCCCCACCTCTTTCACATTTATGGAAATTTCCATGACCTTTCTCTCTGCCTACATACTTGCTCTCATCTCCTGCACATTTGCTCATTCCTCTCTGCATTTGTTCACTACCTCACAAGTATTTACTAAGTGCTCAATATATGTAAGACACATACCAAAGGTTATGTGGGGGTTTTATACTCTTGTAAGGAAGAAATAAATATAAATATTGTAAGTATAAAAATAAATATATAAATATTTGGTGACATAAGAATAACACAAAGGGGACCAGCAGATGGCATAATGGTTATGTCGCTGGACTCCCATATAGTTGACTGTGGTTCAAGTCCCAGACCCCGACTTAAAACCCATGCTGGGTGAATATGTGTGTGTGCTCAAAATCCCAAGAAGAGAATAGAGGAGAAAGGATTGCAGAGTGGTCATTGCCTGGGGGACGATTTCACTCTCTTGCCTCTCTTGTGAGCTCAAGCACCATATAGCAAAAATCTCTCTCTTTAAAAAAAAAAAAAAGAGTAACACAAGGAAAGAACTTAAAGCACTTAGACATGAAAGATAACAGTTTCAGTTGGAGGAATCTGGATAGGTTGGAAGAGGTGGCATATAAACTTGACTTAGATGGGTAGGATTTCAACAGAGGGAATTGTAAACACAGAACAATGTAATCCAAGGTAGAAATGTGGGGAAGTATGTTTCATACATAGGGAATGACTTGCTATAAATGTAATAGTTTGACTGATAGTGTGCATGAGGATATTGCAGGGGGTGAAGACGATTAGATTGGCATCTGATTTTTAGAAGCACTGAGGTTGAGGTTAGGTTTTAATTCCTAGATTAGGAATTAAAACTTTATTTCAAAGGCATTAACTCTTGACCTTTTTGAACAGGATAATTATGCAATCAAAGTAGAAGCTATACAGAAAAATCAATCCAGGAGGGATCAAGTGCAGGGATTTACCAGAGTCCAGAAGACATTTTATGGGAGAATTTTAATGATAGAAGAAAAAAGTGTAAATGCCCAAACTAGGTTGATCCAAATTAAATGGGAGAAAAAGAATTATTCAACAAGAATTGAAAGGAAGAAGCAGTCTTTTTTTTCTTCCAACTGGATTGTCAGTTTTCTGAGAGTGCAACTATATCTGCTTCTTGTCTCTCCAGTGCACAGTACATTGCTTGGCATAAAGACAAGTTTTATGATGAATAAATACCCTTTTTTGTTATCTATTTCATTCACATTTATGTTGCCTACTTCAAATAATTATGTCTTGCATAGACTGTTAACCAGCCTACCCTCTTTTCTCATTCTTCCCTTCCCCTCATAGAGAGCACAGCTCCTAGGAAGACCAAAGCAATTTTTCATTCACTGTAAAACAATGAAAACTGATTGTGGCTAAAAAGGAGGAGGATTTGGTGAATTGCTCTCTATGAAAAATGAAATAGGTTTTAAAAGTGAACTAAAATTTACCTGGAGCACAAAAGAGTCTGAACTAGTAAGGCATGGAAGAATGGGTATTCTACCACTATCACTACTACTTGCAAGCATTATATTATTCACATCATGTCATATATTTCATGATACAGAGCAAATGGTGGAGTTGGCTAAGAAAATAAGCAGACCTTATACTACTTGTCAAGTAGAATTTAAGGTGCTTTGTTCTATTTGTGATGTGGACTCTATAGCAAAAACGTCTTTATTCCTCACACAGCTCATTAAATTTATTTCATCATGTCCTAGGTCCACATGGGAAAGAATTTACTAACTATATGAAAATGATTTGAAGACTATTTATTTATTTAAAGAATGATCTAACTTTATTTATTCATTTATTCATTTAATTTGCCCAGAGAGAGACAGAGAAAGAACAAGAGAGAGAGAGAGAAAAAGTGAGAAAGCAAGCCACCAGTTTTGGGACTCGAACTATGGTCGGCCACGTGAGAGTGTCCAGCACCTTAACCACCACGCCACCTGCTGGTCCCCGAAGGCTATTTATTTAAAGTTATTTACTTGTTTTATAAAAAAAGAGAGAATAGTGCCCCTAACACAGTCTTACCATGCCATGGATCCTCCCTTCAGCCTTCTAACCAGTCAGGATAAGGGTCACACCTCTGGGCATGCCCAGCATATTCAGGTTGACCTAAGAACCAAATTCAGCATCTTTCCATATGGCTTAGGTATGGTGAAAAGCATCCCACTCACTGTGCAACTGTGGCAGGGCCACATTTCTTTATTTTTAACTGAGGATAATTTTCCAAGGTTTCTACCCCTATGTTAGTGATGATTACTACACAGTCCACCCCCTCCCCACTATTTTGCAATGCTGTTTATTGCTTGCTACATCAGTTAAAAAGGGAATGTCAATATATTACTATTTAACTACTTGAGATTAGTGTTAGAGAGATAAGGGTGATGAATATTGCTTAGCTCCAAATGGTGAAATTGACCTAGTTTTAAGCTTTCTCTTAGAACCAGCAGGTTTATCAACTACTCCCTAAAATAAATATTTAAGCATATATGACAAATGAGTGTAACTGATTTTATCTAAATCTTTAAATGAGAATTTCATTATGAATCACAAAAAATATTAAAAGAAGGTGAGTCTATCTTTTGAAAACCCTCTTTTGAGAAAAGTATAATAGGATGTATTTCTGTCTTAAAAGGAACACAATTATAGCATGTCCAAGCTACTAGGAATACCCTAGTGGACTTTGGAACACATTTAAAGTATCACTAATTGAGGTTTGCTAACAAGACTCAATATGATTTTGATCTTGATAATGGAGTACTTTATTCATCTAAATTGAAAAGTTTTGTCATTTTTCTTAAAATACAGGTGTGTGTTTATACATAGTATATACAAAATTTAACAACTTTAAATTCACAATGATTTACATCAGCAGCTTTTTTTGGTTGCTGTTGTTTTTTAAAATTTGCTATAGGGCTGGCAGGTGGCATGGTGGTTAAAAGCTCTGGACTCCCACATGACTGACCGCAGTTTAAGTCCTGGACCTGGAGGTTTGCTTTCTCACTTTCCCTCTCTCTCTCTCTCTTTTTCTGTGTCCCTCTCTGGTCAAATTAAAATGATAAATAAATAAAGTTAAAATAAAAATAATTCTTTAATAAAAAAAAAATTTGCTACAGAATGTGTGCACTTGCTGGAGAAAGATAAAGTGAGAAAGTATGAGATCCAGACTCCTTAGCCACCATGCCATCAACTGGACCTAATTTAGCAGAATTTTAAAATAAAATGTTTACTGCTGAAATCATGTGACAGGGAATATTGTAAATTTAAAAATGGAGTGCTGTTGAACAAGGAAGATAAGTGGGTATGAAGAGTAAAACAATAGGCAACTTCATCTGGACAATAAATTAATTTTAGAAAAATACTGTGAATTTTAATAATTTCTTGAGAAAGATAGCATTATGTCTTTTTAAAAGAGTTGGTAGTCACATGGGGGATAGAACAGTAAAACCATTGGATTTGGTTAACTTTTTGGGATGTTGCAACAAAAAAGGAAAAAAGAGTAATAAATAAAAGGTGACTTGCTGTTGTTGTCTCAGTAGTAGACACTTGCCATCGAACTCTAAGAGAAAAAAGGATGTGCAGTTTTACTTTAGCAGTCACTGTGAGACATATTGCAATAGCAGAGAAACTAGTTACAACTGGGTTTGTGGCAGGTTTTCAGTTCACAAGGAGCACGAGTCTGAACAAGCCAACGTGAGTCATTTCATGAGGTTGTATCATAAAGATTTTCTGCTAATGGTCTCTTTGGACCTAAAATGTCCTTATAAATGATCTGATACTGCATGCCACACATTTCCTGAAAGATTCATATCTGATCGTAAGTAGTGTATACTCTTAATTTCTTTAGGGTACGTTTAGTTGCAACATGTCAAAATCATATCAAAAATCCCTTTTGAAGTAAAGAGAAAGCAATAAAACAAATCTTCAAATAGGCAGTGTAAATTTTTCAGACTGAAAAAGTAATTCAGCTTTACTATGAGAAACATTTTCTATTGAGGATGTTGAAACATTGATACTAGAGGGGAGAGAAATGAAGAGGCCAGCAGCTTATTTATCTGTGAGTCGTTTCGTAGCTCCCACTGAATGTGTTTCTGATTTATTCTACGTCACTGGGCAAATCTCATACTAATCTCTTTTTGTGTGCATTTCCTTAACTCCAAAGAGGGGAAAATAATACCAACCTGTTTCAGCAGGGTGTGGTGAAAATTAATTAAGACCCATAAAGGGTTTTGAAGGCCAAAGGTGAAGACACCCTACCAAGTACAAAGCCTGATCATTAGCACTGGAGTTGATGGAATATAAAATCTTGTTTATTAATGGAGCAATTCTTTTTGTAAAAAATAATTGTTTTATTTAACTTTATTTATTTACTTATTTTAATTTGACTAGAGAGTAATTGTGTGTGTGTGTGTGTGTGTGTGTGTGTGTGCATGTGTGTGTGTGTGTGTATGTGTGTGTGTGAGAGAGAGAGAGAGGAAAAGTGAAAACACAAGCCACCAGGTCTGGGACTTGAACCACCATCAACCATGTGGGAGTCCAGAGCCCTTAACCACTATGCCACTTGCTGACTCCTTGATGGAACAATTCTAAAGTATCAAATAGGAATATGTTTCTTGAATGATGTGTCTTAAATTTGTGAATTGCTTTGTAATGTGTTGTATTTAGGAGTTACGTGTTTAATTTCCCAACCTAAGTTAATAGAAGAAAAAAGAAAAGAATGAAAGAGAATACTATTTTGAAAATCAAAATTATGGTTAGCAAGAAAAATAGTTTTATCTACTTTTTGTTTCACCTGTGTTATGTAACCATAAGCTAAATAGGTATTTGTTTGAAGAAGAAAAAAAAAAAAAAACTGAATCTGGAAGAGCTTCTTAGGGGTACATGAATTAATAAAACATTTAATTTGTTGTACCCATTTAGCATCAAGGTGCCAATGATCCAGCTTATGAGTTATTAGATTCTAGCTGAATGAGGGTATTGAATCAGTGTTCCTCCGAAGTGCCTGCATTTAGGAGCCAACCAAAGGAGTGTATAAAAACAGCAATTGAATTTTCAGAATAGGATTTCTATTGCCTCTCCCAACTGTGACATATTAAGTTTCTTGGATGCCAGCCAACTACTATGAAAACAACAAATGTTGTCATGAATCGGTCAGCTTTATTTCCCATAATAAAGAATATATTTTAAAAAATGTATAGTTATTTATTTAATTTTAGCTGTTATTATCATTTACTTTTTAATTTGACCAGAGAGAGAGAAAAAGAGACAGAAAGGGAAAGTGAGAAAGCAAGCCACCAGGTCTAGGACTCAAACTGCAGTTGACCATGTGGGAGTCCAACACCTCAACCACTATGTTATCTGCTAGTCCCCATAATAAAAAAATATTAGTTGTCTTATTTTGGCTGAAACTAAACAGCATTTTGGTTTCACTAAATACAACAATTAGTTCTCAGTAAACCAACAATTTTACCCTTTGAAATGTCATTAAATTTATCGGCATTTGCTCAGTTGGACAAAATCTTGGATGATAGATTAGCAATGAAATTGTCATATCTCAGAGTTCTATGTTTCTTGAGTTTTTTTTTTTTAAATGTACCAGTGTTTAGTGATGGACAACAGTTTTTTCTTATGTCGGTCCCTGGGAAAAATTCATCCCTAATGTTTATTTTGCTTTGGGTTGGGCTGTAAAACTACTCTACAATAATGTAAGTTGGGAGGCTGTTATTTTAAAATTATTATATCCTACTCCAGTTGTGGTCAAGGAAGAGACAGACTGGAAAACAGGAAGTAATATATCTTTAAAACGTTTACCATTGCTATCTTAAAAAAAGTTTTAGTTTTATCCCAGTTAGTATTTCATTAATGTCCATTTAAAACTTCTTTTGTTTAAAAAAACTCATTTATCCTTTATCCCAAATTGTAAATGTAAACATTAACTGTCAAGGTCAATAGGCATACAGTTAACCAGCTTAATTTTGGTTAGAAGATGAATGATTCACTGCTTTCTTATGTCTGATGAGGAGAAAGAGCACTGTATTTAAAATGGCTCTGTCCCAAAGGGAAAATCTTATTGGTTTCACCACCCAACCCACTGACAAAAATAAAAGTCAGAGAGGTTATGGCACAGAACATACTGAGCATAAAATTATAAGGGCATCTTATAACCTGATTTTCTTGTCAGTGTTGTAACAATGGTTCTCATTTTTCACATTGTTAAATTTAAAATTTTAAAGATTTTGAAACTCTAGGAGATATTTTCCAAGTTATCTTTTGGCTCAGTGACTCTTTTTTTGCATATAAGACTTGAAAGGGCTCCATGAATAAATAAACATATTTTTGCTTTGGTCAGCATCAGATTCTTTTTGCAATCACAGTCCAGTATTCTGTGAAACAAAAATATTTCTCTTCTCTGTTTTCTGAATTATCTTTTGGTTGATAGAAACAAGTTATTTTTATTCCCAATGACTGCATCAGCAATTACTTTGCAGCTTTCTCTGCCCTCAAAGCATCTGAAAATATTTCCCTATTCATTTATTGCTAAATATCACTTAAGGATAAAAGTATTGATTCTTAGGTGCACATGTGTTATATTTTATAACATAAGACAATAGGTGAATACGTTTTATTAGAGTATCATCTAGGTTTGGTCATTTTATTGTTCTCTTTTTGTCATAGGGTGTGTGTGCTTGCTGGAGAGAGAAAGAGACAGAGAGAGGAAAAGTGAGAAATCACTCCCCAGGGGAACTGACCATGATGCTGCAATACCTCTCCATTCTCCTCTGGGGATTTTGGGCACACATGCACATGAGCCCACTGTGATTTTCAAGCTACTAGGTCCGGTACCCAAACTGCTGTTGACCATGTGGGAGTCCAGCAGCTTAACTATCACACCACTTGTTGGCCACCATCTAGAATTTCATAAAGCAAGAGCAAAGTGGGCTGGCCCCATAGTCTAGTGGTTAAGAGAGCTGGATCCCACATGGCTGACCATAGCTCAAATCTGAATCCTGAATGGCTTGAAAAACATGCCGGGTGTGTGTGTGTGTGTGTGTGTGTGTGTGTGTGTGTGTATGTGTGTGTGTACGTGTGTGTGTGCCTGTCAAAATCCTGATACGATGGAGAAATGGAGAAGAAGGGATTGCAGTGTGACCATGCCTCATTGGGTAATGCTTTCTCTTTCTCTCTCTTCCTATTTCTCTCTTTCTTTGGCAAATGTACACACCCTTTGGCATTAAAAAAAAGAGTAAATAATTTTATTTAATATAATTCAACATGAAGGGCATGTGCGGCACAGGCACACATGCCCTTCATGTTGCACATTGGCCAGGCTGGGGATTTGAAATGTGATTGCCATGTGCAGACCAGATTCTCTTGAGCAGTGCATTACCACTGTGCTATGAAGTCAGCCTCTTACACATTTTTTTTGGGGGGGGAGAGGCTTTTGCTATAGGGCGCATGTGCTTGCCAGAAAGAGAGAGACAGAGAGACAGAAAGCGAGAAATCACCCCCCAGGGAGATGGCCATGCTGCAATCCCTTCTCCTCTATTCTCCTCTCAGGATCTTGGGCACGCATATGTGCGCGGTGTGAGTCTAAGCCACCGGGTCTGGGATTCAAACCTCAGTTGACTACATGGGAATCTAGTGACATAGCCATTTTGCCGACTGCTGTACCGACTGCTGTACTTTTAATAAAGAGCAAAGTGTAAATGTGTTTTCTTGAAATAGTTCATTATGTGTATTTAAATAACCACAATGAAGATAGTCAAGGAATGAAGTATTCAAAGGATAACATTTATAGAATATGCAAAATACCAGCATTTGGTTGCTCAAGAATTGATTCCAGGCCAAAGAATTCATTGAATCTTGACATAAGCAATTAAGTTATTAAGCCAGTAGGCCTTTATTCAGCCATATTTAAGATATTCTGCTTAGGCACCCAGGATTCAGAAATGAAAACTTACAGTTTGGTCATTTTATTGTTCTCTTTTTTTCATAGGGTGTGTGTGCTCGCTGTAGAGAGAAAGAGACAGAGAGAGGAAAAGTGAGAAATCACTCCCCAGGGGAACTGGCCATGATGCTGCAATACCTCTCCATTCTCTTAAGAAAGCTCTTAAGAAATTTGTCAAGTAGAAGAGGCAAACACATATATAAAAAAATTGAATACATAGAAATAAATGCTGTAGTAGACTCTAGGAAAGGCAGGGATGGCTTGACAGAGGTAATGAACTTTGAATAGTCTTGACGACAGAATGGAAATTTGCTATGTACAGAAGAGAAAATAGGGCATTCTAGGCAAAGAGAACAAAATGTGCAGAGGCATAGAATTTTGAAAAGATATGTGAGAAGTTCATTGTGGTTAGGAGCTTAGGGCTGTGGTAGAGAGTGGAAGGAAATGAAATTGGAACAGTATATTGGGATTACATCGTGAAGGGCATCGTACCCAGACAAAAGAGTTTGACTTTTGTAGGGGAAATCACTAACCAGAGGGGAGAATGTAATCATGTCTGTTTGGTAAGAAAATAATTATGACAGGACTGTAAAAGATGGATAATAGGAGAGATTAATGGGGGAGAAGACAGATAGGACAGTGTGGCTTTAGTCTAAGACAGAAATTCTAAGAGCCTAAACTGAAATAATCAGGTTTTAGATATACTGTTTTTCTGAAATAAAATGGACAGGATTTAGGTATGGATGATTAAAAAGAGGAAGGACTCCAGAATGATTTTTTATTCTTTTTTTTTTGGGGGGGGGTTTGCTATAGGGCACAAGCGCCTGCCAGAAAGAGAGACAGAAAGTGAGAAATCACCCCCCAAGGGGGATGGCCACACCACAATCCTTTCTCCTCCATTCTCCTCTTGGGATCTTGGGCATGCATGTACACGGGCCCGGCTTGAGTTTAAGCCACTGGCTCCGGGACTTGAACCACGGTTGACTACATGGGAGTCCTGCTACATAGCCATTACGCCAACTGCTAGTTACAACTTCAGAATGATTTTTAAACTTTGGAGATTTAGTATCAATTCCATTAACAGAGATGAGGAAGTTGGTAATATTTTTTAGGGAGATAATGATCATTTTAGTCATTTATTATTTATAAATGAATGTATTAAGTTGAAGTACCTGTGGGATAGCCAAGTTGACAAGCATTTGCAAAAGCTAGTCTAGAATTTGAAGACAGGTTAGAAGTGGAAATAGAGACTTGGTAACTATGAGAATATATAAATAACTTATAGAAAGTGGATAAAATCATATATGGTAGAAGAATAGTTCATCAAGAATGAAACCTGGAGGGGCCAGCAGATGGCATAGTGGTTATGTAACTTGATTCCCACATGGCTAACTGTGGTTCAAGTTCTGGACTCAGCAGCTTGAAAATCACATGGGGTGAGTGTGTGTGTGTGTCCCAAAATGTCAGGAGAAATATGAAGGAGAAGGGATTGTGGTGTGGCCATCCCCCCAGGGGTGATTTATCACTTTTCCTCTGTCTGTCTCTTTCTCTGGCAAGTATACATGCCCTATGGAAAGCACATCTACTTTTTAAATAATTACTTATTTAATTGTACTTATTATTATTATTATTTAAATTTGCTATGGGGCAAGTGTGTGAGAGAAAGAGAGAGAGAGAGAGAGAGAGAGAGAGAGAGAGAGAGAGAGAGAGAGAGAGAGTGAGAAAGCAAGCTGCCAGGTCCAGGACTTGAACTGTACTTGGCCATGAGGGAGTCTAGCACCTTAACCACCATGCCACCTGCTGGCCCCTGACAAAAACTTCTTTTAAAAAATTAAAGAATGATGGGACCAGCAGGTGGCATGGTGGTTAAGGGTACTGGACTCCCACATGGCCAACCATGGTTCGAGGACCAGACGTGGTGGCTTTCTTTCTCATGCTCTCTCTCTCTCTCACTATCACTCTCTGATCAAATTAAAATAAATAAATTGATAAATAAAATTAAATAAAATAATTCTTAAAAAAAATTAAAGAATGAAACCTGGAGCCAGCCCAGCAGCCTGGTGTTAAGGGAGCTAGATCCCACATGGCAGATCCCGCTGTTCAAACCCTTGCCCCAACAGCTTAGAAAACACACTAGGTATGTGTGTGCATGCCCCAAATCCTGCTGAGATGAAGAAATGAAGAAGAAAGGATTGTGGTGTGACCACACCTCAAGAGTAATTTCTCAATCTTCTCTCTCTGTTTCTCTCAGGTAGATGAAAACAAAACAAACAAAAACAAAGCAAAACAAAAAGCAAACCAAAACCCTGGAAGACGTAATCCTGAGAACATTGTTCCTTCTTCATTTTTAACTCATGACTCTTTTTAAAAATAAAAATCTATTTTTATTCATGGCAGTTTAGATATTTCCTCTTAAAGGTCATTTTACCTCCTCTTTCTGCATTCTCATCTCTAATTTTTTTTTTGATACTTTTTAAGTTAAGAAATGGTCTGAAGAGAATGAACCATTGAAGAAATCTGAAGGGCACTTAATAAAGTAGGGAAAAAAATTGGGAGTGGATAACATCAGAAAAGACAAGGTCATGTTGGAGTCATTTCCCTACTACAAACTCTGATCAAATCATGTAAATTGAATCTGAGTAATCTTCCCCTCACAGAACTGTGGAGAAAGATGACTGAGGTGTCTCTATCTGATAGAGCAGAGAAGTTTGTGTCTTTCACCTCCTTTAAGTTCACCAGCATACTTGGAAGTGTGAATGTAGCTTTTTTTTTTTTTTCCCCAGGGGACAGGGAGACTCTTGCCTCACCTCCAGTAGTCTTTCTCTTTGCTGAGATCAAGTTAGAAGAGATTGGGGAGGAATGTGGGAGATGTAGGGACAGTGACTCCATGCCAATAAGCAAAGTACATTTCCTGTCTTCACTGAGTTATTCAGTGGCTTCACTGCTTGACCAAAACTATGCTCCAAACCACCCAAGCCCTTGCTTTGGGGACTCCTTGACCTTTTCTCCTCCCTCACAGAAGAGAGAACATTTAAAATACTATTTAGGTAACCTGCTTCAGTTGTATCTCTTGCCACTCAGACTAAACATTCATAAACAAGTAAGTCAGTGGGAGACCCTTCCTCTTTTTCTGCTCTTGCCTACCATTACTGGTTATTCTCTGCTGAGTCCTGGGAGTCTTCTCACAATCCCTAACTCAGTCCTTATGATTTCTTCCAGAAAGTCATATCTGTCAGCATCTTATTCTTTTTTTTTTTTTTTTTTTTTTTTTTTTACATCTTTCTTTCTTGACAGCTTTTTTGTCACCAAAAGCTGTCTAGTTAGCAAGTTAAAGTTTTGTAGATGCTGACAAAAGACACGTGATTCCTGGGTCAGAGAAAATGGACATAATTACTCATAGCAGATCAGGCAGCATGAAGTTAATGTTCATGCCACGCATGCCCCTCAGTCTCCTGAATGTGCTGTGCAGCAGCCAGGGTGAGTGTTGCACAGGCAAGGGGTTTGCATCACTGCTGAGCAACCAGGAACATAGAACTCCCCAAAAATGATCAGGAAAACAGTTGGTTTTCACAAGATATGCAGGAATGTGAGTGTCCCATAGAGAATAATCTTCCAATAAGATTCTAGGTTATTCTTTTCTTTCTCCCTCTCTTAACAGCCTTCCCCGTTGTTTCTTATTTTGTTCTCTTTAAAGATATCATTTAGGGGGCAGCAGATGGCGTAATGCTTATGTCGCTGGACTCCCACATAGTTGACATGGTTTGGGTCCCAGACCCAGTGACCTGAAACTCATTCTGGGCATGTGTGCATGCCCAAGATCCCGAGAGGAGAATGGAGAAAAAACTGTAGCATGGCCATCCACCCTGGGAGGTGATTTCTTGCTTTCTGTCTCTCTGTCTCTGTCTCTCTTGCAAGCACACACACCCTATAGCAAAAAATCTCTCTAAAAGTACAGAACAAAAGATATAATTTAACCCATTGAAGTTATTTTTAATAATAGTTATCTTCTAATGACAAAATGCAATGGCAAAGAGATCTTCATTTAAACCTATGAAAATAAAATTCAGGTCCAAGCTGTTATGGTAACAAAGAGTTTCAAGGCGGTATTTAAAAAACAAACAAACAAACAACAACTTACGCTATTTACCAACCTTAACAAAAATTCAAAATCAGTTCTGATGTTTTTTGACAAAAATTCACTCAATGGTTATGAGGTAAGATTAATTACATTTATGCATTGAGTAAAGGCAACTTTTAAAATCACAACCTAAATTATTTTATCTAGTTTTACCTAGTTAGAAAGTTTATAGGCAGAAAAAACACCAACATTTAAAATTTTATATTACTGTATTCAGCATATGAGATGTAGTCATTAATTAGCAGAAAAAAATATATAAAATAATGTCAATGAAATGGTTTTATCTGATGAACTAACATGTATATGTACATGGTTTGGTTAACAGCCCATCTTTTTTAATATAAATATTAAAAGAGTGAGGTCAAACTGCACAAATTGTCATAAATCTGGATGACTGATGACTATGGGTGACGTTATTGAGTTCACTTAAGTTCTTCTATATTTTCAGGCAAATAGGTTTACACTGAACTGCCTCTGTGAAGTTAGTTCATGAATTGCGTACACAGGTGATGCATGGAGTCAGATATTGCCAGTTTTAATCATCTAGCACATTGTTCTCCTGCCAGGCTTCTTGTGGATAGTGCTGATAGGGGTGTTACATGATACCAAAGCAGCCTAGAAAGTGGACTAATACACAGAAGAACCTGAACCTCCACGTGGTGTGATGGTTAAGGCACTAGACCACAGTTCAAGTCTTGGACATATGTATATGTACTCAAAATCCCGAGAGGAGAATGGAGGAAGAAAGGATTGCAGTGTGGACATCTCCCCTAGGGGTTGATTTCTCACTTTTCCTCTCTCTGACTCTCTCCAGTGAGTGCATGCACCCTATGGAAAAACAAGCAAACATACAAACAAACAAAAAAAGGAAATGAAAAACATGAGCCTCAGGGAACTTTATGTAAACAAGAGTTAAACTGATGAACACAAGGTGTCTGAGTCTACTATCAGCAAACCCCCAGCACACTAGTTGCTGGTAAACTTTTTTTTTTTTTAGTAAGTAGAAGAAGTACACTCTAAATAACTATAAAAAGTATATAATTTAGTAAGCATGTAAGCCAGTCACATGGGTGTTTATTATCATTATCAAACATTATGCACTGTACATAATTATATGTGCTATACTTTTATATGGCAGTGCAGCAAGTTTTACATTGGCATTGCCACAATCACGTTGTGTAATGACATCATGATGCTGTAGTGTCAGTAGGTGATAGGAATTTTTGAGGTCCACTTAGTCTTTTTTCTTTTTAAAATGATAGCATATGTGTGTGCATACGAGAGAGAGAGAGAGAGAGCACCCTCAGCCGGGTCTTATATGGCAGTTTCCTTTCCCTAGTCCTCTAGCTCCTCAGGATCTCGGGTGCCCATGCTCAAGCTTGGCATGCTTTCAGGTCATCTTGTGGATCCAACCTCTCTGTCAGTCATGTGGCTCCCAGTACCGCTGTCAGTACTCTATGGGTTGTGCTACCTGGCTGGGCTTCAGCTGCATTATAATCTTATGGGACTGCTGTTGTATGTATGATTCATTGTTGACCAAAATATTGTCATGTGGCATATGACTATATACATTATGTTTCTGTAGTTCAAAGGAGAAGCCTGAGACTTGAGATAGAATTTTTAAAAATGTACTTGTAGATAATTTGTTACGATTAAATTCAACCATCGGTGACAGAAAATCTAAAACTCACAGGTTTAAGAAAGAGGACATTTTCTCATATAAAAGTCTAGAATGGAACCGTTTAAAAGAAATACAGTGTGAGGCTGGCCCCATAGCCTAGTGGTTAAGGCAACTGCATCCTGCGTGGCCCACTGGGATTAGAATCCTGGCCCAACTGGCTGGAAATCATGCTAGTGTATTTTTGTGAATGCCCAAAATTCTGACAGGGAGGAAAAGTGGAGAAGTGGATTGTTGTGTGACTACCCTGAGGGGTGGGGAGGATGCTTTCTCCTCCCTCTCCCTTTCTTTTCTTTTAAATTGCCATAAGGCATAAGCACTCACCAGAGAGATGCAAAGAGACAGAAAGAGGGAAAGGGAGAAAGCACCCACCAGTCAGATGTGGTCATACAGCAACCCCTTCTCCACTTCCTTATCCTGTAGGGATTTGGGGCATGCACACACTCCCAGCATATTTTTTAAGCCATTGGAGCTGGGATCAAACCATGATCAGCTATGTGAGATCCAGCTTCCCTTAACCCTAGGCCACAGGGCAGCACTTCCTGCTGCCACCCCCCCCCCCCCCCCCCACACACACGCATGCCTCATCTCTCTGTATCTCTAGAGAGATGTGTCCTCTAGCAAATAATTAAATAAATAAATAAGATACTCAATTTGAGTCTTTGAGTCACTCACATAATTTTAAATTTTCTAGTAGCCATACCAAAAAAGTAAAAAGAAATAGCTAAAATTAATTGTATTACATATTTTCCTTTGCCCGAAATAGACAAAATATTATGCTTGTTTCTTTTGTTTTGGGCATGGTCATGATGCAACCCCTACTCCTCCGTTTCTCCCTCCTTTTGAGATTTTGGACATCCACTTTGGCTTGCCCTTTAAGCCTCTGGGTCCAAAACTCAAACCATGTGGTTGGCCATGTGGGATCCACTTCCCTCAACCACTGGGCCATGGGCTGGCCCTATATCTGGGATTATAATTTTGCCTGAGTGCTTTCTTGAACCCTTCCAAATCTGATCATAATTGAAGAGAGGACTGGCTTCATGCATATCACCTCTACAGTCATATAAGCCTTGTGTTCAGAAGGCTTGGTATGATGCTTCGTTATTGTCATCTTGAAATTCTTTATAATTTTTGAGCAGGGAGTCCCACATTTTCATATGCACTGATCCCTGAAAATTATGTAGCCAGTTCTGTTGCAGTGGTTTGATTTTACTTTCAAAGGAAGAATGAGATTTCTCTAAGGTATGTCTAATATATGAATGCTTTTTATGTGAAGTTGGTGTTCATTCTATTTGGATGTATTCAGGAACTAAAGTAAAATGTCCCTGGTCAGAATTGAAGCTAAACAAATGTTTGAAGTGCTAAAATGTATTTTTTCTTCTTCCTCTCTTCCTGTACATTAGCGTCTTTGTGTGTATTTCATTTAGAGACATTCTTACCAAGACACGACTATTTTCTTTTCTATTACCATAGCGTTCTATGATGTGCATTGGAAAGCAACATAGATCCCATTCTGGTAATTCCTTTGGGGTCTTTTCATCACAGCCTTAACCACCATGAAAAAGGTATGGGGTTTGGAGAAAATGCTCAGGAGACCAGGTTCCTGCCTCAGACTTCCCTGATCGTCATTAAAATGTCCTTTTCATCCTGTCTTGTCAAAGATCCTCTCTGCACCAAAGATGTGGGAAAAGAAAGGAATGACATCTAAGGGAGAAAGTATCCATCTTTTCTCATCCTCATTCCCAAGGCTCATCCTTTTAACCTGATATATTTATTCTGCTCCTTTAAAAGTTTTCAGGTAAGCTGAGGTTGGCTGGACTCCCACATGCCTGATTGCAGTTCAAGTCCTAGCCATGGTGGCTTGCTTTCTCACTTTCTCTCTCTCTCTCGCTCTCACTCTCTTTTGCTCTGTCCTTTTGTGGTCAAATTAAGATAAGTAAATAAATAAAGTTAAATAAAATAATGACTATTTTTTAAAAAGTTTTCAGGTAAGCAAATCCTTGCAATAATTTAAAGACCTTGTATCCTTGGTCATGTGGGTCTTGTGATTTTTAGCCTTATGATAAAACATAGATGGGCCTTGTAACATTTTTTGGCTCCTTTATTATTCAACCTCTTCATATTTTGTAATAGAGAAAAAGCAACACCCAGAAACATGGTGATGGTGTTGCTTTTATGCTCACTTCTTTCCTTCTTTCTTTCTTGCCCTCCATTTCTATTTCCCTTTTCTTCTTCCTCTTCATTCTTATGAAGCAAGTCTAATGGTTTTATTTTCTCTTGAACTAGTAAAAACATAAATTTTTAAAAAGACCAATTTTCAGTTTTGAAAGACAAGGGTATTGCCAGCTCTAGTCTGTAACCATGAAGCTCCGCTATGTCAGCAAAAGCCCTTTGTTTACCACAGGACGCAATCTGGTCGGAACAACTTCCTTTCAATAGTTGAATAGAACTACTATCTCTGGAGCTTATCAGATAGACCTACTACCAGAAATCACTGCTGGCAACAGCCATTTGTCTTATAATCACTAACTCTTCCTCTCTTGAAGTGACTATATTTATTCTTATTTGTATTTTTTGTTTATTAAATTAGATTTATTGTTCATGAACTTTGGAGAAAGATTTGAAAGTGGAGAATGCTAAGTAGGTGACATTTTGACTTAATTGAATCCGTAAACTGTATTTGTGACTCAAGCAACTCATGAGGGAAAGAGGAAAATGACTGTTTAGATGTTTGCTTCTTCCTATACGGCTTGTTTCCAGTAAGAAGACTTGGTAGGCAGTAATTACACTACAGTCTGTAATGCCAAACTCTTCTGTAGTCAGCATTGTTTCACTCCTCTCCAGAAAGTTTTTCTTTTTAAAACCATAAACCATTTAAATGCCTTTTGGTTTTTCATTTGAAAGATCAGTGTCTTTTCTGTATTACTTCCTGTTTTCTTAGTTTGTATTAGAAAATTATTTTTGGAACCAGCAGATGGTGAAATGATTACATCGTTGGATGTCACTACATTGTAGTTGCCTGAGGTTTGAGTCTTGGACCTGGCAGCTTAAAACACACCAGATGTGTGTGCATGCATACCCAAAATTCTGAGAAGAAAATGAATGAGAAGGGATTAAGTTATGGCCACCCCCCTGGGGTGTGATTTCTTGCTTTCTGTCTCTGTCAAGAGCACGCGTCCTATAGCAAAAGTCTCTCTAAAACAAACAAACAAACAAACCAAAAAGCAAGAAAGTTATTTTCTGCCCAGGAATTATACTAATAAACACTAGAAAGACAATGCATGACCTCTTGAGTTAGAATAATGACTTATGGAGGCCAGCAGGTGGCATGGTGGTTAAAGTCATGGTCAGCTGTGGTTTGAGTTGTGACCTGGCGGCTTGCTTTCTCACTTTCCCTCTCTCTATTTCTCTCTGGAGGGTGCCCATGCCCTATAGCAAACAATAATAATAATATTAAATAAAAAATTCTAAAAAAAAATAATGACTTGATTTTTTGTTGGGGATGGGTGGTAACTTCTCAGGCATTCTTTGGGGTGTGGATGGTGATAACTTTCTTATTAGACTTCTTCAGTCCCTTGAAGCAGCAGGTGGCATAATGGTTACTTCACTAGACTCCCACGTAGTCGACTGTGGTTTGAGCCCTGAACCCGGCGGCTTAAAACTCATACCAGGTGTGTGTGCGTGCATGCCAAAATCACAAGAGGAGAATGGAGGAGAAAGGATTGCAGTGTGGCCATCCTCCTGGGGGGTGATTTTTCGCTTTCTGTCTCTCTGTCTCTCTCTGTGTCTCTGGCAAGCACACGTACCCTATAGCAAAAATCTCTCTTAAGAAGAAAAAAATGAATTCTTCAGTCCTTGCATTCACCATTTCTTCTTTGCCATCAGCAACAGTAATTGTGCAAATCACCATTTCTCCTTTGCTTCAGTCTTAGTTTAAAAGAGATTTCTACTGAATGGATCTAGAATACACCACTGTGGAGAGTTTTTTTCTTCAAGCTTCCTCACTACTAGTTATTTTTATTTTTATTTATATTTTACTAAAATGATTTTTATTTCAAGTGTTTTCTGTTCTCCTTTCCCTTTTACACTTAGTGACTCACTGTTTCTTTAGATCCCATCTTGAAACATTCCTATTCCTGTTTTCTTTGGACTGGGCTTGACTCCCACGCAGTCTAATTCCCTTTACACTCCCCCTAGTGTACTTGCCAAGGTTGCAAATATGCTTAATTGTATCTTTTGCATTCAAATTTTAGTTCTCTTTTTAGAGTTTAAAAAATTCAAGTTTTTTTTTGAACTAGATTACCCAGTTCATGTCCGTTGTATTTTTTCTTTTAGATTAAAAATAAAGATAAGCAGAGTAAAACACCGTTTAAAAAATTATTTAATGTTATTCATCATTATTATTATTTTTAAAAATTAGATACAGGGCACATGAACTCACCAGAGTGAGAGAGAGAGAGAGAGAGAGAGAGAGAGAGAGAGAGAAAAGCAGGCTACTAGGTTCAAACTTGAACCACGGTCAGCCATGTGGGAGTCCAGCGCCCCAACCACCCACACCACTTCTTAGCCCCAGTACTGTAGGTTTTTCCAACACACAATGAAAGTGTTTAGGATATGGGACTAGCAGATGGCATAATGATTATGTCACTGGACTCTCACATAGTCAAGAGTAGTTCGGGTTCTAAACCTGATGGCTTAAAACTCACTCCAACTAAATGTGTGTGTATGTCCAAATCCCGAGAAGAGACTGGCGGAGAAGCGATTGTGGCGTGGCCATCCCCTGTGGGGGGTGATTTTTCACTTTCTGTCTCTCTGTCTCTCTCTGTCTCTTTGGCAAATGCACGTGCCCTTTAGCAAAAGTCTCTCCCTTAAAACAACACAAAGAAAGTGTTTAGGACTTAAGTTTTCTTCAGAGCCTTGTTGGTTGGGTTTCTCTTCAGATATGGTTTGCTCTCAGATTATGCATCACTCTGGAGCCTGGGAAGTTAGTCTCCCGTAGACCAGCGAGGACTTTTACACATTATGTATTTCTGGGAGAGGAAGACAATTTCCAGAGGAAGTTGCAAGCCACGGATATAAGAACAGAAGAAGGAAAATATAGCTGAGAAATTAGTTTGATGAGGTCATGGTAGTTTTGAACAGATGGGAGAGTTTCTAGTTTGGTCTTTGTTATTCTTACAGCTCCATCCCTTCTGTGTGCACCTACTTCTATAGGGCTCCATCTAGGAGAACAGACCAAGCGTGTGGTGTGAGATATTCCACTACATCCCTTTGGGCTTCCTTGGCTTTGTGATTTCATGGATTCAAGCAGCAGTAGCAGATCTATCGTTCAGTGAATTCCTCTACTAGCCCTTCCTTGCCCTCCGTGGCTCTGGTACCAGCCACTCTTCTCTTCTTCTAGTGTGCATGCACATGTTCTCTATCATAAATAAAAATGAACTTTTTTTTTGGGGGGGAGAGGTTTTTGCTATAGGGTGCATGCACTCGCCAGAAAGACAGAGAGAGACAGAGAGACAGAAAGTGAGAAATCGCCCCCCAGGAAGATGGCCACGCCACAATCCCTTCTCTTTCATTCTCCTCTCGGGATCTTGGGCACGCACGCACATGTGCCTGGTGTGAGTTTAAGTCACCGGGTCCGGGACTTGAACTGCAGTCAACTACATGGGAGTCCAGCGACACAGCCATTACAGTAACCGCTGGTCCCAAAAATAAACTTTTTTTTTAGAGAAAGAGCTACCTCTACATCTTTATGGTTTCATTATTTTTCTATTATCTATTACATAATCCGTGAAAACATGGTATAATTTAAAGATAATCTTATATCAAACCATCATTTACTAAATAATTCTTTATATTCTCATGTAAATATCTTTTTGATTGGAATAATATGCAAAGTTAAATAAATGACTATTTTTCTTTTTAAAGAAAGTGATAGACAACACTAGGAGTAAGAAAGCTAATATGTTTGAGATTCCATCTACAATTAAATAAAAACAAAGCTGAACTTTAACAAGTCTAAGTTTTTTTAAGAAGACAGTATGTAATTTCCAACTTAGCAAAGTTTTACAAATAAATAGGGAAAACTATTTACTAAAATCTGAAAGTCTGGGCTCTGTGACTGAAATACATTAGTTGCACATGAAGAATTGTTCTCTAATACACATCTGTTTCCATCTAGGAAAATAAACAAAAAAGCCCTTTCTTACCCTTGGCTCTACTTCTTTGAATTATGTCAAGTGCAATTGAACATCATAGAACAAAAGCTGTCCAAAGAAAACATAGAATCGTATGAGCATATTTACTATTACAAGTATAAGAAGACTGCCTGCAGAGTATTCAAGAGATGTTTTGGTGTAGACTGTGCTTTTCTATGCATCACTAAGTTATTTAGTAGATACTGTTATTACCTCAGTCTTGCCTTGAGCCAGACAATTTTCTCAGTTTTCTTATATCAATTCTCTCTCTCTCTCTCTCTCTCTCTCTCTTCTTTTTTTTTTTTTTTTTTTGAGAGATTTTTGCTATAGGGATGTGCTCTCACCAGAGAAACAGAAGACAGAAAGCGAGGAATCACCCCCAGGGGGGATAACCATGCTCCAATCCCCTTCCTCCATTCTCCCCTCGGAGTTTTGGGCAGGCAGGCACATGTGTGCGGTGTGAGTTTCAGGTCACCGGATCTGGGACTTGAACTGTGGTCGACCACATGGGGGTCCAGTGCCTTAACCAAAACGCCACTCACTGGCCCCCTACGTCAATTTTCAATTGACTTGAAAACCTCACAGTTGTCAATCTTTGTGCCAGTTTATTCACTAAGAACTCAATGCCATAGACTTGATAGAAGTCTTCTGGAATTATCTTTATCATAATTGATAAATTCTTTAGAAGTATTTTGTTCTATGTTATAAAAGACAAGCCAAAAATTTCAAAATTTCAGCTTTTAGGAATTGAATAGGTCAAATTCTTTTAGCTCAGCTTTTGTATTTTTTCTCTTTAGGATTATTTTTGTACCAAAGTATATTGAAGAGCATATATGGAGACAGAAATATTATAGCATTAAGAGTATATTCATCTAAATGTGTTCTTGGATTAATTAGGTGTATTGCTCATAGTAAACCCATTCAAAATGGGTTTTCCATTTTGAATGAAGTATTCAGGCAGTAATTAACTCATATCATTTTCTAATAAATTTGGTAATTTAAAAAATGTTTTCTGGGGAGCCAGCAGGTAATATGATGGTTTAAGGTGCTGGATTCCCAGATGGCTGACTGCGGTTCAAGTCCTGGACCTGGTGGCTTGCTTTCTCTCTTTCCCTTTCTCTGTCTGTCTCTATCTGGTCAAATTAAATAATAATAATAATAACAACAAATGGAATTAAATAATTCTTAAAAAATCTTTTCTGGAATTTGCTGGCTTTGGTAGGAGAATCTTAAGTGTTCACTTCTCACAAACAAATTTCAAGGGTTTATTTCTTTCTGTTACCAGTAAAACTCAAAAATGGAAACAAAGACCTAAAAATCCAGTTCTGACAGTATAGAAAAAGAGCATTAAGTCATAGGTACTGATGGGCATAAATCTGTGGTACTGGTTTTATCATTTCCAGGGTAGAAAACTGACCTCTTCCACGAGCAAAACCACTTCATCCTTTGCTTCTAAAGATGACTGGAGAAGATATGAACTGATGTTTTTTAAATCAACATTTGATTTTTGAATAATTTTAGATTTATAGAAAGATTACAAAGCCTGTACAGAGTTCTGATATATTCCTTACTCTGTTACTCTTAATGATAATATCTTATGATCCCATCATACATTTATTGAAACCAAGAAGCCAGTATCAGTACATTATTATTAGCTGAATTTTAGACTTTATGCAGATTTCACCAGGTTTTCCACTAATGTTTCTTTTCTGTCCCAAGATCCAATATGGAATAGAATATTTAGTTGTTATGTCTTTTAGTTTCCTCTGGTCTGTGACAGTTTCTTAGCCTTTCATTCTTTTCCATGACCTGGCTAGTTTTGTGGTGTACTGGTCAGGCATTTTGTAGAAAATTCCTTATTTTGGTGCATTTGCTGTTTTCCTCATGATTAAATTGAAGTTACAGATTTTTGGAAAGAAACATTTTCTTGTCACATTATATTAGATGTATATGTGCTCAATATGGCTAATTTTGGTGGTGATGTTTGTCAGTTTTCTCTGTTATAAAGTTACTGTTTTTAGGGACCAGCAGATGACTTGATGGTTATGTCACTGGACTCCCATGTAGTTGACCGCAGTTTGAGTCCTGATCCTTAAAACTCATGCTGGGTGCATGTGTGTGCCTGCTCAAGATTCTGAGAGGCAGATGGAGAAGGGATTGTGGTATGGCCATCCCCCCACAGGGGGTGATTTCTCACTTTTTCTCTCTCTGTCTCTATGGTGGGCACACGTGCCCTATAGCAAAAGTCTCTCTCTCTCTCTCAAAAAAAAAAAAAAAAAAAAAAAAAAAAAAAGGTACTGCTTTTCTATTTCCAAATTCTGTTCTTTGAAGACAAGTCACTAACTCTAGCTCATACTCAAGGAAAAGCAGATGTGTGGGGAATTAACCTTCACCTCTTGGGAAAGGAAATATTTACATATAGGATTTGGAATTCATCTGTAAGAAAGATTTGTCTCTTGTCCCTTATTGGATTGATCAGTTTACTCACTCACTCATTCAGTCACTCATTTATATCATTTATATTGGTATGGACTTGCATTTTAATTTTATACTTTGGATTATTATCCAGTGCTATGTTAGTTATTTTTGTTGCTCAAATTAGTGTAGCTTTGGCCATTGGGAAATCTTTTAGACTGGTTTCTGTGTAACTTTGACATGCCTCTATTGATTTGTGTTTTGAGCTTTCTAGCACTACAAAATATTCATAGTTCATCTTTTATTTATTCTATCCCAGTCCTAGAATCAACATTTCTCTGAGAACTACTGGTTTCTTTTGTTGGAGAATGGTATTTCAATGACTTTTTATAATAGATTATAGATTAGGTAGATTTGGGCAGGTAGAGCTCAGGTGGTTTTCACCATAATGATCAATAGCATGATACAAAGTCTAGGAAATTATAGGAAACCACACTACTGAAAAATTTTATAAAAATTCCATCAAAGGCATCTAAGTGAATTATAGGATTAAAGAACAGTGCTCAGATGATATCATTTTGGAAATTTTTATTAGAATGAGCAGGATTTATCAAACTGACGACCTATTAAATCTCTGTGGCTCATACCTGAGAGGTGCTGCAATGGAATTTAGTGGAGCCAGAAAAATTTATGTGAAAACTTTTGGATTTTAGATAAACAGGAGAAAAATATGAAAGTAATACATAAATTGATACTTAAAGAATTTCTGTGGTTAATTTCAAAACTAATTTTTTTCTATATTGTTGATTATGATGTGATCTCTAAAAATGTGTAAGCAACATTCTAGTTATATTTAAAAAAATGTGGCATGCATATGGGGCCAGCAGGTAGCATGGTGGTTAAGGTGCTGGACTCCTACATGGCTGACTGTGGTTCAAGTCCTGGGCTTGGCAGCTTGTTTTCTCACTCTCCCTCCCTCCCTCTCTGATCAAATAAAATAATAAATAAATAAATAAAAGTTTAAAAACTCATTTTAAAAATGAAAGTGTGAGCTTATTTAAAAGAAAAAGAATGTGTCATGCATAGTCCAAAGTCATTGCAAGAATTACGAAGATCTGTAAGACAGTGCCTCTGCCTTCTTGGGAAATAAACAATATAGGGGAATACATAATGTGGTGGGAAAGACAAGTATTAATGAAGAGCCGTGGGAGCTGTAAGGTAAATAAATACAGTGGCTATGACGACAGGATCCCTGGGGAGACTGTAAAGGGCTGCATCTTTCAAGACACCAAGGACCTATGATTCTTAGCTGGAATGTGCTGCCTCTGTAAGATTGGCTGGGAAGAGGGGGGAAATGGGGACACTGTAGGAGACTGGTTCTTCTTTTTCTCATGGAAGGAACATGCTCACTAGTCAGGGAGCAAATGAGGTTGACTCCATGGGGCATGAAGTCCATAGAGGTGGGAAAATCAAACAGTGGGACCATGAGCAGGAAGCAATACTTTGGTGAAATATATTTGTTCAGTACCTTTTGGCTCTGAACTGCTTATAAAGTAATACCAGTCAGAGTGGTGGCCTAGAAGAAACTAGAGCCAAGAATGAGAAAGAACAAAGGTACACGCAGAGCAAATATTCAGTCTTGTGAAATCACAGTAGAGATTTATTTAGCCAGCTAAATCTTTTAGTAATCTCAAAAGAATAAATATTGGTGATCTTCATTTTATTTTCAAATCTTAACTTTTTTTAATGATTCATTTAAATATTTTTTAGATTTATTGTTATAAAATATACATGACCAAATTTACCATTTTAATCATCTCTTAATATATGGTCAATAGCATTAAGTACATTGATATTGTTGTGCAACCATCACCACCATCCATTTCCAGAACTTTTTCTTTATCATGTACTGAAATTCTGTCCCCATTAAACAATAACTCCTTATTCTTCCTCCCTGTTGTCTCTGGTAACCACTCTCCAACTTTCTGTCTCTATGTATGGTTTCTGATTACTCTAAGTCCCCCATGTACGTGGAATCAAACAATATCTTTCTTTTTATGTACAGCTTACTTTACTTAGCATACTGTCTTTAAGGTTCATCCATGTTGTGGTGCTGTACTTATATTCCTAAAGTGGTTGTAGTCAAATTATTTTGAGTTGTTTTTTCCTCTGAGGCAATTTCACTCTGAGGTAAATAGCAGGACAAATGAAATGCATTGGAGGGGAAGAGTACAGGGTCAATAATAGAGGCAGGACATCAAGCTAAAATTGGGGGCCCAACACTTTTTTTCTACTAGAGATAGGTCTGGAGATTAAGGACCTTGAATAGTATGAGGAATACAGGCAATGAGGGCCAAGCCAAAAGGCCCAGGTCAGTGGTGTGGGATGTTGGACTGGGCAGATGTCAGACAGCAAGGACTTGGTAATCCTGTGAACCCCAGAGTAGTAGTGCATATTGAAGCTATCAAAGATTCAGAGTACTGGTAGGAAAGACTCCAGTGAGTGACTTAGATACCAAAGAGGGAGAGATCAGTTGTCTCGTTGCTGAGAAGGGAGAGGATCAAGAGGTTAGTTGATCCAGGAAAGTTTTCATGGGAAAAGTAGCATATAAATAGGAAGTGTAACATTGGATGGGCGGAGAGGACTGGTGTAATGATTTATTCAGAGGAGCTGGCAATAGAAGCAAACAGGGAAGTGGAAACTACAAGGTCCTTAAAATACTAAGTATATTAATTTGACTGGCAGAGAGTTTGTTTGGAATGCAGGAGATAAGAGTAGGTTGATGGAGACAGTTTATAGAGTAAAGTTATTGCCAGATAAATTATTTGGGTTATTTTGTAAGGAATGAATATCATCAGAAAATGAACCAGCTTTATCATTTCCTTTTTCTCAAGTTCCATTACCTTAATCTTGACCTTAACCAGAATAGTTAGCATACCTTATAATAAGTTCACAAATGTCTGTATTTTGTAGGAGAATATAAACTGCTTAAAGGCAGAGCATGTTTCCTATAGTGTTAAGCACAACATCTTAAACTTCTTAGTTCCTCGTTATGCATCCTTTGAATAAAATGTTATTAGATTGAGGAGTTTTGATGAGGAATGGGGTAAAATGGTTAAGGCTTTAATAATGTGTAGGGAAAATGGGGGCAGGTTGACGAGTGGAGAAGGTATTTCAATAATGAAGAAGTGAGATAACTGAATGCATTTCTCTTCTGGGTCTTGACAAGATGGGAAGGATCTAAAAAGAAATCTGATACCAGATTACCCAGTTTTTACATGCCAGCAATCTTTCAGTGGCAGCTGAAAGCAGAGGTTAAAACTTAAGAAGAAAGAAAGAAAAAAAAAACTAAGGAATGAATCATCACTTACTCCTCTTGCATACTTTCTGCTGTGGAATCCTGAACAAATTACCTAATGTACAGTCAACAAATACATTTTTTTTCCTGAAACTACGTTAGCTCGTGCTTCTCCAGAAAATGCTATCTATATTAGAAAGTAAAATTAATCTAGCTGTTCTCATTTTCTCTTTGGACTCATTTGACTAGTTGGTGGCCTTATGAACGCTATATGTTTAATACCGTCTGTGAACATTAGAAAATAACATTACAAGATTTTAGTGGAACATAGAAACACAGTGAAGTGCGTTTCTTATAATCTTATTTCCTAGTTGCATAGAAATAAGATTACTTGCTGAGAGTTAAGCCTACAAAATCACTCACAAGCAGTAGATTATTCAACATACAAGTAAACCATGAGAGATTGCTTATAAATTTGGTCATAGCCAGAATTGGGACAAACTTTAAGGGATGCAAATTTCTCTGCAATGCTTTGGCATAGGAAAAATAACAGTGTTTAATTTTCTAAACTGCCCTCACTCATGAGGGAGTGCTGAGATTGATACCAAATGCCAATCATTGTTAATGGCTCCTCTCCTTTCCTTGGGGTTTATCTTTAGTAATTGCCCAGGAACTTACTCTAAGCTCATGAGATCCATGTGTGGAAAAGTGACTCCTCTCGCTCTTTTGCATTGGTTCAGTGGGATTTTTTGCTGAGTTTCTTTGTCTTGATGTCATGCCATAAAACTCCACCCTCCCATAATCCCATTTTTTGCCAGAAGAGAACATGGTTTGCTATATCTGGTAACTCCAAATACTATCCCCATTCTACATTGGAAATGCTTCCCATGTCTTCCCATGGTGGCAACTTCTACCATCTTTCCTTCATGTTACCTCTGCTGAAATAATGAAATTAATCTCCTATCTACAAAAGCTGTTTAATTATTTCCCTGTGGTGAGACATGGACCTCAACTTCTAGAAACCAGTGCTGCTTCTTTCTTTCCTGCAGTGGAGTATGTGAAAGAGATTCTTTATTCTTGTTGGCAAGTCTATAGCTATAATAACATTAACAATACCAAAATAATCCACAATGAAATGACCACCTCAAAATAACCCCAAGATACCAGTTAACTTTTTTTTATATAAATAATTAATCTGATTGCATACCATATATTCAAATCAAAGGAATCTGATTGTATTTTCAGAGCAAGGGAGTCTTAAACATGACTATAATGTAATAGTTCAAATAGAAGCAATTACTTTATGATTTGCTTAGGCAAAGACTGGCTAACATTAGGGTTTAATAAACAGAATGGAATTTGGAGAAAATGTGACCAGTGAGAGAAGATTTTTCAGTAAATATATAGCACACTTAACTAAATAGCCTGGTTGTCTTGGCAGGTATATCGTTATGATGGAAAAGGATGTACCAAGTGTTTATTAGCTTGGTCATCATGGGGATTATCCAAGTCTACACCTCTGTTACTTTCTTTTTTCTTCTGGGCAGTTCCAGGTCTTGCAGGGTTGAGATCTCTTCATGGGTGAGGTAG
The DNA here is from genome assembly GCA_026018925.1 of Tupaia tana. NCBI lineage: Eukaryota > Metazoa > Chordata > Mammalia > Scandentia > Tupaiidae > Tupaia > Tupaia tana. The sequence goes on from JAKSZU010000017.1 coordinate 19,304,702, forward strand.
CCCTTAGGAGTTCTAGCCAGGTGGCCAATCAGCCTCTCTAAGCAGCATTTTAATTTCGTCTAATTTAGCTATATCCAAGTTCAAAAAAGATCAATCTATTTATATTAAGATGACCACAGGAGGGAGAAATGCATCATCTTTTGGTAGATGCTATGGTCTGAATATTTTTGCCCACTCCCCCAAATTCATACGTTGAAACCTAATCACCCCTGGTGTTGAGAGGTGGAGCCTATGATGATGATGATTAGGTCATGAAGGCTCTAATGCCCTTATAAAAAAGGCTTCGGAGAACTGCCTTGCTCCTTCTACTATGTGAAGATAAAGCCAGAAGACAGATTCTCTAAATTAGTAACTGGGTCCTCACTGGACACTTAATCTACTAGCACCTTAATCTTGGACATTTCAGAGTCCAGAACTATAAGAAATGAATTTCTATTGTTTATAAGGTATCCATTTTGTGGTATTCTGTTATAGCAGTTTAAATGGACCAAGCTAGTAGACTAGTTTTCCCACTGTTTGCTGTGGTACATATTGGCGAGATGAATTGTTGCTTTGTTTATTAAATAGAAATGTTTCATTTGTCCTTAATTGATGTAAAAATATTTACTGAAAGTATACTATGTGAGTCCATCCCTGTGGCCTAGTGTTTGAGTGAACTATGTCCCACATGGCTGACTGTAAGTTTTGAATCCTGGATCAGTGGCTTGGAAAGAGCACTAGGTGCATGTGTGTGCATGCCCCAAATCCTGACACGATGGAGAAATGGAGAAGGAATTGTGGCATAGCCATGTCCCATTGGAGGGTGCTTTTTCTTTTTCCCTCTCTCTGGTTCTCTTTGGAGAGCACATTACCCTTCAGATAAATTTAAAAAAGAAAAGTGTACTATGTGCTAGGCACTGTTCTAAATATTGGAAATAAAAAATGAATTGATATATTTTCTGTACATGGGTATATATTTATTTATTTACTTAATTCCATTTGTTATTATTATTTTTTCAATTTTACCAGAGAGAGACAGAGTGAGAGGGAAAATGAGAAAGCAAGCTGCCAGGTCTGGGACTCAAACTGCAGTCAGTCATGTGGGAGTCCAGTGCCCTTAACCACCTCACCACCTGGTGGCCCTATGGGCTTTTATATTAACCCAAATAGTTTACTGAATACTATGGTTTGGTTATTGGTTAGTCCATCAGTTTCATGTTTTGAAATTTGGTTACCAATGTAATGGTATTGGGAGGAGATGAGAACTTTTAGAGTTAAGGACTAGTGGACGGTGATTGGATTGTAGAGGCATCACTCTCATGAATGGTTTAAAAATGCTTTTCAAGACTCAAGGAATTCTAGCACTTGTGAGAAGGCATCAAGAGTGGATTGTTACATAGGGAGATTGTTACAGGTCTCTCTCTCTGCAGGTACACACTATCCTGTCTGTTTCTTTCAATCGTGTTACAAAGTAGGCTGGCCTGATGTCAACCCTATGCCTCTGGGCTTTTCAGTCATCAGAATTGTGAGTCAAATAAACCTCTATTTCTTTTTAAATCACCCTGTCTCAGGTATTCCTGTTAGCAATGCAATAGTGGACAAAGATATTGACCCTTCAACTAAATATGTCTCTCTCTCTTTTTTTTTTTTTTTCCGCACAGTTTTATAAATGTCAGACTGCTTATATTTGAATCAATTGCAGATTCCCTGGGCCTAGACCTGGAGATTGTTTTCTAGAGAATCTGGGATGGATGTAGGAACTCTATTTTGAGGGGGAAAATGTCTCCTAGATAGCATGAGATACAACTAGGTTTTAGAACCACTATTGTTAAAACCATTATGATAATTTAGAACTGAAATTGTGGGTATGTTGAACCATATATGGATATTGGGAACCAAGCACATAGATAAGGATGACAGGATGGCCAGTAGAAGTGTTCTTTTTGCCCCACGTAACTACTACTGAAACCCAAACTGAGGAAAAAGGCACAATGACTTCTCTATTCTAAATTCATAGAGTCATTAGCAATTGGGGACAACCAGCACTCCTTCAGAGCTCACAGAGAAACCCCTGGTTAGTGAACTTGCCCAGTCTCTCATCATTGTCCCCTCTCCTAAGTGAGTTTGGGAGAGAGGATACCAGCCTCTTGGGAAGCGGGTATACAAAGTCTATTTCTTTTTTCAAGTTAAGTGTGTGGAGGAGGGACGTTTGAGCAAATAACTTGAAAAGGAAAATAAACACACACTTTGTTCCCTGGCTTTATAACCTTCTGAACTAGCAGATGTGCTTACATACCTGTGTGTTACTATAATCGGGGAGAAGAGAATGGGATGGAAATAGCATAAAAGGATCAAAAATGAGGTGGAGAGGGGGCCAGTGAGGATGGCTTCCTTTTTCAAAAGTAGAGGTGATGAAATCCTTACATATCTGTAGATATGGGAGTTGGCCCTGAGAGTATATGAAATTGGGAACCACAGTGGTCTCAGGATTAATCAGTGTCAGTGCAAATAAATGCTCACATATGAGAAATACTACCAAGGCAGCATCTGCCAAAGAAGGTGACAAAAATCTCTCATCAAAGGGAATCTTGAAACCTCTGCTGGTCTTTACTGAGCCCAAAGATAACCACTAACTGAGCCTAGAGATAATAACCACTAGTGAGGCTGATAGTCAGTCATGGAAAGATGGCAACCTTGCCCAGTCATGCTTCTTTTCTCTTTCCCCCCTGTTCCAGTCCCATAAGAGCTCATACCTAGGATAAGGGAGAGGTGTAGAGTACAAAGTCACAACCATCCCCCCAACCCTATTCCTCACTCCCACCAGGCTCTCCAAAAATTTTATTCTTTTTTAAAATTAATTATTTTATTTAACTTTATTTATTTATTATTTTAATTTGACCAGGGAGGGACAGGGTGAGGGCAAGAGCAAGATAGAGAGAGAGAGGAAGAGAGAGAGAGAGAGAGAAAGTGAGAAAGCAAGCTGCCAAGCCTGGGACTCAAGCTGTGGTTGGCCCTGTGGAAGTCCAGCACCCTTAACCATGCCACCTGCCAGCACCCAAAACTTTTATCCTAAAACTGGAGGTCTAACTTCTTCTGGGTCATGTGAAAAGGTAGAAGTTTGATTAAATATAAAATTGAAGTGTTTAAATGAGCAGGGCTGAGTCTGAAACATCTGAATGAGAACCCTCTGGGAAAAATTAGAAGAGAGAAAAGAGAGAAAAAAAAGAAAGGTGAATATGGTGCAGAGCAGTGAGATTTAATAAATACAGGACAACCTGTATTTATCTGGCAACGCTAGTGTGGTGTTAATGTAAACCGTGTAGATTGAGGAGAAAAGAGCAGGAGATAACTAGGAGACTACTGAAATTATTGTGGGAGAGGATTGTTTCAGACAAATGGACGTGCAAGGAGTAGAAGCCATGTGGAAGCCAGCTGCCTTAACTACCATGTTACTGGCTGGCCCATTTACAAGGTTCTAAATTTAAGTAATAAGTGATTGTATAAAAACGACTTCAGAAAGCTGGAAGGAGTCTAGGTGGTGCTGCTGCTTCTTAAGTCACCTGTGACTCTCTTAGGTTACATATTCTTGGATAAATATGTTGAGGATTTATAGGAAAGGGGTACGAGTGTGTCTACCAAGCAATGACCCTCTTGCAGTGGCACACCATAAATATTTAATGAAAGAAAAAAACAGTGACTAAATGAATTAATACTGAATAACTAGAGATATAGTTATGTTAATAGCAACATAAAGGTGATAATGTAGATTTTATAGACATTTAGAAATTCATTATTTTCTGTGAGCATTTAAAGGTCTGGAGGAAGCTTTCTGGTTAAGGAACTTATATTAGAGAAACTTAGAAATTGAAGAAGTGTCCAAAATACATATTCCCAGCCCTGTCACTTTCTCCTTCCTCAATGCACGTGTTCCTGGCTGCACATAATAACAAAGTCTGTGTGTAGCAGGGATAGAATTTTCCCTATTGGATGTCAATATTTATTTTTGGTGGGCTTTTCTATTGTGAAGAGAGAAGAACAAAGTGGGGTGAGTTGGATAAACATGTGTATTAGCTAGTGCATGAAACAAAGAATCCCCAAGGTGGAAGACTCAGACTCTAGCTGTAGCTTCTCCTGTGGGTCACTCCTTCTTTCTGAACTCAGCAATTGGATTTGATGATCTGAGAATTAAATGAGAATGGAAGGATTTAGATTGGGGAAAGGAAGGAATCAGGATTAAAAAAACTAAACCACAACCCTTACCAAGACAATGGAAATCAGAAAAGAAAAGAAAAAGTTTAAATGTTTGGAGCTCCATCTTCTGGTCATGAAATATGATAGACTTTGAATGTGATGTTAATTCTAAAAGTGAGAATGTACAAAGAGGGATTGGGTTAAACGTATTATTTCATTTAAGTTATCAGTCCTGCCAAATAAACGCCAAACCCTTGAACTTGGAAATTAAGGCACTGACTCCAACTTCTTGTTTCATCACCATTCATTTGTTTTATCAAGCTTATACGAGAGCTTCCTGGGTAAATAATAATGGGCTAGATTCTAGGGAAGTACAAACCCAACAATCTTGGTGCCTGCTTTCAGGGAGCAACTCTTTAATTCATGTGGCATCAATCATCTCGGTAAAAATTACAACTTTATTAATCAGCTTAGTAAAAATTACACAAGTGATACATGATCACTGTTCTTCTCACCAAATTTAAACTTGACAGAAATAGCTAAATTTTCCTTTACCAGCACCCCAACCATAATCCCCTCTTCCTCCCAGCTGTAAACACAGTTGTGGATTTGTGGATTTTATTTAAGCTGTGATATACACATAAATGTATATTGGGTCTTTGGAAAAGTCATGATGCATTTTTGCATAGAAACATACGTCATGACTTTTCCAATGACCCAATACATTGCTTAGTACTTCTTGTAAACTTCAGTAGGGATGTATCATGTGTGAGTGTATTTTACACCACTATATAATACTCTATCATACTATGGCACAAAGAGGTGTGGTATTATCTGTTGAAGATATTTTGTAGTTTTATCAACTGTACTAGGGAGAAATGTTCACCTGTTGAAATATCCACTTTGTAAGACAAATAATAATGTGATTGAATGTATGGAAGAAAATGAAATGAAAAAATAATTAATTAATTAAAAAATACTATATCATACTATGAAATTGCTTTTACTCTTAGTAGTACATCTTGGGAATTTACTAGTTATTTTACATTTATATCCAGTTTATTCTTTTAAATAATGACATAATATTGCATAATATTTTGCCTTTTTGTTTTTAGGCTTGTTTGCAGAATTACAGACAATGCTGCAATAAACATTCTTGTGCACATGGGCATTTCTCTAGGACAGATACTAAGAAGTGGAATTGCTAAGTTATAGGGTATGTATACTTTTGGTTTTGACAGGTATTATCTACCACCCTCTGACATGGAACTTGCAATGAAAGGGCTTTTCTCTCCGCAATTCTTTGTCCACACATCTGTCAACACCTGATTTAATGAAGCTTTTTACTTTTCTGGACAACCTGATAGTTAAGAACTGATTTTACATTGTTTTTCCTTTTATTTCATTGCTTGTTTATCCTTTGTGTTTACTGGTTATTTCATCTGTTCTCTGGGACTTGTCTCTTATTCTTTATATTTATATATAAAGATATTAGTCTCTTTATTTTTTTCTTTATTCATGGTAGGGTGTATAAATATGCATGAGGGAGAGAAAGAAAGAGATAGATTGAGAGAGAACACCAGCCTTCAGAGTCTGGTCGTGCTTCTTCCAGTCCTCCTGCCCAGCAGATGCGGGGCACTCATGTGCATACCTGGTGTGTTTTAGGCTTAAGGACAACTGCGGTCGCCATGGGAAATCTGACTTCTCTTGAGCAGTGCATTACTGTTGTGCTATGGAGCTAGCCCCTTTAGTCTACTGTCACAGGGTTGTTTTTGTTTATATTTGTTATGTAGAAATTCTTTCTTGAAATGGTAATGTGTGTAAATTTTTTTCTAAATTATTGCTCTTTTCAAAAACTTTATCTTGTTTATCAAATATAAATTCTAAGTTTCTGTAGTTTATCAATTAGATACATTCCTGATATACAGGGGTCTTCAAAAAATGCATATTATGAAAAAACTAGGCATGGATTTTAAATTTCTTTGTACCAGAATAAACTCATACTTTAATTTAATCTTTCCACAAACTTTTTGAAGTCTCTCTCTATCTCTCTCTCTCTATATATATATGTATACATATACACGCTGTATATATATCCCTTATATTCTCATGCATATGTATGCTAATATTTTTATTTATATTGTGGCAGTGTGGTCAGGACCTCACTCATATCCCCTTGAACCTTGCTGATTAGCATAGCTGCCTTAACTGTGAATGTCTATGTATCTTTGCTGGAGAGTGTTTGCATGTTCCGCAGAAGAATTAATCTCTACTCCTAACTCTAGGAGCAGTTCTACTTGATTGTTGTGGTTAGCTTTTAATTCCATGGTCCCTTTGCCCTTTGGGTGGACATTGGGTTCCCTAAATTTCCAGCTGGATTAAGCTTCAGTTTGTATGGAGTAATTTGCTTAGTAATTTACCTTTTGTGTACTGATTTCCCTTTCCTGATTCCTCACTTCTCTACCACTAGTTTCTGTGGTCACCTTTCAAATAAGCTATTTGTACTTGGGGTTTTCACTCCCTTTCTGGTTCTGGGGGACCCAAACTAAGTTCTTTTTTTAGCCAGTCAGGGAGTGGCTAGGAGTCTGTGCCAAGAGTCCCTTGTGAAGTGCATAATTATATAATCTCCATTTTGCAAAGAAAGAGACCAAAATTTAAGTTAAATAAATTCTTTGGAGATGCTTGGCAAGTAAGTGACAAAAATATAATTTGAGTCAGGCCCTCTGACATATGAGTCCATATTTTTGTCCATTAGCTTGAGAAACAACTGCCTTTCTATACTTTCCTTAATCCATCTTTCTCATGAAAAATTTCCTGCTCCTTAATGATCTTGTTAAAGAACACTTCCTCAATAAAGAATTTATTGATATTGTATTGTAGTTTCAAATTATTTTTTTTCCTTTTTCTGATTCTGTATAACATTCTTCCTCTCTTATGGAATTTATTACTTTATCTTTTATTTACTGATGGGCATGTATCATTTTCTGTGCTGTGCAGAATACTTCCTGAATACCCAACTCCTCTTAGGTTCTTAAAGAATTTTATTTTGTTTTGAACAAATGATTATAAATTCCTTGTGGGCAAAGGTTATGTTCATATTGCCTAACTCATGCTTATATTAAGGAGGAGCTTGAGGAGTACCTGTTGAATTGAACCTCAGGAACAAAACAATCTGCCAGAGCATTTACACTTGAAACAGGAAAGGAGAATGAATTGGTGAAGCAATTGATAGATATTTACACAATTAGTAGGTTATTTCATGAGCTAAAAAATTAGACAGTATAATTTGGATAGACCAATAGGTTTATGAGTCCAGGAAAAGGCTAATCCAGTGGATTCATAAGATTTTTTCCATAACTCTTTTTCTTTTTTTATGATTGATAGTGAGTGTGTGTACTTTAGAAAGTGAGAGAAAGAGGAGGGACAGAGAGACCCTTGCCATAGGGTCTTGTCATGCTGTGATCCCTTTTCCCCAACCCTCCAGCTCCTTAGGATCTTGGGTGCCCATGCTCACATCTGGTGTGTTCGTAGGACTACCTGGGGATCTGAAACTCTGGTGGGCATATGGCTTCCAACATCGCAGTCCAGTATGCTACGGACTGCACTATCTAGGCTGGACTTTAGTATCACTTCTGTATCTAGTCCAGTACTAGGCATTACGATATAATAAAACATTTGGGGACCAGCAGATGGTGTAATGGTTATGTTGCTGGACTCCTACATAGTCCACTGTGATTCAAGTCACAGACCTGGCAGCGTGTGTGTGTGTGTGTCCAAAATCCCTAGAGGAGAATAGAAGAGAAGGGATTGTGTTGTGGCCATCACCCCCTGGAGGGTGGTTTCCCACTTTCTGTCTCTCTGTCTCTCTCTGTCTCTCCAGTGAGTGCACAACTCTATGGCAAAATCTCTCTTAAAAAAATCTGTAAACAGAATGCTGAAGTACTTACATATTAGGCAGAAATTCACATTTTAGAGAATGTATGAGAAAAGAAAACTTAAAGGCATATTATCAAGCAGTAGAAAATTTGTTTGAGTGGTTGATATTAAATACCCTAAAGAGTCTCAGGGAATTAAGAATATAGTGGTAGTTAACCAGAGAGATAGTTGAAGGTTGGGTCAAAATGAAGATATGATGGATGCTATTTAGCAGAGACCAGTGGGTAGAGTCCTTTGGCTAGTTTGAAAAAATGGAGTAGGGTTGAGAATTCGTATGTTGTATTTGCAGTGAATGCAGAATGAATAGGCTATACTGTGGGAAGGGCTCTGGTGGGCCATTAAATACTCCATTAGGGGTCACTCTAGGCAAACTGAGAGGCAGGTGAAGTTAGACTTGAGAATTCTTGGACAAGTCTTTCAGTATCTCTTTCTCTCCTTCGAGCACTTCCTTCTCTTTCTGCCCTTATCCCAGGCAGTCATTATGTGTCTTGTTGCCAGCTCTCATTATTTAGGGGTGTGCTCACTCAAGTGTAGGTGATGCTGACTTAGGATGTGGAAAGGCAAAGCAATTGGAGGGTGGGGTGTGAGAGGAAGAAGTTTTGCTAGTTAAGATACCAATGTGAGCAAAGGTACAGGTGTGAATGTTTATTTTGTGAAAAGATGGTTTTATTTGGCTAAGGCCATGGGAAAAATTCACATTTTTGTTTTTGAGTATGAGAACCTCTTAGTAATAAGCAAAAGTTGGTAGGCACCTGTGTAATGATGACTACACTATTAGTATCCTTTAATTGAGAAAATATAGACCGATAGGATATACTTTTTTAAAAGGTTTTTACCATAGGGCATAATTCGGTTGCAGGAGAGATAGAGAGAAACAAGAGGGAAAGTGAGAAATTACCCCCAAGGGATCACACTGAAGTCCCTCCTCCTCTATTCTCCTCTTGGGACTTTGGGCACACATACATATGCGCCTAGCATGAGTTTTAAGCTGCTGGGTCTAGGATTTCAACCGCGGTTGACCCTGTGGGAGTCTAGTGCCTTGACCGCTAGGCTGCCTGCTGGCTTCAGGATGTACTTTGAAAGAATACATTTAAAAAATAACATTTTATGTTATTAAAAATAGCATTATATGTTATAGTTTAGTTGACAGACAATAATTAGAAGGATGAAGATTCACAGACCCCTTTACATAATTCCAGTTAACCCAGATCCTTCGCCCATAGGTTGAGTTTCACTGGGCTTGTATAGGATTTTGTAGGAAAATTTATTCCGTAAACTCATTCATTCATTCAGTAAATATTTATTAAACATATACTAAGTACCAGGTGTTTCTTTAGGTTTTAAGAAAACTGCAAAAAACAAAAACCTGCCTGTTATATTCTAGTGGGAAGAAACAGACAATTAAAAACATACACACACACACAAACACATACACACAAGTACCTATGACATTTCAAATGGTGTTAGGTGTGGAAAATAGTGGTTGCCTGTTAGGCTGGGGAAGTCTTTTTTTTTTTTTTTTTTTTTTTTTGGAGAGGTTTTTGCTATAGGGCGCGTGCGCTCGCCAGACAGAGAGAGAGAGACGGAAAGCGAGAAAACACCCCCCAGGGGGGATGGCCACGCTGCAATCCTGTCTCGAGATCTTGGGCACGGACGCACACGTGCCCGGCCTGAGTTTTAAGCCACTGGCTCCAGGACGCGAACCACGATCAACTACGTGAGAGTCCAGCGACATAGCCATTACGCCAACTGCTGGTCCCGTAGGCTGGGGAAGTCTTAATGAACTAGAGTGGAGAGAAAATACTCTAGTATATTTGAATAGACATCTATATGAGTCAGAAAGAGCCCTGCAGCTCCCAGAAAGGAGAGTGCTCAGTCAAGAGAACTGCTATCGCCAAGCCCAAGAGGTGGGAGCCTGTTTGTTGTCCTTGGGTAACAGCAAGAAGACGAGTGTGGCTAGTAGGTTTAGTGAGATGGAGATGTATGGTACAGGATAAGGTCATAGAGGTCGCAGATTATACAGGGACTTGCAGGCCATTGCAAACAATTTGAATTTTACCTGTGTTAGGAAGAAGCCATTGGAAGAATTTAAGAAGAAAAATGACATAATGTATTTTAAAAGCATCACCAAGGCCACTTGGTAAGGGATGAAGCAGGAGACCAATTATATAGCAACTCAGGCTAGAAATTAATTGTCAAATGCTTCTGCTTGGTTAATTAAGATGAAGACTGAGAACTGACCCTTGGATTTTGCAATGGGGAGGTTACTAAGAAGTGTGTACCCGGTTTGGTAGGTAATTGAAAGGCTTTGAAGATTTTATAGGGAAGTGATATCATCAGTATAGTACTTTATGAACATTTACCTATTGGTAGCAGTAGATGCAAAGTATGAGATTAGATTTTTTAAAATCTGAGGAGAGAACTATTTTAGGTGCCTATTTTGACAATCTTTTTCAAAGATTAAGGGGCTAGAATTAGGACAAGAAAGGTAGTAATGGACAGGACATTTCAGAGTCTGAATTGCAAGAACTAGGTAATTGAAGGAATATAGGACAAAATTCAGAGGAGTCAAAGCTAAAGTTTTAAAATTGCATGCCTGAGAGGGAAAACCATGGTTCCATTAACAGAGATGAGAAAGTCAGGAACAGAGTGAGTTTGTTTTAGGGGGACATTGCCTTTAACTTTGTATGTTGAGACTTTGAAGTCATAGACATCTAGGTTAATCCCAAAGCACACCTTTAAATTATTGTTCTTTGGGCCAGCATGTGGCGTGGTGGGACTAGACTCCCACATGTACTGAGGTTTGAGTCCCAGACCTGGTGGCTTGAAAATCATGCTGAGTACATGTTAATGCGTGCCCAAAATCCTGAGAGGAGAATGAGAAGAGATCACGGCCTTTGTCATCCCCCTGGAAGGGGGGTGAATTCTCATTCTCTCTCTCCAGAGAGTACATGTGCCCTGTGGGAAAAACCTAAAGAAAACAAACAAATTGAATTGTTGAATTGTTCTTCAACCTTTTCTCAGCAGTCTCTCTTTAGAGACTCTAGTGTGTCTGGTAAACTATGATCTCCTTCTGGCCTGTCAGAAGTCCTTTAATGTCCTTGAAGAACTTGGCACCTGGTTACCACTGTTATTTCTAGAATAAGTCTTTGCTACTTTACTCTGTGATCTGTGGTGATGTTCCACACAAGAACACAAACCTTACAAAAAGACTCATTTTTTCCCTTTTTTATGTGCTGAGTTAAAGATGTATGTTTGATGGAAATGTTTTTCAAAGTGGAATTGTAAGTCTAGAATGTAGAAGAGAGATAAAAGTTGAAGACTAAAATATAGGAGTCATTTGCTGTCAAACTGGATTGAAATACCAAGGTGGAAAAATGTAAAAAGAGAAGAATATTAATTACATGTCTGGAAGAATTCTGTGTTGAGAAAGCTAATTTGCAGTATGAAAGGGGATGTACATTTAAAAGCTAACAAAATTCTCCGAAAAGGAAAGTTTTTATTTAGTCAGTCACCTTGATGGGCCATGAGTTTTATTTTCCATAGTGGAAATACCATACAGTAGCTGGTCTACAATGATATAAAGAGAAATAAACAACAAGTTTTATGAGTTTTAAAGAAGCAATCTGGAGAAAGTCCAGGAACTGAGAGAAATTGGGAAATAGAGAAAATCAGAGGGATTGATGTGACTCTTGAGGTGGGAGTAGGATAGGAGCTGGGATTCCTGAAGGAAATAACTGATATAAAGTCCTGGATAGGGGGGATGGCCATGGATTTTTAGGAATACAGTGGAGTGGCCAGCAGGTTGTGTGGTGGTTGGGGCGCTGGACTTCCACATGACTGATCACAATTCAAGTCCTGGACCTGGCAGTTTGTTTTTTCTCTCTCTCTCTTTCTCTACCTCACTCTGGTGAGTGTGCATGCCCTACAGCAAATTAATAAATAAAATAAAATAAAATAAAATAAAATAAAATAAAATAATAAAAATGAACGCAGGTGGAGACCAGCAGGTGGCATGATGGCCAAGGCACTGGATTCCCACATAGGTGACCGTAGTTTGAGTCCTGGACTTGGAAGCTTGAAAATCATGCTGGGTGGGTGCGTGTGTGTGTGTGTACCCAGTCCTGAGAGGAGAATGAAGGAGAAGGGATTGCAATGTGGCTGTCCTTTCTGTGGAATAATTTCTTACTCTCTCTCTCTCTCTGTTTTCTCTCTTTCTGCAGAGTACATGGCTAATCAAATTTCCTTGATTCTAGCATTGCCTTGGATATACTGCCAATTTAAATAAACTTTTCAGGAAAAAATATAATACATTAGCAATGTACAGATTGATTATAAAGTTTATAATTTCGAAAATGTTAAAATAGGAGAAATATATATTAGAACAGCAGAGGTACTGCATTTGGTTATAAATCTTTTGTTTAACTGTACTGTGATGTAGTACACCCTCTTACCTCACATTGTCACTAACACTTCCATGAAGATGTAGAACCACAGTTTCGGTGTGATTTGATCTTATGAAATTAGAGTTTTGGAGGAAACCATGAAGAGGGATCTATTCTATTTTGAGTGAATATGAAATAAAGCTGACAGAACATGCATCAGAGGTGACGCTGGAGAATTCAGAGAAGTGAGAAATCCGAGGAAGAAGAGACTCAGAGCATTGTCAGGTCTTTTAGAATTCATGAATACATTTCAGGGGTGAGGTGAGAGATGCTCATTTTCCTTTATGTGTGGCATGGGAATTCTTCTCATTTAAATTCACATAATATAAAAAATATGACAATGGGGACCAGCATTTAGTGTAATGGCTATGTCGCTGGACTCCAATGTAGTCGACCACAGTTCACGTCCCGGACCCGGTGGCTTAAAACTCACGCTGGGCGCGTGTGTGTGCTTGCCCAAGATCCCGAGAAGAGAATGGAGAAGAAGGGATTGCGGTGTGGCCATCCCCCCTGGGGGGTGATTTCTTGCTTTCTGTCTCTCTGTCTGTCTGGTGAGCACACTCGCCCTATGGCAAAAACCTCTCCAAAAAAAAAAAAAAAAAAGACAATGGAAGGGGGTGGTGATTATTTTGAAGACATCAGGTTGTAAATATATGGGTCACAACACATTTAGAGGAAGAAGAGAAATAGAGACAGAGAAACATAGTCATCAAAGAAAATGATTTCAAATTATTTGCAGCATTTGACTTTTTATGTGAACTGGTTAAGATGGCGTTAGATCTGTTGACCTTTAAAAGTTCTTTTAGTTCCATAATGCAATGTGCTTTCTCTCTCTCTCTGTTTTTTTTTTTTTCTTGATAAGAGATTAATTGACTTCAATAATAGTCTTTACTTTCATCTTAGGAGAATGCTAATTTTGTACTTTCTGGGAGGATGAAATGGATTTTCCTCAAAATGGGTTGTGACCCATATGTTTACCTTCCTTGTAAACCTCACTAGACCACAAACCTCAAATTGACTAAATTTTATAGAACCTAGAGGAGAAAATTATGCACTTTCTGAATGAGTCATTATTTCATTCTCTGACATAATGTAGTGATGATCCTAGTTGGTATGTGTTTTAGAGTGCCATGGAGTTTGTTCTTTGCACAGTAGAGTGTGTGTGTGTGTGTGTGTGTGTGTGTGTGTGTGTGTTTAGTGTGTGTTTTTCTAAGAATGTCAGTCCTCTTTGAAAGTGTATATCCAGCATAAATTATCACTGGTGATATGAATTTACTCCAACTAATGGTAGGAAAGTGAATCATCAGCAGGGCTCTTGCTATTTCCTAATTCTATTCTGCTTCTTAGTGAGGGGACAATAGGATATAGGCTATAGATCTGTCTGAGCTCAACATCCCACATAAAATGCTATTTTAGTTGTATATGCCAGGACAGAATGCATGGTATAAATGATACCATGGTGCAGACATGTAGAAACTCTTAATATGTACTTATTAAATAAATATAGTTGTATACTTTATTGAAAGTTGTTGAAAACAATATATAAACCAGCATGAAAACTGTATATAAAATAGCATGCACTTCAATATAGGGCACATAGAAAATTAAGAAATACCAACTGAATTAAACTCTTAAGGTTATCAATTTGTTGTTACAATTTCACATGAAATTAGGGTAGTTTTAGTTGCTAAAGAATCAAATAAAAAAGTTAAAAAGTTGCATAGAGTTTCACATCATTGCAAACTGAATTACATCTACATATTAGAGTGCAAAGAACATCTTATGGCTATCAAAGATAACAAGTTTCACCATTCTCCTAACCTTCTAATCAGTTTATATTTTTAAATATTAAAGGATTTAAACGACTTATTACAGAAAAATAACATATTGTTCCAAAAGGAGCTTCAGGTATTTGCTTCGTAGACAGTGGTATGCAGATTTAAGTTGCTCAGGGATTTATATTTGACCTAATGTGTATCCATAACCATTTTAGTTATAGCAACATGGCTTTAATTTTGCATAAGTAATAAAGTAACTGATGAGTCAGACTAATGATATTGCTTTGTGCTTCTTCAGCATCTTTCATCTGTAGCTCACTAAATACTTTGTAAACATTAATTAAACATCACAACACACCTTGGAGGAAAGCTTAATATTATTATCCTTTATGGGGAAACAGATACAGAGGGCTTGGGTAAGGCAAATATTAAATATATGTAACTGAGTTCTGTAGAATTAAAGTGCCAATAACCCTTCTTCCTGGGCACACAGAGAGAAGCAAAAATGTAATTACTGTACAAAACTCAGTTTATGGGAGAATGTAAATTTCAGAAAACCCAGGACCTTTGGGAAATTAATTTCACAGACATGGTATTAAACTAAAGTTCCTGGTTAGAAGAGTGTGTATTACTCAGTATCCACATTTATCTTTTTCCAGATGAAGTGGAAAATCAGGTCAGGATTACTGATTGCAATGTGCTTGAACTTAATAACTCAAATAGAATCATATGATCTGGGTGTTCTAGCACAGCCCTGATTTCAAATAAGCTGATCTGCTTCTCTCATAAGTGGATTCAAACTGTTCTTGTTATGTGACCTAATTTTTGGTTTTGAGAATCAAATCATCTATAATTATTATGGCTAATTTTAAAGCTTTGTTTCTATATTACACAACAAATGGGTTTTGAGCAGTTGTCTGACGATTTGGATAATTCAGATAGCCAACATATCAGTTGTAAATGTTATTTCAATTACTAGTAACACAGACAGGAATTCAGCAAGATGATTTTTTTTTTTTCTTTTATAAAGGAAGACTGAAGAGAAGCTGGTATGGCAGCTCTAAAGTGGCATCATGGATCCAGGTTCTGTCTTTTTTCCTCTACCATCTATACAGTATTCCTGGTGTGCTTGCTTTGTTAGTTATAGTTAGGCAGAGCCAGGACAGCATTAATCTTTCTGATTTTTTTGCTTACATCAATCTAGAATATAGAACTACTTTCCTTTTGTGCAACCTTTCCATCCCCAAGGTTGTTTTTTGGGCCAGGGCGATTGCCAGGGTTCCAGAAATTATATCTATTCCAGAGAGGAGATAGGAAGAACAGAAAGGCATATATCAGCTGTTAATCTTAAGGAACTTTCTCTAAAGGCAGAGACCATCCTTAGCTACATAGAGTTTGGTAAATGCAGTCTTAGCTGCATACATTACTACTTGGAATAAAATCAAACTTCTATTACTAAGGAAAAAGAAGGAAATGAATGTTGGGTGACTAAATGGTCTTGCCTATAGCAAGAAGCCAGAATCAACAATTTAAAAAAAATCCTCTTTGGACAGTGAGTTAGGTGTTTGGCTTTTGGTTTTGCTAACATTGACTAAACAATTGACACACTTCTGCATTTCATGATCTGGAGGCACCGCCTATGGGTGTATATATGTGACTTTGGCAAACACACACACAAATACACACAAACCAAACCAGCAAGTACATCAGCAGAATTGTCTGAAAATGTTTTTGCTGCATTCCCCCCACCCTGCTTTTGGGCATGGACTTAAGTTGATGTTCCTGGTGTGCTTGCTTTGTTGGTTACAGTTAGGCAGAGCCAGGACAGCATTAATCTTTTTTTTTTTTTTTTTTTTTTTTTTTTTTTTTTTTTTTTTTTTTGCTTACATCAATCTAGAATATAGAACCACTTTCCTTCTGTGCAAGTTGCTATACTATGCTCTTTAAGGGTGTGCTATTCTGTGGCCCACCTTCTGCTCACTTCCCAGCCTCCGGTGTCGGGAGGAACTTGTAAGTGTTCAGTAATGGCTTAATTGCCTGAAAGGACTATTTTCTTTAGCAAAGTTGTAATTGCAAAAGGGTGTGGACATCCATTTGTGATTCTTTCTAATTGGACATGACCTTTAATGAGCAAATGATCAATTTGACACTAGCATTAAACATACGGTAAGAGTGGGCTTTAAGATGAGATGTTTGAGACACATTCCGCAGTAATAGATTTAAACATTCATTATTCACACACAGCACTTAATGTGCTTCACAAATATTTAGAACTTTGTTATTTTACTCTATCTGAGCCACATGGGTATTCCACAACTTCATCTATATGGATACACCATAAGGGGCTGAAGAAAATTTGGGCAAAAGGGCGGCTATGGTTGGGTAAGAGTGGTGTTTGGTGATCAGAGGGTTCCTCTACTGGTAGCTAGCATAAATACACTGGCAGCAACAAATGATTCAGTATACCTTGAATATTTGTGGTAGAGTTACAATTTAGAAAGTCACCCAAATTAATTATAAAACTGTAATAGACAGGGTTTTTGATGAGTTAACTCTCACAAAAAATTAATATTTTGTTTCCTTAATGTAGATTTGGGAACTTGTGGGTTATTATGGGAATGAAACTGGTTTCCTTTGTATCTTTCTGTATATGGACTTCCACTTTAAAAAATACATATTTAATTTTGTCACTATTTTTATTATTATTATCATCATCATTTTAAAATTTGACCAGAGAGAGAAAAAGGTAAAGTGAGAAAGCAAGCTGCCAGGTCCAGGACTTGAACTGCAGTCAGGCATGTGGAAGTTCAGTACCTTAACCACTTGTCAGCCCGCGACTTCCACTTTTTTCATGTCCAGAAACCAGAGCCAGTCAATTTTTAGGAGACCCAATTTGGTGGAGCTTTAAGGATATACCAAATTATTCCTCTCCCTGGATTTGGAATATAATTAGAGCTAGATAGAAGAGTCAAATAGATGGAGAGCAAAACATTAACTTTATTACCAATAAAAGCAATACTGGGCAAACTTTATAATGCAGTGGTAATGTACTGCTCAAGAGAAACTGGATCCATATGGTGACTGTGGTTTGAATCCCTGACCAGGTTGCCATAAAACAGGCCTTGGCCTGCACTTGAGTGCCCAGGAGCTGATGGATTAGAGGACTGGAGAAAGGGGAGTGTGTCATGACCAGACCCTATGGAGCATGTATGTGCTGTCATGAACAAACAAACAAACAAAAAGTGGTATTGAAAAATGTGGCTCAGTTTTGTGGTAACAACAAGTTTTCTAGGATTGCACTCAGAAATAGGCAGCCTTTCTCCTGGTTGCCTATAGGTTTTGCTCTACAGGGCCAGACCTTTTTACCTAAGAGGACATATAATTTATTATGCTAAACAAGAAACTTTTAGGAGTTCAAGAATGCAGTAATAGAAGGAATTGCCAGGACTGTCCTGGGCAAATTGTGACATAAAGTCTGATTTCTACATTCTCCTCAGGCTGGCAGATCCCTGAGAGAAAGGTGAGAAAGATTAGCCTGGGATGTTCAGTCCCTCTGCCTAACACATCAATCAGATAAATCAATCTTCACCCCTGGGGAGATGTGAGGGATGGTTCGAGAAGGCAGTTGTTCTTATGGAAAATCCATCCTTACAGAATTTATAGGAGTCTGGAAAGGAGTTTTTCTCCATCATGCCTATCTCCTCGTGTTTGTACAGTCAGAGCTGGGATAGAGGAGAACCAGTGTTTTGGGGCCCTAGGAATAGTATGCAAAAACTGATTGTTAACATCTCTTTTCAACTCTATGCTCAGTGATATGTCTGCTAAATTAAAACTGGCCATGGTAGGAGTATTTATATCATAGGAACTGGGGAACTACTGGTTTGTTGGAAAAGTCATGATGTATTTTTCTATGTTTTTCTGTGCAAAAATGTGTCATGACTTTTCCAATGACACAGTATTAATCAGGGTCTCCCTTTTCCCTCATTTGGTAGAGCTGGTTGTTAAAAATTCACCAGCATATTACTTGGCCTTGAACTGGAATTTTATTCCCCCTAGGTTTATGATTATACTTCTTCCTTCCTCCTTCAACTAGTGAAGATGTTCATAATTATAAAGACATTTACCATGACTGAAAAATCTCCTCTGTGCCATCTATATGCCTCTCAGGGATGTACTTCATCAGGAACACTCTCCATGGCCTAAGCACTGTGGTGCAGCCTGTGCTTTGAGTTCTCTGCCCTGGCTGTGCAAGGAGCCTGAGGATGGGTTTTCCATTTGGTACTACAATTGGTCATTCAGTGCATGTCTGCTTAGTTCCTTGCCAAGTCTACTGAGAAGAAAAACATAATGTCCCTTTGATGCTTTTATGTCTCTTAGGCACTGGCAATGAAAAACCAGATTGTTCATAGAGGAACTGAAATTCCTGGTAATACCATTGTCAGTTGAGCCACAAAGTACCAAATTTTATAAGTTACGAGTTCTGGATTTGAGTTCCATCTATGTGCAATACAACTGGAATTTTACAAATTTTTTTTTTCATTGCTTACAGTGTTGGTTTCTTATAAAATGGGAACAATATTTTAGCATAAAAAGAAAATTTTGAGAATAAAATTACATAGCATGTGAAAATGAGTTACAATATAAAGCATAAACATTACATGGAGAGTGCATATTTTGTGGCAAAAGAGGATTAGTTAGTTCTGACATTTTAGCTAATTATTTTCAAGATGGGAAGCAAAGCTGGATTATCTACAAGGCTGACTAAATATGTGCTTAGCTCTCCAGCAAAGGGGTATTTACTTCTTTAGGGGATGAGGAGAATTAGATATTTCTCCACTATACCCCAGAATAAATTATTATTGGAAAAATAGGAATTTGAATTTCTTCATGCTTAGTTTTACAGTTTAATGTTTTAAAATGATCATTTGAAGGGAGTTGGGGTATTGCAATCTTAAAACATCCTTTAGATCTACAATGAAAAATATAAAATGGTAGTGAAAAGAATAAAGCTGGAGATTTCATACTATCTGACTTCAAAACATATCACAAAGCTGTAGTAACTAAAACCGCATGATATTGGCATAAAAAACATACACATAATCCTGTGCAATAGAGTAAAGAACCCAGAAATAAACCCATGTATATATAGCCAAATGATTTTTGACAAAGGCACAAAGAACATACATTGGGGAAAATATGGTCTTTTCAATGAATGGTCCTGGGGAAAGTAGATATCCACATGCAAAGAAAGAAACTAGACCCTATATTTCATCATATACAAAATCAGCCCATTGTGGATTAAAGACTTAAATGTAAGACCCCAAACTATGAAACTATTATAAGAAACATAGGGGATAGATACTTTAGAACATCAATCTAGGCACAGATTTTATGAATAAGACCTCAAAAGCACAGGTAACAAAAACAAAACAGACAAATAGGACTACACAAACTAAAAAGCTTCTGATGAGGAAAAGCAATCATCGGAATGAAATGACTACCAACAAAATGGGAGCAAATATTTGCAAATTTTTAATTCAACAAAGAATTAATAATCAATCAAAAATATATAGAAATTCAAACAACTCAGCAGCAATAAATAAAAACATTAAATACACTAATTTTTAAAATGGGCAAATGATCTTCAACAGACATTTCTCAAAAGACATTCAAATGGTTGACAAATATATTTAAAAAAAAAAAGCTCCACATCACTAGTTATCAGGTAAATGCAAATCAAAACCACAATAAGATGCCATCTCACCTGGTTAGAATATCACCAAAAAGACAAATAACAAGAGCTGGCAAGGATGCAAAGAAACGAGAACTCTTCCACGTTGTTGGTGGAATTGACAACCACTACGGGAAACAGTATGGAAGTTCCTTAAAAAATAAATGTAGAGGGACTAGCAGTTAGCATAATGGTTATGTCACTGAACTCCCATATAGTCGACCGTGGTTCAAGTCCTGGACCCAGTGGCTTAAAACTCACGCCAGGCATGTGTGTGTGTGCGTGCCCAAGATCCCGAGAGGAGACGGGAGGAGAAGGGATTGCAGCGTGGCCATCCCCCCGGGGGGTGATTTCTCGCTTTCTCTCTCTCTGTCTTTCTGGTGAGTGCACACACCCTATAGCAAAAATCTCTAAAAAAAAAAAAAAAAAAAAAAAAAATAAAAATAAATGTAGAATTACCAAGATCCAGCAATCTCACTACTAGAAACGTATCTAAAGGAAAGGAAATCAGTACTTTGAAGTGGTACCTGAACGTCCATGTTTATTGAAAACTACTCACAATAGCCAGGATATGGAAACGACCTAAATGCCCATTAACAGGTAAATGAACAAGAAAAATGTGGTGTTTGTGCATGCATGCATGTGTGCGTGTACACACACACAGGAATGCTATTTTATCATATAAAGGAGTGAAATCCTATCATTTGCAGCCACATGGTTGAGTCTGGAGGACATGATGCTAAGTGAAATAAATAAGCCAGGCACAGAAGGATAAATACTGCATGTTTTCACTCATATGTGGAAGCTAAAAAAACATTGATTTAATAGAAATAGAGATTAGAATAATGGCTACTAGAGCCTGGGAGGGTAGGGGGAGGAGAGGACTTGGAGTGATTGGAAGCTATAGTGTGACTACATGTAACCACTGACTTTTCGAGTGGCTAAAGAAAGGATTTGGAATGTCCCCAACACAAAGACATGTTTGAGATGACAGACATGCTAATTACCCTGATTTGATCATTTTACTTTGTATACATACATGTATTAAAAATCACACTATACCTCATAGCTACATTCAATTATAATTTGTCTAATAAAAACAACAATAAAGGGAACCAGCAGTTAGCGTAATGGCTATGTCGCTGGACTCCCACGTAGTCGACCGTGGTTCGCGTCTCGGACCCGGTGGCTTACAACTCACGCCGGGCGCGTGTGCGTGCGTGCCCAAGATCCCAAGAGGAGAATGGAGGAGAAGGGATTGCGGCGTGACCATCCCCCCTGGGGGGTGATTTCTCGCTTTCTGTCTCTATGTCTCTCTCTGTCTGTCTGGCGAGCGCACGCGCCCTATAGTGAAAAACCTCTCAAAAAAAAAAAAAAAAAAAAACAATAAAAAAGTGCTTAGAATGTCTTAAAAAAAACCCCTTAATTCAGCCACCATGAAATAATTTCTACTTAGGTTATTGTACTTTTCAAGTCTTGAAAGTTCTAAGGTGGGGCCAGCAGGTGGCATGGTGGTTAAGGCGCTGGACACTCCCACATGGCCAACCATGGTTCAAGTCCTAGACCTGGTGGCTTGCTTTCTCTCTCTCTCTCTCTCTCTCTCTCTCTCTCTCTCTCTCTCTGTGTGTGTGTGTGTGTGTATGTCTGGTCAAATTAAAATGAATAAATAAATAAAATTAAATAAATAATTCTTTATAAAAAGAGAAAGGTCTAAGGTAAAAGAAGCTTTCAGAGGCACATTTTGTATCATGTACTTTTTTTTTTTAAAGAATTATTTAGTTTTATTTGTTATTATTATTTTAAAATTTAGGACCAGCAGTTGGTATAATGTGTATGTCACTGAACTCCCAGGTAATCAATCGCTGTTTGAGTCCTGGAGCTGGTGACTTAAACTCACGCCGGGTGTGTGTGTGTGTGCGTGCCCAAGATCCAGAGAGGAGAGTGGAGAAGGGATTGAGGGGTGTGGACATCCCTCCGGGAGTAATTTCTCACTTTCTGTCTCTCTGTCTCTCTCTCTCTTTCTGGCAAGCACACATGCCCTATAGCAAAAACTTCTCCAAAAAAATTATTTTATTACTTTAAAATTTGCTATAGGGCACGTGTGCTCACCAGAGAGTGCCACCTACTGACCCCACATCATGTATTTTGTACCGAACACACAAGGGCTGCATTTTTCCTCCATGTTACAGGCATAGTCCTGATATAAAATGACTTTAGTATGATTTTTTTTTAGTAAAACACAACTCTTTTAAAATATTAAATAACGACTATGTTTGACATTTAAAAGAGAACCTAGGGGCCCAGCATGTAGCATAGTGGTGAAGGTACTGGACTCCCACATATTTAACCCAGGTTTGAGTCCCATACCCGCTGGCTTGAAACTCACATGGTTGTGTGTGCGTGCATGCCCCAAATCCTGAGAAAATGGAGAAGAGACTGTGGCGTGGCTATCTTCCCTTGGGGGTGATTTCTCGCTTTCTGTCTCTTTATCTCCAGTGAGTGCATGTGCCCTATTTCAAAAATCTCTCAAACATATTAACAATAATAAAAAAGAACTTACAATTTAAATCTTTCAGATTCAGTCTGTTAGGTGCAAATTTTTCAGATGGATCTTGGCCTCCCTCTAGTGGTAGTTGATGCAAACTGAACCAAATCCTGGAGCATAAAGCTCATTTCTTTTAATAAAAGAATAGGGTTTTGAACATCTAACTCTCAATTTTAATGGCTAGAAAGCATGTAGTTAATCTCAGGTTTTGGCACTGCTTATTTGGGAATGCTTTATCATTCCTATATATTTAAGGGTTTTTTTTTTTGGGTTGTTTTTTGTTCTGGTTACTTGAACTTTTCTTGCATTTATTTTTGGTGGTAGTGGTATTCATATGTGTGTTTGTGTGTTTTCTACACAAATAAATGTGGCTCTTTTTTAAGTTACAAATTTTAAGACTTTGATGCTTTATGCAGTATCTTCTGGTATGAATTTTGGAAAAAAAATTTTTTTAGAAAGTTGTTGGCAAAACTTGAGATTACTTTGGTGGTTTTTTTGGGGGGTAAAAATTAACATATTGCAAAAAAAATTCATTCTGAATCTGATCAATTCTCTAGATCAAACTAGTAGTTTACAGGCAATCCAGAGGACAGACTCACATGTTAGAATGCAGGAGAGAGATGTAATCAGTTAGATGCAATCTCACTGAGACTGTGAGAAATGCTAAAGGACATAAAATAATATTTTTTGAACAAAATAAGTGGCAAGAGAGAAAAAAGAGACGAAAGTGTAACTTGAAAAGAGATTAAAGTACTACATTTATGTACTATATCTAACTCTTATTTGGGCCCTGAGTAAAATAAACACTATGAAAAACACCTATTTGTGAAATTTATGAGACAATTAAAAACTCGACACTAGATGTTTGATATTATTATTTTTTTTAAGAAAGAGATATTTTCTATAGGACACGTGCACTTGCTGGAGAGACAGAGAGACAGAATGTAAGAAATCACCTAGGAGGGATGACCACACCACAATCCCTTCTCCTTCATTCTCCTCTTGGGATTTTAGGCATGCAAGCGCATGTGCCTGGCATGAGTATAAAGTTGTATACCCCACATGAAATTCTCGGTGCTTTGAGTATGAAGTTGACAATAATGAGAAATGAAATGAACCTCCCAACAAGAAACAGCAATTCTTCAATCCAGTAATACTGAGGCAAAGGAAAGGAAGTACACTGAGGTTTACCCCATCCAGGTCAGAACACTTGTGAAATGCTCTGCAGATCTCTGTTCAACTTCTGTGTTCAGGTTAAGCACACTTCGGGGGGCTTCTCGGTGGAGTAGTAATCAATTTCTACAGTTCACTTGTCTGCATAGAGATTGTGCTGTGCCTGGCAGTAATCTCCACTGCTCTTCAGAAACTCCATACATGTTTGACCAAGAACACCACAAAAAGGAATATATTTACTCATTGAAGATTGTGGCCTAATCATACAGCCGGTCCTGAGGCGGCAGTGACACAGGCTGCGGTGATCGTGGTGGTGGCTGCAGGGCAGAGGGTGGCAGTGGTAGTCGCGGGGCAGTGGCAATATGATTATAGTATCTTTAATAACAGTTATATTGGGATCAGCAGTTAGCATAATGGCTATGTCGCTGGACTCCCACGTAGTCGACCGCGGTTCGCGTCCCGGACCTGGTGGCTTAAACTCACGCCGGGCGCGTGTGCGTGCGTGCCCAAGATCCCAAGAGGAGAATGGAGGAGAAGGGATTGCGGCGTGGCCATCCCCCCTGGGGGGTGATTTCTCGCTTTCTATCTCTCTGTCTCTCTCTGTCTGTCTGGCGAGCGCACGCACCCTATAGCAAAAACCTCTTAAAAAATAATAAATAACAGTTATATTAATGAACCACACATCTTACTATATCATTTAATGTCATTGTTTAACAGACTACTAAAACAATTTTCTTTATCATTCTTAGCCTTTGGGCCTCATTTTGTACTAGAGGTATATCCTAAATTTCTTAGGGCAGTCTTGAGAAGTCTAACTCAGTCCAAAGGTAGCTTGTTGGACCTCTAAGAAATGAGTCAGCTTTCTTCTGGATCTTAATTATACTCTAAATCAAAAGGAATCTTATACTAAAGGTCAAGGCTTCTTAGGAAAGATAACATGGGATAAACTCAAATGACCCAATTCCTTGAGATTGAGTCAAGATCAATTTATGGATGAGTGACCAAACATTTGCATTTATTGGTGCCAAAAATGTGCCAAGCTTCTTAAAGTTAGGGTAATGACAAAGAACAAGACATTAATAGACTTAAAGTTCACATTCTGCTTAGCTTCAAGTCCTCGACCCTGCCCCCAGAGATTTTTGTTATAGGGCACTATAGCAGACACAGAGAGACAGAAAGACAGAAAGTGAAA
Source organism: Tupaia tana (assembly GCA_026018925.1). NCBI lineage: Eukaryota > Metazoa > Chordata > Mammalia > Scandentia > Tupaiidae > Tupaia > Tupaia tana. The sequence goes on from JAKSZU010000017.1 coordinate 19,329,672, forward strand.
AATAACCCCACAAGGAGTATAGCCATGTTGCAGTCCTTTCTCCTCCTTTCTTCTCTTGGGATTTTGGACACGTACGCACACACACACACACACCCGGCTTGAGTTTCAGTCTGCTAGGTCTGGGACTCAAACCACAGTCAACTATGAGGGAGTCTAGTGATGTAACCATTATGCCGTCTGCTGATCCCTAGCTTCAAGTTTTAAGTCTTTTCCTGCAGATACCCCCTCCTTAGCTCTTGTCTCTATTTCTCCCTCCTGATCATGACCTTTGACCCTAACCTCAGCCCATGTGAAAAGCCACTCTTTTCCCTGTTCAAAGGAGGCTGGGTACTGCTTTCCCTTCCTGTGTCTTCTTGTATTCTTGCTCTGACCATACTGTCTATGCAGACCTAGGGTGCTGCCATTCTGCCAAACTTCTATCATTCCCCTCTTCTGGTATAATATTCCTTTTCCCTACCTACAGCCACACAAGATTGGATCTCCTGCACCTTGATGTAAATTTCAATAAGCTGTAATCCTTTTGAGATTTTAAGTAAATGATTCCCCTTTGGAAACCTCCAAATAGACTCAGGCCACTTCTTAATTTCCCACGTAACAATTCAGTCTTCATTCAACAAACAGCAATTCAGTGCCTAATATATCTGAATAGGCTCAGGGATAAAGAGGCAGTAAGGTAAGCAAAAACCAAACAAACAAGAAACCTCGGTCTTTGCATTAATTGAGTTTGTACGCTAATAGGTTTTAGTGCTCAAAGATAAGACAGTAACAAGTCTTTACTAAAGGCAGAAAGATAAAAGGAAATCACTACTTAGAAAATAAATTATATCTGTACCAGCCCAGCAGGATCCTTCTCATTCTTTCTCAGATTGATTCCATTTGTCAAGGGGCAGTCACTTCCCATCCTTAGAGGTTTTTGTTTTTGTTTTTTTTTTTTGAGAGTTTTTTTTTTTTTAATTATTATTATTTTTCTTTTCTTTTTTTGGAGAGGTTTATGCTATAGGGCGCGTGCACTCACCAGAAAGACAGAAAGAGACAGAGAGACAGCGAGAAATCACCCCGCAGGGGGGATGGTCACACCACAATCCCTTCTCCTCCATTCTCCTCTTGGGATCTTGGGCACACACGCACACGCGCCCAGCGTGAGTTTAAGCCACCAGGTCCGGGACGCGAACCACGGAGTCCAGCGACATAGCCATTACGCCAACTACTGGAGAGTTTTTTGTGGTCGGGCCCTTGTGCTTGCTGGAGAGACAGAGAAAGTGACGCAATCCCTTCTCCTCCATTCTCCCCTCTGGATCTTGGGCACACATGCACAAGATGTGAGTTTAAAGTTGCTGTGTCCAGGACTTGAAGTGCAATCAATTACGTGGGAGTCCAGTGACATAACCATTATGCCATCTGCCGGTTTCTAGAGTTATTCTTAACTGCAACACAACTCAAATCCAGAACAGACTAACTCCAAGACTATTTTTCTAGTAATCTTATTCAAATCCCTGCTTTCTCAAGTCTTCATTTCTTATGGGGTTTAATTTCTTCACAGAAAGCTTAGATAAAACAGAATTACAGGACAGAGAGATGGTCAAAAGCTTTAAAAGTTGGAATAAATTTTTTAAAATGTAGAAGCAAGGTTGAACTTTTTATAAGGAAGAATTTTCTAACGATTTTCACAGTAAAAAATGAAAGAAGTCACCTTGTGAAGTTGTGCTTGGAAATGTAAACAGGTCAGATAACTACTTGTCAAGAATGTGGAAGAATAGTTTTCAGTGGTTGGGAGTTTAAACGTAGGTAGCCCAAACTGCTGTTGAATTGTTAATATATTTTATTCTTTAAGCAATCAAAATAAGAATGTTAAAGGCACTGTTATATCTGGAAGGGAGGGGGATTTTAGGAAGATGCTTCCCCTGTAGTCCTAAAATCATGACATACCTTCAGTTTATATGTCAGATGAGTATAGACCATAAAAGTTTAGGTATCAGGGTTATTATATATGTCAATAGATGGGGAAACTGGCTCTGGGTTGTAAGACTGGTGGTGAAGTCATTTGTGACAGGTCTTGCATGCTCAGAAGTGCCTGGAGCAGATTCTTTGCTAAGACTAGTTTTCAAGGCAGCTCTCAAAGTGTTGGTATCCAGTGGGAGGCTCTAAGACATTTAGGATAGTCTACTCTCTCTCAGGGTAATCTCAAGGAGATAATACTGGCTATATTACCAGTCACAGGCTTTGGCACACCAGATTTAACCTACTATTACCATTTAAGTCTGGATCCTTATGCCACTACCACCACTACTAATACACTGTATTAGTTAAAATGAGATCGGTTATGCTGAGTAACAAACAATTGTGAAACTGAATTTTTTTTCCTTTTATTAACTATAGAGCACATGCTCACGGATGTGAGAGAGTGAGAGAGAGGGAAAGAGAGGAGCACCCTCTACAGGCTATAGTCATACTGCAATCCCTTTCCTCCAGCCTGTTGGATCTCTGGTACTTCAGTGTGTGCCTGGTGTGTTTCAGGCTGACTGGGCCAGGGGTTCAAACCACAGTAGCTATGTGGGATCCAGCTTCTCTTAAGCAGTCCATTGCTATTGTGCCATGGGGTCAGCTCCCAACAACTGAAACATCTTAATAGCTTATGACAACATATGTTTTAAAAATTATTATAGTTTTAATTAATATATAATAATTGCACATATCTATGGGGGCGCTATATGATTTTTCAGTACCTGAATACAATGTGTAATAATTACATCACAGTAATTACTATACACATCATCTCAATCATTTGTCATTACTTTGTGTAGGGAATCTTCAAAATCCTCCTTTTTAGCTACTGTGAGATACACAGTAAGTTATTGTTGATTGCATTCTTCCTACTATATTTTATAATACTGGACATTATTTCTTTTATCTGTCTGTAATTTTGTTTCCATTAATCAAGGTCTTTTTATTTCTCCCTCCTCTTATTCTTCACAGCCTCTACCAGTCATTCTTCATCTTTCTGCTTCTTTTTTTTTTAAGAGAGATTTTTGCTATAGGGCATGTGTGCCCGCTGGAGAGACAGAGAGCAAGAAATCATCCCCCAGGGGGGATGGCCACACCACAATCCCTTCTCCTCAATTTTCCTCTTGTGATCTTGGGCACACATGTACACGTGCCCAGTATGAGTTTTAAGCCACTGGGTCTGGGACTTGAACCACAGTGGATTACATGGGAATTCAGCACCGTAACCATTACACCACCTGCTGGTCCCATCATCTCTCTGCTTCTATGAAGTCATTTTTAAAAAATTCTACAAACGAGGGACAACATATGGTATTTCCCTTTCTGTGTGTAGCTTATTTTATTTAACATAATTTCCTTCAGGGGCCAGCAGGTGGCGTGGTGGTTGGGGAGCTGGACCCTTACATGGCTGACCATGGTTTGAGTACCAGATCCGCAGCTTGCTTTCTCACTTTCCTTTTCTCTCTCTGTCTTTCTCTGGTAAAATTTTTAATAATAATAATAATAATGACAAATAAAATTAAGTAAATAATTCTTAAACCAAAACAAAACATAATGTCCTCCAAGCATGCCCATTTAATCTCAAATGACAGGATTTTATTCTTTTAGTGGCTGAATAGTATTTCATTGTGTGTGTGTGTGTGTGTGTGTGTGTACATGTACATATACATATCACATTTCCTTTTTCATTTCATCTATTGATAGACACTTAGGTTGAGATCATATATTGGCTATTGTGATAATGAAGATTTATTTATCAATTTACATTTAAGTGGTCATCATAGGTTGGTTGCAGTTCTGCTCAAGTGTCTTCCCTCTGGGATCCATGAACTTCTGCTAAGCTTACTCAGTTCTTTCTCTCTAAGTCTGGAATAATATATTTCATTTCATTTTCTTTGGAAGAATAAGTGAAGAGGAGGTTCTCTAGAGGATACCATTGCGAACATTCTTCCTCATTGAAAAATAAGACTGGGAGAAAGGAGGTTCTCAGTGTTATAAGTAGGTATTCAAACTCTTATCGTGCAACAATTCCCTTCCTCAGACCTCCAGCTCTTTAGGATGCTAGATCCCTGGTGCCTACTCAGGCCAGCCCAGAGATCTGAGCCCTCGGTCACCCATGTGACTTCTAGCACTGCAGTCTAGTATGCCATAGACTAGTATGCCACTGCGCCACCTAGTCAGGGCTTTGTAATAAATAAGTTTTGGTGGTAAAGATGCTGTTGGGTGGGTAGTGAATGACAATAGCATGAAGATGGATTACCAACAGGTAGGATAAGAGCAGTACTTACTTTGAGGTACTTGAATATTTATCTGTTATCTATAATTGCATAAATAATTACCCCAACATTTAGTAGCTTAAAATGATAGTTCTTATTTAGCTCACTGTTAAGGCATGGAATCACTTGGTGTTTTTTAGCTCCCCTTAGTGGGCTTAAGTAAGGTCGTCATTTGCTGCTCTGGTCAGCTGAGGGTTGGCTGGTCCCAGATGGCCTCCTCACCTGTCTGTTGCTTGGATGGTTGTTGGCTAGGGTGTCTGGATTCTCCTTTTGTGGCCTTTTATCCTCTATCTGGTTAGCACTAGCTGGGAAATGCTGGTTTCAGTTTTCCAGGTGCAGTAAGAGAGTAAGCCCCAAAGCACCAGCACTTTCAAGTCTGCTTACATCATCTTTGCTAATGTCCCATTTGGCAGGCTGCAAAGCCAAACCTAGATTCAAAAGGTGGAGAAATGGAATCTTTCCCTCTCCCTCTCTCTCTCGATGGGAGGAGCATTAAGACCACAGGAAGGGGAAGAAGTGGAGCTTATTTTTTACCATCTGCTACGAGATTTTAGGCTGCATGAAAATTGTAGGGTTGGTTTTGTTTTGTTTTGTTTTGTTTTGAGAGGTTTTTGCTATAGGGCGCATGCGCTCATCAGAAAGACAGAGAGAAACAAAGAGACAGAAAGCGAGAAATCACCCCCGCACCCCCCGGGGAGGGGATGGCCGCAATCCCTTATCCTCCATTCTCCTCTCGGGTATTGGGCATGCTTGCCTGGTGTGAGTTTAAGTCACCGAATCCAGGACCTGAACTGCTGTTGACTACATGGGAATTCAGTGACATAGCCATTACACCAACTGCTGGTCCCAAAGATTGCAGGTTAGAGAGGATAAATGAGGAGGCTGCAGAGAGAGGGATGAATGGTCAGTGAAAATAACTTAGTTCTATTTCTCAGCTTTTCTTGGGGTTTCCCCTAACTTGGTCTAAGTACCATTGTGTGGTATAAAGAATTCTGGAGGTATTCACCAGGCTGATTCAGAAACTAAAGTTATGAGAAATCATCGGGAAAGGGAAAACTAATAGAGAAGTGGAGTGTGTGAGTGACTAGAGGATACATATTGCAAAAATATTTTTAAATATTGCAGAAGACAGCCCTAGATACTATTTCACATAGTAGTTCAGTAATCTCAATCTGGCATTACCCTCCCATTATGTGGATGGGAAAACTGGGTAAGGAGATATTTTCCAATTTTAAAAATCTTGTGTGAGGAACTTGAGAAAATGAATAGCCATGGTTATTAAAGCTGAAAGTATACACTGAAGAAAAGGTATTGTTTCTCTCAGTGTTGCAGAAAACCATGATTAAGAGTAGACATCCTATTGAAATGAATAGGTCCTTTTTCATCAGCTGAATCAAGAGAATGAAAAGACAATGTCTATGTCCTTTTATTACTGAACTGTGCATTTGGAGCCTTAACGAGATGATTAATGATCTGAGCGGAGCATCTTTTCAGATGTAGGAGGAGATGGGAGAATTGTGTGAGGGAGCTACTTTTCCTTTGGTGATCTCATCTGTCAAGGGACTGAATTAAGATAGCAAGTGGAAACCAGGGAAAAACTTGCCTCATTCTCTCCTCATAGGGACTTCTCTTCTCTTCTTAAGGTAGCCTCAAATCTGTAGTTCTCTGAGCTCCAGTTTCTCCACAGTAAAGTGAGGACAGTACCATCTGTCTCAGGCTATTGAGCAGTATACCTTAAAATCAAGTCCTAGATTTTACATCATCCAGGACTTCTTTACTTCTCTTGTCTTTTTTGTTGGTTCATTTTTTAAAAGTTTTATTTTGAAATAATTTTAACTTATAGATAGGTTTTTAAAAAAAGGGACCAGTAGATGGCATAATGGCTATGTCACTAAACTCCCACATGGCTGATTGCGGTTTGAGTCCTGGACCTGGCAGCTTGAAACTCATGCCAGGTGTATGTGCATGCATGGCCAAAATCCCAAGAGGAGAGTGGAGGAGAAGGGATTGCATTGTGGCCATCCTCCCTGGGGGGTGAATTTTTTGCTTTTTGTCTCTCTGTCTCTCTGGCAAGTGCATGTACCCTATAGCAAAATCTCTCTAAAAAATAAATAAAAGTGGAGAGGCAAGGGATAAGCCTTCAGAAGAAGATTCCTCCATGGCAACTGAGAACTAGTGATTTCAGGGAAAAAAGGGAAATGAAGATTTTTCTACTGATAATTCAGCCTCCAGCCCCCCAGTCAAGTGGAGAGGCAAGGGGCAGGCCTTCAGAAGATTCCTCCATGGCTACTGAGATCATGCGTGCTGCACAGTTTTTTATTTTTGCTTTTTTTAAAATAATTTTTTTCATTGTTTTTTTTCTTTTTTCCCTTCTCTCTCTCTCTCTCTTTTTCCCCCCTCTCTCTGTTTTCTTTTATTTTTCTTTTATCTCATCACTCTGTTCCTCAATCTCTATTCAATATTTTTCTAGAAGGATCTAAGGGAACTATAGCCAAACATTTAAAAACTATTAGGGTTAACATATTCCTCAATACCCACTGAATCTGCTGCACAAAGGGACAAAAATGGAATGGCAAAGAGATTCCAGATCACCTCTTTCTGCATGCTTCTGAATGCTTAGATTGAACTTTAAGAAGTAGGAAGAAACACAACATCCATCAGATGACTAGAAATCACCACGGGGTCACAAGAAATATAGGAAAGCAAGAAAATACTTCTACTTCAAAGGACAAAAATAACTCCTCTTCATCCACAGACAGTTTGATGGAAATCATGGAAATATCTGATAAAGAATTTAGGATATTCATAATGATGAAGCTAACAGAGATGGAAGAGAAGAGAGACAATGAACGGCAGAAGAGGCAGGAGAAAGGAGCTGATGAGTTCCAGGAGGGGAGAAAATTCTTGCAAGATCTAAAAGAGGAAATACACACTATAAAAAAGAATCAAATGGACCTATTAGAGATGAAGGCTATAATACAGGAAGTCAAAATCTCCCTTGAAAGTATTAAAAGCAGACTAGATCATAAAGAAAATCAAATCTTAGACACAGAAGATAAAACCTCTGTCCTAGAAGAATCCAACACAAAGACTGAGAAAATGAGAATAATATATGAGAAATACTACATACCATAAAATGTCCAAACATCTGGATAATTGGTATCCCAGAAGGCAAAGAGATGCATCAAGGCATTGATAATTTATACCATGAAATTTTGCAAGAAAACTTTCCAAAGCTAGAGAGGTACTCAAAGATCCTGTCCCAAGAAATACAAAGGACCCCAAATAGAATCAACCCAAGAGGATCTTCTCCAAGACACATTATTGTCTCAGACACAATTGACCAGATTGACCAAAACCACAAAGACAAGATACTAAGTTTGGCAAGAGAGAAACAGCAAGTTACCTACAAAGGATATCCCATCAGGTAACAGCAGACCTCTCGTCGGAAACAAAGCAAGTGAGGAAAGAATGGGAAAATATATTCAAGGTGTTAAGGGAAAAGCGATTTCAACCAAGAATACTGTACCCGGCAAGATTATCCTTCCCAAGATATGGGAAAAAAAGACAAGAACATTCTCTGATAAACAAAACCTGAAAGAATTTACCAACACCAGACCAGATCTCCAAGAAGTTCTCATGGGAGTACTATTCCAGGAAAATTAAATACAGACATACAGAAATAAGACTTCAACAACTAAGATAATGGCCAACTTAATCATAGGGACAAGTCTGGAGTTGAATATTATATCCCAGAATTTAATCAAGAAGATAGAACCACAACAGAAGATAGATTAAGTACATGAGACTGAACTGGTGAAATAGCATTTTATGACTTTTAACTAAAACATTGCTAATTTTCTTATAGGTTTTGTTTTTCAGTTTTAAGGATTTTTTGTCCTGTCTTGAGTTGTCGATAAGTTCATGTTCCTACTATTTGAACAAAATTCTAACCTGTTTCCTGGCTTTAAGTTTTAAGCCAAGTTCCTTAGCATTTCTATGATTTATTGAAGTTAAAACTACTTTTCTTGAAATTAAAAAATATCTTAAAAATAAATAAATGAAAATGAAAGAGGACTCTCATATATGCTTTATCCAGATTTAACACTTTTTAACACTTTGTCACATATGCTTTATCATATTTTCTCTCTCTCTCTCACTACACGCATACACACACACTTTCATTTATTTGAGAATAGCTTGCAATATCATTATCTTTTTAATACTTGCTATTGGGTATGCTCTAAGGAAAAAAGATAGTCTTTGATGCTATCATAGTATAGTTGTCAAACTCAGAAAATTTAATTATTCAGAAAATTGAGGGGGCAAGTAGCTGGTGTGGTGGTTAGGGTGCTGAACTCCCACATGGTTGACCAAGGTTTGAGTCATGGACCTGGAGGCTTGCTTTCTTACTTTTTTTTCCTCTCTCATGAGCACACATGCCCTATAGCAAATTAAAAAAATAATAATAAAAAGAAAATTAAAAAAAAGAAAGTTGAAACAGTATTTTTATCCTATAATCCATAGTCCAGTTTGTCAGTTGTCTAAATGCCTGTATAGTGTTTTCCCCATCCAGTACAGGATCCAGTTAGGATTTTGCATTGTAATTGATTGTCTCATATCTTTAGCATCCAAATCTGGGAGATTATCTCAACTTTTATCTTTTATGACATTGATATTTTCAAAGAATTCAAGACAACTGTTTTATAGAATGTTTATCACTTTGGGTTTGTCTGAAGTGTCCTGATGATTATGTAATTTCAAAGAAATCTGTAAAATGATGATAAGCCCACCTAGTCTGGTTTACATAAAGATTAAATGGATATATAAGGTGTGCTCAAGCAAAATGTCTGGTCTGGCCTAGCATCATAATGTTAACATTAAATTATGTGTTATGTGTTATGCTAACTGCTTAATATGCCCTACCTCATTTATCTTTGAGTAGATTATATTATTCCCATTTTCCTGATGATGAAAAGAGACACAATTTGCACAAAGTCACAAAGCAAGTAAATTGGCAGAGAATTAAAGCACTGTCAATTGACCACCAAAGCACCTTTCTTCACCACAAAAACTACAACTGTTATGAGAAATAGGATGGGAAAGTGAGAACATTATAAAATTTAGCCTTGCTTTTTTTTTTAAGAATTATTTTTATTTAATTTTATTTGTTTATTCATTTTTCATTTTAATTCGACCAGACACACACACACACACACACACACACACACACACAAACACACAGAGAGAGACAGAGAGAGAGAGAGAGAGAGAGAGAGAGAGAGAGAGAGAGAGAAAGTAAGAAAGCAAGCTGCCAGGTCTGGGACCCAAACCGTGGTCAACCATGTGGGAGTGTCCAGCTTCTTAACCACCACGCCACCTGCTAGTCCCCTAGCCTCGATTTTTATGAGCTAGGTGAACTTGGGCAAGTTACTTAAATTGTTTGAGCACCAGTTATCTAATCTGTAAAATGAAGATAATAATACCTGTTTGTAGCCTTATCTATAAAATGAGGATAATATTACCTGCTGTGCTAATGAGAATTAAATAAGAATGAATTATGAAAGCAAGTGACACACAGTAGCACTCCACAAATGATGTCTATGATTATAGTTATTTCTAGATTAAAAATACAATACAGAGAAAGAACATGGCCACTACCTGAGAGGAGAGCTAGCTGCCACCAAGCCTCTGCAACCTGCAGGTAACTGGCCATGGCTGCTGGTGGTGCATGGCCCCTATGGAGAGATGAATTGGGGAATCTGAAGAAGTGTAAGAAATATCAACAGGAACTTGTGATTCACATAATTTCTACCTGGAAATATAAATCGCCTGCAGCCATTGAGGCCCCAGAGGACCTCCCTCCCTATCTCCCTTCCAGGGAAGAAAAGGGTAGAAATTCCTTTGAAACTCTCAACTGCACACTCCCACCATGATTCCAGCACTCCCCACTCACAGAAGAACAATGAAACTGAAATGAAGCTAACACATATTGTGAGAAAGTGCACAAGCATACAGTTTCAGAAAAAATTTCCCACCCACTCCCACCCCAAGTCTGCAAGAGAGCTACACTATCTTGTGAGCTAACCAGCAGGTGGAGCTCTGTTTACAATCAAGACTCCACAACTCAAGGGAGCAGAGACACAAGAGTGTCCCCATCTCAAAAGAGACTGATGAATTTGGTTACTACCCCTTTCAGGCCAGAGGACAGGCATACACTCACCGTGCCACCAGATTCAAGTCTAGGGGAATGGCTACCTGCCCCACCTGACACCACCCACAGCCTTGTTTTTCTGGATCTCCCTGAGCTGTAAATGTGGCCAAAGAAAAGGAGAGGGATACCTGACACAGGGGGATCCCCTTCTAGGTCAGTGTGGAGAAAAAAGGGCATCATCTCAAACCACCTCCTGATTTTGACGGTCACAATTTAGCCAACTAACTTCTAATGGGAATCTGTTTAAAACTGACCAGCTTCCTTGAACCCCCAGGTGTTATAGATTGCATTCTCTGGTAAGGTTCTCACAGGTAGGTCTTCCTCTCACCTTTAGTTAATGACCTTCCCAAGGCCACATTCAGGCCATATTCTGCATGGGTGAACCATGCAGCCCATGCAGGCCTGTTTATAGTGTCTCACAGAGACATGCCTCTGGCCCCTGGACAGCCTTGTCTGGGATGCATTCAGGACTGAGAGATCACCTGCTGCTGGAAACTAGACGTAGGGTAGGTCAACCTAGCTTAGATCTGAAGGGCATAGTAGGCCGTTGGCCTTACTGGAATATCTTGCCAGCACTACATTCAGGTTTGCAGGATCTTCTTGCTGCCAATAACTAGAGACATAAGACTGTTTTGGATCTGAAAGGCACAACTGACCCCTGGCATCTCCTGAACATCTTGCCAGGGCTGCATCCAGGATCTGAGAGCTCTGTCTCCTCTCCCCTCAACTGGCTCCCCAGGGCTACTCAGTCTGTGAGAAAGACACTGCTCCCAGGTGTTACATGCAAGCCGCTCAGGATCCACATCTTGGGTCTCATAGATAGGCTTGCCCTTCTGTACCAGCTTGAGGACTCCAAGGCCTGCTCCATCTAGATGAAAGCCCTGCTCTGATCTAGATGTGGCTGGCTTCCAGCACCTTCTGAACCACTTTGCCAGGGGCACACTTGGGACATAGGAATGTTCTCCGCCTCCCCACCCCCAGCATTACAGAATCTACTTAAAAAATTATTAAGAGGTGACACTCCACCAAATGTCTACAAATCAATGCAGAGACGCAAATTTTATAAAACAAGGAAATATCTCCACCCAACACTATAACTCCTCATCAACAATGGCTAAAACACAGGAAATCAAAGAAATGTCAGAGGAATCCCAAAATCCCAAGAGGAAAATAGAAAAGGTATGTGATGTGACCATCCACCTTGGGGAGTGATTTCTCACTTTCCCTCTCTTTCTCTTTCTCTCTCTGTCTGTCTCTCTCTGGTGAGCTCACGAATCTTATAACAATAACAACAAAAAAAGGTAGACACCTTAAAAAGGGAATCAAATAGAACTTATGGCAATTGAAGAATATAATATATGAAATCAAAATTTAAAAAAAGAAAAGAAAAAGAGGACAACATAGGGGAAAATCTAGACACCAGTAAGTGGCTATATATCTGCCTAATGGGTATTCCAGATGAAGAGACAGGTAAAAACATAGAAAATCTCTTTCATAAAATACTTTTCAAACTAGAGAGACATACAAACATTTAGATTCAGGAAATACAAAGAACACCATGTAGATTCAATATAAGTAAATCTCCTCTCCAAAGCACATCATAGCAAAATTGGCAAAAATAAAAGAGAAAACAATATTCTGTAAATGGCAAGAGAGAAATGTCAAGTTACTTTCAAAGGATATTATCAGACTAACCTCAGACCTCTCAACAGAAATAATGCAGGCAAGGGAAGAATGAGAAGACATATTTAAAATTCTGAAAGAAAAAGCTTCAGCCAAGAATACTATACTCGGCAAGATTATCTTTTAAAGGAGGAGAAGTAAAATCATTACCAGATATACAAAATCTGGAAGAATTTAGCTACACTAGAACAGCTCTTCATGAAATGCTTAAAGGAATACTACATCAGAAACATGAAAAAGAGACAAATAGAAATAAGAGAACACAAAATAATTAAGAAAATAACTAACGACATGACCAGGATAACTCCACATATATCAATAATAATGTTGAGTGTTAATAGATTACATTTCCCAATTAACAGATAACATTTGAGTGAATGGATCATAAAACAAGCCTTCTATTGTAACTTACAAGAAACATACCTTTTTAATAAAGACATACATAGATTGAAACTGAAGGGCTGGAAAAAGTCATCTCATGCAAACAGAAACCAAAAGAATGCTGGTGCCACAATACTGATAAACAGATAACAGACTTCAAGATAAAAACTATGAAAAGAGACAAAAAAGAATACTGTATAATATTAGACGGATTGATTCATCAAGAAAATATAACAATTATAAATGTCTATGACTCAAAACCGGGGCACTTAAATATGTAAAGGAAAGATTGTTATATCTAGAGAGAGTGATAAATGGCAACACACTAATTGTTGAAATTTTCAGCATCCCACTGTCACCACTGTCAGGTCATCTAGACAAAAAATAAACATGAGACACAGGAGCTAAATGATACCATAAATCAAATGGACCTGACAGACATTTATAGAACATTTCACTAAACGACTACAAAATACATATTTTTCTCAGCTCTGCATGGAACATTTTCAATGACTGACCACATAATAGGGCACAAAAATTTATAGAAATTTAAAAGTATATAAACTATATCTAGCATCTTTTCTGACCCCAGTGGAATCAAACTTGAAATAAAAAAGCAGAAAGAGCCTTTGAAAATACATGAATACCTGGAAACTAAATAAGTTACTCTTGAACCACATCAAAACTACTGAAGAATCAGACCAAAATTTTAAAATTTCTTGACACCAATGATAATGAATACATACTCTTCATAATTTTTGGGACACAGTGAAATCAGTCCTAACAGGGAAGTTATCCCTTAGTGCTCACAAGAAAAAAAAGAAGAAAAAAAAGAAAGATGGCAAATCAGTAACCTAATGATGAATCTCAAGGAACTAGAAAAGCAACAGCAACAACAATAAACCCCACAAAAGTAGTAGAGGAAAAAAATAACAAAGATTGGAGCAGAAGTGAATGAGATTGAGAACCAAAAATGTACAAAAAAAATTAACAAAGCAAAAATCTGTCTTTTCAAAATGACAAACAAAATCAACAAACCATTAGCTAGACTAGTTAAGAAAAACAGAGATAAATAAAATCAGTAATGAAACAAACAATATCATGGTGAGTATTACGGAATACAAAAGATCATGAAAGAATAGTACAAGTGACTTTATGCCAACAGATTAGAAAATCTAGTTGCACAAATTTCTGGACACATATAGTATACTTGAATTAAACCAGGAAGAAATAGAAAGCCTGAACAGACCAAAAGGGAAAAATCCAGGTTCCAGTGGCCCCGCTTCTAAATTCTACAAAACTCTAAAAGAAGAATTAACTCTAATTCTCCTCAAACTATTTCCTTTTTTTTTTTTTTTTTGAGAAAGTTTTTGTTTTGTTACAGGGCACGTGTGCTCATGGGAGAGACAAAGAGAAACAGAGAGACAGAAAGCCCCTGGGGATGGGGTGAGGATGGCCAAGCTGCAGTCTCTTCTCCATTCTCCTCTCAGGATTTTGGCTTGCACACATACATGCCAACGTGAGTTTCAAGCCTTTGGGTTTGGGACTCAAATCATGGTTGGCCATGTAGGAGTTTGGTGATGTTTTATCATTACACTATCTGCTGGTACCATCCTCATACTATTTCTAAAGATCCAAATGGAAGGAACCCTCTCAAACTCATGAAGCCTCCATCATCTTAATACCAAAAGTAGACAGACATAACAAAAAAAGAAAACTACAGACCAATATCTTTTATGAATACAGATGTAAAAATCTTCAAGAACATACTAGCAACTCAAATCTAGCAGCACATTAAAAAGATTATACACCATTACCAAGTAGACTTTATCCTAAGGATGCAAGGATGGTTCAATAGATGCAATATATCACATTAACAGAAGGAAAGACTAAAAAACATATGATCATATCAATTGATGCAGGAAATGTACTTAGTAAAATATAAAATCCCTTCACAATTAAGACTGTCAACAAAATAAGTACAGAAGGTAAATTTCTCAACACCATAAAAGCCATATATGATAAACCCATAGCTAATATTATACTGAATGGAGAAAAGCTGAAAGCTTTCCCACTAAAAACTGGAACAAGACATGGTTTTTATTTTCTGCACTCCTTTTCAACATTATAGTGAAAGTTGTAGCCAATGCAATCAGAACATAGTAAAATAAAAGGCATCTGACTAGGAAAGGAAGAAGTGAAATCATTCCATGACATGATTATGTATACAGAAAATACAAAATAGTCAATGAAAAAACAACTCTTAGAATGGTAAATAAATTCAGTAAAGTGGTTGGATACAAAATCTATAGCTTTTTTATACACCAACAATGAACAGACTGAGGCAGGATTTAAGAAAGCAATCCCATTTACAATAGCCATAAAAATAAGATAAAATAAAACACGTAGGAATAAACCTAACCAAAGAGATAAAGATCTCTACAAAGAAAACTTGGAAATACTAAACAAATAAATATGATACATGAAAATGGAAACACGTCTCTTGTTCTTGGATTGGAATAATCAGTATAATCAAAATGTCAATTCTACCCAAATTAATTTACAAATTCCATGCAGTTTCAATCAAATTACTAGTGACATTCTTCACACAAATCTAAAAACAGAAAAAACAGTCATAAAATTTGTCTGGAAGGGCTGACAGATAGCATGGTGTTAAAGGCGCTGGATTCCCACATGGTCGACCACAATTCAAGTCCTGGACCTGGTGGCCCGCTTTCTTCCTTTCCCTTTCTCTTTCTCTCTGGTCAAATTAAAAATAATAATAATAACAAATGGAATTAAATAAATAATTCTTTAAAAAATTTGTCTGGAATCATAAAAGACCCCATATCACCAAGGCAATTTTATGCAAAGAGCATAAAGTAGAAAGCATCTCACTATCTGACCTCAAAATATATTATGAATCTGTGATAATCATAATAGCATGGTACTAGCACAAAAACTGAAATACAGACCAATAGAACAGAAATGAGAACCCAGGGACCAGCAGTTAGTGTAATGGCTATATTGCTGTCGACCGCGGTTTGCGTCCCGGACCCGGTGACTTAAACTCACACCTGGCGTGTGTGCGTGCATGCCCAAGATCCCGAGAGGAGAATGGAGGAGAAGGGATTGTGGTGTGGCCATCCCCCCTGGGGGGTGATTTCTCGCTTTCTATCTCTCTGTCTCTCTCTGTCTGTCTGGCGAGTGCACGCGCCCTATAGCAAAAACCTCTCAAAAAAAAAAAAAAAAAGAAAAGAAAGGGCTTGTGGTAAAAGCACTTGACAGATACAAGACTAAAGTTCTTCATTTAAAATGATATATATAGTAATATCCTTGATTTGATTTTCATACACTGCGTGCATTCTTTAAAAAACCATATTGTATGCCATAAAGATATTTAGCAATTAACTGTAAATAAGAAATTGTAAAATAATTTTCCAAATAAGAAATGTCAGTAGATATTAAATATTGATACATTAAATACATATATATGTAATTACATATATAATATAATTTCTGTTTAGTTTGCATTAACACCTGATTGATACCTGGGAGAAATACGTTAGTCAATTTTGCTGGATGGTACCCCTGACATTTTATGAAATGTACTGAAAATAAGTATTATGATTTACTGGGGCCAGCAGGTGGCATGGTGGTTGGGGCACTGGACTCCAACATGGCTGCTCACAGTTTGAGTCCTGGATGCAGTGGCTTGAAAATCATTTTGGGAATGTTTATGTGCATGCCCAAAGTCCCAAGAGGAACATGGAGGAGAAGAGATTGCTGTGTGGCAATACCTCCTGGGGGGGGGGGGGGTGATTTCTCATTTTCCCTCTCACTGTCTCTGTGTCTTTCTCCAGTGAGCACATGTGTCCTATGTAATCAATAATATGCTTCAGTTTGGATCAGCATATCTTTGTAAAGTCTCCTCTTCACCCATGATAGCTTTTAAAACCACAAACTGAATAATCTGAACTTCGAATTGTAATATCACAATGGGTTAAAATGCAAAATACAGGGGCCAGTAGGTGGCATGGTGGTAAGGGTACTAAACTTCCACATGGTTGACCTCAGTTTGAGTCCCAGATCGGGTAGGTTGCTTTCTCACTTTCTCTCTCTGTCTCTCTCTCTCTTTCTGGTGAGTGCATATGCCCTAGAGCAAATTAAAAAACAATAATAACAAATAAAATTAAATAAAAGAGTTAAAAGAAATGCAGTATATAGAATTACATCGTTCTCATTAAATATATTTTTTACATATATATACATATAGGCATAAATAATTTAAATGCCTTCGAACTGATAAACACAATTTTAGCAACTAACAACAACAGAAAACAACCCTATGGCCACGCTGTTTAAAAACTTTGTTGAATTCTCTCAGTCTTAGGGCGAAAGCCCACACTCTTTAGCATGGCATAGCAAGCCTTGCATTATTTGTCTCCTCTTCTCTTCCACCCTGAGCTGTTTTTTTTTGTTTTTTTAAAGAATTATTTATTGGGACCAGCAGATAGCATTAATTGTTATGTCACTGTACTTCCATGTAGCCGACTGTGTTTGCATCCTGAACCAGGTAGTTTAAAACTCACATGGGGCGCATGTGGGTTCCCAAAATCCCAAGAGGAGAATAGAGGAGAAGGGAGTGTGGCATGGCCATCCCCTTGGAGGGTGATTTCTTGCTTTCTGTCTGTCTGTCTCTGTCTCTCCAGCAAGCATACATGTTCTATAGCAAAACTCTCTGTTTAAAAAAATATATTTATTATTATTATGTTATTTATTAATTGACCAGAGAGAGACAGAGAGAGGGAAAGTGAGAAAGCAAGCCACCAGGTCTGGGACTGGAACTGCTGTGGGGGAGGGGGGGAATCCAGTGCCTTAACCATCAC
Organism: Tupaia tana; assembly: GCA_026018925.1. Lineage (NCBI taxonomy): Eukaryota > Metazoa > Chordata > Mammalia > Scandentia > Tupaiidae > Tupaia > Tupaia tana. The sequence goes on from JAKSZU010000017.1 coordinate 19,347,116, forward strand.
ACCACCTGCTGGCCCAGAAATACACCTGGGCATTAACAATACACTCACTGTGGTTCTCCCAAAGTGTGTTGCTGTCTTGTAACTCCCTGCCTTTGTAAGGCTGCTGTCTTAGCTTGGAAGACTGTCTTTCCTTTTGCTTCCGCCCCCCAAAAAATGAGAGGGAAAGTGAGAAATCATCTCCTCCCAAGGAGTATGGCCATGCTGCAATCCCTTTTTCTCCATTCTCCTCTTCGGAGATTTTGGGGATGCATGCAAATGCACCTGTTGTGACTTTCCAGGCACCGAGTCTGGGGCTCCAACTATGGTTGGCCACATGGGAGTCCAGCACATTAACCATCATGCCATCTACCATCCCCAGGCCATCCCTTTTTCTTTCACAAAGTCATATTTTGTCAACATGTACAACTTTCTAATCATAGTTGGATATTCTTTCTCAGATGCCTTTATAAGCGTATATATGGCCATATCATCTCATTTCACAATTGTTTACTGGTCCTTTTTCCTCATTACACTGTCAGCTGTCAGAGGGCAAAGACTGATTTTCATTATTTTTAATTTAGGGTGATTAGGGCTTGGAATTCTTTGCGTTACCCTTTGTTTCCTCACGCACATTTAAAAATGTCAGCAACATGTGTAGTGAGGACTTTCTGCTATAGTTCAGTCTATACTATATTCTTGCTTGTCAGTAGTAGTAATCACAATGTGATTCTGCAAACTGCTTTCCTCTTATTGTCCAAACAAAGCAAAAGTCTCCAGTTATTTGAAAATTTTAAAGCACATTCATTACCAAATGTAATGTCTTTTTAAAAGTTGTTAACTGACCTAAAATATGGACATTTTTACTAAATCAAACTGAAAAGAATCGGCAAGAATTCTGCAAAGAAGACATAAAGAAATAAACATGACAATCAACACAAAGAAGGTTGGAAATCCTTTTAGAAAGGTACAGTTTGCTAATCTGACAATGTCTTCTCCTTTGACAAAGATTCAGTGCTGGGAGCTCCTACTGGGGAGAGGCTAAAAGAGGAAGAGAAGAATGACAGGGACACAATTTAAATGTTTTGACAGCTTAGTCAAAGAAGTGAATTGCTGAAGGCATTTGCACATTTTAACCCCAGCTGTAACAGCTAAAATTCTTTCTTGTACTGTCTAAATCCCAAAACCAGCTCTTTGGAAAGTTAAACGTCACATGCTTGACACAAGATTTTTAAAAAAATATATGAAAAAAAACATCAGATGAACAAGTAATGGAATATAATCAAATCTCTGTTAGGTGACAATGATTTACTGTATTGTAATTTTCTTACTTTCATTTTTCATTTGGCAAATCTAAAGTGCTAGAGTATTGTACCTTATTCTTTTGTGCCCTTTGTGAAAAATTTTAACAATATATTCTGGCAGGATGAGTGGATTTAATGGTGAGGAATACAATTATGATATGTTCAAATTTCATCTCAAAGTTTACTGAGCTACTTCTTCATAATTTGCAGATACTTCTGGTCATTTTCTTTGTTAAAACAGTATTTATTGGAAGTGGCAAGTAATTTAACGATACATTTTTCATTGTTGCAACAAGTCATGGGTTTTTAGAATGGCAGACGCTCTCTCTACCTTCTCTCTGTCTCTCTTTGTGTGTTTCTGTCCTCCTCTGCACTCTGCTCTCTACTGCTCAAGTCACAGAACACAGCTAAAAACGAAGTAAGAGTAAGGGGAAAAAGGAGGTGGGTATTTGGACATTGACTTAACACATTTTATTCTGCAAGAAAGAGTTATATTGTTAGTCTTACTATTGTTTGAAATGAAATCCAGGAGCACTAAATTTTGGGCAGCATTAAAAAATGACAATTCACAATTCGTAATCACCACTATGTTAGGCACAAGGGAGAATGTAAGAGATATAAGACAAAACCTGTGAAATAAGCAAGAACCCCCTAACTATTTTCTAAGGTTCTTGAAATATAAGGTCCATTTACATTGTAATGGCCCAGAGTGAGGAGTAAATCGTCCTTAGGTTATGATAATGACCAACATGGACCATGAATGAGGGTCATTTGACCTCTAAACTCTCACTTATAGGAAAGATAAGGTTTTCATTTCAATATGTAAGGTGTTTTGTAGGCTGGAAACTGCTGGTTGTGAGCTCAAAGACTCCAGGCTCAAGGGCTCCAGAAAACTGAAGAGAAATTTGGTTATCTAAGGCCTCACCAATCAAGAATGCTCAAGAGATGATCATGTCCTCTTGAACCAGTCACTGAACTGATCATGCGCCTGGGACCTCTGCTCCTAATTTTGCCCTTAAAAACACATGTAGAGAACATCACAGAGAGACCAGGTCTTTTCAGGATGAGCTGCCTGCTCTTCTTGCTTTGCGTTTTGCAATAAAGCTGTATTTCCCTTCATCACAGCATGTTCCTATGATTTGGTTTTATAGTGCTTAGGCGAGCAAACCTGATTTGAGTTCGGTAACACGCCAAGTCCCTACAAATGAACTAGGCAATAGAGTATAATCTGGCAAATAAAATGTCTATTTAATTATTGGCTAGTGGGGCCAGCAGATGATGTAGTGGTTAAGGTGCTGGACTCCCACATAGGCAACTGTGGTTAGAGTCCTGAACCTGATGGCTTGAAAACCACACCTGGCATGTGTATGTGCATGCCCAAAATCCCAGGAGAAGAAAGAAGGAGAAGGGATTGCATGTAGCCATCCTCCTGGGGATGATTTCTCACTTTCCCTGCCACTGTCTCTCTCAAGCGAGTACACATCTCTATGGCAAACACCTTAAAAAAAAATTCTGTTGGCTAGCAAGAAATTTTGGTGAGTAAACAAGGCCAACATTAAATTATTTAAAATGGATACTCTTCCTGAAATACTGTGTTTAATCACATTGTAAAATCCATTCTAAATTTCTTGAAAAGATTGATTTTTAATCCACTGCAGTATTTTCCTCTTCTCTTTCATTACTGTTATTCTTTCCTGTGACTTTTCCTTTAGAATTACTAAACTCCTTGATTAACTTCCACTTGACTTTAAAATAATAAAGGGAAATAACTCAAAGTGCCAACAACTTAAGAGAATCAAGCAGTCCAGAGTTGAATGGAAAGTAACTATTGCTTTGCTTGTCAGATTGGTGTTTTAAATTAAATGGCTTCATGGGGTTTATTTGAATTTCTTGCCTTCTTAAAATGGTAAAGCAGCCACATCTTAGGCACCTCTTTTAGTAGCACAGGCTTGCCTTGAAAGTTGTCTATTCATTCAAATGGATTAGGTAGTTGCTCAGCCTTGAGAACAAGTAATTCTCCTTAAGCACTAAACTCACTACTAGAGAAAGACTCCTGGAATGGTTCATTATGTGTCACAGCTAGGGTCAACAGTCAAATAATGGATGAGAACTGCACCAGATTTCTAATGGAGACTAATTAGGAGGTAAGCAAGAGGAATTGCATGGCTACATGTAGAAATAGAATTTTAAACGATGCAAATAATACTGGTCATAGTTTTATTCTGTCACCTTCACTGTAAAATAATTTTTGGTCTCAAAACTGTCTTTGACAAATTCAACTCCAGCAGGAATTATGGGAATTGGACTTTAAAACCCATGACTTCAATTTTTTTTCCTTTGAAAAGGAAAGCTTATCTACTTATTCCATTAGCAAAAGAGATAGCAACCCCAACAAGGTCTAGGTACTGATCAACCTCCAGCCTTAGCCAGCCCAAGGTTATGGTGTTGCAGAAAACAGATCACAGAGAAAACAAGCACCACTCAGAGAACAGGAAAACTCAGGTGAATAATGTCGGCAGTCCCAGCAGAGTTTGTACTCTTAAGTCTGGGCTCTCTATTTGCGGAAGTTACAGGGGTTATTGTAGTAAACCAAGGAAACCAGAAAAATTGAAAAACAGCTGCAAAACAGTTGCAATCCAGATTGTAACATTTCTCTGCAGGCAATTTACAAAGGTGGAATAGAAACACTTCCTGCTTGAAAGCAGGTAGCAAACAGGATCCATGTCACTCCCCACTTTGCCCTTGGTTTTCCATAGGGCATCATAGCATAGTCTCACTCACAACTCTTTGATTTCCAACCAGCTGAGGAGGTGATGGCCAAGTCAATGGAAGAGATTGTTATAACTTATCTGGGAAGGTTCAGAACAGTTCATCTCGGACAGATGAATTTTGATTTTTCTGCCATACATAAATTGTCAGCCTCCAGAGTGACTAGAGCAAGGCTGTTGGATTCCTCATTTCTAAAGCATCATCTAGAGGGGCTTTGCATGGGTCCATGGAGGCAGTCCTTTTGACTCCAGTGTGATGGATTTATGAGATGATGCCTGTAACAGATATCGGTAGACTTGGCATGACTTGACCTTAGTAAAGTCCACTTATAAGGGGAGATTCCTATAGCCTGGATTCCAGGGGACTGATTCACTTTCTGATGGACATTGTTCCTCATGCAGGTTTCACATCTGCTACTATCATGGTTGCACATGATTGCAGAAAACAGTCCTCAATGTGTCAATTCATGGTACTGAAGCACCAGCTTATGAACCAAAAATATGTGGGACATATAGTTGCCCATCTGATAGCTGCCACCAACACTCTCTAGTCTTTGTTTCTCCATTTTATTTAGATCAGTGCATATTTTAGGGCCCAGATGAGTGCCCACAGTTCAGCCTGCTGAACTGACCAGCTTCTGTGGTCACTGCATACCCAGCTCTCCATTGTCCATCCTGTACATACCTGCTGCCATTTGTGAAGAGTGTCAGATCTAGTCCAGGAAGAGCTTGTCTGACAGGTCTAGTACTTGAGTGGACCTCATCGATGACCTGTTCACAGTTATGATTGGGTGATCCAGGCTTAGCAGGCAAGAGGGTGGCTGGGTTTAGTGTGCACACTGTCACTAGCTGCACACATGGGCTCTCACACAGTAACCCCTGGTATTGAGCTATCCTTGCCCCCGTCAACCACCTTATAATCCCTGCTGTTTGTCAGAATCACAACGGTATGGGGAACTTTCTTCGAAAGAAAATATGGGTTGGCTCTTGGAAGCCAGTCAGAGACAGAAGAAGGCATCTTTGAGGTCCAAGCATATAAACCAACTGGCTTGAGGTGGCAGGAGGCTCAGGAGTGTGTAAGGGTTTGACACTACAGATTGCAGGGTTACAACAGCGTTGTTTACTGCACAGAGATCTTACATTGGCCAGTAATCTCCTCTAGCCTTCCTAACTGGCAGTAGTGGAATGTCCCAGGGAGACTGACATTCCACCAGAATTCCAACTTCTTTGAGGCATTCAGTGTGTCCTTGGATGCCCAATTGTGTGTCTTGTGGTATGAAGTATTTCCTCTACCTCATTGGGGTGACACCAGGTTTCAGGTCAATGACAATTGGAGCATGGTTCTTCGTCATCCTCCACCCTCTCTCTGTCTTCCTCCAATGAGCACACACACCCTCTTCAAGAACCTAAAAATAAGTAAAGACTGACTAATCTACTGCTAATATTCACACACAACAGTAGGTTAAGAATGATTCTGAGTTTGTGTTCTTACTCAGTAGGTTAAGTCATGAACAATAAGTAACTTTTCATGAGCTTTGGTTGAAGTAAACTTTAACCAAAGTTCTGGCAGCTGGGTCCTGGCTTCTATTCTGCGTGAACAGGCCTGGGGCAGGTGGCCGAGTCCCCAAGTGCATGCTGTAGCTTAATGCTTCCTTCCTGTCTTTCTCACTCCTTTCCCTTTGACATGTGTATGTGTACTCTGGACCAGCTCTTAGATTCCCAGTGATGGTTGATAGTCAGGTGTTGTTTTAGAACAGAAACTGGCCATTATATTTTAAATTATTCAAAGACAAACTAGATAACAGTGTAATTGCTAAAGTTCTTTCTGGGATATAGGGCTAAAGCCGATTGTTGTGTTTGAAGACCCTTATGGTTGCTCCTGACAGTCTAGCTCTTAGAACCAGCGACACATGGTTCAGTTCTTGACGTGATCCATTAGAATTTTAACGACCAGTTATAGTCATGAGACTGCTTCTCCATGATGTCCTCGGCCCCAGGCATGCTCATCTGGAGGTTTCGGCCTGTGAGCTGACTGAATGTTTTCACCCTGTGTGTTGGTCCATCTCTCGATCAAGTCCAGTGAGGGTTGGTTGCCTATGGAGCGTCAGCACCCTTGATGAAGAAAAGACCAGATGGTGCTCTTATTCAGTTCTGGGGCCTCTTTGTCCTTGCAGACTCCTCCTGCTGAACCAGTGGCACAAGGGGCCAGCGCAGTGGGTTTCCCTGTTAGGAAACCAGAAATGCTGTAGAAACCAGACTGCCAGATACCAAGTGCCACTCAGAGTAGGAGAACTCAGATTTATAATACTGGCAGTCTCAGCAGACCTCGTACTCTCAAGTCTGGACTCCCATGGCTTAAAATTTTATTACCTTTATTTCCATTTTTTTTCCTTTCCCTTTGCGTTGTGATATTTGCAAAGATTCCTAAAGAACTATCAAAATGTGTTCACTCCTTTACTTATTCCTTCATTCACATGGCCAGTCAAGCTTCTTTGGAATGCTTACGTGGTGTGAGGTGCTATGTTAGTCAATATTTTGCCTTCAGCACACTTTCTAGCTATGTAAACTGCTGTGTACTAGGGTGAGGCAGTCAAGGGCAATGATGAAGGAAGGAAGTAAATATTTTCCGAGACCAGTATCATGTTTGGTGAATGGGTATATTCTTAGTATATTTGCCAGAGATAATATAGAATGAAAAGTCCTGAATAACATTTGGACATATCTGTGCTTTTGGAGGACACCTGCTGGGCTGGGAGGCCCATGTTTAGATCCTAGGTTGAGCTGGATGTGCCAGGTGTGCCTGTGATCAGAGCTGGCCGGAGGCTGTGGGGAGGATCACAGTCTGGTGAGACCTTGTCAAGGATATCTGCTTCTCTCTTTCTCTCTTAAGCTACTTCTTGGCGCTCTGAGTTATCTTCCTTTATTCAAATGGTGGTAAATGAAGGAGTTTAGTAATTCTAAAGGAAAAGCCATAGGAAAGAATAACTAATGAAAAAGAGGAAAAAACTTGTGTATTAAATAAATAAACAACAAAAAATAAATACAATGTTTGTGGTTTTTTTTAAAGTTTATTTAGCTTTATTTGTTTATTTATTTATTTTTTAATTTGACCAGAGAGGGACAGAACAAGAGCGAGAGTGAGAGAGAGAGAAGAAAAGTGAGAAAGCAAGCCGCCAGGTCTGGGACTTGAACCATGGTTGGCCATGTGGGAGTCCAGTGCCCTTAACCACCATGCCACCTGCCAGCCCAAAATGTTTATGTTTTTAACATATCTTAAGGTGACTATTTCTAAGCATAAACATTTAGAAAGGCTTCAGTGTTTTCATAGGCCCTAGGCAGATCTTCTGAAAAATACTTGGCATTTTAATTGTCAAATATAAAAGTGAATCAGAAATGACACTATTACTCTGAAAATTGACAGACTTTTTTTCTCCCTATGTAGTTTATTACATAATGCCTTTACATATGTTAGAATCTTACCCCATGTTTCCAGTCTGCACCCTATCAAGTCATATGCATCTGAAGATTTTTTATCAAGATACATAAATATCCCTTAGAATTGCTTTTACTGATTTAAAAACATTGTGGAAAATAAATTATAAAAGATATTAGTCTGAAAAAGGTATTTAAATGAACTAAAATGAACTACTATCAAAGTAAGTTTGTATACTTCTCTTGTTTAAAAAAATGGAACCTTTTAACTTGTAATGTCCATCAATTTACAGGTTCAATTGCCTGAAATAATATTAGAATTTGATATATGATTCACTACAGTCTCACATACTCTAATTCAGTTTAGTGCATATAAAAAGTTATTATGACAAGTGGCTTATTTTTGATGAATGCTGCTCTGAAATGTTCTCAATAATCACAATAAAATCTTTAAACTCTTAAAAGGCAAATGACTATAACTTTGTTTAAAGGCAAAACTCTTGACTTATTCTGAGTTCTACATATTTTATTTAGTTACCTTTTTTTTCGTTTTGTTTTGTTTGTTTGAGAGGTTTTTGCTACAGGGCGCGTGCGCTCGTCAGAAAGACAGAGAGAGACAGAGAGACAGAAAGCGAGAAATCACCCCCCAGGGGGGATGGCCACGCCGCAATCCCTTCTCCGCCATTCTCTCAGGATCTTGGGCACGCACACACACATGCCCAGTGTGAGTTTAAGCCACCAGGTCTGGGACTCAAACCAAGGTTGACTACATGGGAGTCCAGTGACATAGCCATTATGCCAACTGCTGTTCCCTAGTTACCATTTTTTTACTCATTTATTTCTTCCATGAGAGAGAGAGAGAGAGACAGAGAGAGAGGAATACACTCAACAGGGTCTTCATGCTGCAGTGCACTCCCAGCTGTAGCCAGCCTGGATCTCGGCATGTGTGAGTATGCCTGGTATGTATAGGGAGACCTTGGAATGCAAAGCCAGGACCTTCTAATGTGGCTTCAGCATTACAGAGTGTTGAATTATGGCTGTGCTACTTGGTTGCCCCTGCAGTTTAAGTTTATACAATAATCTGTTTTATTTATATTAGAGAAGTACCCAGAAATCATCTGGATTTATCTTTGTTTAAAAAGAAAAAAAGAAGGGGAGGCCCATGGTGTGGTGGTTGAGGTGGTTAGATCCCATGTGGACAATTGTGTGGTTTGAGTCCTGGCCATGGTGGCTTCAGGAACATACCAGATGTGTAGATCCCCAAAGGAGAGAAATGGAGAAGGGACTGAGACATGACTATTCCCTTTGGGGGTATGCTTTCTCACTTTCCCTTCTGCTACCTCTCTCTCTTTCTCTAGTGAGTACAAATGCCCTTTGGAAAATTAATAGAAAAAACAGAAAAGCAAAAAGACAAAATGTTGGTACAGTCTGGTACCACATGCTGGTAGATTCTACAACTTTCAGATGGAGACCATCTGGAAGGCCTGGGTTTGATTTCCTGCCCACCGTAAAAAGCAGGGCTGTGTAGTACTTGCTTGTTGGACCAGCTATTCAGCAGGCCAAGGCAGGAGAACTGTAACACAGGGAGACCCTGTCTAAAATAAAAAAGTAAAACACAGCAGATGCATTATGCTAATTATATAAGAACTGCTTCAGGCAAAAAAAAATCATTCAGGCATTTTAATTAAGGCATTTCAGCATGCTAGCAAATATATTCCATTTGATCATCACAAAAATCTATATTATAGCATATATGATAACAGAAATAACATGATAAAGTATTTTTCATATGCTCAATTTTATTTTATATTGTTGATATGTTTCTATTTTTCAAATAAAAACTCACAAAAATTATGTATAATTTAAATAAGACATGAAAGGCCAATTATTTGGAGAAGAGTTGACTTTGGGTGCAGGCTTTCACTAAATTAAGTTATCAAGAGTTTATCTGTTATTTTATATGAATAAACCAGTTTAATATTTATGAAATAAAATCTTTTTCTTTGGCTGTCTCCATGGGCTAGTGGCAAGGAAGCCAGATCCCACATGCCTGACCAAGTGGTTCAAATTCTGGCCCTGGTTACTTAAAAACCATGCTGGATGCATGTGTATGGTTACCCCAAACTGCACTGGATGGAGAAAGAGAGGAGAAAGGATTGTGGTGTGACTACATCCTATTGGAGGATGCTTTCCTCTTCTCTGTGTTTCTCCGTCCGTCTCCGGCAAGTGCATGTGCCTTCTGACAACTTAAAATTTTCTCTCTTAAGAATAGTTCTTTATAGTATCAAATTTTTATTGCAATTGCCCTGTAATTAAATATTTTAATTCATAATTAGTAATAAAATAGCAGTAAATACTTTCGTAAGAATAGAACTTACAGAGACAGACAGTGGTACAGTGGTAAAACGTGATGCTCTGTGAGGCAGACCTGTGAGGCAGACCCACGAAAGAGGTGAGAGGGTACTGGTTTGTGCCTGCAGACCTGTGCCCATGATCCAGGCTGGCTAAAGCATCTAGACCCTCTCAGGGGTGCTGTGTCTCTCTCTTTCTTCTCTCTCACTCATGTAATAAATAAACAAACAAAATAAAAGAAACAAAACCCTCTTCCCTGTAAACAATAAATAAAAAAATCCATATATGAAAAATGAAAAATAAACCTTTCCCTAAAATGTAACCAATAACCCCTTCCCAAAATAGAATTTATAACTGGCTTTGTTTTGATAAGTGTATTAACCACTAATTTTAATTTCTAGATTTTGAGTTGCCTGGCTTTTGCTTTGGTTTATTTTGGCATTCTTTTATTTTTTTCACATCAACTTTTAACTAAAAAAAAAAAAAAAAAAAAAAAAATTTAAATATAGGAGTGTCTTTTTCTCTATATATGCAAAGTAATTCATCTAAGATTTAATTCTTTGCCTTAATATTAAATTGCCATGAATCCTTTTGGTGGCATAGATAGAATAAAGAAGGAATAAGATACCAAATGAGAGTAAAGAAGGGGAGGAGGAAAAATAGAGGAGATGACATGGAAACGAGGCAAAAATTTTAACAGAAGTATAAGTAAAATGTTTAACTTTGGAGAAAATGAGTGGATTAAAAAGATAAGAAAATAAACATTAACATTAAAAAGCACAGGGTATAGCAAATATCCTATTATTTTCATTTTAGTTAAAGCAAACTTAATTTTATGAATAAAAAGAAGTTACATTCTCCTGAAAGATATTAATGTTGAATTATCTTTTTAAACTTGTCACACTTGAGATAAAAGCATAATCTCAAACCATGAAAATATTCTGATATCCTTGTTTTGTCTGTAAACATAATTCTCTGGGACAGGAAACTCCAAATGACATTAACTTCATGTTTCAATTACAAATCCAATTAAAATTATTTTAGAATAAAAATGGGATGTATCTTCATTTAGAAGCCCAGATGTCTTGTTAAATATAATTTCCTCTGTTGACTGCTTTATATTAGGGGCAAATTTAAAACAAGAACAGCTTCTGTGAAATATAATTTTACCCCCTTGTGTGACTTTCATGGTCATGAAGGCTGGAATAGGAAAGTAACTGACAAACAAATCTGCAAAACTGTGTTTATTTTTTGTCAAAAAGAGTTGCTTAAATCTTAAATCAGCTATCGTTTTCTTTTGCTATTCCGGAACCTTGTGTTGTCTCGCTTATGTTAGGCTGATTGATATAGCCATTCAGAGTATCCTATTCTGGCTTTTAGAAAAAGCCTCTTATTGCCCTATCCAACATGCAGCCATCAAAGACTTCTGTGGTGGCAAATTTATATTTTTTATAATTTTCTTTGCTTCTTAGTCTTATAAAAGCTCTAAAATGGATGCAGTACCATCAAAGACAAAAGCATAAGCTACATCTGGTGTTTGGGAGTGAGAGTTCTTTTTTTTTTTTCTGTGTGCACATTCTGGTGAAAGAATGGCTTCTTTTTCTTATAAATGGTTTTGATTTTGCTCTTTTACCTCTTTTTCGAAAAATTGTTTAGTGTACATGCGATAATGGGAGTTATCTACTATCCCCTTCCTGACATTTAGGCTTAATGATGTTGGAAATTATTGGCAACTGGAAACTCTTGGCAATGAGAGATTGCTGAGTTTTATTTATTTATTTAATTAATTTTTATTTATTGTTGTTATTTTAAAAATTTGTTAGAGGGCACATGTACTTGAAAGAGAAAGTGAGAAAGCAAGCCACCACATCCAGGACTCAAAACGTGGTCAGCCATGTGGGAGTTTAGCGCCTTTAACCACTATGCCACCTGTTGACCCAGCCTAGTTCTCAAAACTAAAATAATGCGGGTACTCTCTGCATTATCCAGTAGACAGAGCCATAGAATTCAGAAATTCTCTGTTTACCTGGTTCAACAACCTGCCCAGTATAACTGTTCTAAGCATTCATAACAGATCATGTCAGCACACTGGCACTGATGAACTTATGATCTGACAGAGTCTTTGCCTGGCCAAACTTTAGTCAGACTTCTGAATCTTCTGCTAGGCCCATTTGTACACTTCTTTTTAAAACCTAGTTTTAGCAAGAACCTTGCTAGGTCAGGTTATCAAAAACCCTCACTCTCAATATCTGATCATTTTGGATATCTGACAGACTCCTTGTCCTCCACCATCCCTCAGATGATATCTGCTCACCCCGACCTGTCTTTTTCTTTTTTTGTACAGAGAGATTTTTCCTGTAAGGTGCATGCTCTCACTGGAGAGACAGAAAGAGACCAAGAGACAGAAAGTGAAAAATCACCCTCCAGGGAGTATGGCCATGCTGCAATCCCTTCTCATCCATTCTTCTCTTAGGATTTTGGGCACATGCACACCTGGGCCTGGCATGAGTTTTAAGCTGCCAGTTCTGAGACTCGACTATGTGGGAGTCCAGTGACATAACAATTACATCATCTGTTGGTTCCCCCTCCCTGACCTGTCTTTAGCAAGAATCTTGTTAGGATGATTTAGCCAGAATTCCTTTTACCTCTTACCTCTTTGTACTCTTTTTTTTAAAAAAAAGAAAAAACTTACTTATTTCATTTTATTTGTTGTTATTATTATTATTATTATTATTATTATTATCATTATTATTTAATTTGCTATAGGGAACATGAGCTCACCAGAAGGAGACAGAGAGAAAGAGGAAAAGTGAGAAATCAAGCCACCAGGTCTAGGACACGAACCGTAGTTTGCCATGTGGGAGTTCAACGCCTTAACCATCATGCCACCTGCTGGTCCCTCTTTATACTTTTTTATTACCTGACCCTCACACTATTCTTTGGCTAGGAACTCTCACTTGCCCATGTTGTATCCAGGATTGTCTCTAATCTCTTTCTCCCACTGTAAGACCCCCTTGCAGTGGTCCTTAGACCTACTGCAATGGTCTTATATAAAATCTACTTTACTACGGTTTAACAAGTGTCACCAAAAAAACCCCTTTCTTTCAAGGTATTTCACCGTTGTATAAACCTACCACACAAAGAAATTTCCTATTCCATTTCCCACATCAAGCATTCCTGTATCTGAAGGCAGCTGATTTACCCCTCTGAGTCTCCCCCCTCCCTCAAATTTAACATTTCTAGTTCTTTCAGTTATATTCCATGAATCCCCTGACTTGGGCAATTGGGAATTCTATTCCTACCTTTGATGGAATATAATATGACTGCAGTTCTCTGCTGGTTTCTTTTTCTGCCTCATATTATTGAGTTGTTGGAAAAGTCATGACGCATTTTTGCATAGAAAAACAGAAAAATGTGTCATGACTTTTCCAATGACCCAATAGGACATTTTGGGAAAAAAATACTATTTCTTTTCAACTCCTTTTTTTCTTTATTCATGATAAAACGTATGTATGTGAGGATGAGAGAGCTAGAGAGAGAGAAATGTGAGCAACCTGTACACGTTCTGGTCATGCCACACATTCCTTTTTCCAGTCCTCTACCAGGTCAGATCTGGAGCAGTGGTGTATGCACCTAGTGTGTTTCAGGCTGACCAGACCCAGGATTAAAATCGCAGTCACCATGTGGAGTCCAACTTTTTTTTTCAATAGCACATTACTCCTGTGCCATGGAACACTCCCTGTTTAACTTTTAAATGACTATTGTTTTCTATTTAATAAGTAGCTTTTAAAAATCTAGTTTGTATTGTAAAATATTTCAAGATTTAGTCAGAAAAGAATTTATTTGAAAAGATTATTGAAAAGTGGGGGAAAAGGAGTACTATAGTCCTCTTTTATCCACTGTGATAATTCTAAGACCCTTAGTGGATACCTGAAACTATAGGTAATATGGAACCCTAGCATATTGCTTTTTCTTATACATATCTTTGATAAAGTTTAATTTATAAATTAGTCACAGTAAGAGATGAACAACAATAATAAGTAGAACAATTATAGTAATACACTGTAGTAAAGATTATGTGAATCTGGTCTCTTTCTCTCAATCTTATTGTATTGTACTCACCTATTTTCAGACCTTGGAAAATGCAGTAAAAGGGGACTACTGTATTTTAATGGAGAAGGGGAACTATTGCAATATATATATATATATATGTGTGTGTGTGTGTATGTATATATATATATTTTTAATTGCTAGAGGGTGCTTGTGTTTTCCAGAGAGAGATGGAGAGAGAGAGAGAGAACCCCCATGGGTTGTGGTCACATTGCAATTCTTACTCCTCCTGTCATAATTTTGTGCATGCAAAAGTATTTCTCACATTCACATGGGTTGACAAGTTCTGCTCCACGTCTGCTTCACTGCAGGGACTGTAGCTGAAAAATCAGTTCTTATCTTGGGCAAGCCAGTCTTGTGACAGAGAAAAGAGAGACAGCAGATCCTCAGGAAGGCTCTTAAAGCTTCTGTTTGCAAGTGCATATATATATCTCTTTCTACCCACATTTTACAAGTTGCATGGAGTGAGGGTATATGATCTCTCACAGGTGAGCTTGGCAGCGCGAGGCAGCAGATATTTGCACTGTGGTACAATCTACCATACTAGGTTTCCCAATTGCTCGTTGTGGTGTGTGCTGTTTACGCCATGTTTAAGAAACACACTTCATTCCCTTACCAAATGTCATAAAAATGTTCTCCTATATGTTGTGTGAAAGGCTTGATTTTTATGTTTGTATTTTTGATCTATCTGGATTTTACTTTTGAATATGGTGTGAGATAGAAATCTAAATTTATTTACTTACTTTTATTTTTGGCTAACCAGATACCCCACCAGCGTTCAATGATTACTTTGTCCCTTTTCCTCTGATTTTTAAGTGCGATCTCTGACACATATCCCATTCCATGTGTATGGGAACCACTTCCTTCTCCACCTAGGTTTCCTGTAATGGAGAACTGTGTTCCAGGACTTGGTTTTCGGTGTCGCTTCCTCTGCCCAGCCTTCCAGACCCATGCATCTGCTTCTTCAGTCACATCTCTAATTTTAAGTTCCTGCTTCATTTCTGGCACTTGAGGTTTACATTTCTACTATATTATTGCCCAGATACGCAGTTCACCTAATTTGAGAGGTACAGTTTTTTTTCCTTTTTCTCTCTTTCTTTTCTTTTTTTAAGGGTTTTGAGATAGAATGTGTGTGCTTGCTGGATAGCCAAAGATACGGTGAGAGGGAAAATGAGGAATCATCCTCCCCCCCACACACACACCTCCAGGGGATAGCCATTCTCTATTTCATTCTCCTGGGATTTGGGGCATGCATACACATGCACCCAATGTAATTCTCTTCTTCTTTTTAAAGAGAGATCTTTGCTAAATGGTGTTTGTGCTCACTGGAGAGACATAGAGAGACAGGGAGACAGGAAGCGATAATCAGTCCCCAGGGGAGATGGCCATGCTGCAATCCCCTCCTCTCCATTCTCCTTTCTGAATTTTAGGCACACACACACATACCCAGTGTAAGGTTTAAGCCACCAGGTCTGGGACTTGAACCACAGTCAACCATGTCCAGCGATGTAACCATTACTCCATCTGCTGGTCCCTCCAATGTGATTTTCAAGCCTCCAGGTTCAAGACTCAGGGACTCAAATCATGATCAACCAAATGGTAGTCCAGCATCTTAACCACCACATGGCACCTTTTGGTCCTGGGAATAACAGTTTTATATTAGTTGTTCTTGTTTTGTTTTGTTCTGTTTTGCTTTGTTTTGTTTTTTTTTTTAGCTTACTATCAGCTGTATGCACTAGCCAGAGAGAGACAGGGAGAGAGAGAGAGAAGGGGAAAGTGAGAAAGCACCCAACAAGAGTGATGACAATACTACAGTCCCTTCTTCTCCATTCACCTCGTGGGATTTTGGGCATACATGCACAAACACCCAGTGTGTTTCACAAGCCACTGGGTCTGGGACTGAAACTGCTTTGTAGGCCACATGGGATCCAGTCACCTTAACCTTTACGCCACCTGCTGGCCCCAGGAGTTACATTTTATTCATCATTTCTACAGGTTGGTAATTGAGAGGAGTCTTCATATCTGTCTTCTCTATTGCTGAAACCCATAGGAGATTCTTCAGAAGTTTAGAACCTGCAATATTCCAATGAGAGAATATCTAATGCTAGATTTAGTGGTACCTTGATGACAAAAAGAAAAATTTTATGAAACAAAAACCTTCCCAGGGAATCTCAAACTAGGTATTGAAACAACCAGCTTTTAAATTTAATTAAAAAGCTATCTGTTATTTAAGCTATTTTGATAGGCAAACTTAGCTTATAGGAAACTCTGACTTTGTTCCTTGCTTTGGTGTGTTGAATTTAATGTCTCTGCCAATTTTCTCTAATTATTCCCAATACATATCAGAAACAAACTAAAAAAAGCTTTCAAATTTCAGAGTATATACAGAAGGGATGGAGGAAGGGAGTTTAAAGAGGGAAATAAAAAGGGAGGCAACTCTGTTGCCTGCAATAATTTCTCTCCTTTGCAAGCTTAAAGGGAAAGTGCCAGTTATGCATAACTAAGGTGTTTAATGCCTAGGTAGTCCTTAAACACTTAATAAAAGATCTAATTATATACACTACTCTGCCAAAGGTCACTTTATTGTATTTGGGCTTCATCTTAGGTCATTTCTGGTTCAAGCCTGTTCTCTATTGCGTGCTCATAACTATAACTTTAGCTTGGGCTTGGATCTCTGCATGCTATGCTCTAGCTCTGTGCTCTTAATAATATATTAGATAAGTGTGTGAATTCTGGAGCCAGACAGTCTGGTTTCAGATCCTGGTTCTGCCACCTATCGCTTGCAGGATTATGGACATCTCAGTTAATCTTAGTTTTTCAGTGTCTTCATCTGTAAAATGTTTATGAAACTAGTAGCTGGTCCATGCTAGGAGCCACCCTATGGGGTTGTTAGGAGTACTACATAGTAGATGTTTTGCCAATATCACTTCAGATTCCCCCATTTTATTTATTTATTTTTAATTTGTCAGTGTGCTCACCAGAGAGACAGAGGGAGTAAGAAGGAGAAAGCACACCCCAACGGAGCATGGTTATACTTCAATCTCTTCTCTATTTCTCCTTCTTGTCAGGATTTTAGGCATGCACACACATGTGCCTTGTGCATTTTTAGTGCCACCAGGGCTGGGATTCAAACCTTGGCCAACCATATGGGATTCGGCTCCTTTAACTGTATGGGATTTGGCTCCTTTAACCACTAGGCCATGGGGGCCATCCCTTTTGTCAATTTCTTTTTTCTTTTGTACATACAGATTCCAGATGAGCTGTCACCCGAAACCAAGACCTGATATCTTTATTGTTAACTGTTCTTGGGCTGTCGGAACCTGCTTGGTACTCAAGACCAAAAAATTCTGGGAATTTATATATTCCTTTCATCCATTCCCATAATATTTAACCAATGACTGATACTTTTAGTCTACTGGGTTGTCAGACAAGTCATGATGTATTTTTTCTATGCAAAAATGCATCATGACTTTTCCAATATAAATACTCTACCTCTCTTGCTCCCTAGGCATCAGATACTGGGGTTACACCTAACACTGAAGGTTGTTTCACACCAGTGCTCCTGCAGAATTAAGTTATCTCCCTCCATTCCTCCCACTCAGTTGTGGCTCACACCTTTGCTTGGCCTCCTTCATTTTCTGAAACCACTTCAATGGTCCTGCTCTTCCTGGAAATACTTCTATTTAATCATTTGTTCACAAATTTTTGCCTCAGGGTTTGGAAGCCAACCTAGAACAATTATTTGAGCTACTACATTATGGAGTGGTTTGCACATAGTATGTCAGATAAATGGCCGCTGTTATTATTCATGCTGTTACTATGCTAGTCTACTGCAAGATGATTTGGTGAAGGTCCCCTTTTCTGCATTGCTGTATTTCCAGAATATATATCTCATCTATTTAATAATTCACCACAGAGCTACTAATATAAGGCTGTCATGGCCTGGCCTTCTGGAAGGTTTGAGGATAACAATGTAGGACCTAAACACTTAAAATTTGGATGATGAATGTAATTTGTTTGTAGTCTCTCCTCTAAAGAACCCTATTTTTAACTTGGAAAGCACTGAAAATACTTGCAAGTTGTCTTATTTCCCTCATTCATGGTCTGTTCTTTTCTCTGACCCTTGGTAGGAAGAAGCTCTTTATTTTTGAGTTTTTTTTTTTTTGCTATAGGGCATGTGCGCTCACCAGACAGAGAGAGACAGAGAGATAGAAAGCGAGAAATCACCCCCCAGAGGGGATGGTCACGCCGCAATCCCTTCTCCTCTATTCTCCTCTCAGAATCTTGGGCACGCACGCACACGCACCCAGTGTGAGTTTAAGCCACCAGGTCCAGGACTCGAACTGTGGTCTACTATGTGGGAGTCCAGTGACATAGCCATTACGCTAACTGCTGGTCCTGGAAGAAGCTCTTTTAAAGTCACTGAGATTTTGTAAATTCTTGTCCTCTTCAGGAAACCGTTGCATGTATCTCACAGGATTGGTCTAAAACTTGACTTTGGCTATGATCCCTTCCTTTGGTTGAGGGTTTGGAGTTTTATTCAAATAACATGAAAAACATTGATTTCATAGCCTACAATATGTGGGAGAATGAAAAGAAAATAACTTTTAATGGAAAGAATTTTTTTTATTTTTTTATTTCCAGGATAGAGAGCATTAAAAAGGTTCGGTCAGCCAACACTTTATTTTGTAAGCCAACATCTTAATGTTCTTTTTGAAAGAGATGGAACAGTTTGCTTTAAGACTGAGACATTAAATGTCAAATTTGAACCCATATGCTGGGTTGTAAGTGTTCAAAAAGCTGTATTATGTGAAATTCTTGAAAACTGGATTTGTGATGGAAGTGTTATTATAGCTGTAACTGTGGGTAGGCTGTTGTGGTTGCATCTCTAACCATAAAAAAAGAAAAGCACTGAAATTCATACCCTAAGGATAACTGAAGAATCAGAGGCAGAGATAATTGAAGCATTTTATATTCTAAAATAAGACTCAGACTGTCTCTATTTACATCAAAATATTGCCATTATTATCCATAGGTGAATCTTTTATTCCTTTTACATTTGTTAGAAATATATTTCCTACAATAAACATGCATTCTTCATTGTAATAAAAGTGTTAAAATGTTTTAAAATGCATAATATACATAATATACATGCAATACATTTCCAATTTTTTATTAAAGTGAATATACGTGAATGTACATGTATACACAAACACACACACACAGAAAACAGGTAAAAGCATCTCCACCCCTATTTTCTGAAGGGTGAAGAAGGGTAAGATTATTTCTATTTTTCTTTCTCTCTCTCTCTCTCTCTTTTTTTTTTTTTTTTTTTTTGAGAGATTTTTACCATAGAGCACATGCGCTTGCTAGAGAAACGAACAGACAGAAAACGAGAAATTACTCCATGGTGGGATGGCCATGCCACAATCCCTTCTTCTCCATTCTCCACTCGGCATTTTGGGCACGCACACACATGCTGCTGGTGTGCGTTTCCGATGGTGGTTGACCACGTGGGAGTCCAGCGCCTTAACCACTATGCCACCTGCTGGCCCCCTCTATTTTTCTATTGTATTTCCTACAGTGAACAGCTATTCCTTTTCTAAGGAAATGTCAATATTCTCAAAATTAGAAACAAAAAAAGAGACTCTTTTGCTATTCATTTTTAGTTATAAATTAAAGGAATTCTTTTTTTCAAACAGGCTCCTGTGCTTACAAAAGATTTCAGTTTAGACAAATTCTGAATGTTGATGATAATATTTAGCTTATATTAAAGTGTGTGGTATGAAAGAGTTATGTGAAAATTTTGAGCTTTGGATCGTCTGGGGATAGTCTGGAATTCCCTATTCATGGCACTGTGAGTTTAGAGAGAGATTTAAGCTGTATTATACTGATATTTTACTCAGGACTGTCACCACAAATTTACCGAACTGTAAGAAATATTTACCATTTGTAGGTGTGATGTACAGGATCCGGATTTGACTTAGGATATTCATTTTCTATTGCTGCTATAACAAATTAACCATAAGCTTGGAGGCTTAAAGCAACACATGTTTACTATCTCACAGTTTCCATGGATTAGGAGTCCACCACATTCAGCCAGATCTCTGCTCAGGATTTCACAAGATTGCAGTCACAGGGTCATCTGGGCTGCATTTCTTCTGGAGGTCAGGTTCTGCTTTCAAGTGCTTGTGATAGTGGCCACGATTCAGCCCTTTGAGTTTAGGTACTGAAGTTCTCACTTTCTTGTTGGCAATTAACCAGGCTGACTCCATTTCTGGGGACTTGACACATGGCCCTCCTACAGTGTGGCAGCTTACTTCTCAAAGCCAGCGGGAGAATTTCTCTCTCTAGTCTACTAGAACAGAGCCTTATATAATATAACATAATCAGAAGAGTGACTATGCCATCACTTTTGCAATACAACACAGCCTAATCAAGGAAGTGACTATCTGTTACCTTTGTCATATTTTATTGATTGAGAAGCAAATAATAGTTTCTTCACAATGAAGCAGCTTTTGCAAACACCTGTGTGACTTATTTTGGGTCAAGTTAAGGTGGGTCTGCCATATTTAATATACTCATTACTTTTTAATTGGGTCACATCACATTAAACAGAGTATGGTCAGAAAGGTTTTAATTTCATGTCATAGTATGGTAAATTAAGATAATTAAATAACTATTATGTTATTGGAACACATAGGCACAAACATCATTGGTGATCTTGAATAAAGCATTTTTTTAGCTTGAATTTTTATTCTAAGTCTCCACAATAAGAGGAGATATATGTAATCTTCATGGCCATAACAATATAAGTAGTATTTTTTTGGTTAGTACTTGTTGCTGAACTCAGAGCTTCAGATGGCGTCGATGGATTATATGGGTTAGAAATTTTCACAGGGGAGGGACCAGAGTTGGCGTAATGACTATGTTGCTGGACTCCCATATAGCCGACTGCAGTCCGAGACCTGGACCCAGTGACTTAAACTCACACTGAGTGCGTGTGTGTGCCCAAGATCCTGAGAGAAGAATGGGAGAGAAGGGATTGTGGTGTGGCCATCCCCCCTGGGGGGGGGGGGGTTGCTTGCTTTCTGTCTCTCTGTCTCTCCAGTGAGCACACATGCACCCTAGAGCAAAAACCTCTCCAAAAAAAAAAAAAAAAAAAAAAACCAGAAATTTTCATAGGGGATAATGTCTGGAGATAAAAATAAGACTCTAAGAATAAGGAACAAATCATAATCATTCAAAGATGTAATAGAAAATACCTATTTATAACAGTGATAAAAGATGAAATACCTAGAAATGAAATTAATTTTATAAGAGAAACATGAAAAAAATTAAAATATTACTAAGAACACTTGGGCAAATGGCAAATCATATCATGTTCTTGAATGGGAAGTCTTAATATTTCAAAGCTGACATTTCTCCTTAAATTAATCCATAAATTTAAGCTAAAACACTGTTTTTTATTTATTTATTTATTAATTTATTTTTTTGGAGAGGTTTTTTTTGCTATAGGGCGCGTGCGCTCGCCAGACAGACAGAGAGAGACATAGAGACAGAAAGCGAGAAATCACCCCCCAAGGGGGGATGGTCATGCCGCAATCCCTTCTCCTCCATTCTCCTCTTGGGATCTTGGGCACGCACGCACACACCCCCGGCGTGAGTTTTAAGCCACCGGGTCCGGGATGCGAACCGCGGTTGACTACGTGAGAGTCCAGCGACATAGCCATTACGCTAACTGCTGGTTCCCAACACTGTTATTTATTTATTTTTTTTTTGGAGAGGTTTTCGCTATAGGGCGCGTGCGCTCGCCAGGCAGACAGAGAGAGACAGAGAGACAGAAAGCGAGAAATCATCCCCCAGGGGGGATGGTCACGCCGCAATCCCTTCTCCTCCATTCTCCTCTCGGGATCTTGGGCACGCACG
The DNA here is from genome assembly GCA_026018925.1 of Tupaia tana. Taxonomy (NCBI): domain Eukaryota; kingdom Metazoa; phylum Chordata; class Mammalia; order Scandentia; family Tupaiidae; genus Tupaia; species Tupaia tana. The sequence continues at coordinate 19,368,987 of JAKSZU010000017.1, forward strand.
CACACGCGCCCGGCGTGAGTTTTAAGCCACCGGGTCCGGGACATGAACCGTGGTCGACTACGTGGGAGTCCAGTGACACAGCCATTACTCCAACTGCTGGTTCCCAACACTGTTATTTTTTAATTAGACAAGTTAACCTTAAAGTTCATATGGAAAAATGATCGAGGAACATTAGTCTGGAAAATTCTAATAAGAGAAAAATCTTGGTGGGGTGCACCTGCTATGATGCTGTATTGCACAGACTGGGGCCCTAAGGAGGCTCCATTTAGATTACTGGTCTAAAATAAAGCCGAGGCATGGTGGTCTATACCTTTAATCCAAAGGACACAGGAGGCTGAGACAGGAGGATTGGAGAAAGGTTTCTTGTCTTAAGAAAAAAGAAAAAGAAAAAAAATGAGGGAAGATGAGCTGAGCATGTATTAATATTCATAGGCTGTAAGGTTCTGGCATGTGAATAGAAAAAACAGAAAGCTTTAAAATAAACTTAAAAAAATGAAATTTTAATATAAAATAGTATTTCAAATCGGGGGGGGGGGAACTGCTCTATTCAATTAACAGTTAAGGAACAACTGTATAGCTTTTTGGAAAAAGCATAATGAGTGACCTGTATTTCCCTCCAGATAAATTCAAATGGATCAAAGACATAAATATCAAAATAGTAAACACTAATAGTACCAGAAATTATCAAGGAAGATGGTTTTATAACCTCAATATTTGGAAAGTCTTTATATAAATAACACAAAACTCTTAAAATACATTAAAAATGCTTATAATCAATTTATGGAAAAAATACCATAAACATAAAAAGTAACAAAACTGGAAAAATATTTTAAATAAATTGTGAAAAGTGATAAATTTTTAAATACATAAAGTATCTTACAAATCAATAACCAAAAAGACTATGGACTAACAAAAAAATGAAGAAAATTGCCCAAAAAGAATAAAAAAATGATTTAAACAGAGGAAAATACTCTCTTAACAGAAGACAAACATAAAACCATAATAATATGGCACCTTTTTTTTTTTTTACTATATTAAGTTGACAAAGAAAACTTTAAGACATATGGAAATATCCTCTTGTATATTACTGGTGGGAGTGTAAATTGATGTAAATTCTTTGGAGAGTAACAGCAATATCTGCCTAAAGAAAAAATTCATACAGCTTTTGATCTTGTTATATATTTCCTGTGTATTAATCCTGCAGTATACTCATACTTGTGCAAAATGAACATATACAAAGATACTCATAACAGCCTTATTTGTAATAACATTTGGAAGCAACTCAAATATCCTTTAACAGATTATTGATTAAATAAAATATGGTTTATGAACTAACTTTTTTGAGTGTTTATATGTGCCAAGTATTATACTAGGCTCTTTATGGATATAATCTAATTCACAAAAACTACATGAGGTAGGAACCATTATTATTTCATATATCAAAAAGGGAAACTGAGACACAGAGAGGACAACTGTTTTGCTCCTAGTAAGTAGAACAACTGGGACTCAAATTTCATCATGTTTCTGAGCTGACATATTCTCGCTCACCAGGCTACATTTTCCCTTATGCATGTGAAACTCTAAGTGGATGTTTCTCTGTATTTACTGTGCTCATAATCTGGAGTATCTAGAAATACACACACACACACACACATTTCTAAGATATATATTATATGAGAAACTGCTAGGAATAGAATGGTATAGTATATTATCATTTTGTTGAAAAACTATATTTATAAATACATTATTTATCCTCACAGATTTAAAAAAAACACACACACAAACCCCCCCCCCCAAAAAAAAAAAACAAACCCACAAGAGTGTTTATCAGGACAGAGAAATTGAGTGTCTTGGGAAATAGAGGAAGGAGGAAGACTGCTTATTTTTTTTGGTTTCGTTTTGTGTATTTTGAATTTTGTGTTGTGCACATCTACTCCCTATTAAAAGAAATTAAATATAACAAAAACAGTAAACACAGAGCCTGGCTTATATAGCACATTTTTGCAAGTAACTCACTTCTACTGATAAGGATAGTTTTTATTATAAAATTTAATTTGCACCATAAATAAATGAAAAGATGAGTTTCAAAAAAATGATAGAAGATATAAAATCAACAAAGGATTATAGAGGACACTACATCAATAAGAAAAAAGACAAGGAAATTAATAGCAAAATTAAGCAAAGAAATGAATAGGCAATTTAAGAAGAAGTGTAGGATAACAAACACATGAAAAAATGATTGGCCACTTTAATAATTAGGGAGAGGTGAATTAAAATAAAATACATCAGTTTGTACCCCCAAATGTATACGTTTAGAGGTAAGTATCAATGAGGATGGGGAACAATAGCAAATTCATACCAAGAGCTGCTGGTGGGAGTATGGACTGGTACAACCAAATTGGGGTATGATAAAATGGCTAGCAGAGTGGAAAATGTCTCTGAAGACCCTGTGACTCAGTAACTCAGTCTGCATATAGTCAGAGAGGTAAGGTTGTTCACAGTGGCATATTTTTTCCTAAATAAAATTTTTATTGGATTTTTAAATGTAGTTTTGCAATTCCCATATAGGTTAGAATTTCTAGAGCAGTTTGCCAGTTGATATCCACGTCATGTATGAAATCGAGATTGCTACCATGCTTTTACACTTTATTTTTTACTATTTATTTATTTATTTATTTATTTATTTATTTATTTATTTGAGAGGTTTTTGTTATAGGGCACATGCATTCGCCAGAAAGATAGAGACAGACAGAAAGAAAGAGAGAAATCACCCTTCAGGGGGGGATGGCCACACCGCAGTCCCTTCTCCTCCATTCTCCTCTCAGGATCTTGGACACGCACGCACATGTGCCCAGCGTGAGTTTAAGCCACTGGGTCTGGGACTCGAACCAAGGTCGACTACATGGGAGTCCAGCGACATAGCCATTACACCAACTGCTGGTCCCTGCTTTTACACTTTTTAAATGATTGCTCTAGAGTGTACAAAATATATTTACATTTAATCTGGGTCTGCTTTCAAATAACACTACATATTTTATGGGTACTGCACGTACCTGGTAATAACCAAGTGTTCCTAATTCTTTCCTCCTGCCCCTTGTATTATTCCCCTCAGACCCCTGTTTTCATTCATTTCACTTATACATAAACTATAATCATCAAATTCATTGTTATTATTACAAACTATTATTATTATAAACTATCATCTGTGAGATCAACTAATAGTAAGAAAAATAAAAGTTGTTTATTTACCTTCACTTATTCCTCTGTAATCCTTTTCCTTTCTTCATGTAAATCTAAGTTTCCGATCTGTATCATTTTCCATCACTTTGAAGAACTTCTTTTAACATTTCTTGCAAGACAGATCTACTGACAACAAATTCCTTCAATTCTTTTTCTGAGAAGGTCCTTATATCTATTTCAGTTTTGAAGGATAATCTAGCAGGATATGGAGCCTATATTGGTGTTTTTTTCCTCTCTCAATACTTTAAATAGTTTACTTCCCTCTCTTCTTTTTTTGTATGGTTCTTGAAAAGTCATATGTAATTTTAATTTTTTTTCCTCTATAGGCAAGATGTTTTTATCCTCTGGATTCTTTGAATTTTTTTTTTTTTTTAATCTTTATCTTTGATCTTCTGCTGTTTGAATACAGAATGCCTAGGTGTAGTTTTTTTTTAGGTGGGGGGACATTTATCCTCCCTAGTATTCTCTAATATTCTTGAATCTGTGGTGTGGTTTCTAAAATTAATATTGAGAAATTCTCAGTCATTACTGCTTCAGATATTGCTTTTGTTCCTTTCTCTTTCTGCTTCTTGTATTCACATTAGTTGTATGTTTAACCTTTTGTAGTTCTAGAATATTTTTTGTTTGTTTTTTTCTTTTTACTTTTCAGTTTCATTTCCTCAACCAATCAATAGCATCTTTTACAATAGCATCTTTTATTATATTACAGTATTTTTTAATCTCAACTATTTCTTTTTGATTTTTTCTTAGAATTTTCATCTCTGCTTACATTAGCCATCTGTTCTTGCACGTTGTCTATTTTTTTCCCATTAGAGTCCTCAGCATATAGTCATAGTTGTTTTAAATTTTATTTTTTTTTTATTCCCAGAGGGTGAATGCACTTGTAGGGGTGGGGGAAAGAGAGAGAGAGAGAAAAACACCCCTAATGGGGTTGGTCATGCCACAATGCTACAATCCTCTTTCCTCCATTTCTCCATCTTGTCAGGATTTGAGTTTGCATGCACACATGTCCAGGACATGTGCACTCGCTGAAGAGATAGAGAAACAGAATATGAAAAATCACCCCTCAGGGAGGGATGACCACGCTTTCAGTGAGGATTCTGGGCATGCATGCACACACACCCAGCATGAGTTTTAAGCTGCTGGGTCTGAGACTCAAACTGGGGTCAACTACATGGGAGTCCATCGACCTAATCATTATACCATCATCCACTGATCCCAAGCAGAAGCTTTTTAGCCTGATGTAATACCACTTGTCTATTTTTGGGATTATTGTCTGTAATTTAGGAGTCTTATTTAAGAAGTCTTTGCCTGCTCCAATGTGTCCCAGGGTTTCCCCTGCGTTATCCACCAGTAGTTTTATAGTTTGTGGCCTTAGGTTTAGATCTTTGATTCATTTTTAGTTGATTTTTTTTTTTTTTTTTTTTTTTTTTGGAGAGGCTTTTGCTACAGGGCGAGTGCACTCGCCAGATAGAGAGACAGAAAGTGAGAAATCACTCCCCCCCAGGGGGGGATGGCCATGCCGCAGTCCCTTCTCCTCCATTCTCCTCTTGGGATCTTGGGCACACATGCACATGTGCCTGGCGTGAGTTTAAGCCACTAGGTCCAGGACTCAAACCATGGTCGACTACATGGGAGTCCAGCAACGTAGCTATTACTCTATCTGCTGGTCCTGAGTTGATTTATTTTTAATGGTGAGAGATAGGGGTCCAGTTTCACCTTTCTGCAGGTAGATATCCAGTTTTTCCAACACCGTTTACTAAAGAGATTTTTTTTTTTCTCCACTGGATTAATTGGTGTCCTTTGTTAAAGATCAGTTGGCTGTGTTTTGAGGTTTATTTCTGGAGTCTCTATTCTGTTCCATTGGTTCACATGCCTGTTTTTGAACCAATACTATGCTGTTTTCAACATCCCAGCTTTGTAATATATTTTGGGGTCAGAGAGTGAGATACCTCCTACTCACTCGTCATGTGCAGTATTGCTTTGCAGTATGGGCCTTTTATGATTCCAGGTGAATTCTGTAATTGTTTTTTCTAAACCTGTGTAATTTCTTTTTTTTTCTTTTTGAGAGGTTTTCGCTATAAGGCGCATGTGCTCGCCAGACAGAGAGAGACAGAGAGACAGAAAGCGAGAAATCACCTCTCAGGGAGGATGGCCACACCGTAATCCCTTCTCCTCCACTCTCCTCTCGGGATCTTGGGCACGCACGCACATGCCCCTGGCGTGAGTTTTAAGCCACCAGGTCCGGGACGCTAACCACAGTTGACTATGTGGGAGTCCAGCAACATAGCCATTACGCTAACTGCTGGTCCCCTAAACCTGTGTAATTTCTAAACCTCTGGTAATTTGATTGGGGTTGTGTTAAATCTGTAGGTTAATTTGGGTAGGATTGACATTTTGATTATATTAATTCTTCCAATCCAAGAACATGGGATGTCTTTCTGCTTTTTTTTTTTTTTGTCATTTTCAAATTTTTTTTTTTTTTTTTTTTTTTTTTTTTTTTTTTTTTTTTTTTCAGTTTTTTGTAGTTTTTTTTTGTAGAGATCTTTGACTACTTTGGTTAGGCTTATTCCTAGATATCTTATTTCTTTTGTGGATATTGTAAATGAAATTGCTTTCTTCAGTTCTACTGCAATTTGTTCACTGTTGGTGTGTAAAAATGCTATAGTTTTTTGTATGTTTATTTTATATTCTGCCACTTTACTGTATTCATTTATCACTTATAGAAGTTTATGGGTTTGTGTGTGTGCGTGTGTGTTCTTTGGGTTTTCTATGTATATACTCATGTTATCTGCAAATAGAGGTAATTTCATTTCTTTTTTTGCTATTTGAATACCTTTTATTTTAATCTCTGTCTGCATTGGCTAGGACTTCCAGTACTATATAGAAAAGGAGTGGAGAAAGTGGGCAGCCTTGTCCCCATTCAGTCCCCATTCATGATGTTAGCTATGGGTTTTTCATGTGTGGCTTTTATTGTGTTGAGAAATGTATCTTCTATGTCAATTTGGCTAAGAGTCTTAATCATGAAGGGATTTTTTAAAATAATTATTTATTCAATTTTATTTATTTATTTATATTCTTCAATTTGACCAGAGAGAGAGAGAAGGAGAATGAGAAAGCAAGGTACCAGGTCTGAGACTTGAACTATGGTGGGTCCATGTGAGAGTCTAGCAACTTAACCACCATGCCACCTGCCGACCCCGGGATGTTTTATTTTACCAAACATGCTTTTTCTGTATTGAGTGATATGATCATATGGTTTTTATATTTCTTTCTGTTAATATCCTTGTCTGTTTTGGGGATGAGGGTGATGGAGGCTTCATAAAATGAATTTGGGAGGATTCTTTCCTTTTGGATCTTTAGAAATAGTTTGAGTAGAGTGGGGGCTAAAATTTTTAAAATGTTTTGTAAAATTTTTTTTTTGAGAGGTTTTTTTTTTTTTTTTTTTTTTTTTTTGCTATAGGGTGCGTGCACTCGCCAGACAGACAGAGACAGACGGAGAGACAGAAAGTGAGAAATCAACCCCCAGGGGGGATGGCCACGCCGCAATCCCTTCTCCTCCATTCTCCTCTCAGCATCTTGGGCACGCATGCACACGCGCCCGACGTGAATTTAAGCCACCGGGTCTGGGACTTGAACCGTGGTCGACTACATGGGAGTCCAGCGACATAGCCATTACGCTAACTGCTGGTCCCATGTTTTGTAAAATTTAGAAGTGAAACCATTGGGATCTGGGCTTATTTTTTGTTGGGAGGTTATTTATCACTGATTCAATTTCATTGCTTGTAACTGGCTTTTTGAGGCTTTCTGTGTCCTCCTGATTCACTCTTGGTAGCTTATATGTGTCCAGAAATTTGTCTATATCATCCAGGTTTTCTTGTTTGTTGTCATATAGTTGCTCATAATATTCCCTAATGAGCTTCTTTTGCATTTTTGTCATATCTGTTGTAATATTGCCTGTTTCATTGTAAATTTGATTTATCTAGTTCCTTTCTCTCTTCTTCTTAAGTATTCTAGCTAATGGTGTACCAATTTTGTTCATCTTATCTAAGAACCAGCTTTTGGTTTCATTTATTTTCTGTATAGTTCCTTTCTTCTCTCTTTCATTTATTTTTGCTTGAATCTTAATTATGTTTTTTCTCCTGGCATTTTTGTTGTTGTTGTTGTTTTTTCAGTTCCCTGAGATGTGTTGTCAATCTGCCACCTTTTTAATCTTTTCTAATGTACACTAATTGCTATAACTTCCCTCTTAAAACCACTTTTGCCGTGTCCCATAGATTATGGAAACTTGTGTACTCATTATTGTTGGTTTCAACAAATCTTTTGATTTCAGCCTTAATTTCTTCAGTGGTTGTGAAGTCATTTAGAAATAGGTTGTTTAGTTTCCATGTTTGTGCATTTTTGAAGGATTTTTATTAAATTAATTTCCAGTTTAATTCTATCATGTTTGGAGTAGATGCTGGATATAGTTTCTATGCCTTTGAATTTGTAAATGCTTGTTTTGTGCCCTATCATATGGTCAATCTTTAAAATAGTTCTATGCAGGGATGAGAATAATGTATATTTTGTGCTTTTTGGGTGAAAGTTCTATAGATGTCTGTTAAGTCCATTTCATTTATGGTGTTGCTTAGAACCTGTATCTCCTTGCTTGTTTTTGTCTAGATGATCTGTCCAAGGAGTTACTGTGATGGGTTTTCCTTTCTGAAGGTTCCTGTGTCATGTGAAACTTTGATTAAATAAATTTGTTATACTTTTGTTAATCTGTCTTTTGTTATAAGAGTGTTGCTCATGACCCAGATGATAGGTTAGGAAAGGAATCACATCATTCTGCCATGTCTTGTAGTTGTCATGGAGTAAGATTAGCATATATATATATGTATATATATATTATATATATATAAATAGTATAATAAACATTTATAGGAAAGGTTGCTATGAAGGAAGTTTTAAATGTATGAAGAACATATTGGGGTGAACATGAAAATTATTATATAGATTATTGTCACAAGTCTACCATGTTCAAGTCAGTGTTAACTGCATATATCTGTTAACTCTAGCTGTCATTAATTTAAAAAATATCACAAATACTCCTGCTTTCAGTGATCATCTGATCAGGGTTAAGATGGAAAAATGAAGCATTAGTTTTATTTGATCCAGAGAAGTTGAGGCTGATTGGTTTCTATTAGTACTTTCAAGGAATGTGAGAATTTTTACTAAGCCCCTTTGATTTTTGTCACCATACTGTAATAACTCACAAAAACCCCCCTCTTTTGTGCCCCAAGATGGAAGTAAACATCCTTTCATACTCCTAGTGGAATATATTATTGTTTCTATTCATTAACAAAATACCAGGAAGCAGCAGGAGACCCTTCTATTGGGACAATAGAGGGAACCAGAATGCTCCTTGAAAAGGCTGCTTGCTTTCCTGCTTCCCCACTGTCCCCTGTGTGGATGGTGTTTCTGATCTGATTGACAGCTTCATCCATGTTTTTAAATCACTTGAGTCTTCACAGCGTATCAGTTTGTGGTGACCTTCCTTGAGATTGCTTTGAAAAGTACAGCGTTTTTGAATGACTTGGAAAATACCTTCTGTTTAGGGAAATACCTGTTGTTTTGTGCTCAGGTTGTCAGTAAAGCTGAGACATATTAAAAAGATGAAGTCCTCTGGGCATCATCTCCCTAGCTTAAGTGAAAAGAAATCTACACAGCCATGTAAGCTATGAAAGCTGCAGTTTGAAGCCTGAAATTCCTATTGTGAAATAGCATGTCTCCGGGATACATGTTTTGTGGCTAAAAGATTCATATAGTTACGATTCATATAGCTTCAGTAACTATGTAATGCAAAAGTAGGTCTCTTTGAAACTAAACTGAGGAAAACTGTTGAAGTGTGAGTTCCTCTGTGAACTCAATGCTTGTAGCAAAATAAGAATAAGGATATTTTAGCATTTCTAGTGTAGGCTTTGGGATGAATCAGAACATTGCCCTCTAGGTCAGAAATTTTCTGTGACTAAGTAAGAAAGCCTATGCAGTTCCAGATTTGCTTTGAAGAAACAAGACAGTAATGCATACGTTTATGGCATACACATGCAAACATGCACACAAAAATATATTCCCTCTTTCTTTTGTCTGGCATTTCTGAGAAATGAAGTTTTCTTTGTACAAATGAAACTTAATTAAATATAATAGTTTACTATTTTATACAAATCTGCATTGTTAATAAGTTTTATATGCACATTTTAACTTTTTTTTGATGATTCATTCATCATGATTAATAATTAATTATGGTATTTGTATTTCTCTGTAATGCTTTGCTTTTATTTCTCCCCCTTCTCATTACAAAAGCAGTACTTATTGTAGAATAAGAAAATAAAAAGATGATAACACCCATTACTACACTAGTGTGTATATTACTACTTTTTGTGTGAATATTTACAAATATACACCTGTATGTACACATACTCTTTTTTTATAATGAAATCAATGACTGCACTTTTGTTCTTTAAAATAATTTTCTTCACTATGACTTCTGGTTTACGTATCTTTAGTGTACATCTTTGTGAGGTCCAGCATGATTTTACGAAGCTTGCATACAGTGTGTATACATGTTTTTAGGTAAATAGAAACATTTTGTGATTTCCCTTTTTCTCTTAGTGATTTATCATGAAAACTGCTTTATATCATTAGACCTGTACCTGAAAATAAACTTAAAAATTTTTTGTTTATTTACTTATTAAGACAGAATCTCACCATGTCTCAATCCTGCTAACGATATTCTCCCACCTAGGACTACAGAAGCATGCCACTGAGCCTGGTCTTGGAAATAGCATTTAAACGAATACCTGCTATATCATAGTAATAACAAATTATATTTTATTTCAACAATTCTATATTGTTGGACAATAGATTTTCTATATTCCTATATCATAAACAACACTATGTTGAATGCACTTGTGTTCTGTATGTATATGCATATGTCTTTATGTTCTGATGATTCTCTCTGCCCTATTGGCTCCCTCCTCACTTTCTTTTACATAGAAATTTCCCTGAATAAAACCCTTGCATTTTTAATCTTGTCTTGGCAGCTCCTTGTAGGATCAGAATTAACCCAATCTCGAATTTTTATGCTTTGAGAAATTAGCACCTCAGAGGTAAAAAGCATAATCACAATTTTATTACTTTTACCTAATCATCTGTTTTATAAAAATATATACTGAAGCATAAATATAAGAAAGGAAAACATACTAAATATGAGTGTACAACTCTGAATTTTCACAAAGTGAAACTGCCACCCAGATCAAGAACTATCTATGGAACATTAGTAGTAATTTAGAAGCCCTCTCTCCTAGGCGCTTATGGCCTTTCCCAGTGACTAGCTCCATCTTGTAGGTCACTAGTGTCCTAAATTCCTAATACATAGATCTGTTTTGCCTGTTTTTAAACTTTATGTAAATAGCATCAAAAAATCAGCATATAGTATCACTTTAGTCTGAATTTTGTTCAATATCATGCTTGTGAGGATTATCCATAATGGTATGTAGAGAAGAAGTTTCTTCCTTTACACCATTGTGGAAGTATTTATCATATCACAATTTATTTAACATTTCATTATCATTAAATAATTGTGGTTTCTTTTATTTTTATATTAAAACTTTTTTTTTTTTTTTTTTTTTTTTTTTTTTTTTTTTTGCCAGAGGGCACAGACATACTAGACAGAAGCAGAGACACAGAGAGAGGGAAAGAGAGAAAACTTCTTCCACAGAGAATGGTCACATTTCAATCCCTTCTCCTCCATTCTTCATCCTTTTGGGATATTGGGCTTGCATGCATTCACATCCAACAGGTATATTTCTCAAACTTCTGGGTCTGGGACTTGAACAATGCATTTGGCCTTGTGGGATCTAGCTGCCTAAACCACCAAGCCATGGAGTTGGCCTTCTTTTACTTGTTAAAATTTTGTGCTCTACAAATAATGCTATTATAAACATATTTCAACTTGTCTTCTGGTACATATATGTATTCATTTTTTGTTTGGTATATCACTAGGTGTGGAATTCAGAACTCATATGTTATGTGTATTATTAGTGAAAGAAGAGATTATCGTTTTTTCAAAGTTACTATACTTTCAGCATTCTGTTTTCTCAACAACCTCCTTAATCCCCATGATTGATAAAAAAATTCACAAGGACATAATAATAAAGAAAGGTTATGTTGGGGGATCTTCAAAAAGTTCATGGAAATGTTTATTATGGAAAAAGTATTTATGGATTTCAAAAATGTTTTACACCAAAATAAACTCATACAGTAATTCCATTTTTCTACATACATTTTGAAGTACCCTGGCACAGGCCAATATTGCTCATAAAGATGCATAAAATCTCAGACAAATTATTAGCTAAAGGAATGTAGTAGCCCAGAAGAGATAAAGTATCACAACTCAATTTGGCTTATCTGAGGAATGCAAAGTGGGTTTAGCATTTGAAATGTAAATTGATGTAATTCTCCACAATCACAGAACAGAAGAAAAAAAAAATCCTGTTTCCTAAATAGAAGGGAAAAAAATTGATAACGTTTAACATCATGGGACAGCTGGCAGTATGGTTAAGGCAACTGGATCCCAGATGGCCTTCTGCACAGTTTGAGTCCCGGACCCTGCAATTTGAAAAACACACCAGGTGTGTGTACATGTGTGCCTAAAATCCTGAGAGAAAAATAGATGAGAAAGGATTGCAGAGTGGCTGTTCCCTCTAGGAAATGCTGTCTTACTTTACATGTCTTTCTCTCTCTCTTTCTCTCTCTCTCTCCCTCTCTCTCTCTCTCTGAACTTACTGCATTGTTAGCTACCATTTCTATTTCAATTATTATGCTTACCTCTAACCTTAACTTCTTTTAGTATTTTCTGCATCCAGATGTGCTAATTAAAAAATCAATAAAATATAAAACAAATAAAAATTATATTTTTAAAAAAAATACTTTATTTAACTTTATTTATTTATTCATTTATTTATTTCAATTTGACCAGAGAGGGAGAGAGAGAGAGAGAGAGAGAAAGAGAGAACAAGCCGCCAGGTCCAGGACTCGAACCGTGGTCAGCCATGTGGGAGTCCAGCACCCTTAACCACCAAGCCACCTGCCAGCCCCAAAATTATTTTTTTTTTTTTGAGCGATTTTTTTGCTATAGGACCCGTGCGCTTGCCAGAGAGTCAGAGAAAGAGAAATAGAAAGTGAGAAATCACACCCCTAGGGGCGGATGGCCGTGTTATAATCCCTTCTTCTCTGTTTTCCTCCTAGGATCTTGGGCACGCACGCACACATGCTTGGCATGAGTTTGAAGCCCCTGGGACTGTGAACTGCGTCGGCCATGCTGGAGTCCAGCGACGTAACTGTTATGCCATTGCTGGCCCCGAGTAAAAATTATCTTAATGAAACAGAAAGGGGGGCCTTTAGGTGGCATGGTGGTTAAGGGCACTGGACTCCTACATGGTCTACCATGGTTTGAGTGCCGAACCTGGTGGCTTGCTTTCTCACTTTCCTACTCTCTCTCTCAGTCTGTCCCTCTCTGGTCAAATTTTAAAAAATAATAATGAAGTTAAATACAATAATTATTAAATTTAAAAAAAAACTGAAAGGATTTTATGCCCAAATTTTGGGCTTTTGTTTTGGCCACCCAGGAGTTACTCTCAGAGCCCTTTCCACTTAGATCCAGAGTCTAATTTTGCTCAAAGTGACTGAGATTCTCAGAAGTACAAACTCCAGAAATACAAAGTCTGGGGGTGTTTTTCTTTTAATTTTTTTTTTTCCTTTTTGAAAAATTTTGCTAGAAGGCTCATGTGCTTGCTGGAGAGTAAGAAAGGAAGTGAGAAAGCACCCTCCATGGGAGATGGTCATGCTCCAATCTCTTTCCCTCCATGCCTCCTTTTGTGATTTTGGACATGCATGCACACATACCCATGTTTTTCAAGCCAATGGGTCTGGAACTAAAACTGCACAGTCATCCATGTGTGAGCTAGGCTCCTTAACCACTATGCTACTGGCTGGCCCAAGAAGGGATGTTTTTCTACATCAAAATCTCTTAAGATGAAAGAAAAGTAAGGAGCTCTTCAGATTTTCTTCTTGAATAGAACATTCTTTAAAATTTTCTATGAAGTTATTTCATCTTGAAAGGTAAAGAAAAAGGAATATTGATTTCAGCTTCAGCATCAATCGTTATCAATTTTTTCCCCTTCTATTTAGGAAACAGAAATTTTAAACAAAATATTGTGATAAATTTCTTTTAGGCAAATAGTTGGTATAAATCTAATCACAGTTGGAAGCTAGATATTGACTCTGATCTGATTATGTAATGATTCTTAGATAATGTTGCACTGGCTAGTTAGTCCTGGCTTTAAGAAGATTTTGTTCCAACTATTAGTTGAATTAGGCTCAGCTCTGCAAGTAAGATTATGGGCAAATAAATACGATTAACTAACTGAGCCAATAATTATCAGGACCCCACTCCACAAATTGGGTTGTAAAAGTTGTAATCCAGTGAGTGCTGAGACTCTATAGCTAAGGTAACAGCTGGAGCAAAGGGACTAGTGAAGAATTAGCCTTTTCAGGTTGACAGGAATTAGTCAATTATGTGGGAAGACATAATTAACTATGTGAGCCCTGATTTAGCCACTGGGTGCTCAGAAGGCATTACATTTTTTTCTATTTAGATTGGTGATTTTTTTTTTTTTTTTTTTTTTAAAGAACTGTTCATGGGGGACCAGTAGTTGGCGTAATGGCTATGTCACTGGACTCCCATGTAGTTGACGACAGTTTGAGTCCTGGACCTGGTGGCTTAAAACTCACACCGGGCGTGTGTACGTGCATGCCCAAGGTCCTGAGAGGAGAATGGAGGAGAAGGGATTGTGGCGTGGCCATCCCTCTGGGGGGTGATTTCTAACTTTCTGTCTCTCTCTGTCTGTCTGGCGAGTGCATGTACCCTATAGCAAAGACCTCTCAAAAAAAAAAAAAAATAGAATTATTCATGGGACCAACAGATGGCATAGTGGTTATGTTGTTGGACTCTGATGTAGTCGACTGCAGTTTGAGTCCCAGACCAGATGGCTTAAAACTCATGCTAGATGTGTGTGCATGCATGCCCAAAATCCTGAGAGGAGAATGGAAGAGAAGGGACTGCGGCATGGCTATTCCCCTTGGAAGGTGATTTCTTGCTTTCTGTTCCTCTGTCTCTCCAGCAAGTTTACACTCCCTATAGCAAACATCTCTCTTAAAAGCAAATAAAGGAATTATTTATTTAATTTTATTTATTATTATTATCATTATTCAATTTGACAACAGAGATAGAGAGAGAGAGGGAGAAAGCAAGCCTCCAGATTCGGGACTGAACCACAGTCAGCCATGTGAGAGTCCAGCAGCCTACCCGCCATGCCACCTGCTGGCCCCTGTTGTTGTTTTTAAAAATTTGTAATAGGGTGGGACCAGCAGGTGGTGTAATGGTTACATCGCTGGTCTCCCGTGTAGTCAATGTGGTTCGAGTCCTGGACTTGGTGTCTTAAAATTCATACCGGGAATGGGTGTGTATATGCCCAAAATCCTGAGAGGAGAATGGAAGAGAAGGGATTGTGGTATGGCCATCACCCCCTAGGGAGTGACTTCTCACTTTCTGTCTCTCTCTTTGTCTCTCTGGTGAGTGCATGAACCCTATAGCAAAAATCTCTATCTTAAAAAAAATTTGTTACAGGGCATGTGCGCTGACTAGGAAGAAACAGAGAGAAAGAGAAACAGAGGGAAAGTGAGGACGCACCCACCAGTAGAGATGGCCACGCTGCAATCCCTTCTCTTTCATTATCCTCTGGGATTTTGGACATGTACGCACATGTGCCCGGTGTGTTTTTCAGTTACTCAAACTGTGCAGCTGACTACATGGGATCCAGCTGCTTTAACCACCTGGTACTGACTGACCCTAAGTTGGTGATTTCTAAAAAAATTCTTTATTACTACAGAGTGTGTGAGAGAGAGAAAGCATTCTTCAGTGGGGTGTGATCACACTGACAGTCTTGTCTCCACATTTCTCCATCTTGGCAGGATTTTGGACATAAACACATATGAGCCTGGCATGTTTTTCAAGCTCTCAGTGGCAGGATCCAAACTGTGGTTGTCATGGGGAATCAGATCTCTTAATTGCTGATGAATAGGGTTGGCTCTAGATTGATGACTTTAAAGTTTATTGACTAAAACTCATTGTCAGCGATATATTATACATCGTGACTCAGTTTATACACAAGCCTGCATACATATAATTGAAATAAACATTTCATGGAAAAATACTTTTACTTTATGTGATACAGATGGTTTCTATTCTATCATAATTTGTTGTATTTTACTTAAGAAATGTGGGTGATAGCTCCCTAAACTGATTTCATTGCTCATTAATTTGTCATGAACTTCAACTGAAAAACACTAATTTAAATGACATCAAGGATCAATCTTCCTCTTTAGATGCTCCCTTGAACTGGAACCTTGGCACTGGGCCCAGCCCAGCCCTGTCATGGTCTAGCAATTATTAATACCTCAATCCCATCAGCCATTCATCTGATAAAAGCCTCAGACTGTGAGAATATTTTGACCCTGGACCACAGATGGGAAAATGAAATGATATGTAATTAGTGTTATGTCTTTCTTTGTTCACAAAACTTCATTTATTAGTCACTTTTTACTTTTAAAGTGATTAATATAAAAAGTTTTTGGTCAGTTTGGTTGGAACACATTGGTAGGCTAGAGGATACTGTAATAAAATAATCCAGAAACAAAACGAGAACCCAAACCTGATTCAGAGTTTTTGAATTTGTGAAGTGAAAATTAAAATCCTTACCCTATATCATTGCTATTAAAATAAAGTAACATGGTAAATATACATAAAGTAGCTGCATAAAACTTAGGGTAGATGACTATTTGCAAAGATAGTGAAAATAATTCCTCCTATCCCTGTATTCATGCTATTCCTTCCATGAAGTGTGGGAGTTTATTCTCCCCATTCATCCATCTCATCAATTTTTTTAACCCTCTCTATGAGAACCCAATGAGATCATTATTTTTTCTTTGAGCCTAATAGGGAATCATGATTCTACTATGTCATATTGAACCAAACTAAGTTTTGCAACTGCAGACTTTTGTTTTCATAGAGTTTGTGGAGGATATCATTAATATCTGACACTTGAGCACTTATTATGTCGGGTGTGTTCTAAGTATTTTGTAACATTTAATCCTCAATTTTAACAAAAGGCTACTAGTAGGCATGCATAAAGGAACTAAAGCATTATGACTTGGTTTTCCTAGAAGCACAGTCAGAGAATGGGGATCCTTATGTAAGTGATTTATGGTGGAAGCCCTCTCATAAGAAAGGATGTATCAGGATAAGAGAGAGAGAAAAAGAGTTAAGCAAGAATGTGTCTCAGCTGAAGTCTCATTTCAGGCTACATTAATTGCATAAAAAAAATGATCCTGCCTTCAGAAAAGGAATCTAACACCTTATATCCTGGTATAAGTCACTTATTTACAACAGGTTAATTCCAGCTGGAGCTTCTGGGGGTGCCTAACAGAATTTAATTGCATTAGATGACAACCATCCAGTATCCACTACAAAATTGATTTTTTGTTTGGTGTGTGAAGAAAAAAAATCTCCAGATAGTTGGTTGAAAAAGTGTGTTGTAACAATATATGGGCAAAAACAAGGGTCCCCCCATATCCTTTCAGATCATCTGAGTATCAACCATATTTCTTTCTGCCCTCACTGTGCAGTGATAGCCCTTTATTCTCTTGATGACTGTGGTTAATTATCCCTACCAGTATATTAACTTCCCTTTATTTGCTGGTCTGCTGGCACAAGGAATACAAAGTGACCAGGCAGCAATCATGGCTTTAAGTTCATGGGGCCGTTAATGTGTCGCCTGATGGAACCAAATCTTTACTGAGAATCAGACCCACAGAGCCTAAAGATTCAGGGGTAGGAAGCACAGATTCCTCCAATGGGGACTGGGATGGTGGTGAGAAACTCCTCATACATCTACCCCTTTTTTCCCGAATATTCTACAGAAAACAGTACAAAATAAAGACCTGTTTAATGAGTATACCATGTCTTGAAGGATATTGCTCTATCCTCATAGGGTGTCGTCTCTAAACTGGTCTTTAGCTGTGTCTTCAAGAAGCAGAAGCTATTTCATTGCTCTATTAGATCAGCAGCTTTGGATAGTGAGGTCTGTGTTAGACCAGTGGATTTCACTATCATGGGCTCACCCCTGTACTTTCTTGTCAAAAAATTTGTCACTTGGGGCCAGCAGGTGACATGGTGGTTAAAGGCGCTGGATTCCCACATGGCCAACCACGGTTCAAGTCCCATACCTGGAGACCTGCCTTCTCACTTTCTCTCTTTCTCACTCTGTCCCTCTCTGGTCAAATTTAAATAAATACATAAATAAACAAATAAATAAATAAATAAAAATAATTATTAAAAAATATGTCACTTGACCTGAGGGAATGTTACAAAGGATCTCAACTCCATAGCAAGAGTATTTACCAATTCTGATCAGACTAAATTATTCCTCTTTCAAGGGTATATGGCGCCTAATGCAATCAATTTCAGATTGATAGATTGGTTGATCTCCTTAAGGTATGATTCTGTATTGGAGACATAGTATTATGTCTCCACTGTTGACATGTTCAATAGCTCGTAGTGATAATAGCTACACTAGTCTCTCTGCTGCAGTTACCATGTCCTTACTCTAGAAGCTTAACCTCTGTGCTGCAATTTCCCAACTAGGGCTTGCCGGATTTCTACTTGGTGTCCTTTTCTACTAAGACCTACTTTTGCTATATTATAAAGTCTTCTAAAGATCTGTGTGTTTGTTTGTTTGTTCATTTGTTTGTTTTTCTAAGATATTGTTAACTGAGTGAGTTGCTATAGTCCCTGGGGAAATGATTGGGGAATTACTACTTTATACACTTGCTATGGTATTTTACAAACTTTCCTCATGTGGACCCACCTCCTTTAGTATGTAAGTTCTGGGTCTGAGAATTTGCTTCAGTGGAAATTAGGCAAAGAATCATGACTTTCCTTTGTGAAAGCTTACTTAAGCCTTCTGCTCATCCATTCATGATCTCCTTTGATTATAAACATTTAAGTATCATCTTTGTTGTCAATCCATTTATTTCCCCCCTAGGAGTGCTAAGTTTTTTGCTGTCTCCTACAGTTTGAATGTGTCCTTCCAAAATTCATGTGTCTAAATTGGTTGTGATGCTGTTAAGAGGGTGGAAACAACAATAAAGAGAAAGAACTCCCTAACACAGTGTGGGCACATTATGATCCCTTCCTTTCTCTTTCTTCATCTTGTCAGGATTTGGGGCATGCACACACACACACACACACACACACACCCAGTGTGTTTTTCAAGTCACTGGGGCTGGGATTAAAACTATGGTTTGTGGGGGATCTGACTTCCTTAACAACTAGACGATGGAATCAGGCCTGCTGTAGAATTTTAAAAATGTTTTTTATGGGAGAGTACAATGTGAATTTCCATAAGAAAAATATAAAATATTAGGTAGAAACTTTATTTAACTATTTTGTTAGGTGATATTTTTCTAAACTCCCAAACTAGCATCCAGTTGAGCCTCTAATGTTGTCAATATTTTAGGTAAAAATAATCTCAGTTTAATTTAATTTTAAATCCTCTCACTATGAATATGTTTTTATATGTTTATAATGTTTATATTTTCCTTTTTAAATGAACTATATGTTATCTTTCTTACTAGGTTGTAAAAGATTTTTGATTTTTTTTTTAAGAGAAATTTTTACTATAGGGTACATTCGCTCTCCGGAGAGACAGACAGTAAGCAAGAAATCACCCTTCCATGCTGCAATCTTTTCTCCTCCATTTTCTTCTCTGGATTTTAGGCACACATACACACGTGCCAAGTATGAGTTTCAAGCCAGTGGGTCTGGGACTTGAACTGTGATTGGCCACGTGGGAGTCTGGCAATGTAAACATTATGCCATCTGCTGGTCTTGAAGTTCTTTTTTTTTGTTTTGTTTTGAGGGGTATTAAACTACAAAGTCTTTATTATCATAAATCATAGTAATATGATGCAAATATGTTCCCAGGTAGGAGAACTTGGGAGGCTGGAAAAATCCATCACAAGTATCATGTGATACCAAAATTGTCCATGAAGAAAATAAGCCTTCTCTAAAAGCCACCAGTATACACAGTTCAGGCCCTTTTGGCTAAAGATAGGTCATATGAACACCTATAACAGTCAGAGAGGTGGGAATGAGGACCACTAATGAATAAAAGTGTCTCATGATTCTCTCCAGAAATCGGAGAGACGATACAAAGTCCTGCCTTCCCTGAGGATATTGAGTTGACTAAGCTGGTAGAGTTAAGATGGTTTCAGCCATAGGCATTGCCAGTTAACATAACTCTGGTAAGGAATCTGAACAGGTAGGAAAGTACAACACAGCCCCTGGAAACTTCCTGCATACATGGCACTCATATAGTATTTCTCCAATGTGATTGTCCATATATATTAAGTTTCACATCTAACTAATGGATCTTGTTATATTGAAAGCACTCCTGGGCCAAGTCATGTCCTGGTGGTTACAGCAGCTAGGTCCTACATGGCTGATTATACAGTTTGAGTCCTGGGCTAGGCAGCTTGAGAAACACATGGGGTGCATGTTCCCATAGCATGCCCGTGCGCTCGCCAAAACAGAGAGAGACATAGAGACCCAAAGGGATGGAGAAATGGAAAAGGGTCCGGGATTGCATGTGGGAGTGCGACATAGCCCGCTATAGGGGGATGCTTTCTCAATTCCAACTCCACCTGTCTCTCTCCAGCAAGTGTACATATCTTCAATGACAAATTAAAAAAAAAATTTTTTTTTTTTAGAAAGCACTCCTAAAGCCTGTCTGCAGTGTGAACTTTCTGGTGCCAGATGAAGTGGGAGCTTAAGCTGTAGGCTTTTCCACCTTTGTTGAACTGATATGGCTTTTCTCCTGTGTGAACTCTTTGGTGTCAAACAAGATGGGAGTTTCTAATAAAGCCTTTTCTACATTTGCTGCACACAAAAGGCCTGTCACCACTGTGAACCCTCTGGTGTGTGTAATAAAGTCAGAGCTTCTACTAAAGAATTTCCCAGACAATGGGAAATTGCGTTCAATGCACGCAAGAAAACTTTGCCTCAGTTCTCTGATGTTTAATGAGAGTATATTTGTGAACAAAGGATTTCCCACAACCACTGCAATCATAACGATTTTCTCCAGTGTGAATACTCTCATGCTGAATGAACATGGATTTATGTCTGAAGACCTTCCCACAATTGTTGCATTTATAAGGCCTTGCTCCATTGTGAACTCTCTGGTGTACAATTAGATTGGAGTGATGGTTAAGGTATTTCCTACATTCACTGCACTTAGGCATTTCTTCACTGTGGATTCTCTTGTGCTGAGTAAGATTGTCTTTTCAGCTAAAGGTTTTTCCATATTCACTACACTCACAAGTTCTTTCTCCATTATGGATTCTTTGATGCTAAACAAGTGTGGTTTTGCAGCTGAAGGCTTTCCCACATTCACTGCACTCATAAGGCTTTTCTCCTCTGAAAATGGAGAAAATGCTTTACCACATTCACTGCACACCTGTAATGCCTTTGTCCCACGTGACAGGTCTTCCCACTCTCGTGCTCTCCAGCTTCTTCCTCTTGCAGTGGGTGGCCTTCTGCTAGTGACTGCCCAAATTGGCCTGGAAGTTTTTCTTCTCTTCTTCACATGTATAGAATTTCTCTGGCAGATGAGATTCTTCACAAGCCCTGCAGTCCTTCACAAATGAGGCCTTGCCTTTGTCCCTTAAGAATTTCTCTACAATACCGTAATACTTTTGTTGCTGATAAAAGTTTCCATTGAACCAGAATTGTCTCCCACATGTACCACATGTGTAAGATTTCAATCCATGATGTGGTCTCCGGGGTTCAGAAAAGGGGCAAAATGTCTTTCAAGACAGGGCCACATGTGTCACAAAGGTGAGTGTCTGGGTAGATAAACCTGCCTTGGAAGTACTAACATTTAACACTCCTACAGAAATGCTTTGCTCAGAAGGTGTCTCTTTATCCTCCACTCTATGCAAATAACCTGGCTCCTTTAGTGTGGACACAGCCATCACAGATTGAGGAACACCGCACGCAAAGAGAGGAAAGTAACCAGGTTGGGACCCACCACTGTCCTGAGGGCAGAGGCTCGGTCTTTGCACTGGGGACAGAACCTCTCCCATGCCCTTCTGCTTCTGTCACTTTGGACCATCCCAGGGCTCTCGAACCTAGAATCTCAAAGTTATTTTTTTAAAAGAATTTTTATTTTATTTTATTCATCATCATCATCATCATCATCATATATATATATTTTTAATTTGACCAGAGAAAGACAAGAGAAAGAAGGGAAAGTGAGAAAGTAAGTCTCCAGGTCCAGGATTCAAGCCAAGGTCAACCATGTGGGAGTCCAGTGCCTCAACCACCATGCCACCTGCTGAACCCTAGAAGTTCTTTATGTATTGTGGGAATTAACTACTTTTCTGGTATGAGTTAAAAACATTTTTTTCTTAATTTTCATTTGGCTTTTGAAATTCTTTAAGGATTATTATTTTTATTTATTCACAGTAGAATGCTTGTGTATGTGTGCATGAGAAAGAGGGAGAGAGAGATTTATTTTCTCCATGAGAGAGTGACCCCCAACAGGGTCTTCATGCTGTGACTGTACTCACTCTGGTCCTTCCTCAGAGGCCTCAGTATTGCAGTGTTATGTTACTACTATGCCACCATGGCTGGCTCAGAATAATTTCTTTAAGCACATTTGTGAAAATTTCACACTACTGCTTCAAATACTTCAATGATTTTTCACTGCTTTTAAGGTAAAATCCTAAACTGGTTTACAAAACTTATCAAATATATTCCCCCATCTACTTCTGTAGCCTCATTTCCAGCCACTTCCTGAATGATGACTTCCTTTTTCCCTCCTTTTGCTCTAATGTGCAAGGCACATTTCCTCTCAGAGCCTGCATGCATGCTTCCCTTGTCCCTCTTCATTCCTTTGCAAATTCACATCTTAACATCAATAGCATTTTGTTAGGGGCAATTTTTCTACCTCTCAGATTAGATTCTTTGTTATGTGCCCTTATTGCATCTTGTAATAACCTTTGTAATGCCTGATTCAACTATATAGTACACATTATTAGCCATTGGTTTAATTAAATATCTGAGTCTAAACTCTATGCTGTTAGGAATTCTCTCTCTGTCTTTCTCTCTATTGTATTCTTATCACATAAAAGACCTGACACATAGCAGATACTCAGGAATAATTGTTTAGAAGCTATTTGTTGGAGCCATTCATTCTGTGGTGTGGCGGTTAAAGCAGCTGGATCCCACAGGACCAAATATGTGGTTTGAGTTCTGGACATAGTGGCTTGAGAAATACACTGGGCACATGTGCATGAGTGCCCAAAATTCCAAAAGGAGGGAGAAATGGAGACGAGATTGTAGTAGGATCATTTCTCGTGGGGGATTCTTTCTCACTTTCTCTCTCACGCTCTCTGTCTCTCTTTAGTGAACACATGCATCCTTTTGCAAAAATCAAAAAAAGACAAAGCAAAAGAAAACACCCAAAAATTATTGGTTGAAGGAAAGAATGACTAAGGTTTGAGAGTTAGGTAATAGACAAATGGTAAAGACTTTAATACTATGGTGATGAATTTATACTTTATATTGTAGAAAATGAAGTGAATTGGAACACTTAATCACAGGGACCAGTTTTATATTTGTATTTCTCTGTCTTCTTAAAAAATGTTGGGTTTTCATCAATAATTATTTCTTGAGTATTCTTTAATATAACCAGGAATCTACATGGGTACGTGTAGGTCATCTTTAAGTCCTTAACTGAAATGGACTGTGTTCTTTCTTCATTGATCTCAAGACCTAATTTCACATGCATATCTGTATCTAAATGTATCTCAATTTTATTTTAAGCCAATAATTCTTAAAATGGACTTGCCATTTCTTCTCAATATTCTCCCAACCAAAACTAATTTCAGTGATGTGAGCCATACCACAATACTTTATGAAATAGGTCAATGTCATGTATTAAGGAATTATTGGGTTTAATAGTAATGATATTCTGAATTAAATGTTTGTGAAGGAAGGAAAACTCATATGTGAGTATCAGGTCTTAAAAAAATCTTGTCTTACATTTTAACATCTAGAAATCATTAGATAATGATCTAATAAACATGATGATAATAATAATATAACAATAATAAACAGAAAAATATCTGTGCTTTTCTGCAGAATAGCTCAGTAATTTCTGTTTTTATAATATTAGAACTTACCTTCATTTATGTAATGCTTTTAACGTTCAAATTGCTTAACCAAAATTAAGTAATTAATCCTTATACTAACCCTGCAAGGCAGATAAGAATTATCTTCATTTTACAGATTAAGTTAAATGTACCATATTCTAAATGATTAATGCCTCAAAAATCTCTGATACCAAATGGTCTATGTTCCTCTGGAAGCATGTGGAAACTCACATTTACATAGTAATTATGTGTTCAATTGTGCTGAGGAAGCAAGTGGCAGACCCAGGTAATCTTCCAAGAAAAGGAAAAGAAAAGGAAAAAAAATGCTAGTAATATACTAAAAAAGGAGGAGAGCAATGTTTAAAATCCATATTGAATGCAAATATTTTTATTCATACATACTGATACCTCAGAAGTCCTTCTGCACTAAAAACAAAGCCAAAAATCCCCACAAAAATCCTTGGTTAGTGCTGTTTAATGCACTAGAATAAATCTAATAGGGAAAGCAAAATTTGCATCTTGACAGATGAAAAAGAAGCCACAGTCTATCTGGAGATAATGATGTACAGCTATTTTCTTATCACTTAGTACATAAATTTTAGCATGCAGCTGTATTATGCTTACTATTAATATGCCTTCTGTGTGAAGAAAATTTGAGTGTGAATTTGTGTTAAAAAAAAAGAAATTGTAAAAGGTTAATAAGAATGTAATTCCTTAGCTTTTCATTATAGAAAGACTCCAATAAATATGTGATTTCTATTTTTGAAAACAAAAACAAAAACAACATAACATTTTTCTCTTTTTTCATGGCAGAGGAACAAGTCTTAATTGTCAGTGAACAAATAAGAAAATTGCATCTCTCTTGCTCTCTTTCTACCTTTCATCTCTTCAATGTGTATTGTGTTTCATTGTTCTAAACAAAGGGCATTTTCATACCTAAATAAAAAATGTGGGTAGGTGGGATTTTTAGTTTAGTGAGAATAGCTCCTTCAATGCTGTCTGACATTGTGGAGATGTGCCAGAAATATCACTATTTAAGGATTTAGTTCTTTGATTTGGTGGACCAGATGAAATAACCCTTCTTTAATAAAAGATCTAAAAATCCTGGATAAATTTTTTGAAAATTAATGATTAGATGAGCTATTATGAAAATATTGAAGAAATGACCAGAAGGTATGAATTAGAAGGGGAAAGGATAGAGACCAGCAGTTAGTGTAATGGCTATGTCGCTGGACTCCCATGTAGTCAACTGTGGTTTGCGTCATGGACCCAGTGGCTTTAAAACTCATGCCGGGTGTGTGTGCGTGCGTGTCCAAGATCCCAAGAGGAGAATGGAGGAGAAGGGATTGCGGCATGGCCATCCCCCCGGGGGGTGATTTTTCGCTTTCTGTCTCTCTTTCTCTCTCTGTCTGGTGAGCGCACGCGCCCTATAGCAAAAAACCTCTCAAAAAAAGAATTAAAAAAAAAAAAAAAAAAAGAAGGGGAAAGGACAGTCACTTTAATGAGCTATAAATGGGATACAGGAATCAAATCTTGAAACATATGCCAGGTGAAAGATTAAATTATGAAGCTGATTCCTCCCATCCTCAGTGTGTGGACCAGCAAGATCTCTGCCTGCTAAACAGAGATCTAGAAATTTTTGCCCATTTCTGTCTTGGCTCTTGGCAGAAAAAAATTAGTTTCCTGAGATGTCTCCATTTGAGAGGCCCATCACAACGATTTTTCTGGGACAAAAATCCATGCTATTATGGATTGAAAAATCTTAAGATGAAAACAAAATGTTTTCAGGCTTCTAGTATCCCTAGTCTCACTAAAATTCAGGCCCCTAGAAAATTTCACAGATGTCTGTGCATGAGCATCCAATAGGAAAATCATAAAATAAATTCAGAGTTATGAACAAGAGTCAGTAAAACATCATACAACCATGCTATAGAATCAAACCAGCAAAGACTGTGGCTATTGGAATTTTTCAGATGCCAAATGTAAGTATAATTTTTTTTTCTTTAAGTGAGTCTCACTATGTTGCCATCATCCTGTCTCAGGCTCCTGAATAGCTGGGACTAGAGTTGTGCATCTCTGCACTTGGCTTTCTGGGATGGACTGGAAATGAAAACCAGGCCTTCCATGTGGCCGCAGCCTACAGAGTAAGCAGCAGCTACCACTTTGGCTGGGCCATGAACTGAGTCTTACACTTGATGATATGCAATAAATTCTCATTGCGGGTAAGAATTATTTTTAAAGAATTATTTTATTGGGACCAGCAGTTAGCGTAATGGCTATGTCGCTGGACTCCCATATAGTTGACCGCAGTTTGCGTCCTGGACCCGGTGGCTTAAAACTCATGCTGGGTGCGTGTGCGTGAGTGCCCAAGATCCTGAGAGGAGAATGGAGGAGAAGGGATTGTGGCATGGCCATCCCCCCTGGGGGGTGATTTCTCGCATTCTGTCTCTCTGTCTCTCTCTGTCTGTCTAGCGAGCGCACGTGCCCTATAGCAAA
The DNA here is from genome assembly GCA_026018925.1 of Tupaia tana. Classification (NCBI taxonomy): domain Eukaryota; kingdom Metazoa; phylum Chordata; class Mammalia; order Scandentia; family Tupaiidae; genus Tupaia; species Tupaia tana. Next base: position 19,395,099 of record JAKSZU010000017.1, read on the forward strand.
AAAAGAAAAAGAAAAAAAACTTGTCAAAAGAAAAGAATATAGAATATTCATAATAACAAAGCTAGCAGAGGTGGAAGAGAAGAGAGACAATGAACTGCACAAGTGGTAGGAAAAAGGAGCTGACAAGTTCCAGGTGGTGAGGAAATTCTTCCAAGATTTAAAGAGGAAATACACACTATAAAAAAGAACAAATGGACCTGTTAGAGATGAAGGCTATAATACAGGAAGTCAAAACCTCCCATGAAAGTATTAAAAGCAGACTAGATCATGCAGAAAATAGAATCTCAGATGTAGAAAGTAGAATCACTGCCCTAGAAAAACTACCATGAAGACTGAGAAAATTGCCCAAAAAAATGAGAATAATATATGAGAAATACTAGATATCATCAAACATCTAAATATCTGGATAATTGGTATCCCAGAAGATGAAGAGCCTCATAAGGGAATTGATAATTCATTCCATGAAATCCTGTAAGAAAACTTTCCAAACCTAGAGAGGCACTCAAACATTCAGTGCCAAGAAATACAAAGAACTCCCAATATAATCAACCCAAGAAGATCTTCAAGACACATTATAGCCAGATTGACCAAAACCACAGACAAAAGCAAGATACTAAGATTGGCAAGAGAGAAACAGCAAATTATCTACAAAGGATATCCCATCAGGCTAATAGCGAACCTCTCGTCAGAAATGATGCGAGTAAGGAAAGAATGGAAAAATATATTCAAAGTGTTAAGGGAAAAGCAATTTCAACCAAGAATACGGTACCCAGCAAGATTATCCTTCATATGGGAAGAAAAGACAAGGACATTCTCAGATAAACAAAACCTGAAAGAATTTAGCAACACCAGACCACATCTCCAAGAAGTTCTAAAGGGAGTGCTATTCCAGAAAAATAAATACAGACATACAGAAATAGGACTTCAAAAACTAAGAAAATGGCCAACTTAATTATAGGGACAAGTCTGGAATTGAATATTATATCCCAGAATTTAATTGGGAAGATTAGACCACAACAGAAGATAAAGTACATGAAACTGAACTGGTGAAATAGCATTTTATGACTTTTGACTAAAACATTGCTGATTTTCTTCTAGGCTTTGTTTTCTAGTTTTAAGGATTTTTGTCCTGTCTTGAGCTGCTGATAGGTTCATGCACCTACTATTTGAACAGAATCCTAACCTGTTTCCTGGCTTTAAGTTTTAAGCAAATTTCTTTAACACTTCTTTGATTTATTAAAGCTAAAACTACTTTTCTTGAAATTAAATAGTATATTTAAAATACTTATTTAATGACCATAGTAAGCTATATAGCATCAGCTAGGTGCTACCTTATAGTATATTCATGCTACTCAGAGTTTCATGCCTAAAGTCAGACATGTATTCACAGATATGTACATATCAGCTGAACTTAGTATTGAAAGTAGTTAGATAATTAAGAAATTTTGTGAATCAATAAAATGTGGGGAAAAAAAGGAATCAAAAACAACTGTAGACATGAGAGATAGTGTGGGAGGTGGGTGGGAAATGGCAGAGGGTGAGAAATAGGGGTGAAAAAATATATATGAAATTAGAAATAGAAAATTATTGATGGTAACATGTATGATTGAGCCACTATGCAGTATATTCTTGATGGGAAATCACCTTTAGTAAGCCGTGATGATGATCAGGGAATAAAAATAAATAAATAAATAAAACTTTTATATATATATATATATATATATATGTTTCAGAAGAAAATTACAGTGCATTTGTTACTAGATTCTAGTTTTGTCCATATTTTTATTTTTAATTAATTAATTTATTTATTTGTCTTATTTTATTTCAAGTTCTTTTATACATTCAATCATGTCATTTAGTTTGCAAAGTGAGTATTTCAACATGTTTACATTTCTTCCCATTCCGGTTGATAATACTATAGTTATCTTCAACAGATAATACCCCATTTCTTTGTCCCACTAATGCTTTGCCTCTCCATTTTTCTCCTTAATGTCTTTCCTCAGACTCTATTCCTTCACCCACACTCTTCCCACACTATATTTGATGTTCACAACCCTTTACTGTGTTTCTATATCCTTTAGTCATTCCGTTTCAGTCATAGATTGCAGACACTCAGTATATATTAAGTGGGGACATACAATGTCGCCCCTTCATAGCCTGGCTTGCTTCACTCAGGAGTAAATCTTCCATATTCATTCACTTTCTGTCAAAAGCCAGGGTCTTGGTTTTTATGGCTGAGTAGTATTCCATAGAGTATATGTGCCATAGTTTTTCTTTTTCTTTTTTTTTTTGAGAGGTTTTTGCTATAAGGCGTGTGCACTCACCAGAAAGACAGAGAGAGACAGAGAGATAGAAAGTGAGAAATCACCCCCCCAGGGGGGATGGCCACGCTGCAATCCCTTCTCCGCCATTCTCCTCTCGGGATCTTAGGCACGCATGCACACTCGCCGAGCGTGAGTTTAAGCCACCAGTACAGTGACTTGAACCGCAGTCGACTACATGGGAGTTCAGCGACATACCATTATGCTAACTGCTGGTCCCAGTGCCACAGTTTTTCAATCCATTCATCTGTTCATGGGCATTTGGGTTGGTTTCATGTCTTAGCAATTGTGAATAATGCCAGAATAATTATCAATGCGCAAATACTTTTCCGATTAAGAATTCTTCTGTCCTTTAGGTAGATACCAAGGAATGGGATTGGGTCATATGGAAGTTCTGTTTGTAGATTTTTGAGGAACCTCCAAATTGTTATTCACAGTGGCTGAACCAATTTACATTCCCACCAGCAGTGTAAGAGAGTTTTCCTTTCACCACACCCCCGCCAGCACTCACTTTTTAAAAAAATTTGTTTATTTATTTATTTTTTAATTTTAGTCATTCTGACTGGGGGTAGGTAGTATCTCATTGTTGTTTTGATCTGCATTTCCCTTACAATGAGGGATGTTGAGCATTTTTTCATATGCCTTTTGGCTATTCGTATGTCATTCTTAGAGAGTGATTTTTTCCAACTCATTCTCTCATCTTTTAATAAGGTTGATCATCTTTTTTCTGAAAGCTGATTAAGTTCCTTGTGTATTCTTGTTATCAGTCCCTTATCTGATGCATAGTTTGCAAAAATATTTTCCCATTCTGAGGGCTGTCAATTTATACTAATTACTGTGTCTTTTGCCATGCAAAAATGTCTTACTCTAATGTAATCCAACTTGTCTATTTTGGGGATTATTGACCATGCTTTGGGAGTCTTATTTAAGAAGTCTTTGCCTACCCCAATGTCTCCCAGAGTTTCCCCAGTGTTCTCCAGGAGTGGGTTTATAGTTTGAGGTCTTAGGTTTAGATCTTTGATGGACCTTGAGTTGATTTTTGTCAGTGATGACAGGTAGGGGTTCTGATTCATCTTTCTGCAGGAGGATATCCAGTTTTTCCAGCACTATTTGCTGAAGAGGTTTTTCTTTTCCCAGTGGAAAAAATCAGGTTTTTTGTCAAAAATCAGTTGACTGTATGTTTGGGAGTTTATTTCTGGGGACTCTATTCTGTTCCATTGGTCCACCTGTCTGTCTGTTTTTGTGCCAGTATCATGCTGTTTTGATTACCACAGCTTTGTAGTATATTTTTGGGTCAAGGAGTGAGATGTGCCCCCTCTACTCTTCTTGTGCAGGACTGTTTTGGCAATACGAGATCTTCTATGATTCCAGACAAATTTTATGATGGTTTTCTCTAGATCTGTGAAGAATGTTTCTGGTACTTTGATTGGGATTGCATTAAATATGTAGATTAATTTGGGTAGAATTGCCATTTTGATCATATTAATTCTTCCAATCCAGGAACATGGGATGTCCTTCCACTTTTTTGTGTCATTTTCAATTTCTTTTTTTTTTTTTTTTAGTTTCTCATGGTTTTCCTTGTGGAAGTCTTTAACTTCTTTGATTAGATTTAGTCCTAGGTATCTTATACTTTTTGTGGCTATGGTAAATGGAATTATTTTTTTCATTTCTATCTCAGTCTGTCTGCTGTTTGTATATAAAAATGCTATAGATTTCTGTAGGTTGATTTTGTATCCTGCAACTTTACTGTATTCATCTATTACTTTCAGCAATTTTTTCATGGATATCATTGGGTCTTCTATGTATACAATCATGTCATCTGCAAATAGAGAGATTTCATCTCTTCTTTTCCTATTTGAATGCCCCCCCCCCTTTTTTTTCTCTTTTCTGATTGTGTTGGCAAGGACTTCGAGTACTATATTGAAAAGGAATGGAGAAAGTGAACATTCTTGTCTTGTACCAGTGTTTAGTGGAAAAGCTTTCAGCTTTTCTTCATTCAGGATTATATTCACTATGGGTTTTTTATAGATAACTTTCATTGTGTTGAAAAATGACCCTTCTCTGCCAATATTGCTGAGATTCTTGATCATGAAGGGATGTTGTATCTTTTCTTTTCTTTTTTTTTTTGGAGAGGTTTTCGCTATAGGGTGAGTGTGCTCGCCAGACAGACAGAGAGAGACATAGAGACAGAAAGCAAGAAATCACCCCTCAGGGGGATGGTCACGCCGCAATCCCTTCTCCTCCATTCTCCTCTCGGGATCTTGGGCATGCACGCACACGTGCCCGGCGTGAGTTTTAAGCCACTGGGTCCAGGATGTGAACCGCTGTCGACTACATGGGAGTCCAGCGACATAGCCATTACGCTAACTGCTGGTTCCCATGAAGGGATGTTGTATCTTTTCAAAATTTTTTTTTTTTTTGCATCAATTGATATGATCATATGATTTTTAACCTTTCTTCCTGTTAATATGGTTTATTACATTTATGGTTTTGCATATGTTGAAACAACCTTGCATCCCTGGTATAAAGCCTACCTGATCATGATGTATAATCTTTTTCTATAAGTTGCTGGATACAATTTGTTAGTATCTTGTTGAGAATCTTTGTGTCTATATTAATCAGAGATACTGGTCTCTAGTTTTCCTCCCTTGTCCTGTCCTTATCTGTTTTAAGGATAAGGGTGATGGAGGCTTCATAGAATGAATTACGGAGGGATTCACCCTTTTGGATCTTTAGAAATAACTTGAGCAGAATGGGGGTTAACTCTTCTTTGAAAGTTTTGTAGAATTCAGAGGTGAAGCCATCAGGACCAGGGCATTTCTTTTTTGGGAGGTTATTTATTACTGATTCAATCTCCTGACTTGTTATGGGCCTATTCAGACTTTCTAGATCCTCCTGACTCAATCTTGGTAGATTATATGTGTCTGGAAATTGGTCCATCTCATCCAGATTGTCTCGTTTCTTGGCATATAGTTGTTCATAGTATCCTCTAATGATGTTTTGTAGTTCTACTATGTCTGTTATATTGCCTGCTTCATTGCAGATTTGATTTACCTGGTTCCTTTCTCTCTTCTTCTTAATAAGTCTCACTAGTGGTGTATCAATTTTGTTTATCTTTTCAAAGAACCAGCTTCTATTTTCATTTATTTTCCGTATAGTTTGTTTATTTTCTATTTCATTTATTTCTGCTCATATCTTTATTATTTCCTTTTTCCTGGAATTTTTTTTTTTTTTTTTTTTTTTTTTTTTTTTTTTTTTTTTTTTTTTTTTTTTTTTTTTTTTTTTTGCTGTTGCTTTTCCAGTTCTCTGAGGCACAATGTTAGGTGATCCATTTGCCTTCTTTCCGTCTTCTTCTTATGTGCACTAATTGCTATGAACTTCCCTCTTATGACTGCTTTAGCAGTGTCCCAAAGATTATGGAAAACAGTGTCCTCATTGTCATTGGCTTCCATGAATCTTTTGATTTCAATCTTTATTTCTTCAGTAGTTGTGAATCATCCAGGAGTAGGTTATTTAGTTTTCCATGCATTTGAGTATTTTTTAGGCTTTTTCTTGAAATTAAACTCAAGTTTAATTCCATCATGGTCAAAGAAGATACTGGATATAGTTTCTATGCCTTTGAATCTGTAGAGACTTGCCTTGTGCTCTATCATGTGGTCAATCTTTGAAAAGGTTCTATGTGGGGGTGAGAAAACAGTGTATCTCATGGTTTTTGGATGGGAAGTTCTATAGATGTCTGTTAAGTCCATTTGGTTTATGGTGTTGTTTAGATTCTTTATTTTTTTACCTATTTTTTGTCTAGATGATCTATCTAGAAGGCACAGTGGGGTGTTGAGATCTCCAGCAATTAGTATGTTGCGGTCTATCTCTCCTTTTAGATCTAACTGTCTTTCTTTCATGTATTTGGGTGCTCCTGTGTTAGGTGCATAGATATTTATAAGTGTTATGTCTTCTTGATCAATTGACCCTTTTACTACAATATAGTGCCCTTCTTTGTCTCTTCAAACAGTTTTTGTTTCAAAGCCTATTTTGTCAGAAAACAGTATTGCGACTCCAGCTCTTTTTTGGTTCCCATTTGCATGGAAAACTTTTTCCCATCCCTTCACTTTCAGTCTATGCATGTCTTTATCCATGAGGTGGGTTTCCTGTAGGCAATAGATAGAGGGTTTCTGTTTTTTTTTTTTTTTTTTTTTAATCCATTCAGCCAGTCTGTGTCTCTTGATTGGAGAATTTAATCCATTAACATTCACATTCACATTAACATTAACATGATTATCGATGTTACCGGACCTGTCCTGATGTTTAAGTTGGCCATTATCTTGGTTGCCTTTATTCCTTTATTTCTGGCTGTTCATTCTTTAGTTTTCCTGGAACAGTACTTTCTTCAGGGTTTCGTGAAGAGCTGGCTTGGTGCTGACAAATTTTTTCAGGTTTTGTCTTTGTCTGAGAAGATTTTAATCTTTTTTTCCCATATGAAGAATAATCTTTCGGGATATAATAATCTTGGTTGAAATTTTTCTCTCTTAACACTTTCAATATGTCTTCCCATTCTTTCGTTGCTTGCATTGTTTCCATTGAGAGGTATGGTGTTAGCCTGATGGGATGACCTTTGTAAGTCACTTGTCATTTCTCTCTTGGCAGTTTTAGTATCTTGTCTTTATCTGTGGTCTTTGCCAATCTGGCTAAGATGTGCCTTGGGGAAGATCCTCTTGGGTTGATTCTACTTGGGGTCCTTTGTATTTCTTGGGTCTGAATGTTTGAGTGCCTCTCTAGACATGGGGAATTTTCTTCCAGGATTTCATGGAATAGATTTTCCATCCCCTTATTAGTTTCTTCACCTTCTGGGATACCAATTATTTGGATGTTAGGGCATCTAATGGAATCTAGTATTTCTTGCATATTATCTTCGTTTTTTTTTTTTGTTATTTTTTTCTATCTTTTTGGTGGTTTTCTCTAGGTCAGAGGTTTTATCTTCTATGTCAGAGATTCGATCTTCAGCATGGTCTAATTGACTTTTAATACTTTTGAGAGAGGTTTTGATTTCCTGTATTACAGACTTCATCTCTAATACTTCCATCTGATTCTTTCTTAGAGTGTCCATTTCTTCTTTTATATCATGGAAGGACTTCCTAATCTCTTGTAGTCTGCTGTCTATTTTCTGTTCCAACTCATAGAATTTGGTCACTATGAATGTTCTAAATTCTTTCTCTGACATTTTGGTAACTTCTTCTGTTTTCTCAAGAAATGGAAGGAAGTTACTGTATTCTTTTGATTGAGATGTATTTCCTGGTTTATTCAGACCTGAGGCTTTTCTTCTACTTCTAGCCATTGGGAGATGTATTCACTCTGGAATACCTTTTAGAGAATGTTTCTTAAACTAGGAGCAAGTGCGTTTCCCTTTTGCTGTGGACTGATGTGTGCCGAAGTCTCTTTTCTTTTGTGTTAGTCAATGTAGACCAAGGAGGAGTATTCTATTCAGGTGTCTGAAGAGCAGTATCTCATTTTTCTCAGGTGGTTCAGTGAAAGGGCGGATCCCAGGGAGTATTACAATACTAGGGTATTTCAGAACTGTGATTCTAGACCTCTTTAGTCCTTGTGGGAGGGTGGAGGAAGAGGAAGAGAGGATAGCATGAGAGGGAAGAAAGTAAGAAGGATAACCCCCTCCAGGGGTCTGGAAATGGAATTGGGATCTGCTATAGAGCTGGAGGTGGTCCTGTGTGGTATGGAGAAGTGTGAAATTGACAAATGAAAGAAGAAGAGAAGGGGAAAAAAAGCCTACCTTGCTGACAGAGATAGAGGGTTGCTGGGGTTGGGGGAGCCAGAGCTGGAGCTGGGGCAGGGGGGCCCTGCCTCAGTGTCCCTTAGGCCAGGGGTCTGGAGATGGAAGTGGGGTCCTATTTTTAGTTTAAGGTATCTTGTGAATCAATATAATGTGGGAAAGAAATGAATGACTAAGATTAAAAATACAAAAAATGATGTGTTAGCCAGGTTGTAGTGAAAGGGGAACTCTCACACTGTTGGTAGGAATGTAAATTGGTCCAGCCAGTGTGGAAAACTATATGAAGGTTCCTCAAAGATCTACAAATAGAACTACCATATGATCTAGCAATCCCACTCCTGAGTATCTACCCAAAGGATAGGGGAAAACTCAGTCAAAAAAGCACTTTCATATCAATGTTTATTGCAGCATTATTCATAATTGCTAAGACATGGAGCCAACCCAAATGTCCATGAACAGATGAAAGGATTAAAAAGTGTATATATACCCTTTGAAAAACTATTCAGCCATAAAAAACAAGACCCTGTCATTTGATAGAAAGTGGTTGAATATGGAAGATTTATTGCTGAGTGGAGTAAGTCAGGCTATCAAAGAAAGATACTGTATGTCTCCACTTAATATATATGTACTATCCACACTCAATGGTACAGACTGAAATATCAGAGGACATAAAAGTATTAAAAATAGTTATGTACACTAGAGACATTGAGAAAGGAGGGTGGGAGAAGAAAGAGTATAGGGTATGAAATTAGGGGGGCAAATAGAGAGGCAAGACATTTTTAGACACAGTAATGGTTTATTACCTGTTGATGATAATGTATACAATATTCTATACTGTACTGTTCTGAGGTGCATTTCTTGTTGGGTAAATTCTTTTTACAAGCCAAATGATGTATAGCAATTGAATATATAAATAATAATAATAATAATTAAAAAAAAAATACATTTAATGAAAACAGAAATTGTAGTATTGTATTTTTGGCATACTTGACAGTAATATAGTATACCATAAATAGAAATAACGAAAACATAGAAAATAATCGTAATAATTTATTTTTTTTAGATTAAACAGTGAGAGGCCAAAATACTTAACAAGGAAAAAAAAGAGACCTTAAAGGAAATACTTGAAAAGAGGGAATCTTTAGCATAGCTTAGACTATATCTAGAAAAAAGGATCTTAATCTGTTCGTGATACAGATTTATAATATAGGTCTCTATGAGGAATACATGAGTTCACGTGGAGAAGGGAACATCTAGGCTAAGGAAACTGCGTAAGTCATAAAATTGTATGGTTTAAATGTCTTAGAAAAATAGAAATCTCCAAAAGACAAAACAGATGTGTTTGTAGTAGCCTAGTGAAAATACTACAACCTAAATTTCTTTTTGTATTGAAAAAGAGAAAAATATTTGGTCATTGGAAAAGTCATGACACATTTTTGCATAGGGAAACAGAAAATACATCATGACTTTCCCAATGACCTAATATCTATCTATCTATCTATCTATCTATATTATCTTATATATGATTTAAAACTTTGTAAAGTTAACTAAACTAACATATGCAGCTTCCAGTGGTGGTGACACTTTCAAAAATCAGAAATAATGTTGCAACAATATTCTTTTCGTTTTAAGACTATTACTACACTTACATACTGTTAAACCAACAAGCAATGTTTTAGGCAGTTAAACTCTATTAGAAGACAGGGGTTTTGTCTGTCCTTACTCCTGTCCAGTGCTTCGCTGATGGTGTCTCCACATGCTGGTTCTTTCTTCCCATGGCTTTCGCAAGTCTAAATGTTTTCCTGCCTCTTGTCACTCCTGTATCTTCTTGCTAGTTACGCTTTGTTCTGACCCTGAATATGGGTATAGTCCTTGACACACTGCTATTTCTTCACAAGTCTTTCCTTAGGAGGTTCATTGAGATGCTCTTCAAATCTTCAGCCCCAGATGTAATATTTTCCCCTGAGATTTATTTCCTTATCTCTATTTCCCAGCTGGACATATTTCTTATGGTCAATTATGCTGGAATCATTGAAGTCGGCTTTAGCTTTTCTCTCTCCTTTGTCTCTATCGAATAAGTCACAATTCCTCTTCTCTAATTTATCTTCTCAGGTTACCAAGAGCCTAAAGCCCAAAACACAGGCTGATTTCCTAGACAGGAGGGTAGGATGGGCTGGTGAGGAAGGCAAAGCATGATTTCAGTGATGACTTCCTAGGGAAAAGCCCACATTAAAAGCAGGCAGCCAGACTAATCAGGACTCCTTCAGAAGGAGACTAGATAAGAGTGTGAGAACCTACGTTGAGGCAAAGCTGTGGGAAAGGGGACATAAGACTTGAAGAACTGGGTCTAAAGTGAAGTGTGGGAAGTAAAGTGAAGTGTGGTGGAATTTCATGAACTGTCAGAACATCACCGTAGGTGTTTTTGTAATATATCTTCAGCTTTCTAAAGGGAAAGGTCCCTTAGAGGCACTTTCTTTATATGACTATTACAATACTTTTCTAATTGGCTTGTGAGCCTTTCCATGTTGCAGGATTTTCTGAATTGCTGAATTTGTGTCTGTGATCACAGAGAGTTAGAAGCATGGACAACAGAAGGGAACAGCAAAGTGAAGTTTATTGAGAGAGAGAGAAAACAAGCTTGTGAAAGGAAGGAGGGGGTCCCAAAAAGTGGATTGTGGAAGAGGAGCAAGAAGTTTTAATCTTGGAGTGCAAACTATGAGCTGGCTCTCTGATAAGAAAGTGAGCTTCAGAAAATAGTAACATTTTTTGTGGGATCAACAGACCACAGCTATCTGCTCTTTTTGTTACAATGTAGTTAGCAAATAGAAACTGTTGTCCTCAGCTATAGTTGCTTTGAGTCTTAATGCTGCCAGCCCTTTTGTTTGTTAAAACTTAGCCATTGTGACTCCATCTTGGGTAAAGCTCTATCTCGGGCCTTTACCCTATGTTTTAATGTTCTTATCTCCTGACTTATCAAGTCTTTACCTTCGCAGTGTATCCTTTTTCTTTCTTTTCTTTTTAAGAATTATTTTTGGACAAGCAGAATGGTGTAAGGATTATGTTGCTGGACTCCCACATGGTTTATGGCATTTCGAGGCCTGAATCTAGTAGCTTGAAACTCATACTGGATGCCTGTGCGTGTGTGCTCAAAATCCTGAGAGGAGAACGGAGGAGAAGAGATCGTGGGATAGCCATTTCCCTGGGGATAATTTCTTGCTTTCTGTCTCTCTCTTCGGTGAGTGCAAGTGCCCTATAGCAAAAAATCTTTCTCTAAAAAAAAAAAAGGAATTTTTAATTGTTATTATTATTATTATTGTTTTAAAATTTATTTATTTTACATTCATTCGCTGAGCATGATCTAGCATACAAAATGCTATTTCCAATTCAGAATATATGTATAGTGGCTTAATCATACATGTAATCATCAATAAATAATTTTTCATTTCTTGTTTCATATATATATATGTGTGTGTATATATATGTATATATATACATGCATGTATATATACATATATATACATACACATGAATGTATATATGTATATATGTGTGTATACATATATATTTTTATAAATTTTAAGTGTATGAATGAAGGAAAAAAAAAAGAATGGGAAGGCCATAGAAGATTGGCTATTTATTTTGTTACACATAGTTTCTCCCAAATTTTTTTAATAGAAATGTTTATATAATAATAATAATAATAATGAGAAAAATTCTTAGAATGTCACTATCCCAGAATGTCTTTTCTCTTTATAATTGCTTCTGCAGAAAATATACATTGGTACCTTAAGGTGTTTTGACTTCATTGTAATGCTAATGTGTACCGTAAGGGAAATATAACTACCACGTTCATTTTAGTTCTATGTTATTTCTGAAGTGAGGGTCCAGGAAAGAAAACTGATGTCTGCCAGTGGAAAAGAATGAAGCTAATGAGAAAATAAACTTTAGTTTTCAACCATTATAAAGTACTTTAGCAACTAACAAAGGCTGGGAAAAGAATTAAAATCATTAAAAACTATCTTATGTTCTCCATAATGTGTTTTGCTTTCTAATATAATTCCTGTTTGTGAAGATTTTCCAATTTTCATTATCTTAACAAGCTGTTCTCATTTTGATAATACTCCCAGTTGAGTTTCATACACCCTCTAGTGTATTTTATGACCTTAAAACTTTTTACCTTTTTCTTTGTATGCCTGCCAATCTATTTTGAAACATACTTTAGTAAGTGTTTAGAATATTCTACTTTATAGTAACAAAAGGTAATTATATCCTTGTTGGCTTATTGAGAGTGCCAATAATGCTAATATGTGTATGGTTTAAAATTATATTTACTTTGCAAAAGAGAAATAAACTATTCTAATTTTCTGTACTATTCTCATAGGTATAGCAGGAAGCAGATTTTTAAAAAAATTTCAACACCTAGGTCCTTGTTTCAAGTTTGTATAGTGAAGTACAAGAAAGGTACTGCCACCCCAAATCATGCCTCTCTCACCCATGACTGCCAAGTTAACATTGGAGACTTCTTCCCATGTGTTGGACATTGCACTCTGGTTTTATCTTCTTTCATTTAATTATTATTTGATTTCCTTTATGATAGAGAACAGCCAGAGAAAGAGAGAGAGGGAGAGATGCACCTCTAACAGGGTTTTATTACACAGGTCGTCACCCTTCAATCCTGTTCCCCAGCCCCCTAGCTAGTCAGCATCTGTGGTACATATGCATGCCTGGTGTGCTTCAGATTGACTCCGGGTTGGAACCTGCAGCTGGCCATTGTGACTTTCAGCACTACAGATCATTATGCTGCTACCTGTGCCACCAAAGCTGGACCTTATTTAAAAATCCAAGTACTCTTAGAGGTGCAATATATCCTGTATGGCTTCAAATCCTTCATTCATTCACTTAAAATTTATAAAACATCAGTGTCTTCTTATAGGTTGTTTACTTTGTTGATAGGAGCAATATAGCTGTGAACTTGAGAGAGGAGGCTCTTGTTCTCAAGCATTGACATTCTAATGTCAGAGGCAGAAGACTGATGAATACACGAATCATGTAAAAAGAACAGTTAATTGGTAGATGAAGCTATAAGAAAACTAAGCAGGGTCGTGCAATAGATAATACAGTGGGGCTAGGGAGTGGGGAGAACTGTGTTAGGAAAGTACCTCTGTGAGGTGTTGTATTTGGGAAATCACATGAAAGGCTTTAAACTAGGCACAGAGAGAGTAAGGTGGAGTGAGCATAGTATGTGATGGAGATGGAGGGGTGGACAAAAACATCCCTACTGTAGGGCCCAGTAAGCTGTCGTAAGAAATTCAGGCTTTATTCTATGAGCAATGGGAAGCCACTGATGGGATTCCATCAGAGGAATAACATGATCTTATTTAAGTTTTTAACAGCTCACTCTGGCTGCAATGTAGAGAATATTTGCTCTTAGGTAGCTGTGGGCTGAGATTTGCCTGCAGGTGATCTGCTCCAGTGACCAGGGATTCCTCACTGTGTTGTACTCCATTTTCTTGTGTTTGTACCTTGTATTCCCTTTGCCTGGAGCCGCTTCCTTCCTCCCTGAATGACCCAGTCTCCAGCTGGCTGGCAAACTTCTTTTTTTTCAGATACAACCTCAGATGCTACCTCCTTTAGGATAGGGAGACCCTACAATGTATCATCCTACTGAGACATTTGTGAATATGCAGAGGGCATTGTGAAAATCTCTGCTAGATAAATATCTGTAAATTAGACTGTCTCAACTAAACAGTGTTGGAAGACCACCTTTGCTCCCTAATGGTTTCAATTATTTACTTGTTTGGTAGAGAATTTATAATTCTTTGTTATTAAACATAAAAAAAATGAAATGTAAGTAGAGGCACAATACTCTCTAACCCCAAACAATATGAATCAGATGTTTAGTATTGTTGTCAGTAAGGAAAAGAAACAGGAGAAATATAATTTGGTGAAATAACTCAGAAGTTGACCTCCTACTGTCCATTTTCAATTAAACACACACATATACACACACACACAAACACACACACATGATTATTTTACTCAAGAATTGACTTTGTATACTTTTTTATAAGCTTTATTTATTTATTAAAAATTTGACTGGAGACGGACAGAGTGAGAGAGCGAGAGAGCGAGCGCAAGAAAGTAAGCCACCAGGTCTGGGATTTGAACTGCAGTCAGCCATGTGGGAGTCCAGCACCCTTAACCATCATGTAACCTGCCAGCCTCTAGACTTTTTATACTTAAAAACTGGATTTTTAAAAGATGATTACCTTGATTTAGTTTTTCATTAGTCTTATGGGGCACCATCATTCCTTGGGCTTGGGGTTTACTGATGCCATCAATAGAAGTACTTGTGGTTATTAATATAACATAGTTATTTTTTTTAAAGTCATTCATTTATCTATATATTTCTTCTGATTTTTAAGCCACCTTGACTCTGTGGTAGGTCATATGGGAATCCAGCACCTTAACCACCTTGCCACCTGCCCAATATAACACATAGAGGGTTTGAAGAGGAAACAATATTTTTGATAATGATTTAGAAATAGCAAAAGTAAACATAGAGGAGATAAATCTCCAGATTAAAAAATAAACTAACTTTTTCTTAGGTTTATACTCTCAATTTGGTGTTAAAATCAAGTTATTCCACAAGTGTTTATTGATGATGGCATGCCTTTAATGTTCATACTATTAATCATAATCTCTAACGACATTGAGTGTGTACTGTGTGTGGATTACTGTTCTAGGGGGATTTTGTTTATATGAGTCAAAAGTACAAAACAGCGTGTATATACAAAATGTATTTATCACTTATCTTCCATTAGGCTAATTCATTCCCCATATCACAAATGATTTTTATCATTTTTCCAAGAAAATTGAGACTTTTATAGGATAAAACCTCCAAACAAGAACAGTCTTGAAAAGAGAGAAAAGGAATTTGTGAAAGGTTAGTATGTAGAAACTATCTGAGTAGTATAACAGGAATGGCCCTGAGCATGCTGGAAATCCCTGGGATCACATGAGATATAAGGAAATTCTCAAAGAGGATCTCCAGATTAATTTAAACTGTCTTAGAAATCATTTATAACTATTATGTATTACCTCTAACTGCTCCTGTTTAACTCTATTAGAATGCAGTTCATTTGGTTAAATGGCTAGTGCTGAATTAACTAGACATGGGCTATTGCTATGGTTGACTGTGTCCTCCCAAAATTCATGTGCTAGAAACTTAACTGGCATTGCAATGGTATTAAGAGAAATACTGGAAATTTTATCTGATTATGGTAATAAGAGGTGGCATCTTTGGGAAGCAATTTGAATTATATAAAATCATCTGGTTGGGGCCCTTATGATTTAGTACTGGTGGTTTTATAAGGGAAAATGAGAATAGAATAGAGAGGGAGACAGATACAAGGTCTTGCTTTCTCACGTAATGGGCTGCACTGTCTTGGAATTCTGTAGGGAATCCCCCCAACGTGAAGACTCATCAGATGTGGCCTCTTGACCTTGGACTTCCATAACTGTGAGCTGAGTAAACTTTTAAAAAAATAATTATTTTATTTAACTTTATTTAGTTATTTATTTAAATTTGACCAGAAAGTGAGTGAGAGAGAGAGAGAGAGAGAGAGAGAGAGAGAGAGAGAGAGAGAGAGAGTGAGAAAGCTGTTGGCCAGGTGGGAGTCGAGCACCCTTAACCATCACATCACCTGCTGGCCCCCAAGCTGAGCAAACTTTTATTCTTTATAAATTACCCAGACTCAAGTATTTCTGTTACAGCAGCACAAGAGAGTAAAACAGCTATGGCTTTGAACATGTGTTCAAGGATTATTTACAATTATAGGTATACAAATTGAAAAAAAGGTATGTTTCAGAAGTAGTTTGTATTCATGGCAATTTAAAACTGTAGGTTTTTCTGTATTTTTTTTTTTTTTTTTTTTTTTTTTTTTTTTTTTTTTGTAGAGGATTTTGTCTTAAGGAGAAAAGCAAAAGCTTCTTGCCAGATAAAGACAGAGATGGTGAGAGGGAAAGTAAAAAATCACCCCCCAGGGGAGATGGCCATGCCATAGTCCTTTCTCCTCCATTCTCCTCCTGGGATTTTGGGCATGCACGCACACTTGCCCAGTGTGAGTTTCAAGACACTGGGTCTGGGACTTAAACTTTGATTGGCCATGTGGGAGTCCAGTGACATAACTGCTATGCCATTTGATGGCCCAAGACTGTAGGTTTTTAAAATTGCATCCACGTACACAAACTGCCAAAGGAAAATTAAAGCAACTTTGAATAAATTAATTAAACACAATAGCAAGTAAAAAACTCATAATTCCTTAGTTACTAAAATAATTGATACTGATGAAGTTTAATTTTTTCAGAGGCATTTGAAATTTTTATAAAAAAGCTTTAGAACTTCTAAATTCTACTTTAAAATTTAAGCAAATAGCATATATTCATTGTGCATAATTATGAGAAAGGCTCTTAAAGTGGTAGGGGAAAAACAATGATTCAATTCCTGGTACCAATCTTTTATAAATCGTACTCTTGGTTCTAGTGCTGGGTATTTCTAGATGTCAATAATTTAATCCTTGAGAAGAACGTGGCTGATGTGAATTTATACAGGCAACCTCCTCTGGACCAAATTTTAGCTGCTGGTGGGCCCTCATATCTGTTGCATGTGTGGGAAAACCCAGTCTGCAATGTGAGTTTCAAAGTCATCTCAATGAGGAAGGTGTGTACTGAGGGAGTTTCAAGCACCTGGTCTTAGCCCTCTTAAAATGTCCCCTAAACTAGTCCTTGTCATCATAGCAGGAGCTTAAACCTTCCTGGTTAACTTGGTCAAAGACATTGTGGGACAGATGATGAGGGAGGTAGGATGTGGCCTTCCATTCTTTCCCCTGTGGCCTCTCTTTATGAATTAGTAACTGTACTAGGAACAGAGTTTTATGGAGCAATTATTTCATGCCAGACCCTATACCAGGGAACACATTCTATGCTCACAATACTCCATGAGGGTTGTTGCAGGTTTTTTTTTTTTTTTTTTTTGAGAGGTTTTTGCTATAGGGCATGTGTGCTTGCCAGAGAGAGAGACAGACAGAAAGCGAGAAATCACCCCTCAGGGGGGATGGCCACGCTGCAATCACTTCTCCTCCATTCTTCTCTTGGGATCTCGGGCATGCACAATAAGGCGCATGACATGAGTTTAAGTCACCGGGCCTGGGACTCGAACCACGGTCGACTACATGGGAGTCCAGCGACATAGCCATTATGCCAACTGCTGGTCCCCAGGGTTGGTTTTTGATCACTCCTTTCTTCTTGGCTTGTGGATGGCTGTTTTCTCTGTATCCTCACATGGTGTTTTCTTTGTGCATCTCTTTTAATAAGCACACTAGTCCTATTAAATTAGGGCCCCCAACCTTATGAATTCATTTAACATTATCTCTTTAAAGACTTCATCTCCAAATACTGTCACATTGGGGATAGGGCTTCAATATGTGTGGTTTGGGGTAACACAGTTCAGTCTATAATAGTGGTACTGATATTATCCTCATTTTATGGAAGAAAAACAGCTTTTATTTAATTAATATCATCCAGCTGGTTGATGATGAAGTTGAAATCCAGTTTTGTCTGCGCAGACATGCATATTCTAGACCACTATGCGTTATTGCCATGGAATCTGGTTTAGATACACAGTTCTCTGTCTAGCTCCACTTCACTCTGTAACTGCTGTTGGTTTCCTTAGGTGTTATGTTCTCCTTCACTTTTAGTTTTCAAGGTTGTTTTAAATTTTTACTAGTCTTCTATGTTTCCTGTGCATTTTTTTTTTTTTTTTGAGGAGACAAGAGAAATTGCATAGAGATTGCTAGATGATTTTGAGTCATTTGGGTTAGCTAACTCCAGATAACAAGTTTATTTTGTGTGAAGAGAAGTGACTGACTTCAAAATGGTATTGAACCCATGGCTATTTTTTTTTTTATCAGATTGTATTTGAATATTCTATCTCAAATAAAATGCCTGCTTGCTACCTGGTCTTATTTATTTTAATAGCTCTTTATTGAAGAGAACAAAACATCAGAGATTCACAGTACTCATTTTTCCTCATGGTTATCAAAAACTTATTGCGTAAAAATGCTGCTTTACAGATTTCTTAGGAGCACTCAACTTACTCTCAAAAGAATTGCAATTCCGAAGTCACAAAATAAAAATAAAGACACTGAGAGTTAAGCTGATTTTTCTACACCTAGCTCAGTTTTATTGTGTCATTGACAATATGGATCAGGTGTGGGCTGTTGATAACAATCTTTCCTCTCCTGAATTCACGTGTTTACAAACTACAGGATCTTGTCAACCACCATATGGTAAGTATACCAGGTCTTTGCCAGATACAAATGCCTTTATGTAAGATCTTTATAAAACAGCAATTACTTATGGCCCAATAATAATTAATACATAATGAACTCACTAGACAGAGTTCTGGCACCTTTCTTTATCTGGAGCCCATTTTCAGCTGGAATCTTGTTGCTTTGGGAGCACAAAATGGAAGAAAAACAGTCCTGTAAGGCTGAGGGATGCTCACGGCACAGTGAGGAAATAATACCATGGCTTTGTCACTCTTGTGTTCCTCCTGTCTAGCACACAGTGAGTACTCACTGAATATTTAAGAGGATAAGTGTTGCTAACATATACAACCAACCAAACTGCCCTCTTATTCCATTATAACAGGCATATCGTCATTTAACAATCTGTTTACAAGTTTGTGAAGATTTTCTCACATTTTTTTTCTTCTGGGGAAGTTGCCACCTATCTTCCTTCTAACTGCATCAATCTTCATTTATTTTTAAATTAAAAACAAAAAATTTGAAGTTTTTTGCTTTTGGGCATGTGCACTCACCAGAGAGAGAGAAAGAGAAAGAGAGAGAATGAAAGGGAAAGTGAAAAATAATCCCCCAGGGGGATGGCCACACCACAATCCCTTCTCCATTCTCCTCTTAGGATTTTGGGCATTCATGCATTTGTGACTGATGTGACTTTCAAGCTATTGAGTCCAGGACTCGAACCATGGCCGACCATGTAGGAGTCCAGCGCCCCAACTACCACACCATCTTCTGGCCCCTATGGATGTGTTTTACTAAAGAGAACAATGCAATTACTATTTTTAGTATCTGTGCTACTTGCAACTTATATTTTTACATTATTAGCTTATCTGAAGCAGAAAAGGCTCAAGAAGTGCCAAATTACTCTTTTTTTTTTCAATTTATTTATTTGCATTCATTCTCTGAACATCATTACAGCATACAAAATGAGATTTTCCATCCAAATTACACTATATATTGTCTCAATCAAGCACATCAACAAACATGTTATTGTCAGCAAATGATCTTCCATTTCTTGTCTTCTGTATGTTTTGCTTTTTTCCCCCCCATCCTAGATTCTCTATCTCTTACCCTCTGCCATCTCCCACTCTCCTCCCACAGTCTCTGGTAACTATGTTTGCTTTCTATACTGTTTTCTCCTCACATTTTATTGTAACGCCAAAGACCCTAATCAATCCAAATACCCTCATAGCAAACACAGGTGATACCCACATTTCCATGAACACAAGTCTTACTTTACACATCCTATAAAGTAGTACCTAGCTGTGGCTACATATCCTACTGCAGTCATTGAATAGATATATATATATTTTTTTCTGAAACTTTTTTTTTTTGTAACTCAATTTACATTCCTTCCCTAAGCTTCATCACAGCATACAAAATGCAATCTCCCATCCAGTACACACTGCATAGTGATACAATCATGCACATTACAAAAAATTTTCCATTACTAGTCCTAGAATTACTTCCACCCCTCTTTCTGACCCTCTGTCCCTTCCCACCCTCCTCTCACACCACCTCCGGTGTCTACAATTGTCCTTCATTCCCTTCCCACCCACGTTGCATTGATCACACAATTTCCTACATAATCTAACTACTTTCAATGGTGAGTTCACTCATTGCTACTAAGAAAACCAGTTTTAACTTAACTCAAAGAAATGCCAAGGAACTTTGCTTAAAGCCAGGAAACAAGTTAGGATTCTGTTCGAATGGAAGGTGCATGAACCTATCAGTCTCATGTACTTTTATCTTCTGTTCTGGTTCAATTTTCCTGATTAAATCCTGGGATATAGTATTCAACTCCAGACTTGTCCCTCTGATTAAGTTGGCCACTTTCATAGTTTTTTGACTCTTATTTCCGTGTGTCTGTGTTTAATTTTCTTGATACAGCACACCCTTGAGAACTTCTTGGAGATCTGGTCTGGTGCTGGTAAATTCTTTCAGGTTTTGTTTATCTGAGAATGTTCTTGTCTTTTCTTCCCACCTGAAAGATAATCTTGCTGGGTACAGTATTCTTGGCTGAAATTGCTTCTCTCGTAACACTTTGAATATATTTTCCCATTCTCTCCTCGCTCGCATTGTTTCTGATGAGAGATCTGCTGTTAGCCTGATGGGATGTCCTTTGTAGGTAACTTGATGTTTCTCTCTTGCCAATCTTAGTATCTTGTCTTTGTCTGCGGTTTTGGTCAACCTGGCTATAATGTGTCTTGGAGAAGATCTCCTTGGGTTGATTCTATTTGGGGTCCTTTGTATTTCCTGGGACTGGATCTTCGAATGCCTCTCTAGGTTTGGAAAGTTTTCTTGCAGGATTTCATGGAATAGATTATCAATGCCCTTATGGGTCTCTTCACCTTCTGGAATGCCAATTATCCGGATATTTGGACGTTTGATGGTATCCAGTACTTCTCGCATATCATTCTCAAATTTTTGAGCCATTTTCTCAGTCTTCGTGGTGGACTTTTCTAAGCCAGCCATTTTCTCTTCTACATCTGAGATTCTATTTTCTGAATGATCTAGTCTGCTTTTAATACTTTCAAGGGAGATTTTGACTTCTTGTATTATAGACTTCATCTCTAGTAGTTCCGTTTGAGTCTTTTGTAAAGTGTGTAATTCCTCTTTTAGATCTTGCAAGAATTTCCTCATCTCCTGGAACTCGGCAACTTCTTTCTCCTTTCTCTTTAGCAGTTCATTATCTCTCTTTCCTTCCATCTCTGTTAGCTTCGACATTACGAATGTTCTAAATTCCTTATCAGACATTTCCATGACTTTCACTGAACTGCTTGTGGATGAAGGAGAGTTACTCTTTTCCATTGGAGGAGAGGTATTTTCTCGTTTTCCCATATTTCTCGTGATCCGACGGTGATTTCTTGTCATCTGATGAATGGCGTGTTTCTTTCAAATTCTTGAAGTTAATCCTCAATGTTCAGGAGCAAGCAGACAGAGGTGTTCTAGAATCTGATTGCCGTTCTGTTATGATCGCACACTAGCTTTGCTTGCTGGAGGCTGAATTATGAGTAGAAAATCTTCATTTCTCCTGTGCCCTGAAATATCTAGTTCCCAGTTTCCATGAGGAATCTTCTCAGAGAATGGCTCAACTCTCCTGCCACACTAGCTTTGCTTGCTGGAGGCTGAATTATGAGTAGAAAAATCTTCATTTCTCCTGTGCCCTGAAATATCTAGTTCCCAGTTTCCATGAGGAATCTTCTCAGAGAATGGCTTAACTCTCCTGCCACACTAGCTTTGCTTGCTGGAGGCTGAATTATGAGTAGAAAATCTTCATTTCTCCTGTGCCCTGAAATATCTAGTTCCTAGTTTCCATGAGGAATCTTCTCAGAGAATGGCTCAACTCTCCTGCCACACTAGCTTTGCTTGCTGGAGGCTGAATTATGAGTAGAAAATCTTCATTTCTCCTGTGCCCTGAAATATCTAGTTCCCAGTTTCCATGAGGAATCTTCTCAGAGAATGGCTCAACTCTCCTGCCACACTAGCTTTGCTTGCTGGAGGCTGAATTATGAGTAGAAAATCTTCATTTCTCCTGTGCCCTGAAATATCTAGTTCCCAGTTTCCATGAGGAATCTTCTCAGAGAATGGCTCAACTCTCCTGCCACACTAGCTTTGCTTGCTGGAGGCTGAATTATGAGTAGAAAATCTTCATTTCTCCTGTGCCCTGAAATATCTAGTTCCCAGTTTCCATGAGGAATCTTCTCAGAGAATCCAAATTACTCTTTAGTCTTTTTATAAAAGGGTAATTTTGGGAGAACTTCCTTTGTAAAGGTTTAAAAGAGGTTAAGTTACTGGCTGTCAATGTAGCAACTACTATGATGATGTTAGACTTAGCGACGTCTTAGTAGCAGGCCCCCAGGTACTAGCTGCGGTAGAGCAGCAGGATCCTGAACCTTGATCAGTTGTTGGTGAAGAGAGATGGGTACGGCCCTAATCAGAGCAGAGTAAGTGCAAAGTTCACTGTGAAGGTATTAGGCATGGGAAATTAGGTAAGAATTCAGTGGACAGAAAAGGCTGGAGCCTTCAGATTTGGATACTAGCTGAGAGTTGGACAAGCAGGAGTGAACCGTGTTGGGTCTTGAAATTTTTGCTGTTCAATATTTGGTTTGCTAGAGTTCATGGAAGGGCTAAGGTAATAGTATACATATGCTTCTGATTATTGGATGAGGAAGGATGCAAAAACCGAGGGTTCCGCACTGTATCTGTTAGGAGTATTAACTTGCATCAAAGGAAAAACCAGCATAGACTGGTCAAAATAACTGGGACTTTAATTAAAAAATTGAGCAGTTCAGTAGTAGTAATGACTTCAAGTATGATTTTATCAGAACTCGCAGTCTTTCTGCAATTATTTTGGCTTGACTTCTTTTTTTTTTTTTTAAAAAAAGAACTATTTTATTTAACTTTATTTATTTATTTATTTATTTATTTATTTTTGGAGAGGTTTTTCGCTATAGGGCGCGTGCGCTCGCCAGACAGACAGAGAGAGACATAGAGACAGAAAGCGAGAAATCACCCCCCATGGGGGATGGTCACGCTGCAATCCCTTCTCCTCCATTCTCCTCTCGGGATCTTGGGCACGCAAGCACAAGCGCCCGGCGTGAGTTTTAAGCCACCGGGTCCTGGACGCGAACCGCGGCCGACTACGTGGGAGTCCAGCGACATAGCCATTACGCTACTGCTGGTTCCCAACTTTATTTATTTATTTTTAATTTGACCAGAGAGGGACAGAACAAGAGTGAGGGAAAGTGAAAAAGCAAGCTACCATTTCTGGGACTCACACCACAGGGTGTGTGCACTTGCTGGAGAGAGACAGAGAGAGGGCAAGTGAGAAATCACACTCCTGGGGGTAATGACTGTGCTGCAATCCCTTTTCCAATCTCTCAGGATTTGGGGCACACATGCACACACGCTGGCATGATTCTCAAGCTGTCAGGTCTGGGACTCGAATTGTGGTAGGCCATGTTGGAGTCCAGCATCTTACCTACTGTAACACCTGCTGGCCCCTCTAAATGGTAAATAGGAAGCCTGGCATGTGTATTTTAAAGAAATGTTAGCTGTAACTATTTATGGTAGAGTTATGTTCATTGCAGAGAGTTGGAATCTAATTTGGTTCTTTGTTCTTTCATCTGATTGATTCTCACTCAAACTTGATGATTCATCTGACTCATCTCCCACTTTGAGTTGGGTTAAAGTAACCTACCAGTTTACTCGAGTAGGTCCTTGAGACTATCCCTATCATATAGAGTACTAATCACAGAGGGTTGATCTGTGATCTTTTGTGATCTTTCTGACAAGATTATAAGCAGTTGGTTCTCAGAATTTAATTTGTAGCAGAATGGCTGGATTCAAAACCACAGTTTCTAATTCAGTAAGTCTGGTATAAGGCATTTCTTATAAGTTCCACATGAAACTGGCCCAGGGGCCACACTTTGAGAACCACTGCTCTAAGTTATTGCAGGGCTCATCTAACCAAACTCACTATCGTGAAAGCAAGGAGATTGTTAACTTCCTTTTGGTTGACAGAAAAATCATAGTCATATATAATAGTTCTCCCCTTTTATTTTTACTATTCTGGAAGAATACACTCATATGCCCTCTAACTCCTCCTAGAGAATAGTCTTATACTAATCATTTATTCCTGTGTGAAATTACACCCAACAATGTTCTGGTGATTGCACGTTTGCTTTTTATCTAGTTCTATTTAATCAATTAAAAAGGTGCTTGTAAATTATAAAGTATAACACAGAATGAGTTTGGAAGATACAGTGTTTGGAAGAAGAGGATGATGATGATAGATCCTAACTTTTTTTTCTTGTAGTCATTGAGCTAAGAGCATGAACTCACTCAATTCTCACAAGTCACAGATAAATAGAAGTCTTATTATTTGCTCATTACACACGAGGAAACTGACTCTTATCTTAGGTCCTAATTGTGTCATTGGGGAAGTCATGATGCATTTTTGTACAGAAAAACACTTAATGACTTTCCTGATGACCTAGTAGATCTCTACCAGCTAAAGACTATTACTAGGGCTAGATAAAAGAGAGCAACTGAGCCTGTGAAAAATAAGATACCCATATATTCTGTGGTTCTAAAAGTTGTATATGTCTATGATATATGTTAAAAATGACCCTTATTAAAAACATCTGTGTGTAAGCTATTGAATGTGTGGGAGCAATTTTATATATGCTGTGTTGATATGCAAATTTACATTTGGTTCCTTTAAAGGGGGTAAAGATTCTGAGAATTTGGATTTTTAAAGCTAACTTATGTTGTTAATTCTTTTAATTAAAATAATTAGGAGCCAGCAGGTGACATGGTGGCTAAGGCACTGAACTCCCACATGGCTAACTGCAGTTCAAGTCCTGGGCTCCGTGACTTGAGATTCATGCCAGGCATGTGTGTGCACATAACCAAAATCCCAAAAGGAGAATGCCGAAGAAGGGATTGAGGCGTGGCCATCCCCCCTAGGGAGTGATTTTCCTTTCCTTCTCTCTCTTAAACAACAGCAACAACAACAAAAAACTTTTTAAAAGGATACAATGGAGACAATGTTCAAAAGAATACAGTCCACTATCTTTAACTGTTGCGGTGTGTAGCTAGTCCTTACACGCCACTCTATTATTATATCATATTGAACAATCAATTCCTTTAACTTTAGGGCTAGATAATTTTCTGTGGCTATATGAAAGTTATATGAAATATCAATATAATTTTATAATTATTGAACCCGTAATTGGTTAAGTCAGATTCAGGAATAAGGAGTACCAGCCAGATTGATTGAAATAGAAGAATCCAATCAGAAACATGAGGCTCAGTGTTTGAAATCATGGTAGCAGATAAAAATTGAGTATAGTTAATTCTACTAGCTAATATTTATTGAGGATTCACATATCCTAGGAATCATGCTAAACTCCTGGGATCATGGAATTTTTTCATTCAGTGCACATAAACCTTTCTTTGAAATAGTTACTATCGCCATCCCCATTTCCTTATTTAAGGTTACAGAGTTAGAAGACATGCATGGGAATTTGAACCGGGCTGCCTGTCTCCAAAGCAGGAGCCTTTAATCTCTGTACAACTCTGACTGCCGCCTGGGAGCTAAGATAGAATTTGAAACCAAGACTTTTATCATAGAGCATATGATTGCTGTGCCTTCAAGATTCCTGCCAATGTTGTGAGTCAAGATTTCTATAGATATGCTTACATATTATTTTTCTCTGAAATATTTTTGCTTTACTTATTTTATTTTTTAAAAGGGGACTTAAATGGCAGGATCACATTGCCAGAACTCAATTTTACGATTAAATTCAAAGAGACCATACTATGGCTTTTAAACAGTGATAAACTGTTTTTTTCCACAGTACATAAAATATAAGAAGCCATCACACTTAATGGATGATCTAAAAGTGGCATAAAGCAGTAGGCACTGGTGAATGTATTAGCATAAAGAGAGTCAATGTATCAAGAATCAAAAGTCCTGGGAGTCTGAAGTTCAAGAAAAACAGTCCTAGAGTCTGTGAATTCAGCCTAAGGCTGTAATTTTCATAGGGACAGTTAGTCGTAAGAGGAGATTTGAGAGCGTTCATTGATATTAATTTCCTTACTTTCCTGTCTTAAATGTTGCACCATTCTTTTCCATGTCATCCAGATAAGTACAGCTATTAAGCACCCACTGTGTAAAGAACATTTTGCTAGAACAAAAGAAAATACTATTTAAACTCTGGTTCTTGATTCCTAAAACTTGACTGAGAGGGGCTGGTGGGTGGTATGGTGGTTAAAGCCCTGGACTCCCACATGATCAACCATAGTTCCAGTCCTGGACCTGGCGGCTTGCTTTCTTATTTTCCCTCTCTGTCTCTGGTCAAATTACAAAATAATAATAATAAATAAAATTAAATAAAATAATTCTTTAAAAAAAGAAATCAACTGAGAATTCAATAGAGAGATAAAAGAAACAGCTAATGTGGTCTCTGTTTTGGGATGGTTGTAATAGAACGACTGAGAAATACAAGTTTGGACCTGACATCGTGACAACATGATTATTATCATTTTTTTTGTGTGTTAGATATGTCAGTCATAGCAATAAGTTTTACCTTGAGAAGGTTAAAAAAACAATCAGGTTTGAAAAAGGGAGGATAAGATGGGAACTTAGATTCCACCTGCTCTAACTCTTATAAATAATTGTTCCACACCATCCAGGATCAGGAACACATACAAAGCATCAGTATTTTTTTAAAATTAATTTTAAAAATTATGATTCCTATATTAAAATGCTATACATAATTTAGATTGTGAAGAGATTTTACCCAGCATGATATACACCTCAGTTCAGCCCAGTTGAGATTATTGTAAACATCCTCGTCAACAGATAAAAAAATCTTATCTTTGTTCCACAAGTGTCTTACTTCTCCATTTCCCCCCCAAATTTCCTTTTCTATGCTCTTCCCCTCCCACACTCTCTTTCCATTTTGTCTCTAGTGTCCATTACAATTTTTAATGCTTTTATGTTCTCCAGTCTTTCGGTCTGTACCATAGAGTGTGGACAGTCGGTATATGTTAAGTGAAGACATACAGTGTCTCTTTTCCATAGCCTAACTTGCTTCACTCAGCAACAAATCTTCCATATTCATCCACTTTCTATCAGATTCCAGGACCTTGTTTTTTTTATTTTTTTTATTTTTTTTTATGGCTGAATAGTATTCTATGGAGTATATGTGCCATAATTTTTCAATCCATTCATCTATTTGTGGACATTTGGGTTGGTTCCATGTCTTAGCAATTGTGAATAATGCTGCAATGAAAATAGTTGTGTAAGCACTTTTCTGACTGAGTGTTCTCCTGTCCTTTGGTAGATACCCAGGAGTGGAATTGCTGGATCATATGGTAGTTCTATTTGAAGGTCTTTAAGGAACCTCTATCTCGTTCTCCACAGTGACTGGACCAATTTACATTGCCACCAACAGCGTAGGAGTGTCCCCCTTTTGCCACATCCTCTCCAGCACTTATCATTATTATTATTATTTTTTTTTCATCTTTGCCATTCTGACTGGGGTTAGGTGGTATCTCACTGTGGTTTTGATCTGCATCTCCCTTACAATGAGGGATAGTGAACATTTTTTCATGTGCTTTTTGGCTGTTCATGTATCTTCCTTAGAGAGTTGTTTATTCAGTTCATTTTCCCATCTTTTAATTGGGTTAATCATTTTCTTCTGGGTAAGCTGCTTGAGTTCCCTGTGTATTCTGGTTATCAGTCCCACATCTGAGGCACAGTTAACAAAAATTCTCTCTCATTCTGAGGATTGTTGATTCACACTAATTACAGTGTCCAGTATCTCTTGTTTATGAATTATTAGATGAAACAAAACAAAAAAGACTCAGTTTCCACCATTCTTCCTCTAATTTGATATTAATCACTTGGTGCCACATTTAACTGCTTCCTTAGTCTAAATTATATTTTCTATGCCATAGGATCTCACTATAGGTCACTTCTGCTGTGGGTGTCTGAAATCCAGTGCTGCAGGTGAGCTTAGGCCATGCTTTCTATGGGCTACTTCAAGTCAATGACTGACTATAGCAGTTGTACTAAGGCAGTGGTGTTCCTAGGCCATCTGGGAGACCCCCAAGACCTTTGGGCTTAAGGCTCCCCAGCAGTCTTGTCAAACCTTCCTTAGGCAAGATGGCTGTCTAAATGCTTCCATCCAACGCTCCTTCCCTTTCTCTTTCACTTAGGGTCAGACTTAAAATGGCAAGTGAAATGGCAAGCTTTGCTTTGGCTTTCTTCCCATTTTCTCTCACATAAGAGTTTCTTCTAATGGAATCCTTGAACAGTTTATCCCGTGCTTGTATCTGCTTCTGAGAAAACCTGGATTAACATACTCCAATTATATGGGGTTTTCCCTCTTGAAACCCTAAACTCATTTTTTTTTGAGAGAGGGAGATTTTTTGCTATAGGGTGTGTGTGCTTGCCACAGAGAGAGATAGAGAGACAGAAAGTGAGAAATCACCCCCTGAGAATGGCCATGGCACAATCCCTTCTCCTCCATTCTCCTTTCAAAATCTTGGGCACACACACACACACACACACACACATGCCTGGTGTGAGTTTTAAGTCACCGGGTCGGGGACTTGAACTGTGATTGACTATGTAGGACTCCAGTGATATAATCATTACACCATCTGCTGGTCCCAGACCCAAGATTTAAAAAAAATATCCTGGTCCATGTCCATGGAGTCTTTTTTTTTTTTATTTTTTTTATTTTTAGTACTGATGGGTATGTTTTATTTATCCATTTATTTTTAAGAGAGATTTTTGCTATAGGGTGCATGCACTTGCTTGAGGGACAGAGAGAGAGAGAGAGACAGAAAGTGAGAAATCACCCCCAGGGGTGATGGCCATGATACAGTCCCTTCTCTAGTCTCCTCCTGGGACCTTGGGCACACATGCATACATGCCTGGCATGAGTTTTAAGCCACTAGCTCTGAGTCTCAAACCGCAATTGACTACGTAGGAGACCAGTAACATAACCATTATGCCACCTGCTGGTCCTGATTGTATATATTTTAAAATAATATAGAATGTTCAAGTTGGTTTCTGCTTCCTTGCAAATTTGCCTGAATTAAAATTGTGAACTAACATGCCAATGATGATAAAACATACAATGCTGTGTTTGGGTGTTATGATGGCTTGGGCATGGTTGGACAATGGCACTCAACTCTGTTAGCAGAATACTATCCCTGTCTCTCTTAATTTTGCTTTCTTTGGTATTGGTTTAATTTTATTCTAAAACATTCTTGTGAAGTGAAAAAAAATCCTATAACAGCTCTAGACTTAGCTTGTCTCATTGTGGGCAATTTCAATGAAATGTAAATGCCAATTTCCCCTTTGTTCCAGCAAAATCTCAGGTATAATTTCTCTTGTTTCATCCTGGGTTGTGTATCCACATGGAACTAATCACTATGGCTAAGGGTATAATATACGAGATCTTAGTTATGTGTCTGCCCTGGAGCTGGATGGTGAGGGAGGGAAAAGAGATAGTTTTCCAAATGAAAGCTATAAGATTCTCCAAAATGACAGTAGATATTCAATATTGGGGTTATGGGTCTCATACAAATTTCAATGGTACTGTCTTTGGGCATATAGTAAGACCTAATATTTGTAAAACAAATTGAGAGCATTGTTATATAAATAACCTATTTTGAGTTTTAGAATACACTATAACTATTACTTTTTTTACAAATGTGAAATTGAAAATTTAGAGATGAAAAGGATTTGTTTAGAGTCATACCGATTAAGTATAAAATGTATAAATTGTTTATTTATACTACACTTTCAAGGCATATAATAAAATAGAAAAATGCAAATGAGTAAAACTTCTAAAGTAAGAAAAGAAAAATAAGTTAGAAGGTATTGCAGAAAAGAAGCAAAAAATAGTATTCTATGAGATAAATATAGGTCACACATTAAGTTCTTAGCTTCTAGGTAGCCAAAGCAAAAAAACATGATTGGAAAGAATAAAACATATCAGCTCCTAATGAGAAGTAAAGCATTTCTGATTTTAAGGTGTAAAAGAAATTTGTCACATGGAACTTTGTATAGAGTTGCTAAACTGGTTTACTGGTTTATAATCTCAACATCTTCCTTCTAGCAATTGTAATTTTAATGCCATTTCTTACATTGCCTTATGATGGGAGTTATAAATCTAAGGTCAAAATGCAAGTCAGT
Source organism: Tupaia tana (assembly GCA_026018925.1). Taxonomy (NCBI): domain Eukaryota; kingdom Metazoa; phylum Chordata; class Mammalia; order Scandentia; family Tupaiidae; genus Tupaia; species Tupaia tana. The sequence continues at coordinate 19,425,291 of JAKSZU010000017.1, forward strand.
AAGTAATAGATTTCCTAGTAAAGGATAGGATAATGAGTTTCAAACTATTATTGTTGATGCATAGCTACATACCACATCATACATTCACAGAAGTAAATGATTTTTTTTCTTTTTTTTTGCTATAGGATGTCTGCTCTTGCCAGAGAGAGGAAAAGTGAGAAATCACCCCTTGAGGGAATGGCCATGCCACAATCCCTTCTCCTCCATTCTCCTCTTGGGATTTTGGGTACACATGTATATGTGTCCAGTGTGATCTTAAAACCACTGGATTGTTCTCTAGTCTTTCAATCTCTACCATAGAGTGCAGACAGTCAGTATATGTTAAGAGGAGACATATAATGTCTGTCGTTCATAGCCTGACTTGCTTCATTCAACAACCAATCTTCCATATTTGCACACTTTCTATCAAATTCCAAGGTCTTGTTTTTTTTTTTTTATGGCTGAATAGTATTAAAAATTGTAATGGACACTAGAGACAAAGTGGAAAGAGAATATGGGAGGGGAAGAGCGTAGGAAAGGAAATTTGGGGAAAAAGTGGAGAGATAAGACACTTGTGGGACACACATAAAATTTATTATCTGTTGACAAGGATGTGTATGGTGATTTCAACTGGGTTGGACTGAGGTATATCATGCTGGGTAAAGTCTCTTCACAATCTAAATGATGTATAGCGATTTAATGTATGAATAATAATAAAATAATAATAATAATAAAAGAAGTTAAATGCCAAGCCCCCTCCCAATAAATAAATAAAATCATAAAACCACTGGATTGAGGGATTTGTATCATAGATGGCCATGTGGGAGTCCAGCACCTTAACCACTATGCCACCTGTTTGCCCTAATTAAAGGTTATTAAAAATATATCACATATTGCATTTTATTCTATTATACAGGAAGCTAATGATGAACTCTGGACACTTCAGGATTAGGTTCTCATAAAATGTTTTGCTCAAAATTTAATTCCTTTCCTTGCAATACATTGCCATTTTGTTTGTTTTAAATTGTCAGCAGGCACATGTGATCTACTGGGGAAGACAGAGACTCAGAGAGAGAGAGAGAGAGACAGAGAGAAAGAGAGAAAAGCATCCTCCCTTCTCCCTGTAGGGCATGATCATGCCTCAATCCCTTCTCCTCTCTTTATCCATCCTGTCAGGATTTTGGCATATATGCAACCACTGGGGTCAGAATTTAAACCACAGTTGGCCATGAGGGATCAGCTGCCTTAACTATTGAGTCATAAAGCTAGCCTTACATTGCTTTAAATGTATTTTTAATCCTATTAAAGGAACAGAGGCAAGGTCCAGCAGGTAGTGTGGAGTTTAAGGCGGCTGAATTCTACATGGCTGACTGTGTGGTTTGAGTCCTAGACCCGGCAGCTTGAAAATCATTGCTGGATGCATTTACATGCATGCCCAAAACTGTGGAGAATGGAGGAGAAGGGACTGTGGCATGGCCATCCTCCCTGGGGGGTGAGTTCTCGCTTTCTCTCTCTCTCCCTCTCTCTTTGGTAAGTGCACATACCCTGTAGCAAAACTAACTAACTAAATAAATAAAAATTAAAAAAAGAAAGTAACAGAGGCAAATAAACAGAAGTTTCATTTATAAAGCATATAGTCAGAGGTACTAAGCCCATTAATTTTTTTTTCCCCCAAAGGACATGTGCACTTGATGTAGAGAGACAGAGAGGGAAAGTGAGAAAGCACCCCCATAGGGAATGGCTATTTCTCTTCCATTTCCCCTCCCTCTGGGATTTCATGCACGCATGCACATGCTCCCAGTGTGTTTTTTTTTTCAAGCCACTCAAACCAGAAAGTAGGCCATGTGGGATCCAGTCACCTTATCTACCACACCACCAGCTGACCCAGCCCATCAATTTTTAATTTTGAAAATTATATTTTTTAACTCTGAGAAAATTGACTTAGTGACCCACATTCTCATTTGTCACTGTCCATGTTTACATAAGCATATAATCAAGTCTTTTTGTATTTATTAAATCTGATAAAACTCTTAACAAAATAAAGGGATAGTGGCATAATTATAGCTCATTGAAGAGTAATGTTTGATAAGTAAATCTGTTAAGCCTGTGAAGTTTTACTGTTAGAATGTCATAGAATTAGAGGTAATTGACTTCTGAAAAAACCGCAAGGGAGCAAATCCCACCATTAAACTCTTCTGTTAGAGAGAAGCATCTGCTACATGTTGAGTAACATCTTATACAATTAGACAGCTTATTTTAGTATTTTATTTTTGTGAAAAATGTAAATTGATTCAAGCACAGCTATTCTGGAAAACAAGTCAGTTGTCAGCAATATCCTGGTTTGGATGCGCCAATATGGGCTTGGGTACTAAAAGGTATTTTCTGTTGTGCTGTCATGCCTTTCTGATAATATGCTATTCACAGCAAATTAAATCTATTACCTAAAAAGAAAATAGGGAACGGGGAGAGGAAGGAGAATAGCTTTTACTTATTTTCTATGTAGAGTACTACACTAATGCTTTTTAGTACTTGAAGAATGTCTGCCTCTTCTTTTTAAAGATTTTTTTTTATCTTTAGGGGCCAGTAGGTTGCATGGTGATTAGGGTGCTGGACTCCCTTGGCATATCACAGTTTGAGTCTCGTACCCTGGGGGCTTGCTCTCTCACTTTCTCTTTCTCTTTGATGAGTGCACTTGCCCTATGGCAAGTTGAAAAAAAAATATATGAATAATTCTTTTTTTTTTTTTTTTCTTTTTTTGGAGAGGTTTTTGCTATAGGGCGCGTGCGCTCGCCAGACAGACAGAGAGAGACAGAGAGATAGAAAGCAGGAAATCACCCCCCAGGGGGGATGGCCACGCCGCAATCCCTTCTCCTCCATTCTCCTCTCGGGATCCTGGGCACGCACGCACACGCACCCGGCGTGAGTTTAAGCCGCCGGGTCCGGGACTCGAACCGCGGTCGACTACGTGGGAGTCCAGCGACATAGCCATTACGCTAACTGCTGGTCCCATGAATAATTCTTTGAAAAATTTTTTTACTAGAGGGCATGTGTGCTTACCAGAGAGAGACAGTCAGAGAAAGTACCCCCTGAGGGAGCATGGTCACACCACAATCCCTTCTCTTCCATCTCTCCATCCTGTTGGGATTTAGGGCATGTATATACACATATCTGACATGTTTTACAAACCTGTGAATCCAAGACTCAAACCATGGTTGGCTATGTGGATTTTGGCTCCCTTAACCATTAGGTTATGAAACTAAACTGTTTTCCCCCCCCTTTTTTTAGAGAACTTTTTGCTATAAGGCATGTGTACTTTCCAGAAAGACAGAAAGAGAAAAATCACTCTCTGAGTGGGGATGGTCATGCTGCAGTCCCTTCTCCTCCATTCTCTGGGGATTTGGGGCATGCATGCACACCCACGTGGCATGAGTTTCAAGCTGTCAGGTCCAGGACTCAAACTGCAGTTGTCCAGTGCCCCAATCACTATGCCACCTACTGGCCCCCTACTTCCTCTTAATGTAACATTTATTTTGAGAAACTATTAAACATGGATGTGGGAAAGAAATGCATTGGTAAAAAAAAATATAAATATTATTTATATTTATATATAAATTTATAAAAACAAGCAGTTGGCGTAATGGCTATGTCGCTGGACTCCCATGTAGTCGACTGCGGTTTGAGTCCTGGACCAAGTGGCTTAAACTCATGCCGGGCACGTGTGCATGCGTGCCCAAGATCCCAAGAGGAGAATGTAGTTCTCAAGAAGGGACTGCGGTATGGCCATCCCCCTTGTGGGGTGATTTCTCGCTTTCTGTCTCTCTGTCTCTCTGTCTTTCTGGCGAGCACACGTACCCTATAGCAAAAGCCTCTTCAAAAAAAAAAAGAAAGTAATAAGAATAAAATTCTACTAGTGAGAGGAAAAACAATAAAAAATAATGTCGGAAAAGAGGTGAGCTTTGTCAGAAACTTGTCTAACCCTGAGGCATGTCATTAAAAGTTCCCACACAGTGGCAAAATAACGACAGTTTAGCAGCAACTTTGTACATGATGTGATTGTAAAATGTAAAAAATATATTTGTGTCTGTACAAATAAATGTATTATTTATAGACATATGTATTAGCAAAAATGCCATAAAAGAATGTTTTAGCTGCATCTTTTTTTTAAGATTATGGCTCCCTATATTAATCTATGTTTCACCTAAGTGATTTTTTTGTAGGAAGTATACAATTTTATATGTATCATGGAGAATTTAAAATAGATATCTTTTTTAGTCATCAAGCTTTCATTCTTTTCCAATATTGTTAAGCAGAATTAACTGTTTCCTTCACTGCATGAAGTTTACATCACAAGGTCAGCATTTGTCACATTATGTCACAACCACCTCACACTGTGTGGATATTAAAGTCAGAGGTGGTTTACCTCGTCTCGTACTCCCAGGGCTCATCATCATGCCTGTGCACATTGAGTGCTCAGTAGTGACTTTGTTGAATCAACCAATTGACAGAGCCACATTGGGTGCAGATTGCAGTTGTGACTCTTGGCCTCAAACTGCTCATATATAGAAGTGGAAAATGTATATTATTCATTAATAACAAGAGACATTAATAATGTAAGAAAAAATATATGCTAAGAATCTTTTGACTTATAGTTAACTTTGTCCTTCAGAGAAACAAAACAGGGTGACTCTGAAGACATATTACTTAGGCTTGGTCTCAACTCTGCTCTTAACTAACCACAGGACTGTGACTTAACTTTCTGAGTTTCAATTTCATCATCGTAAAGGAGGCATTGATAACAAGATCATCTACTTCATCTACCACACAGACGTTTTGAATTTAAATGTTAGTCCCCTTAAAGCAGTGAGAGCAGCATCTGGTATGTAATAAATACTATAATCATTAGCTACAAGATCTTTGGGCCCCCTACCCTTTCTTTTCCTTCCCTTCCCTTTCTTTTCTCTGTTCCCTCTTCCACTCTTCCCTCTCCTCCCTTCCTTCCTTTCTTTTTCTGAGAGTCCTCAGAAATATATCAATAGTATTGGTATTTTTTTCCAAAAATTGAATTTTAATGTTTCTTCATTATCTGAAGAGCAGTTTTTGTTGTTTGGCATGCCCAGTGTTCTGACAGGATGGAGAACTGGAGGAAGAGGGAATGTGGTATGACAGGCCTCCACTGTGTGTGTGTGTGTGTGTGTGTGTGTGTGTGTGTAGGGGGAAAATGTGTTTTCTTTCTTGTGTACATGCACACATCCTCTAGCAGAAAGAAAAAAATTGGAGATCTTTACAATAGGAGATTTAGCCTACCTGTCTCAAATAACGAATTATTTACTTTCCTTGAAAACAGAGTTGAAGTAGTTGAACTTTTTTTTTTTTTTTTTTTTTTTGGAGAGGTTTTCGCTATAGGGCACGTGCGCTCGCCAGACAGAGAGAGACAGAGAGATAGAAAGCGAGAAATCACCCCCCAGGGGGGATGGCCACGCCGCAATCCCTTCTCCTCCATTCTCCTCTCGGGATCTTGGGCACGCACGCACACGCGCCCGGCGTGAGTTTAAGCCACCGGGTCCGGGACTCAAACCACGGTCGACTATGTGGGAGTCCAGCGACATAGCCATTACGCTAACTGCTGGTCTCAAGTAGTTGAACTTTTGAAGTACCTTCTATTTCTTGGCAATTCTACATGAACTATATAGATGTGCTGTGGCACATTTTCTTCACCAGAGTCTTTTTGCAAATGCTATTTAGGCTCCTTGGAGTAGTGAGCCCATTTATCTGTAAAAGTGCTTAAAAGGGGTAGTTCATAAAGGTAACAATAAAAGATTTCATTAAGAAGAACTATTGGGTCATCTGAAAAGTCATGGCACATTTTTGCATAGGAAATACATCATGACTTTTCTGATGACTCAATAGTTGGTTAGACCAACTATTCAAAGAAATGTCTTAATTTACAATTTCTTCTCGTTGAGGAATTAATAAACATTTTAGGTGTATGTAATGAAATGTCCCTTTCCTGATTTATTTCCAGAATATATCTTTCAAGTGTGTGTTCATCTTCTTCTCCCCTACATTGTTTATGTTCTAGGCTAGCACTGTCCAATAAAAATACAATGTGAGCTACATAAGTGGCTTATGTAATCTTGTAGCAGACACTTTAGAAAGTAAACAGGTAAAATTAATTTTAGTAATACATTTTTCTTAACTTAAAATATTTAAAGTATTTTAATATAAAATAACTATAAACACTATTAATAAGCTACTTTACACTTTTTGGCATTAAGTCCCTAAAATACGGTATGTATTTACACATGTAGTTCATCTCAATTTGGTCTAGTCACATGTCAAGTGCTCAGTAGCCACCTACATCTAGTGCCCATGGCCTTGGATGGAAGAGCTCCAGGTCTGCTGTGTTAGAAACATTAACTTCCAGGACCAGCAGTTGGTGTAATGGCTATGTCACTGAACTCCCATGAGGTTGACTGTGCTTTGAGTCCTGGACTCAGTGGCTTAAATTCACGCTGGGCGCGTGTGTGTGCGTGCCCAAGAACCCGAGAGGAGAATGGAGGAGAAAGGATTGCAACATGGCCATCCCCCGGGGGTTGATTTCTCACTTTCTGTCTCTCTGTCTCTCTCTGTCTTTCTGGCGAGTAGAGAGCACACGCGCCCTATAGCAAAAAACCTCTCCCCCCCCCCAAAAAAAAGAGAAACATTAACTTCCTCAGGTTTACTCTAAAAATGCCCCAATGCACATGTGATGGCCAATATGAAGCATTGTGTGTATGTTTTGAATCAAATGTGTGTGTTCTTCTGAATTCATATGTTGAAACACTAACTCTCAATGTTATGATAATGGGAGGTAGGGCCTTTGGGAGTAATTAGTTTTAGAACAATCATTAGGGAAGAGCCTCCATGATGGATTAGCGCCTGAATAAAGAAAAGGAAGAGATACTAGGGCTTCCTCTATTTTGAGAACACAGTGATAAAGCATCTGCAAGCCAGGGAGTCCTAACCTAAAAGTGAAATCTGATGGCACCTCGGTTTTAGACTTCCTAGCTTCTAGAACTTAGAGAAATAAATGGCATTTTTAGAAGCCAACCAGCCTATGGCATTTTGTTATAGCAGCCCAAGCTGACTAAGATACTGGGTGACATTATCCCTGCTCCCTCAGTCATCTCCTTTCACTCTAGCCATACTTCCCTCCCCACATCCGTAACTATAACATGATTACTTGGTGATTTATTGTTTAGCCATTTTATTTATGATGATTACACCCTGCATGACATTTTTTATATTAACACTTCTTAATTCTTGGATGCCACATGAAAGCATGATTTTTAAAATGTTGACACATTAGCTAATAATTACATTAGTTTAGACAGCTAACTAAAAATAGGAATTACAAAGAGAAAGCATCTGTTTTGCAGCTAGAGATTGCTTTTGGTTAATTATCCAAATATAAGATAGTTAAATTTTAAATATGTTAGATATTAGCCAATAATAATGGATTTTGACTTTAGTTAGAATTTAAGTGATATCTTCCTTTTTGATATGGTTACAAAACAAAGGTAACAACCTTTGTTTGTTGTCTGCGAGTCTGAGCTTATGTCTCTTTTGGCCCCAAAATAGCTTGCATAGAATATTTAATGTTGCTATAACGTAACTATTATGTGAATGGGTACACTTTGAGCTGTTGTCCAGAAGTGGTGGAAGATCTATATGCCCTCTCATTTAGGAGAGCAAAGTTTCCCCACCGATTGTGTTGCAGTGGACACAGGTGCGTGGAGACATGGATCTCCTCAGCCACTTGAGCATTTGGGTTGTGCCTAGGGGTGTCCCAGAATCCTTGGCTTGTCATTTCAGTTAGGAACATTCTATTCATTATCCCAGAACATGGTGCAAACATAGTTTTCTATGTGGGCTAAGATTTGGTAAAGACTGAGAAGCTCTGTCACAGTAGATCAAAATCTCACTTCATTGTTAAAGTAAATGAGTCCTACTCAAGACAGAAAACATGCTAGAATGTCTGTCAAATGTAGTATTTCCCCCTACATCCCTCTCCATAGGTAATTGTGTCTTCTGAATTTTAAGATTTCATTTTCTCCTTAAATCTATTGAATTGTGTTTCCTAATTAAAACAAAAAAATCCCATGCCACCATTAATAATTTAAAAATTCTCTTTAATACTGTTTGTAATAAAAACCCAAATATTTTGGACCAAAAATATCTGTGTAAACAAGGGGTATTTTATTTTCAATCTATGCTTGTCTTCCCAATTTTGATATAGCCCCTGGGGTTATGTTGTCTCAAAAAATGTTGCTAGGGCAAAGTGGTGTGGTGGTTAAGGCCCTGGACTCCCACGTAGCTGACCATGGCTCAACTCCCAGACCTGGAGGCTTGAAAATCACACTTGGTGTGTGTTTGTGTATGTGTCCAAAATTCTGAGAGGAGAATGGAGGAGAAGGAATTGTGGCATGGCCATCCCTCCTGGGGAATTATTTCTCACTTCCCCTCTCTTTGTCTTTCTCCAGTGAGCACACATGCCCTGTGGTAAAACCAAACAAACAAACCAACACAAATTCTTTCATTCTAAAATATTTATAAATTATTATTTGCTGAAAGAGAAATAAGTATATCATCAGTTCCTGTTTTCACTAGTCATCTTATGTTCTCATCCTTCAGTATGTTTTAAGTATGCATTCTTAATATTACAATAATAGAGTAGGTCTTTAATAGCCCTAAAGAGGTCCTTCATCTTATATTATTTACTAAGACATAAAGAAGGTAAATAAGGCACTCAAGGGCACGTAGAATGTTACTGTTGTTATCACAAATGTCATGAAGAGCTCTTCGCATTTGCTTTCATTTTTCATCATTCTGCTAAAATCCTTTGATCCACAGATTTAATGATGATGACTCACAGAATTGAAGTAAAGAATGCTCAGGTTAGCATCTCAACATAAATTGGTCTTTGTTTAACAATTTAAAAATACTCCTTGATTTCTTTAGGAAAAGAAAGAATTGTAGTTCGATGAAACAAAAGCTATAATGACAGCCTATAAAATACTTAAGTTGTGGGGCCAGCAGTTAGCATAATGGTTATGTCACTGAACTCCCATGTAGTAACTGCGGTTCAAGTCCTGGACCTGGTGGCTTAAACTCATGCTGGGTGCGTGTGTGTGCGTGCCCAAGATCCCGAGAGGAGAATGGAGGAGAAGGGATTGCAAAGTGGCCATCCACCCCGGGGGGTGATTTCTGGCTTTCTGTCTCTCTGGCGAGCGTACACACCCTGTAGCAAAAACCTCTCCAGTTAAGCTGCCAGAATCTCAATTATTTGAACGAGGGTCAGCCATGTGGGATCAGGTTCACTATACACAGTGCTTAGCTGTTGTATTATAAGGCCAGCCCAAATTTCTTGATTCTTTAATAGGCCTTTTCTCTTTTTACTTGCCAATGTTAATTTTCTCTAAAAAAAAAAAAAAAAGAAAGAAAGAAAAGAAGTCAATCCACTGATTTGATATAGAAGAGGAAACTATAAAAATTTAACCTAAATGGGCCAAAATCTGCATTGAATTTATCAAATTAAGTAACAAAAAGTTACACTAGGTAAGCATTTTAGATAATCTTGTGAAATGATACTAACTTTCTTTAAAACTTTTTGCTGGAGAGAGAGAGAAAGGGAAAGTGAGAAGGCATCCCTGTGGGCGGTGGCCACACTACAATCTTTTCTCTATCATTTCTTCCTCTTTTTGGGATTTTGGGCACACACACCAGCATTCACAGAATGTTCCTCAGGCCACTGGGTCTGGGACTTGAATCACACAGTCAGATGTGTGAGATTTAGACACCTCAATCACCAAGCAATGGCAATCCCAAATGACCTTAACTCTCTAATCAAGAGTGCCTTGAAGATAAACATTTACTTCCTTTTTTGGTGAAAGGTCAAAATACACCTATCAACTCATTTAAATTTGATTTCTACTTAAAGAATTTAGATACATATGGGTAATCCTCATTAGACCTGGCAAGTACGCTTTATATTGAAGCTAACCTCTGCAAAAAGTTGTGTTCAAAGACAAAAATATGACACCGAAATCCTTGAAGAATTGTCTATGAATTTATAGGTTATTCTTACTTTTTTTGTATAGTGAAACATGTGAACCTTACCATAAAGAAAACTACCTAACAGTTCTGTTTATACCTCTTCTATCTCCCTGAAGTTTCATACTCATAATAGCTTCTAGAAATCTTTTCTGACATCCTACTCAATCTTTTTACTGACATATTGTCTCCAACCATTTTCTTCTTACCCCTTTCCTCATTCAGACCTCTCTGTGGCCCTTCTTTCTGCTTATAACATCGGTTCATTCATTTGTTTATTTATTGAGCACCTGCTATTGACATTATATCTAAGGGATGTTGGGAGAAGAATTATAATCTCCACTTGATCTTCTAATATTCCTTTTTAATTCTTTTTTTCTTTTATAGTAGGGCATGGGGACAGGTTAGAAAAGATCCACTTGAAATGACTGTAACAAAAATTTAAAAAAGACTTTAGTGGCTTATATAACTCAAACAGGCATGTCTTGGTTCAGAAGTCAAATGGTAAACTCAGAGTCTACTCTTCTATTCTGTATCTCTTGATTGGTTCATTTGCTGACTCTGTCAGCTGGCCTTGCAGAGTTTCAGGTTCACAGCATAATGCCCAATCCAGTGTAAAAGACACTGCACTTCCTTGATGCTGCAGAGAGAATTTCCGAATAGAGCTTATTTGTCTCTACTGGCCTGCCTCATAGGTCTGATGTTTGACACTGAAATTTCCACTGTGGTCAGGAGATGGAATGTGCTACTAAGCTTTTAGTAAGCTTTGATCCTGGAGCCTAAAAGTAATTAGTTTTACTTGAAGAAATTGTCCTGAGAATTGTTGTGAAAGGGTGGCTGTGCTGGGAGGAAATGAGTTTGAATGCATGCTGGGTAGTGAAAAGACAGTGGTCCATGTGACTGCGTTTTCTCTACAGGACCCAATCCCCCCCCCCCATGTTAATAAATAATATCATCTGTCCTGTTGCATGTGAATTTTTAACTTCATCCAGTCTAGTCTCACAGTCAGTGTAGGAATTTCATGTTCTTTGTCCCTAGGAGGTTGATGCCTTCACTTGAGCATCACCAGGGTTAGAGAGCTTACTCACTGCCTTGAGGGATATTCTGCCCATTGCCTCTCTCTGCTGAAGAATCAGATCTCTGTTTTTCACTCCATACTTGGCTTGATATGAATGACAAAATAGTCGTGAGTGCTTAGAGTAGGTAGTTCTATTATTCTTCAAGTATAATATTCTTTAAAAACTCTCATGTAGCCACATGCATGCAATGACTAAAAGATTACTACTTTGGCTGATATGATGAGAAGGTAAAACCTAAAGTATTAATGGATTTTGTTTCTGTTTGCTCTTATCTTAAAAGATAATTTTTCAAGTAGAGCTTTATACTATGATTAGAGTGGTGATCTGTGATAATATTTATAGAGCATTGGGTCCTGATAACATGCAAGTTTGAGAAATTCAAATAAAATAAAATAAAATAAACTTGCCAGGGAGTGCATGTGCTTGCCGGAGAGAAAGAGAAAGAGACAGAGGCAGAGAGGCAGGAGAAGAATGAGAAATACCCTTACACCCCCCTCTGTGGTGGCTGGTCACACCACAATCTCACAATACTTTCTCCATTTCTCTCTCTGAATAGATTTCAGCACACATGCCCCACCCTTCAAGCTGCTGGGTCCAGGACTCAACCATGCAGTTGGCCATGTGGGATCCAGCTGTCTTAACCACCATACCACTGACTGAGCCATATATATAATTTTATGTACTAAACCTATTCTTAAAGAAAGAAGCTCTAGGTTGGCCCCATGGCCTGGTAATTGAACAGATGGATCTCATATGACCAACTGTGTAATTCATGTTCCAGACCTGGTGGCTTGTGTGTTTGCATGCCCAAAATCTCAAAAGAAAGGAGAAATGGAGGAGAAGGGATTACAACTTGACCATTTCTCATGGGAGGGTGTTTTCTCCTCTCCCTCGCTCTCTGTCTCTCTCTGGTGAGCACATATGCCTTCTCACAAAAACCAAAACCAAACCAAAACAAAATTCTTAAATATGCAGATAGAATTGAATGTAAATTATACATTTTTAATTTCATTTTCCTCAACTTCACTGATTTGTGGGTAGGCACTCATATCAGTCCAGATATGGAGAAAATGAAAGATGCTTTTCTAAATAACATTCTAATGTTTTTTAAACAGTTGAACTGGTAAATATGAATAGATAAAACAATGAAACTTCGGAGATGGCAATTGCATGGCACAGGCTCTGAGACCTAATTTCTGAAAGAATCAAGCATAGGAAGATACCAGAGAAAATATCTACACAAGTGGAAGATTGAGAGCTTGATTTTATGGATCTAAGTGTTTGGGGAAGTGCTAGATGACAGAGTGATTGAGAGTAGCTAGAAGGACATTAACACACATCTAAATAACATTTGCTATTTATAAATAGTACCTTAAATGATGCTAGGTTGCCAGTATGCTTGGGCAAGAAAGCTGAACTGTTAGAGTCACTAATTCCAGACGGAACAAAGGGAGTAGATGATTTCCCTGGGGCTATCCTGATGAGAAAGGTGAAATCAGGAATAGGCTCAGAGCTAACTCAACAGAAAACAGTTTTAATTCTTGTCTTCCTACTGAAAGAAATTTAAGTAAAGACACAGATGAGGTTGGATCTGTTTGTCCGTAATCCAGTTTCATGAATAGCTCATAGAAGCTGGTTGTTGGAGAGGGGAAATATTTCCATGTGATAGGCTACCAAGGACATGTTAAAACATATTTATTTTGTAGAATATCAGTTAAACCATTCAACACTTGTACTCTGCTTTCTTGAATGGGAATAAAATGCATAAAGCAGGTATACAAAAGGCTATGTTTTTTTTTTTTTTTTTTCTCTACTAAAAAGATTGCTTATAAAGATGTCTTCAACTTTAAGCATCTGTCTAGGTGTTTTATGGTGAAAGCTAATATTTGATAATCTGGCCAGGGAAAATGTTAATATGTGGACATCAATAATACAGACATTATTAACATAGATATATAGCATTTTTTGGTCACTTTAGATTGTAATGAAATACTATAAAAGTATAATTTTATTATTTTTTTTTAATTTGTCAGAGGGTGCATGTGTCTTCCCAGAGGGAGGTGCAAATGAGAAAGCACATTCCATGGGACATGGTCATGCCATAATCCCTTATCCTCCATCTTTCCCTCCTTTCATTATTTTGGGCATGCACACACATGCACCTGGCATATTTCTCAAGCTGCCAGGTCTGGGATTTGCACTGGGTAGAAAGCAATGTGAGTTCCAGTTGCCTTAATCACCACATCATGGCAAGCCCTATCTTTAAAGGTACTTTTTCTCATTAACCTAATCATTACCTTCTATCTTTTGGGAAGTGTTCTAACAAAATTCAAGTAGGAAATCTAGTACCGATTAAGTAGCAGGAAAATAATAAAAATCTTGATTTAGCCTTAAGCTTCTCATGGCAGCATTTAGTCACGATGAATTAACTACAAAAAGATCACATAAAACCTCTCCTCTTTCCTTTATTCTTTCGAAAAGATTTCACACTTCCTTTTTCTCCCTTCAGGATGTAACGAACACAACGTTTAGTTTTTGTCATAAACATCATTAGACAGTAGATTGGTGGTTCTCAATTAGTGGGGACATGAAACAATCCCCCAGGGAAAATTTTAGAGTTTCTTGTTTATATGTTTTTGTCTTTATTGGGTGTTGCAATAATTGGGGGTCCAATTGACCTTGAATGGGCTGAGACTGAGAGTTGCCTTGTGTTCTGTGTGGCTTTCAAACATCCCACCAGTGAAAGACCTTTTTATTTTGCAATAGTTTTCACATGTGCTGAATTTTTAGTCTGCAGAGTTACTAGGAATGGTAAGAAATTTAAAATAGGTTACCAAGGGCAGTATCACTTGTGGTATTTGAATTGCTGCTACTTCAAGTAGATGATTCTGTATTTATGGCTATTGAATCCATGTTGAAAGACCATTGTTCTTATGTATTCAAATATGAGTATTTTCATATATTCTCTTATTTAAAATATACAGAAGAGCTGACAATATTCAACTGAATAGTGGCTTTTCTTAAATATATACTTATTCATTCCAAGTAAGGGAAAGCATCCGACTTCTCCCTTTTCTTTTCTAGTAGCACCATTCCCAAGTATTTGAATACTGAAATGCATATTATTTTACTATGTACATAGAATTTTATTTCTCTCTCATTTTACAGTTTAGGTATTGTATTGATTCTTTGAAATTATATATGTGAGTAGGTTGAATTATCTGTGAATTTTACTTCGTCATTGTAAAGGAGAATAGTAAAAAGATATTATTAAAAGGGTGTACTGGATTGAGTAGATTGAAAACCACTACAACAGATCAGAGTGAGATACCAAATGAGATACCAAAATAAAATGCACATTTTTTTTTCTTTTCTTTTTTTTTTTTTGGAGAGGTTTTTGCTGTAGGGCGCATGTGCTTGCCAGAGAGACAGAGAGAGACAGAGAGACAGAAAGCGAGAAATCACCCCCCAGGGGGCACGGCCATGTCGCAATCCCTTCTCCTCCATTCTCCTCTCAGGATCTTGGGCATGCACGCACATGCTCCCGGCGTGAGTTTAAGCCACCGGGTCCGGGACTCGAACCGTAGTTGACTACATGGGAGTCCACCGACATAGACATTATGCTAACTGCTGGTCCCAAAATGCACATTTTCAAAGAAACAAAAAGTTTTGCAATAAATTTGATAGCTTAAGGATTTCAAAGAGCCAGAATGTGGAAAAAGAGAATTTGTGGGGAAAAAAAGAAAAAAATAATAAAGAAAAAAGTTATTTTATGAAAAACTGTAGCCTTTAGGTTTCCACTCTTGTTCCCCAGGTGACTTGGGTAGGATACTACCTTCATTTTGATCTAGGCTTCCTTGAAAACACTTACAAAGCTTCCCCTGTACTTGGAGACACATCTGCCTTCCTCAGGTCTAGAAAGAGAGGGGAGTCTGTCAACTGGATTTTGATTTGTGCTTTCAAAGTTGGCAAGGGTAATGTATACATGCCCAGATACATGCACAAGGGAGAGAGAGCTAAAGCAGCACCAGTTTATGTCCTATTTATCATATCTTATAGCATCAGCTGGGAAAACAATAGGGTTTCAATGGGGAAGGGCTGTGTGAAGTGGATCATGAATGTTGGCTAAGGGCTGAGGATAGGTTGGGAAGCTGTGAGGGCAAAGCAGTTCATTTGTCGCTGTACAAAGCAGTTTCATAGAGCTCACAATTCTGCCCAAGAGAAAAAGAGCCAGTCTTAAAGAGATAGCAGACCCAGAGAATGTGAGCTTTTCAGTAAAATACAAAGTCCTGATTCCTCTATTTCAGCTCCCTCCCGTTCTACAGTTGGGGCTTGAGAGTTAGGGTGGTAGTAGGTGGAGACAGAACAGAAGCCAGCCTACACTTCCTTCCCTATAGACCATTTACAGTCAACCATTGAAGGAGGAAGAAGAAAAATTTCACCTTGGAGTGAGGATTGAAATGATAATATTTTTGAGATGGACCCTCTAATTTTGAACTGAGACTTTTTTTTTTTTGTAACTGAAAGTGCCTCTGTAGACTACAAGCACTGGAACCTATCAGAGACACAGGTTTTACCTGGGAGCAAAGGAAAAATCCTCCCCACTGAACAAATTTTGCTGTCAGAGCAAAATGTTTACTAATTTCCCACAGATCATGATAAACTAGGCTATATTCATGCTATATGTGTGTAGTTCTCCCTTTTATATTTATTCTTCTGAAAGAGCTCAAGCTCATGTGGTAACTTTATCTCCTCTCAGAGGGTGTCCATGTAGTCACTGTTCACTCTATTCTTAGTGAAATTATATCAGCATGTTTATTCTTTCAGTCTCTGTAATTGTGGAATAAAAAGCTTGCCTCTCACTGAATGATATTCAGGCTCCTTTTCAAGAAGCAGAAGGGCTGTTTTAAAAAGGCTTACTTCATCTGTGTGTGTGTATATATATATATATATATATATATATATATATATATATAAAAGCAAGACTTTAATGATAAAAGTTTCTTATTTCTCTTTCACTACTAATGTATGTTTTGAATATTCAAAACATTGAAAGGAAACACCTTTAAGAAATTACTCATAATATATTAGTAATATGTCTCAGGCAATAAACAAATGTACTAGGCAATGAATTTGAACTCGTATGATATATTGAAGAGAGCACAGTCAAATACATCAAGGTCTAATGTCAATATAATTTCAATTTACAATAGATTGAAATAATTTCCTCATAATTTCAAGTTATTATCATCTACTAATTTAAGAAAGCATGATTTTAAGTAAAATTTTTAGTCTTCAAAAACATGTAAGGCAAATATACTGAGTTATGCTTTCTCTTTTTTCTTTTTAATTGACACATAATAATTGTACATATTTATGGGGTATAGTGTCTTTTGTGTGTCTTGCAATTTTTTATTGCATACTAAAAATCATGTGACATAGGTAAGCAGAGACATAGGTAAGTAGTGTTTATGCTTACGTATAGACATACTTCTTCAGCTACCTTTATCCACCTGTGTGGCAGTTGGTGTTTTTCAAGGCAAAATATTAACCACTTCTTTAAAATGCAACACAATATAGATATTAATTTAACCATTTTATACTAAAAAGTTTTTCTTTTTTTAATTCTGGAAGTAATATTTTAAGAAAGACTTGCTTCATTTTTTTTGCTAACAAGATTGAGCCATGTAAGCAAACTTACACATGTGCATATTACTATTAAAACTGGCAGTCAATTAATATTTTTATTATTTATAATATCCTGTTGACTTACAACAACAAATGCTAGCCTTATGCTGGTATCAAAGGTACTTTGCAGATCAGATGTAGTTTTGCTCTCTGTTGTCATTACACAGAGACTCAGGCTAAAGGAGTAACTCCTATCCAGGAGGCGATATTCTTGAGGCAGAGGCACAAGAGCAATAGGGGAATCACATGATGACTTTTAAAACTACTAGTCAAACATGGCATAAGTCTCAGGTTGAGTTCGTCAAAAACAGCTGCTAGATTGGCCCTGTAGCCTAGTAATTAGGAGAGCTAGATCCCACATGGCCAACAGCAGTTCAAATCTTGGACCTGGGGGCTTGAAAAGTGAAAGTGCGTGTTATGTCCCAAATCCCAACAGATGGAGAAATGGAAGAGGAGGGATTGTAGCTCAATGTCAGTGATGAAGGAGTCAACAGATCAGATTCAAAACTCAGCAAAGATTGATGCTTTAACATATGAATAAATTCTTTATAGTAAAATAGGTAATTCTTGACAGCAACATCTAAAGATAATGATATCCTAAATAGAAATTGGATAATTTGAGGTAGTCAGTAAAATTTGGTTGCTTACTTTGGCTAATATAGTAAATAATATAGACCACACCTGTGGGGCATGATGTTTAAGTACCTTAGCCCAAGGATTTATAGTAAATTGAAAATCTTTGTGTTTTCTTTTGAAAAATTGCAGAGGAATCTGAATCATTGTTAATATTTCATGTTGTGATGGGTTTCCACAGGTAAATTGAAGCAATTAATATCTGCACTAGCTTGGTAGGGCTGTCATAACAATGTACCACAGATTAAGTGGCTTAAACAACAGAAATTTTTTTTAAACTTACATTTTTTGAGGCTTGAAGTTTGCAATCAAGATGTCAGTAAGACTGGCTTCTTCTGAGCCCTCTCTTCTTGGCTTGTCTATGGCCATCTTCTCCTTCCTGTATCTTCAGTTGGTTTCCCCTTTGTGTGTGTCCTAATCTTTTTTCTTATAAGGACACCAATCATGTTGGCTTTGGGCCCACTTTAGTAATTTCATTGTAATGTTACCTCTTTAAAGACTGTCTCCAAATATGGTTACATTTTGAGGTACTAAGAGGACTTTAGCATAGTAATTTTGAGGGGACATGACAGCACATAACACCATCTTAGCTGAAAGAAAAAACAACTTGACTTATGTGGACTTAGGGAGTCGGAATTTGTCTTCTTGGTCCAGTCTGAGAAATCTAGGTTTATGTTTCTGGTGTGCCTTCCATTTTCTCCTTATAATACTTTTAGTTTTCTTTTTTTATTAAATAATTATTTATTTAAATTTTATTTATTATTATTTTTTGGTTTGCCAAAGGGCATGTGTGTTCACCAGAGAGAGCCAGAGAGAAAGTGAGAAAGGAAGCCACCAGGTCCAGGACTTGAACTGCTGTCGGTCATGTGGGAGTCCAGCATCTTAACCACCATGCCACTTGCTGATCCCTAGGTTTTCTTGTTTTGTGTCTGTTATCCAGAATCCTAAATGTTGCTACATAGTCATTGTCTTGTTGGATAATTCAAACATAAAACAAAGAAATCTTGCGGACTTACTTTCAGACTGAAAAATCGCATTTCTACAAGAAACATGGATAACAGTAACGAAGACCTGGACAATCTTTGATGGATTCTTCTGCAGCTTTGGCTAAGGGAGGACCAAAAGGGGAGTTTGGGAATAATAGTTCACACACACCTAGCAAAAGACCAATTGTTTTTAGCCATGGTAACAATTAACCAATGGGACTGGTTTTAAACCAGTTTAATCAACACGTGTTATCTTTAAAGCCATGGTAATATGTAACCACCAGAATTGGTTCTAAATCTGTTTAATCAGTTAATGCATACCAACCTCAGTGAATATACTTCTGCAGTGACAGCCCTCCTTCTGAAAGTCAGTCAGCTCATCCCAATGCACATATGGAAGACTGATCTCCTACCAATAGTCTTACCTCTGTTAAAACTGTGTTACAGTTACAATGAAGTGTTACACTTCATTGTAAAGTGGGGACCATCCCTATTTAGATATACATGTATATCTTAGTCAAATTTGAAACTATTACCATTGTTTGAGGACTAGCTTGTCTTCAGACTACATTTATAGGGAGCAAATATTAATTTAATATAATGTATATTCACAAAAATATAATATTATTAATGAAGAGTTGAATGTTTATTACTAAGAACTAGCATACTGGGTGCTATATGCTAAGTTTTACACTAGGAATATAATATATTATATTATTTCATTAACACATTATTTCATTTATTATTTTAATTACTAAGTAAATACTTATGTGCCTGCTTTGTGCTCGGCAGTGTTCTTTGAGCTAGAAATAAAATGGTGAACTATGGTGTTGAGTAAACTTCATATAGTGAGGTTTTCTTCTGAAACAAATAATTTCTATATTTAGTAATAGCTATCTTTATGTGTATTTACTGTTTATGCTTATGTTAAAGTTACATAATGGAAAATGATTTGGATATTGTTGGTTGGGTTCAATTGCCATCCTCAAATTAGCATTTTTTACAATAACTCTGGAGTATATAAGGAAGCCAGAGAAGATTTTGTGACATTGAGTCAGTAGTTAGGATTTCCGAGTCAGACGGCAAGTCATGGACACTCTGTCTCTGGCTCTTTTAACTCAAGTTCCATAAAAAGCAAAACGTGTAAGTCATCTCGTATGTCATTAGATATATAACTAAATTGACTCTGAGTTCAGATGTTGGGTTCTCCTTGTGTTCACCTTTATATTTGTCATATTTGTATTCTGACCTTCATCAGTTATTAAGTTTACAGTTGTATGAAAAAAGTTACCAGTTTTACACTTTTTAAACCCTTAGTCACAGCTATAAAATATATACATGTTAACTGACAAAAAATAAGTAGTGTAAAATGCTGCATGGTACCTGCGATATATTTTTTATGAGCCATGTGTATATTTTATATGTTTCTGTACACACACATATACATACATACATGTATTTTTTAACTATCTGAGTTAAATTATAAGCTATATCATATATTATAATTCTTTAAATATTCAGTGTGGATTTTCTGACATGATTACAGTTATTAGCTTCATAAATTTACATTGATAGTCTCCCATTCATTTAGCAGTTTTTTTGGGGGGTGGATAATTTCGTGTGTATTTTAAAAATAGTTTTTTTGTTTTTGTTTTTCAGATTTTTACCATAGTGTGTGTGTGTGTGTGTGTGTGTGTGTGTGCTCTCTGGAGAGACAGAGAGAGAAGGAAAGTGAGAAATCACGCCCCCCCCCCCCCGGGGCGGGGAGGGAGGCCCATGCCACAATACCTTCTCCTCCATTCTCCTCTTAGGATTTTGGACATGTATGCACATGTGCCCAGTTGCTGGGCCTGGGACTCAAACCACAGAGTTTACTATGTGGGATCTAGCACTTTAACCACTACACCACCTGTTGGCCCCTAAAAATAGTTTTTAAAGAGACAACTTTCTGGCTACTCTAAATAATTATCTTAAAATCATTAGTTACACACAAATATTTTATATAAATAAGAACCAGCTAGATCCAGTGAAAAACAAACATCTAATAGTAGGAGGGAATTTAAAAAATGTTCCACTCAATAATTGAAGAACAAAGTCAATTGCATTTACTCTTTGCACATAAACGCATCCTACATAGCTGCCTTTTTTCCTTTACATCTGCCACATGAAGAGAATGAAAGTAACAGCTTCTAGACAAGGTGACCAAGGCCTTCTCTTCACTTCTTTTGAATAATGTGGAGAGATTGAATAGGACACTTGCAGCTGAGGCAGTGATAGCTATTAGGAGCTTAGGTCAGGGACCTGTTCTAGTTCAAGTCTGAATATCATGGATAAACATCAGAAAATGCTTTTTATAATGCAAGATTCTGTGTGAATTGATAAAATGAAATATCGTGATGTGGTACCCTTGTTGTTCATTGTGACAGGAGTCCCTAATTTATTGTTGAATATAAAAACTATTGTTTTGGGGGAGCAGCTGGTGAAGATGCTGGATTCCACATGGCCTGCAGCATGGTTCAAGTCCCAGACACAGCAACTTGAGGAACTTGCCTGGCTTGTGTGAGTGCGTGACCAAAATCCCAAGAGGAGAATGGAGGAGGGTTGTGGTGTGGTCATGCCCCCTGGGGGGTGTTTTCTCACTTTTCTCCTCTGATGAGTGCACCACATACTGTATATCAACTTAAAAAGAAAAAAAAACACCAAAAATACTATTATTCTATTGTTTGAGTTTAATACTTGTCTATGTTTTTCTTTTTATATTATTATATTTTTAAAAATTTCATGCCTCTTGTACATCTTTATAATGCATAATATGGTTTTCAAAGTATGCATGTAGTATAGGACAATCAATCAAGGATATTACTATCTACATAGTTTTCAGCAGAGAACTTTGCATTCTTTTGCCTGTTTGATATTTCAATGCTTGCCTTTTTCTTAGGTTTTGTCATAGGGTGCATATGCTCCTGAGTGAGATACAGAGAGACAGTGAGAAGGAAAGTGAGAAATCTCCCTCCAGGGGGATGGCCATGCCACAGCTCCTTCTCATCTATTCTCCTCTTGAAATTTTAGGCACACATACACACAAGCCTGGTGTAGCTCTCAAGCCACCAGGTCTGGCACTCGAACTGTGGTCAGCCATGTGGGAGTCCAGTGTTTTAACCACTGGCCCCAGTACTTGTCTACTTTTACCAAAAACACTTTGGTAATACAATGAAAGATTGGAAGATCATTGGCAAACTTAAAATGAATTAAGTCAATGCTCACTTTGCAGTCAGGTAAAATGTATTTCACTTGTACTTTAAAATCAAAGAACATCCTCCCTGTCCCAGACCATCATTATTGCTCCTTCCCCAAACAACCACCAATCAACTACAAGTCCCCCAACACCTTCTCATGACCCTCACCTCCATCTCCCTTATTTCCAGTCATGGAATTCATAATAAAAAACACTGTAGCCATAGTCAAGTCTGATTAGTGTATTTCTCCAGAATTTGTTTTTGCCCATAGACCTTTGTTCTAAACCATTCTCTTCTGTATCCCTGGCCTTTATCCAATTGGCTTCATGCCTAGATTTCCTCTTTCTAAACACCTCTGCAATTGGATAGTCTTTTTAAATGGCCCACTCAGCTTCTCTACCACAGTCTTAAGGCATATGATGGTCCACAGTAACCTAGTCTCTGAGAATATTTTAGCCCAAACTTGATCTCAATACGTAGTCTATTCTGTTATCTTATCTAACTCTTGATAACCAAGATTTAAGCCTTTAAAATTAAATTTTCAACTTCAAATTTCAATTATTAGTTTGCTAATACCTTCTGTTGGCAGACAACTATTGACAGAACACCCACCTTTTGTTTTAATCACTATAGTCAATTAACAAATATTTGCTAAGCATCTATGTTAAGTCAGATACTATGTATATGTTAGGGCTTCGTGGGGGTCAATACAGAGGACCTTTCTTTACCCTGTGTAGATTTTGAATAATTAGGAAGAAAATGGAAAGGAAGACAGAAGCAAAAATATCATTTCTTTCATTTATAAAGTAAGATTGGAGTTACAGATTTGTGAGAGAACCAAGTGGATCAATGAGTGGACTCCCACAATTAGAAAGACCTACTTATCTGTCCCTGCAATGCTGGGTCAGGGCAGACTTTTCCTCCAAATGGACTTAGTCCCTAGAGGTGAAGGAAATACTTCCTCCTGTAGACAGGCAGCTCTCAAGAAGGAGAATGGTACAACTGAACATGCCCACTTACTCTTTACATTTTTTCTTTCCTTTTCTCACCCAGGGAAGTGCAAATAGTCAGGGATGATAGAAATATGCTTGGGAAAAAAAAAACTCCATGTCAATCAGGAGTTAAGTAACTAGATTCTCTTCTAACAGAGTGGACTAAAGATACAGTATTGTGCAGACGTGTCCCTCCCCTCATGGAGTTTATAGTCCAATGAGAAAAGCAGGCATTAAACATGCAATTATAGATGATAGGGTGGACTGCAATTCATTTGTGCATTACACTTTTAGGAGGTAGTGAGTTATAAATTATGTGTCTTTTATATTTACATATTTTCATTTATCAGTCAAAGAGTTTTCTCCTTTGTGTTGTGTCAGACTTTATTATAGCTGCTGGATAAATACTATGATACTAGAGTACTAGGGTTTTCTTTTTTCTTCTTCTTCTTTTTTTTTTTTTTGGTGTATGTGCACTTTAAACACTCCATTGCTATTCATAGTCTTTCTTTTTTTTTTTTTTTTTTTTTTTTTTTTGAGAGGTTTTCACTATAGGGCGCGTGCGCTCGCCAGACAGACAGAGAGAGACATAGAGACAGAAAGCGAGCGCCGGCGTGAGTTGTAAGCCACCGGGTCCGAGACGCGAACCGCGGTCGACTACGTGGGAGTCCAGCGACATAGCCATTACGCTAACTGCTGGTTCCCCATAGTCTTTCTTTACATTAAACATAACATAATTAATTTTCACTTTGCTAAGTTATAACCATTTTTTAGTCTAACATCATGTAGATTATGCTCAGGTAATTTAAGCAGAGTATTAGATGTTTGAAACTTGCTGTTTCATACTTACAATCTCTTGATTTACCTATCCTAGGAGCTAGTCCTCTCATGTTTGGGGTTTTTAAGTTTAAATCTCAGCATTGTTTTACTCATTTAACAATTATTGGGCAGCAATTTATAGACTCCAAACAGATGTTAAGAAATAACTATTCTCTATCACTTCATGTAAAAGATAAATGATTAATTTATGAAGGACCAATTTATTAAGTAGTTCATATTTTAAAGAAAAGGAATGGAGAGATGAGCAAAGTAGTGATATAAGAGAGAGAAAACACTGCTAAAATCAATCAAAAGGTGTTTTTAAAAATCTACTTAGTTTAAACAAATCCTTGGAAAGATTGACAACAATAACCAAACATGATTGGTAGATTAAATAGTTGAATAAGAGGTAGAATTTGCCAGTTGTTGCTCCAGTAGCTAATCAATAACTTGGCAATACTTAAACTTATTAATTATAGAAATACTTATATTTATATATTAAAATTTATTTGTCCTCTAAAATTGAGAAGATAGGTAGTAAAGGAATAGTGAATGAAAATTAAAGTATGAAAAGTTTTGTTTTTCTGTACTTTTAATAACCAGGGAACACTAGTACTAATGCCATGCCCAAGAGAATACATGAATAAGAAAATGATTTAGAGATAATTATTTAGAAATCTGCTTCTTCCATCTATTTTAGTGGAACTTGTTAAAATTCTAGCTGTTTTTGTTTAGTCTAGGTGTATACTATTAAATTTCTTGCTCTACTGAAAATTTACAGAATGAGTTGTTATAATTTCTGTGGAACTTTCATAAATAAAAATGCTAACACTTGATGTCATCCTGTATATCTATTCCCATAATAAAATTTGTCACTTCCCTATTTAAAATTTTCTGAATCTAACTGCTTCTCTTTTTCTCTATCCTTACTATCCTCATCCAACTCACTGTCATTTCTTGCTTCATCTAACATTCTAATTTATCTCCCTACCTCCACTGTGGTCTCGACATACATTCAGCTCCCAGAGTGGTTCATTAGTGTAAGTCAGGTCTTGTCAGCTCCTTACTCTCAACTTTCTGTGCCTTTGCTTCCCATTCACCAGAATAAAATGCTCTCCTTGCCATGTTTCCTGGCTCCCCCACAGACCTCATTTCCTACTGTTCACCCCTCCCAGGTATTCTGAATATGCCAAGCTCTGTTTGGCTCATGGTTCTTGTTCTCACTGTTTTCTCTGCCTCAAATATACTTCTCTGCTTAAATGCTTGTTTATTGCGTTCCTGCCATTGTAGTGTAAGCTTTATATACCAGAGATTTGTTCTGGCTATTTTTCCAGATTCTGGTACAGCCCTTGGCACACAGGAGGCACTGTGTGTATGTGTGTGTGTGTGTGTGTGTGTGTGTGTGTTTTAGAAAATAAAAAGTTGCTAAATGAATAAGCGGTCTGATGAGAAAATCCAAGCTAACATTCTAGATTTTAGAAATGGCCTAGATAAATAAAATAACGGTAATAGATCAGGAGAGATTTTCTATTTTGCTGATACTTGTAATATTTTAGTGCACTGTAAAAACTAGTGAGTACAAACTGGCCCATGTAGCCTTGGGATATAATGATGAAAGAAGTGATATGTCTTCTAAGTTATTGAGGAATGAGAGCAAAAGATTTGAAGGATTAAAAATTAATCAAAGAAGATAAATTAGGCCATTTAGTTCTTTAGAATTATTATGCACTTTAGTTACACATTTTGCCCCTTTTCCTTTCAGCTATGTGTGAATTATGTTATGTCATCTCTAAACATGATCTTCTATGTTTTTAAAATTTTTATTTTTTCTACTTTATTTAACTCTTTATAATGGTATTTAATTATATTTCACCTTTAATAGATGTATGTTTAAATCTAAAATAAAATTGAAAAGGGGAATATTATTTTACACTCCATTAGAAAACAAGCACATTTTCTAAGTTTTTAAAGAAGTCTAGGTATTTTTAATTAGATTGCATTTGGTTAATATTTCATCTTGAGTTGATGTAAAAGTATAATAACATTTTATTGTATTTTACTGGTTCACCCTTAGGTTGTATTCTTTTTTCCCCTCTAATGCCAGAGGGCAGGTGTACTTGTCAGAGGAGACAGAAAGTAGGAGAGGGAGAAACACTCCCCCAATGGGGTGTGGTCATACAGAAATCCTCCTCCTTCATTTCTCTATCTCATGAGGATTTGGGACATGCAGGCAAATGCACCTGCCCATGATTTTCAAGCCACTAGAGATGAGATTTGAACTGTGCAGTCAGCCATGGGGATCTGGCTCCCTTAGCAACTAGGCTGCAAGGTCATATTTATAAAATTGATAATTGTTTTCTTTTTGCCATTAAGATACTTCACAGAAAAATATAATAATAAAAACTAGGAATAGAGTTCAATTCATAAATTAAATTATCTACTTGTTTATCCTGGGTTGAGTGGGAAAGGGAGGCTCAGAGTGTTAATGAGTAGAACAGGTGAGGTTTTACCCTTGACTGGGGACACCTTGTTCAACAGCAGGGAGATCCAGACAGCCATAGGGGCCAGGTCACATAGCCCAGAGGCACGATCGATGGACTGCTGAAGAATTTGCCACTTGTCGGCTGGCTGACCCAGAGTAAACACTCTGCATCTCTGAAGGAGCCCTTCATTGCAAGGAGCTTGGACTCTTACATACTTGTAGTCACCAAAGGGAAAAGAAATAAAAGAACAAGCCTTTGTGGGAAGGAAGCCTAATGCTTGCCTGAGGCTACTTTAATTTTATTTTTTAAATGTACTATGTTCTTTTTTCTTTTAAAGTTTATTCATTTATTTCTTCCATGAGAGAGGCAAAGAAAGAGAGGCAACCCCAAGAGGGTCTTCATACAGTGACCCATCTTCAGCTGGCCTAGATCACGGGTGCACAGGTGCCTGGCGTGCTCAGGGTGGTCCTGGGATGCGAATCCAGAGCCTTTTCTATGTGGGTCCAGTGGTTACCGTTGTACTCCCCCCTAGCCCCTCCATTTCTTTTATTTGACACACTCATACATAGTACTCACACTATGCAAGATGAGTATTGTTTTTTAAATTAGAGGGTGAGAGAGAGTTGTTTTTGACAAGGTCTTGCTAGGTGGTGATTCTCCTGCCCCAGTCTCCCAGTCAGCTAGGATACAGGTGCACACCGCTGTACCTGGCCTGTGTATGTTGGTCAGAATAGAACCCAGACCTCTTAAGAGGCCCCAGCCACCGTGCAACGGTACCCACCCACTTGTGCCACTGTGGCTGGGCCTGAGGATTGTGCAAGCAATTAAAAATTCTTAATTTAATTTCTGTAACAATTGTATGAACTATGTAGTATCATTATTCTCGTTTTACTGATGAAAGTAAAGCACAGAGATTAAACAGTATGCTCAAAGTCACACAGCAAATCAGAAGTAGAAGTAGGGATCTGAACTTAGGGATCTGTCTATGGACCCATGCTCTTTTTACGTCTCTCTGCAGCTCTCCCCTTCCTAAAACAGTGGTTCCCTAACAGTGAACAGCAGGAGCATTGTGACAGGAGTGTATGTGTATAGGAGGAATCAAATGGTTCATATTTGGAAAGAAATTTCTGCCTTTCATTTGGTACTGATAATCCAAAGGCTTTGTACTGCCATGGTTTGCTGCAGGTTAGCACATTCATCCACAGTTCGGTCACTCCCCATGTATTGGGGAGTTATGCCAGGCACTGGGCTATTGGCTAGGTGAATAAGCTGTCATGACTCAGATCCTCAAAAGTTGCTCAGTCCCTAGGTGAGACAGATATTAAAGATCAACAGACACATCAACTATATCACTACGAACTGTGGTAAGGTCTGGGGTGAACAACAGGGTAATTTAGCAAGTGGTGGGGATTGGCCAGGAAAGGACTTTCTGTGAAGGTGCCATGTAGAACTGAGACCTACAGAACAATGAGGTTAGTGCTGGGTCATTGTGGGGGAAAATTGTGCCCTGCATCTTCCATTTGCCCCTCCACATCCTCTCTCCACCTTTCCCCACTCCTCTCTCTGTTCTAAGAGGCTGACTTGAATGAACTGCAACAGATCTTTGTACCTCTGTGGACCTCACCTAGGGGTAATTTTACTACCCTGCCCAGAGGACATTTGGCAATGTCTAGAGACATTCTTGGTGGTTGTAACTGGGGGGCATCTAGTCAGTAGAGACCAAGGATCCTGCTCAACATCCTTGGCACAGGACACGTCTTCCCACTGCAAAGAATTGCTGGTTCTAATTGTCAGCAGTGCCATGACGGAGAAACTGCTTGGCACCAGGGAAGCAACATCAGGGACTGATCCCCTGGCTTCTTTCCTGAGAGGTTACAGTCAGTGGGCTGTGTCCTTTGCCAGCAGGCACCTGCTCCTCACAAAAACAAGTGACTATGGGATTCTCAACTTGCTAAGCACTGCCTTTGTGGCTCCTCTATATCCACACGTTTGTAAATAGCCCCTTTGTAAATGAATTCAACTTGAATCTCCCCTCCCTTTTAAAAAATTTGCTAGAGGGTACATATGCATACTGGAGAGAGAGAGAAAATGAGGGAGAAGGAAAGTGAGAACGCATCCTGTCCCTCCCCACCCCCCATGGAAGATGGCCATGCTACAATCCCTTCTTCATTTCTCCTTTTGGAATTTTGGGTACTGGTATACATGTGCCTGGTGTATTTTTCAAGCCAAGTGTTGCAAGTGTATTCTGGCAGAAGAAACAGCCTATGTGAGGACTCCAGGAACTGGAAGCCTTGGAGAGATGCTGCTCTTACCAGAGTCACACACACTGCAGAGGGGAGGGGACACAAATATATACCTTGGCTTCTCTCATTCTCTTGCCTCCCAGTCCCCTGTAGTGGCCTCCATTGGCTGAAATCAGTTGGAAGACAGCCAACATGAATGTATGGGAAATGCAGGATACAGGAGTCAGTGACCTAGGAGTGGATCCCAGCGCAAATACAACCAGGACCAGCACAGAGAGGGCAGCCCCAGAGTGAGCCTGTTTAGGAAGATACTGCAATGGTTCCTGAAAAGCCTGATGGTGATTTGGTTAGGATGATGGAGTAGAGTCAGAAAAAGGAAGAGTTTGAGGAATACAAATGCTATAGAGTCAGGTGGGTAGTGGATGGAGAGAGTGTGTGTTTAAAGCCATCCAGAAGGAGCAAGCCATCTAAGCAGCTGTTAGGCTGTAAGGTGGCCCTAGTACTGCCAGATCTTCAGAGATTTCAAGAGAAGACAGAACTAAGACAGCTATCTAAAAATATATATAATATGGGGCTGGCCCTGTAGCATAGTGGTTAAGTGCAGTACATGGGAAACTGGATCTCACATGGCTGCTGAAGTTTACACCCTGGCCCTGGTGTCTTGAAAAACACAAACTGTGTGTGTGTGTGTGTGTGTGTGTGTGTGTGCACACACACACATGCATGTGCCCCAAATTCCAATGGGATGGAGAAATGGAGAAGATGGGGTTATGGCATGACAACACCCTATTGGAGGATTTTCTCTCTTTTTCCCCTCATCAAATGCACACACCCTCTGGTAATTAAAGAAAAAAATATATATATTATACTTGGCTTCCAACTCTAGATTCTAGAATGATGAGTTTGCAATCTCCAGCCTGCTTAGAGATGTTGTAAATGAGCCATGGTTTCGAGACCTGCTTTGGTTTCTCTAACTCTCTTTTTCTTTTTCTTTTTTTTGGAGAGGTTTTCGCTATAGGGCGCGTGCGCTCGCCAGACAGACAGAGAGAGACAGAGAGACAGAAAGCGAGAAATCACCCCCCAGGGGGGATGGTCACGCCGCAATCCCTTCTCCTCCATTCTGCTCTCGGGATCTTGGGCAGGCACACACACACGCCCGGCGTGAGTTTTAAGCCATCGGGTCCGGGACGCGAACCACGGTCGACTACGTGGGAGTCCAGCAAAATAGCCATTACGCTAACTGCTGGTTCCCTCGAACTCTCTTTTTCTTTTGTAAACTTAGGATCTATGAAACGGATCCAGCTTTTGTTTGTTTGTTTATTTACTTTCTAGCAAAAAACACAAAAACCAATTTCATGCTGGGAACAATAAGAACATAACTATCATCCGTAAGTCAGTATTGAAAACATCTGGCTCATCAAAACAGCAACTCTGCTCATTGATCACATTTACTATCAACAAGTAGTACAAATTTAAACATGCATAATGTATTTATCATTAATAAAACATTACAAATTTTAAACACTGGGCTCTGTGTGAGATTTTGTTGAAGGAAAAGAAAAAGGATTTCACTTAAAAAAATGAAAACAAGTCGACTACATGAATGCATTAGAAGTTTGTGACAGGAAAACTGAGAAGCCAAAGACCTGAAGCTCAGGACTAAAATGGTCAGGAAAGGTAGTATGTCAGTATCAATCCTTATTGGTGATTGGCCTGTTTTCTTTGTTTAGACTTATGCAAAGGCAGATCAAAAGGTTGAATTACTCTAAGCAAAGTCAATAAATTACTATGACCGTGTCTTCAGAAGAGAGTTGATGCCAGAGGAATCAGAACTTCAGAAAGGGGTAGCAATTACAAAATTGGAGACCAGAGTCCATCATACAACAGATGTTGAGCAAACCGCATTTTAATAGAAAATGAAACAAAGTCAAATGACAGTCCAACCTCAAAAGGAGTCCCCTTGCCAATAAACCACATGATTTTCATGTTTCTTTTTAGGTATTATTGACATGCAAGATGTTGTTATAATATAGTAATGCTGGTAGTGGAGTTGTCATGCATGTACCTAGAGATTGAGGTTTCTTCACTTTCTGGCCTTAAAGTAGTAATGGTCCTTCAAGGCTGTGTCTTGGGAAGATTCTTTGAGTAGAAGGATAGAGTTCAAATCCTTATTGTGGGAAATAAGCTATCAGTTCTTTTCTTCTGTGAAGCCTCAACTATCAGTGCACATGTATTCTTGTGCCTTGGGCTTTTGAACTCCAACTATACTTACCTATTTTCCCTACCTGACTCCCCCCCCCCCCCCCCCAATCTCCCAAAACTGTTTCATGCTGCCTTGAGCATGTTTATGCTGTCTATTCTTTATGGAAAGTTCTTTCAAGTCTATATTTCACTTATTCCATGAAGCCTTTCCCACCTGCCAGAAAAACTAGGAAGAACTATTTTATTTTTACACTTTGATATTGCTTGGAACAACTCATAGAACATGTTTGAGTTCTGCCTCAAGCTCTTTGAAGTCAAGGTCAATGAGAGAGTTATGTGTCTTTCTTGTGTGCCTATCCCAAGACCTATCCCAGTATGAGGTACAAAAAAAAAAAAAAAAAAAAAAAAAAAAAAAAGGACCGGTTAATGCTTAGTAACTGAATGATATCTTCTCTTTTTTTTTTTTTTTTTTTTGGAGAGGTTTTTGCTATAGGGCGCGTGCGCTCGCCAGACAGACAGAGAGAGACAGAGAGATAGAAAGCAGGAAATCACCCCCCAGGGGGGATGGCCACGCCGCAATCCCTTCTCCTCCATTCTCCTCTCGGGATCTTGGGCACGCACGCACACGCGCCCGGCGTGAGTTTAAGCCGCCGGGTCCGGGACTCGAACCACGGTCGACTACGTGGGAGTCCAGCGACATAGCCATTACGCTAACTGCTGGTCCCAATGATATCTTCTCTTAACAGAATTTTCAAGGATGTCAGAGCCAATTTGAAAGATTGTTGCATTCAATCATTCACCAAATATTCCTGTAGCATATCTACTGCATGTCAGGTGTTGTTCTTGGTGTTGGATCCATGGCTAAACAAAACAAAACAAAACATTGTCCCCTTCCTCATACATTTTAGAGGGAGAGACTGAAAATAAGCACATAAACATTTAATATGTCAGAAAAGGATAACTCCTGTAAAGAAAAATAGTTACTGAATAAAGGCTAGAGGTGATGTGAGGTACTCTTTGAGACAGATGTGTCAAAATGCTCTCTTCAGACCTCACAGTAAGTTTAGAATGAATAGAGGTACAAATGGTGCACATTAAGGAAGAGAATTCTACAGAGAAGAAACAAAATATGCAAAAGTAGTGAGCCAAAAGCAATCTTGACTTGTTTGAGAAATAGTAGAGGCCAGTGAAGGCAAGAAGAATAAGAGAGGTCAGAAAAAGAGCCAGGAGTGAGAATCTGTGGGCCCTGGCAGGCCATGGTAAAGAATTTGTGGTGTAAGCAATTGTGAGATTTTGCATAGGGAAGACTACAGAGGAGCAACAGCAGAAGCTGAGAGACTTAATCAAAAACACTTGTTCCTGGGACCAGCAGTTAGCATTATGGCTATGTCGCTGGACTCCCATGTAGTCGACCATGGTTCGAGTCCTGGGCCTTGTGGCTTAAACTCACGCTGAGTGTGTGTGCGTGCATGCCCAAGATCCCAAGAGAATGGAGGAGAAGGGACTGTGGTGTGGCCATCCCCCCTGGGGGGTGATTTCTCGCTTTCTCTCTGCCTTTCTGGCGAGCGTACACGCCCTATAGCAAAAAACCTCTCCAAACAAAACAAAACAAAACACTTGTTCCTGAGGCCAGGTGGTGGTGCAGTGGTAATGAAACTGGATCCACATGGGGAAGATCTTGGTTCACATCCCAGGACCTTCCTGAGCATATTAGATACATGGTGCATGTCTGTGATCTTGGACTGGCCAACACTGGGGTTAGATCATGGTGTGAGGATCCTGTTTGGGTCCAAAAAACCTTTTCTCCTGGTATTGTTCATATTTGGTTGTTTTAGTAATTCACCAATCCACTTATTTTTCATTCATTGAACAAGAGTGGATTGAATGTTTACTATGAACCCTTCTAAGTATGGTAGATACAACCATAAATAAACTCAAAAGGTCCTTGCTTTCTTGAAACTTACCCCCTAATGAAGGAGAGATTACCATTCCCTTTTCCATAAGATTTTAGGTTACCCAGCCCTTTTGGCTCTGGTCCATTCACCAAGACCTGCCACTGGACTAAGAAACTCAGCAGCAGAAGCACAATGGAAGGTGCTGCTGGTGGCTGCAGTTGTTGTGCTATGTTTTTTAGGGTACGTGGGCTCGCTGGTGAGAGACAGAGACAGAGAGAGAAAGAGAGGGAAAGTGAGAAATCACCCCTTAGGGGTCATGGCCACACCAAAATTCTCTCTCCATCCTTGTCTCATTCTTCTCCTTTCCTCTCATCTCTTCATCCGTCTCTCGGGATTTTGGACATGCATGCACATGTAACTGATATGGTTCTCAAGCCATCAGGTTTGGGATTCAAGCCATGGAGTCAGCTATGTGGAATCCAGCTGCCTTGACCTTCACACCACCTGCTGGCCCCTTGTGCTGTTTTCATTGCCAGGTCAGCCTCTCCACAGGTCTTAGATGCAACACCATGTCTCCTTTTTGGAAACCCAGGTCTTCTGACAATCAAACAGTAGAACTATACTGGAAGCTGCTGCAGCTGTGGCTACCTGTCCTCAGAGATCCCTACAAGAATTGCCTTAAACCACAGAGAATCTGTGCGATCCTCACAGCAGAGTAGCAGTACTAACTTGATGAGATAATGACAGTCTTGAGAAGTGACTAAACTTCATCAAAGGTCTCTTCAATCTCTTTAAGATAGCTATCTCACAGGGAATGACTGGCCGCTGGAGAATTTGGATGAATGACATATTGCATGCCCAGCCTTGGAAATGGGTGCCTACTTAGAAAGCTATCATGTTTCCCACTGGCTCTGATGGGCTATTCTAGAGCAGAGACCCCAGCAAGGGCCAGGAGGGATCCACAGGAAGATTTTCCCAGAAGTTTGTCTCCTATGGTTTAGCATGCCAACCACAGAGAAAATGTTTAGAATGCAGTAATCTTCACTTTAGGGATGGGAATGCTGAATTTAATTTTTTAAAAAAATTTTCAAAAAGCATTCACTTAATTTAGTAGAACACAGTGTTTATACCCAGAGCTTGTTATAGAAAAGTTCTAAGAAGCTCACACATAAGGTAAGTACGTACTTTTATGGAATGAGAGTTTTTTCTATTTGACTCATATTTCTAATTCAGGAATTCCCCTTTATCTGTGGGGGATAGGTTCCAAGGCTCCTAGCAGATGTCTGAAACTGAAGCTAGTGCTGAACTCTATATATTATGTTTTTCCCTATACATATATACATACCTATAATAAAACTTAATTTATAAATTAGGCACAGTAAGAGATTAATAATAATAAGAGAATAACAATAATAAGATATTAATAATATTAAATCAGGACAATTACAATAATATATTATAATAAGGTTATGTGACTGGGGGCTCTCCCTCTCCCAGAATATCTTATGGTACTGTGCTTATCCTTCTTGTGATGACATGAGATGATAAAATGCCTGTGTGATGAGATGAAGTGAGGTGAATGGTGAGGCATTGTTAGGTAGCATTTTGAACTTATAAATGAATTTTTTGTGGAATTTTCCACTTAACATTTTTGGAACATGATTGACTATGGGTAACTGAAACCATCGATAAGGGGAGACTACTGTAAACTGAATCTTATTTCTATTTAATTTTTATATGTTTTGCCTTAAAATGATTTGAGCTTCATTTTTGGATTATCTCTCCAAAATTCATCACTAGAAGCTGTTGCAATTTCTTGGTGTTATTTTGGTAGTGAGTAACCTAGCCCATTTCTCTATTTGTGTCATAAATCTTTGACCATGGTCTCCTTATTTGAGATTCCTTCTCTACTTTCCTAGAAATTTTCCATAAAATATATCGCCAACTATGCTGTGTGTGTGTACACACACATTTCTAAAGTTTCCTGATACCCCCAGCTATAAATCATCTTTTCTAAACTTTTATTCCTTTATTCCTATCATTCTAATGATTTAGCAATTAAAAATCCTTTCCTTTATACTCTTTTATATCCATCTCTAAAAAACATTGAGCACCTTGAAAGAATAGAAGCAATATCTGAACAAGTTTTTGTCTTTAACATGTGTAATAGAAATGCAATGACTGTTGACTGGATGAATGCATGTTGCTGTAGTTGTTTGCATGTGAATATATGTGCATTCATAACACCATGCATTACATTTCTATGGGTGACGTCTCTAGTCAAAGTGTACAGCTGTGTTTGAAAGGCGATCAATATCCCTTCTACATTGCATATGTGAAATAGGTTTTTGATTTAGGGACTGTTAACTATTTAAAGAGACAGAAAATTTTGTCTTTTAAATTCACAGTTGGCTTAAAGCCTTTGCTCAAAAAAGAGCAGTCGCATTTCTCATAGCAAAACACCAGGTGTTCCATTAGCTGCTGCTGGTTCTCAGCAGTTCACAGCCATGTCACGTTTAAAAAGCTGTGTTGTGCCACATCCTTGGAGTGCTTCTTCTGCCTTTCTTATTTGGAAGTTTCTTTGCTTTAGCTCCCAAGGTTGTAGTTGCCATGACTACCAGTTTTCCATAAGTATCATACAAAACAACAATAATGACAGACAGTGATATAGAGATCTCATTGAGAATGTCCAGAGATCTTCCAATTGGGGGATACAACTTTTGTAACTTAATTGCGCTAGTATTTTTCCCTTAACTTCTCTGAATGTACAAACTTCAGTTAGATGTGCATAGACTTAAATCCTGACTCATATAGTGGTCATTTGTATTCCTAAACAAGTGACTTAAAATCTTTCTAATTTTCAGTTTTCTTTCATATCAGGTAGGAATAATAATCTTCCTACTATATGAAGAGTGTGGGACAGCTGAGATATACAATAGATGTGAATGAGAGACTGGTCAAGAAATGCTGTGAGATTAGAACCAATGTCTATAAATCTAGCCTAGTGCTTGGTACAGAGCATGCTTTCAATAGATAATACGTATAATAATAATCATGTTTATGATGATATTGTTGATAATAGTTATACAATTTATAACAACTATGACTTAAATATTATTAGCTAATATTTACTAAATAATTCAAAAAGCCAGAACTGACTTCAGCAGTGGATCCACTCTCACTGTCTTACATTTTCATCTACAACATATTTGCTTGGTTTGTATATTTTGCCTAGGAGACAATCTGGCTGAAGATTTTCCATTTCTCTCACTACCTTCCTACTCACTTTGATTAGGGAAATGTTATCTCTTAACTTTCATCCTATCATCTTTTTATCTCTTTAAGTCTATTCTTATTAAACCTCCAACTGCTTAAGAATCATCTTAAGAGTCTCCTTCCATTTGCTGTAGAACCACAATTATCATGTTATCTAGACCTGATACATTGTAGATGAAAACACTGAAATCTAGACAGCTACTACCTGACTAACACCTCATGGGTAGTCATTGTGAAACTGAGACTTAAGTCTCCATTTTTATGGACTGTGCTCCTTCTCTAAATAAATAAAGGATTTGGGATCCTTATTTTTAGTGTGCATGCCTGTGTTGAGGTCTTCCCTCTCCAAACTAGAGATTTCATTGTTGTTACCCTGCATTTAGGGACTTATAGATTATTTCCCAAGTGAACCAGTTTTTCAATAAGATCATGAAATCTTTTTTGATGGAGACCGTTTCTCAGACTTTTTGTCCCCAAATCTCCAGCGGAGTGTTTTGTACTTATATTTTCCCTTATGACTTGCTGGTAGCATTGATTCTAAGACTGCCACAGAACTCCAAAAGTTACACTATTTTTTGTTTAGTTTTCATTTTTGGATTTAGTTCTCTGTTTCTTGTGGGAGAGTATCTCTCTGAATATCTGCTGACCAAGGTGTCTGAATTTTCTATGGGAAATTTCCAGTGAGAGTAGCTGATGTCCTGAATAGTAGCTCAACTATGACTGGCAGTTAGGGTCCAATTTCTTAAAGTTTATTATTATTTCTGTAGCGTTGTTACAACACTGCCAAGTAGCACATGATCCACGGCATCTCCTTTTGGTGTATACACTCTTGGAACATTACCAATCAACAGAAGATGACTACTTCAGCATTAGCTTACAAAGTGACATTGGAAAAGTTAAATTTAAGTGTGGGCTACATCTCTCAAATTGTAAATAGATTCGGTTGAATGTCCACTATCTATTGAGTGACTCAGAGGCCAAGGGTTGTGCCAAGTACTGTCACATATATGATCTAAATTGTTTCTTTGATAAGTCTGTGAAGTGAATATCATTATTCCTGTTATGTCAATGCGTAAATTGGGGAATGGAGAAGAATCATGTAATCTACTTAGGTCACACAGACATGAGCATCATAGCTGTGATTTTAACCAAATTTGATAATGAAGCCAATATTTTTTTTACTACATTTCTAATAAGCTTTTGAAGTAGGTAGGCATTATTTTAAAAATCTTTTCATCATTTTGTATATATACAAGATATGTCAAATTCAGTTCCTATCATTATTGCTCCATTTGCATGGATCTAGACAGTTTTCAGAATTAAATTTCTACTTCCCTGCCTTCCTCTTGAATTTAATATTGAGAAAAAGATATGGGGATTGAAGTCACGTCAGATGACTATATGGCATGTTTAGGATATTTTAAGATTTTTTGTTGTTGTTGATAATCAAACCAGACATAAGCTATACATACAAGTTTATATTGATGAGTATTTAACTTAAATGTGTGATTATACATACCAAATCTTGTATTATTAACTGTGGTTATTATTTTTTTGAGTGTTTGGATACTATTACCATTTATCACTATTATTTATGCTATTGTTCTGTTTTACAGACCCAGAATTCACTAATTGGATGATTGCAAAAAATCTTCTCATATCAATGTTTATAGATAATCTCTCTTAACTTTATTTTAAATTTAGTTACACAATTTTGGGCTTATATGTTGTCTCGTAATTTTATTTTAAATTTAGTTACACAATTTTGGGCTTATATGTTGTATCTAAGCTTGCCTCGGTGACAACCTTTTGTGCATTACTATGACAAATCAGAAACACAGGTGGGAAGAGCTCTTTTGATGAAGACATGAGTTGCTGCAGAGTGGCAAAAGGTTGGATTTCTAGACCAAACTCAAATGCAGTGCACGATATCTTCATGCTTTTGTCATGCCTCTGGGACACTGCAGCAAAGCAAGGATAAGAAAAATTAGAATTGCTACAGATGTGCATGGATTGAATTGTGGATAAATCCAAGGATGTCTGGCAAGAATAACTATTTCTTTATCTCACAGACCAGCTTCTGCAGGGATCTAAGAAAAGACAGTTTTCTATTAGCATTGTTGTTCAAAAGACAAATAGACTAATTAGATTTTTAAGCTGTTGCTACCTGAGGAGGCTTAAGCTTCTTTGATATTATTTTAAATTAGACTTTCCCCCATTATCATTTATGAACTAATCCAGACTTTAAAAAAAGGCTATAACGATATTGAGAAGCTGTGTATAGCTATTTTCATCATTGCAGGCATTCAGCATTTAGAGTCAAAGTATGTTTAACCACAAAGGAACATAATTTTGCTAGTTATGGGGGTTCCTAGTCAAAAAAAATCAATGCTTTTATAAGCTTAATAAAAATTGGTTCAAAGTACATTTTTTCGCCATTGAATTCTAACAGTAGTGCTCTGTCCTCTGGGAAAAACTTTCAGTAGACCAATTTTATCTACTTTCTTTTGATGTGAGCACAATTATTTTCTGAATGTAAAATTGACTCCTAAGCAAGAAGAAAATTAAAAGTGAGTGCAACGTGACATTATATATTTGTCAAAACCTACAGAACTACATAACATAAAAAATGAACTCTAATGCCAACTGTGGACTTTAGTTAATAATAATGTATTAATATTGGTTCATTAATTGTAACAAATGTACCACAATGCAAGATGTTAAAAGGAAAAGTTGTGGAGAGGGAAGCAGGACATATAAGATTTCTCAGTATTTTTCTACTCAGTTTTTTTATAAACCTGAAAGTGCTCTAAAAGGTAAAGTCTTAGTTAAAAAAAAAAGTAAGTGCAAAGGTAGGTCCCTTCTTCTACATGATGATGAAATACCACAAAGTTTATTTTATTAGGAGCCACTGGTATTTTAAATTAATTCCAATAAAGATGATCACAGCCATGGTTAAACTGTTGGCCTGGCCATGGTTAAACTGTTGGCTTTGTGTTTTCCATCCCAACAGAATGATAAGAGACATTAATTAAAAACTCCATTCGAGGGACCAGCCATTAGCGTAATGGCTATGTCACTGGACTCCCATGTAGTTGACCTTGGTTCGCGTCCCAGACCCGGTGGCTTAAAACTCATGCCGGGCGTGTGTGCGTGCGTGCCCAAGATCCCGAGAGGAGAATGGAGGAGAAGGGATTGCGGCGTGACCATCCCCCCTGGGGGGTGATTTCTCACTTTCTGTCTCTCTGTCTCTCTCTGTCTGTCTGGCGAGTGCATGCACCCTATAGCAAAAACCTCTCCAAAAAAGAAAGAAAGAAAGAAACAAACAAACAAAAAAAAACTCCGTTTGATGGGCCAGTAGGTGGCATGGTGGTTAAGGCACTGGACTCCACATGGCTAACTGTGATTTGAATTCTAGACCTGGGGGCTTGAAAATCATGCTGGGCATGTGCTTATACATGCCCAAAATCCCAAGAGAAAAATTGCAGAGAAGGGATTGTGGTGTGGTTATTCCTCATTGAGGGTGATTTCTCACTTTCCCTCTCACTGTCTTTCTGTCTCTTTCCAGCAAACGCACATGCCCTATGGCAAAAACCTAAAACAATTTTTTAATATTAAAAAAAATCAAACAAATAAACAAAAACTTTTCTAAAAGGGAGACATTGTATGCAGTGCATCTGAAACTTTAAAAAAATTTTAGAATAATTTATTTAGTTTAATTTATTATTATTATTATTTTATTTTGTATTTATGAAAGAGGGTGATTTCCTTGCTGAGAGAACAAGACATATTCTGGAACATCTTTAGTTTTGCCATAGAATACACATATGCATTTAAATCAATAGACATGTGTAAAAAAGTTACTAAATACAATTCTGTGTTTTTATATTAAATTGTTTTAAAGAATTATTTCCTTTATTTTATTTATCATTATTATTTTTAATTTGACCAGAGCAAGACACACACGCACACACACACACACACACACAGAGACAGAAAGTGAGAAAGCAAGCCACCGGTTCTGGGACTTGAACTGTGGTCAGCCATGTCATATTACTCATAGATTGATGGCACTCATAGATTTACTTTCAAATGACCTCTGTTCATTTGAAAGCATCTTGAAAAGAGTTTGAAACAGTTAAGCTGTTTCTAGTACCTCAACACAAAGTTCAAATATGTTATATTGAAACAGAGGTTACCTGCATTAATACTGAGTATCTTCAAACTTAACACTTTATTATATTTGAGATGGAAAGTTTTGATAGTTAGAGCTATGGTTTGAATCCATCCCTTCCAAGTTTTTATGTTGAAATTTGGTAAGCCATTGTGATGGTATTAAGAGGATGGAAACTTTATCAGACAAGATGTCAAAAGATAAGGACTTTGGGAATTGATTAGAATTGAATAAAGATTAGGGTGGGGCCCCCACAGTTGAATCCTGGTGAACTTTTAAGGAGAAGGAATGAGATAGACATAGAGACACAAACACACGTGCAGGTTCTTACCACCTGATACCCTATATCGCCTTGGGACTCTAGAAAGAGTCCCCACCAACATGAAGACATTTCCAGATACAGACTCTTAACCTTAAACCTCCAAAACTGATCTAAATAAACTTGTATTTTCTTCTTTTTTCTTTTTCTTTTCTTTCCTTTCCCTTTCTTTTCTTGCCAGAGGATGTGTGTACTTGCTAGAGAAGGGGAGAGAGAGAGAGAGAGAGAGAGAGAGAGAGAGAGAGAGAGAGAGGAGAAGCACATTCCCCCAACCCCTGGTAATAGTCATGATGCAATCCCTTTTCCTTTATTTCTCTCTCCTTTTGGGATTTTGGGCATGCTTGTACCTTTCCCAGTGTGTTTTGCAAGCCACCCAGATCTGGGACTCAAACCACAGGGTAAGCCATGTGGGATCTAGCTGCTTTAACCACCACGCCACATCATAGCCCTAAGCCTGTATTCTTTATGAGTCACTCAGACTCAGATATGATTTTTTTTTTTATCAGCAAGACAATAAACTAAAACAGCTGATAAAAAGAATTGTAGGGACCAGCTGGTAGTGTGGCAGTTGAGGCACTGGACTCCCATATGGCTGACCATGGTTTGAGTCCTGGACCTAGTAGCTTGCTTTTTCACTTTCCCTCTTTCTCCCTGTCTCTCTCTGGTGAGCACATGTGTCCTATAGCAAATTAAAAATAATAATAAATAAATTTAATAAATAAATTAAAAATAATAATAAAATTAAATAGATAATTATAATTAACCATAAACATTTACTAGTAACCTACCATGTATAAGATGATATGCTAAACTCCTGGAAAAGGGAAATTCCAAGGACACAGTACAAAATAAAGATTAAGTCACAGTCAAATATAGGATGAGATATATATTCATAAAATTACAGAAATATAAAATACAGTATGATAAATGCCAAAATGAAAGGAAGAAGGTCCAGACTGTGGCACAGTGGTTAAGATGGCTGGATACCACATGGCCAACTGTGGTTTGAGCCCCAGACCCAAATGCTTGAAATACACATCTGCATACATGCTCAAAATCCCAAAAGGAGGGAGAATTGGAGGAGAAGGGATTGCACATGACCTTTCCCATGAGGGGTGCTTTCTCACTTTCTCTCTTGCTCTTTCTCTATTTCACTCTGACAAGTGCGTGTGCCTTCTGCCAAAATTAAAGAAAAAAAAAATTAAGGAAGGAGAAACTTCTGTGGGAGTTTATATGGTGACAAACACAATAATGCCAATATGTTTATGTATCTGTTTTTTCTTCCGTTCCCTCTTTTCATAGAAAAAAATAGTTTGGGGAGAGGAAGTGCTCAAAATATTGTGTTTGATTGAAAAATATCAATAGAGAAATACATTAGAATCATGTTATTGAGAGCCTTGAAGAGTTTTTGTTTTATCAGTAAAGAATGGGAACTATTTAGGTGCTGATTTTTTAACTCACTTCCATTGCGTGATCAAACTTTAGGGAATTGCTTTTTCTAAAGTGTATTAAATAGAATTAAAAGATCATTTTAATACTCTGAATATTACTGAAATGAGTAGATTGAGAATTAAAACCCTATTTAGTAAAATCCATCTTAAAGTCTACCAGCAAGGTTGAACTCTATCACTCTTTGTACTAAGGGTGTCATAAAGACTCCACATCTTCGAAAACAGTTTGTTAGCTAAAGTTTTAGCTAAAGAAGAGGAGTTAAGTTTTTAGATCAATTGTACAGCAGGGAGATGATAGTAAAAAATAAAATAACGTATATCTCAAAATAACTAAGAGTAAATTTCAGAGACTATAAATGAGGAAATTGCTATATTAATTAGCTTGATTTAATCACTCCACACTGCATACATATATGAAAACATCACATTGTACCTTGTAAATGTAAACAATTGTGACTGGTCAACTAAAAATAATATAATGAAAAATAAATAAAAGGTGAGAAAAATAATTAATTTTTTTTTAAGCGGGTCTTGCTCTAGGGCACGTGTGCTCACTGGAGAGAAAAAGAGACAGAAACAGTGAGAGGAAAAGTGAGAAGTCACCCCGCCAAAAGGGGAACGGCCACACTGCAATCACTCTCCTCCATTCTCCTCCTGGGATCGTGGGCTTGCACACACACATGCCCAGTGTGATTTTCAAAGCACTGGGTCTAAGACTCAGACTGTGGTCAGCCATGGGGGAGTTCAGCAACATAATCACTATGCCATCTGTTGGTTCCAAGAAAAGTAATTAACTTCTAATGTATGAAAATGACTGGGTTTTAACTGATTCATGATTGCCATGCTCTTTTATAGCTGGGTAGTATTTTATTATGTGAATATATCATAATTTGTTTATCTGTTCTTTTACTGATAAACTTTTAGTTATTTCTTGTTTTTGCCTATCAAAACAAAGTTGGCATACATTTATGTACAATTTTTTGGTAGACACGTTTTTATTTTCTTGAGTGAATACTTAGATATAGAATTGCTGAGTCATGCTGTAGATCTATGCTCATTATAAAAACTGCCAATTTTCTAAAGTAGTTTTATCATTTTGTTTTCCTACCAGTGATGTAAGAGTTCTTGTTTCTTCATATCCTCTATATATATTTAGAGAGATTTTTGCTACAGAGTGCGTTCTTGTTTCTCCATATCCTTGCCTACACACACACACACACACACACACACACACATATATATATATATTTAGAGATATTTTTGCTATAGTGTGTACTCTTTCCAGAGAGACAGAGACAGAGAGACAAAAAGTGAGAAATCACCCCCCAGGGGAGGAATGGCCACATTGCGATCCCTTCTCCTCTGTTTCCTTCCTCGGGATTTTGGGCACGAATACACATGCACCCAGCGTTAGTTTCAAGTTGCTGGGTTTGGGAATTGAACTGTGGTCAGCCATGTGGGAATACAGTGATGTAACCATTATGCCATCTGCTGTCTTTATCTTTGCCAATATTTGATAGTATTAGTCTTTTTAATTATAGCCATTTTTGTGGGCATGAAATGGTATTACATAGTGGTTTTAATTTGTATTTTTCTGATGACTAAGAATGTTGAATATGTTTTCATTGACCATTTATAAGTCTTCCTTTGTCAGGTCCCTGTTGAAGTCTTTTGTGTATTAAACAAAATTGTTTGTTTGTATTTATTATTGAGTTGTGAAAGATTTTTATGTAATCTAGAATTTATGTATATCAAAATATTTTTAGATACATAAATCAAGAATGTGTGTGTGTGTGTGTGTATATATATATATATATATATATATATATATATATATAAAACTTCCAGTCTGTGACTTGTCTATTTTCTCAATGATGACTTTGGATAAGTGGATGCTTTTAATTTTGATAAAGTCTATTTAAACTTTTTTTTTCTTTCTGTTATGCATTCTTGTGTCTTAAGAAATCCTTGCCTACTACAAGGTCAGAAAGCTTTTTTTTTTTTTCTTTTTTTGGAGAGATTTTTTGCTATAGGGCGTGTGCGCTCGCCAGACAGACAGAGAGAGACAGAGAGACATAAAGTGAGAAATTACCCCCCCAGAGGGGATGGCCATGCTGCAATCCCTTCTCCCCCATTCTCCTCTCAGGATCTTGGGCACACACGCACACGCACCCAGCGTGAGTTTAAGCCACTGGGGCCAGGACTCGAACCGTGGTCGACTATGTGGGAATCCAGCGAGATAGCCATTACGCCAACTGTTGGTACCAGAAAGCGTTTTTTTCTGTTAAAAGATTTATTTTATTTTAATAGCCTTATATGCTTTAGTTTCTATGTACAATGAAGTACACTAAAATAATTTCAAGATAAACAATTTATTTTGAATAAATATTTGTGCTTACAATGTAAAGTAAGGGGTAAAGATCATTTTTATCTCATTGATAGTCATTGGGAGTTGACTTTTTAAAAATAATTTTATTTCAGTTGACAATAATTGTATGTATTTGTGGGGTATACTGTGATATTTTTTTCATTATTGCCAGAGGGTGCATGCTCTCTCTAGAGAGGACGAGAGCAGTCGTCTCCCCTGTGGGGTTTAGCATGGTTGCCACAATTCCTTTCCTCTGTGTCTCCTTCCCATCAGGATTTTGGACGTGCTTGTGCACATACTCAGCATAGTTTTCAAGCTACCACAGCTGAGACTTGAACTGCAGTTGACCATGTAGATTCTTGCTTCTAGTGTACAACTTTTTTTTTAGAGAGAGATTTTTGCTATTGGCCATATGAGCTTGCCAGAGAGACAAAGAGACAGAAGGTGAGAAATCACCCCTCAGGGGGGATGACCACACTGCAATCCCTTTTCCTCCATTCTCCTCTCGGGATCTTGGGCATGCATGCACACATGCCCAGCATGAGTTTTAAGCCTGCTGGGTCTGGGACTTGAACCAAGGTCGACCACATGGGAGTCCAGAGATATAACTATTATGCCATCTGCTGGTTCCCAGTGCACAACTCTTAACTACTGGGCAACGAATTGGCCCAATGTCACGTTTTGTTACTTGTATACAATATAGAAGAACCAAATCTGGCTAATTAACATATCTATTTGGCATTTCTTTGTGGTGAAAACATTTAAAGTTCTCTTATTTTGAAATATATGTTATTATTAAATATAACCACCATGATGTGTGATAGAGTACCAGAGCTTATTTCTCCTATTTAACTGAAACTTTGTCTCAAAAAAACAGAACTTGCATTTTTCTTTTCCATTTCTTTTTTTTTTTTTTTTTTTTTTTGAGAGGTTTTTGCTATAGGGCACGTGTGCTT
This sequence comes from Tupaia tana, assembly GCA_026018925.1. NCBI lineage: Eukaryota > Metazoa > Chordata > Mammalia > Scandentia > Tupaiidae > Tupaia > Tupaia tana. The sequence goes on from JAKSZU010000017.1 coordinate 19,470,162, forward strand.
GCCAGAAAGACAGAGAGACCAGAACCAAGAAATCATTCCCTCAGGGGGGATGGACACGCCACAATCCCTTCTCCTCCATTCTCCTCTTGGGATCTTGGGCACACACGCCCACATGCTCAGCGTGAGTTTAAGCTACCAAGTCTAGAACCCAACCACAATCGACTATGTGGGAGTCCAGTGACATAGCCATTACGTCAGCTACTGCTCCCAGAACTTGCATTTTAAAAATTTATTTTGTAAAGCTAAATAGCATTTAATTGTGTATAGATGTATACATTAAAATCCATTTATCTGTTGATCAATACTTTAGTTGTTCAGATCTTAGTTACTGTGAATAATGCTGCAATGAAAATGTGATATACTGATTTCACTTTCTTTGGGTATATACCCAGAAATGGGATTAGGAAACTGACTTTTGTTATCCAAAGTTAGAGTACAATAACTTAAAAGCCAGTATTTCAGTTACTTTGTGTTACAAAATTGTTTGACTATTAATCCTTATTCTTTCATGGGGCAGTTATCTTGTTGGTAGGCCCATTTCAGACATAAAAAGTGGATAATCAACTAATTCTTGTTGAGCCTTGGTATTAGAGCAAAACCACATCAAAAATCTTGTCCAATGGATGAGAAGGACAGAAAATGACCCAAGATTCTCTTTCTCTAATTTCCTTTCTGAATAAAACAATCACATCAGCAACAAAAACAACAAAACCTTATATGGTTCCATTCAGTTTTATGATGCGTTGCAGTGTCTGTGAACACTGCTGAGTTTGCATCCGTTGCCTGTTATACTCTTTCTGTTAACAGGAGAAAAGAAGCTCCTTATTCACATAAAGTATGCTGATTCCAAAACGTAATGGAGAATTGTATTAAACTCAGCATTACTGGGTTGCAATAGAAAAGAATCCATGTCAAAGGTGATTCAGAGAAAAATAAATTAGATTAGCTCATATAACTTAAGTTCAAAGGCTGGAGATGGTTTAGGTAAATATATTGAAAATGTTCCTTATGTTAAAACATTACAGTAAACTTATTATTAATACTTTTTTTCAAGAAACTATTATTGCAGATATCAAAATGATGTACTTTAAAATACCTTTATAACAGTTAAAGGCAGAGCAAATTATTTAAATAAATTTGAAACATTTACCCCCTCCCCCCACAATAATTACACAATTTGCATCCTTTATTCCAGAGAATTATCTGAAAAAAAAAACCCCTCATATTTCCAGTATTTTCTTTCTACACTCAAATTACAAACTAAGCTCCAGTCTATTAAGTTTGGTTTAGTGAATATTTACTTTAGATTTTTATGAAAACAAGAAAACAGAAAAGAGTCAAAGTGCTGTGCAAATGACCCCTGAGGTTCAGGCGAGACTCTAATGCTCTCTTCTCCTCTGAGGTTATTACCATCTCTTGCTTTTAACATTTAGAGATACTGCAGGAGAGAGTTGAAAGCAGAGGTTGACTGCATTTCCAGTCGTGTTTTGGTTTGCCGGTATTCGCTCCTTGGTGCTGCTGTGCAAAGGACCAGAGCTGCATTGAGTGGCTTGTTTCTCCAGGCTGTGCAGACTGGCTGCCTGATGCTGTAGATGCTGATACTGGCTGTTGACAAACCTTGTTTCGTTACATGGTGCCTGGTCCTCATTTCACCGGAAAACACGGTAGCTGTAGCCGCACATAGACTTTTTCCTCTTTCTCTTTCCCCTTCCTACCCCTCCCTAGACCTCTCTGGGCTTTGACGTCATGTGTGCTCCTTTCAGTTGCCATAGCAACCCCATTCCCCAAGCCCTCTGTCCGTCTCCTCTGGTAGGTTCCACAATGGTACAGGCAGCATCACGCTGCACAATGGTTTCCAGGCAGTGAAAGAGGGTGATTCAGCAAGCCACTCTTCCTTTTTTTTTTTTTTTTTTTAAAGCCTCCCCTTTTCTCTTTATTTTTATGGGGGTGGGTGGTGCTTGTTATATGCTTACCTTTTTGTTTTATTTTTTCATTTTTACCTATTTCTTTTTTGCTCCTCACCCCTCCTTTCCTAGGGGCTTGAGTGAGTTTAAGATTGGGTTTTCTTGGAAATCACCTGTTCATTATTAATTTTAAGCAATCTCCCCACCTCCAAAGAATCTCTTCCTTATTACAGTGTGGAATGTGGTTAATGAGAAACAAGTAGGGAGGATTTCTGGGGCAAACACTGGCGGATCAGGATCGTAGTTCTCAGGCACGGAATGGTAGGTGGCTCTTTGCTCATTCTGGGTTCTAACCTGTTTTGGGAGGTGGGGTGATTATTGATTGCTCCTGGTGGGGCGGAGAGGGAATATGGGAGAGTGGGGAGAGATGGGGAGGAAAGCAGGTTAATCAAGTGAACTATCTTGAAGGCAAGAAGCCACCAGCCTTTCCTCCTGTGTAGAGCATCTCTTTGCAGACTTGGGTGTGTGGAAACATTTCTGTTCAGAGTGAGGGGCTGCAGAGGATAGGAGGGAGCATTCTTTTGTGACCAAGGGGTTTTTAAACCAATGCAGAGCTATAGAATGGAAGAGAGAAAAACACATAGAGAGGGTGAGAGGGAGGGAGGGAGGGAGGGGGGGGAGAGAGAGAGAGAGAGAGAGAAACATCTGTGTTTGTTAGAACTGCTGACTTCAGTTCCAGATCTGAGAAAAGCTATGGGTTCCATAAGACATTTAAAATAATGTCTTTTAAAATACATTTACATTTATTTACTGAATGGTGTACCTTAAAATAATTTTTGGAATGTATTTATGCATCTTAGTAAAGAACGGTATTTATATATATTTTAGGTGCAAAACTAATGGCATTAGTCTTATAGAGCAACTTCCAGGCTAAATTGGGGCTGTGGAGAGGAACACGGTTTTAACAGGGGTCAGGTTAGAAATAAGAGGAGGCATTGGTACTGCAGTCACATAGGTAAGGGGTCCCTTTAAGAAAGTGATCTCCTAGTCACAGCAGGCAGCTTTATCTTTTTTTTTTTTTTTGTTTAATGGCAATGTTCCCAGGTATTCTGTACTGGGATACTGTGTCCCCTAGAAATGTCAGAGCTCTTCCAGAAAAAAAGAAAAAGAAAAGAAGAAATATCTCATCAGAAATGAGCATGTCTATATATTTGTCAGAATCTATGCATTCGGGAATACAGCAAAATAAATGTGATACATTGGAAAATCTTCAAGTAAATTAGATTATATAATAGATATTTTAAGAAAATTACGTACATATATACATTTTTCCCCCTTCTCTTCCGTTTAAATCTAGAGACTGAGTCTCTGCTTTTACCCCCCTTAAACAGATAACTTCCCGGGATACTGCAGTTCAGCCAGAGAAAAAGAATGGCTTATCCCATGGCAGGAGGCTCTGAAGCAATCCCAAGGTTGTTTACATGGACTGCCTTTGCTGCAGAGCCTGACAGTGCCTGTACAGCAGTCCTGCCTGCTTGTGGTGTGTGGAGGGTAACTTTTATGAACAAACTGGAAAGAAGCAGGCTAAGTCATGTGGGACAGGCCACAGTTCAGATGGAAGGAAAATGGGTATAAGTGCAGCAGGCATTGCCAGCCCAAGGTCCAATTTCTCCTCTCTCCCTAATGCTCATTGTTGGACCCTGTAAGATCTCACAGAATGCTGACCAACATATTTAAGATGGTTGCAAAAGTAACAATTTCTCTCAGAGAGGCTTCTGCAAAATTTCTACCTTAGGTGAGCATATATATTGTAAATATAAATAGAGATGTCATGAATGAGCTCATGAGCTTCGGACTACTTTGGAACCATTGGATTTTAGAGGCTGGAGAGTTCGGATGTAACCGGTTTCCTGCCTCTGGTATGTATTCCCTTCTGTATCTTGGTCTCCTCTTCAAATTGACATAAAGTATTGAGTTAGCTTATTCTATCATGTGGAAAACTAGGTTTTCTTTCTCCTCAATGGGACTAGAAAATCAGATTACAGAGGTTGTCTGACCTTAAATATTAAAGAGTCGGCAAGCTTCCTCATTTGCATATGACATCCCCCCCCCCCCCCCCAAAGTGCCTTTAATTTGAGAGGCTTAGGTTCTTTCAAAATCTTTACAGTTTCTGTAAAAAGATTCTTGATGATGGAGGCAGTAAGAAATTATATCTAGAGTGGAAAAATCAACTGGCTCCAGCCCCCTGCTTGTTATCCCCAGAACAGAGTCTGCTATGGGAGGAGTATGTTTGCCATGCTGGAAGGGGATGTTTATGAACAGATCCCGGGGGAACCGAGTGTGTTTTGCTGTCATTGTCTGGTACGTCTGTAGCTATTAGTTCTTAATGGCCTCATAGTATGCGGTCAGTGTTTTTCAAGGTTAGAATGAACTGAGCATTTATAGCATCATGGATGCTATAAAATGTAAGTATTTTAAATTTACAGGGAAATGCATCGGATTTCCCTTGTTAGGATAGCCTATAACAATATCATAAGCTAGAAGTCTGCCAAACCTATGTAATCTGAAAAAGCCTCCCATATTTAAAAATTATATTTTATATATACATATTTAGGTAAAATAAATATTTAAAGTTCTAATATGACTTGATGTAAATGAATGTTTCTTTGGATGTAAGCTTGGTTGCAGTCTTTTTATACTGAATATAAAGGATAAAGATATATTGGAGATTTTCTTGTTTGTTTAATATGGGGACAATGTTCTCCTTTCCTGCTCTAGTTCTGGCCTCAGGTCACATTTGCAGCTGAAGGACTTTGAGTGGAACTGGTGTGTTCAAATCAAATGATTGCCTGGTTGCTTACCAGAATAATGGACTCAAAGCAAGAGAGTGTTCCTTCAATTAGAATAAGAAACAAACTAATTGACATTTTAAATGACTTCTTCATTGCCTTTTCTATTCCCTCTTGCAGTTTCTTTTAAACTTTTGGGTGGACATTGCAACACTCACCAAAAAGAGTCACAAAAGTAGTCATGATAAGAACAGAGCCCAGTGCTCTGTTTGCTGCATGCTTGCTGAGTGCCTCATTACTACCACCCATGCATCTATTGTGGTACCTTCTTCTGAGGACCAAGGACTTGTGGAAAAAGTTGGGTCTATAGACTATTAAGAGAGATGTGTATTGGTAAAGAAGAACGAATGCATTTGTTTCTTTTCATATTGGATTCATTTATTGCTTTGCCTAAGTATGAGGTGAAAGACAGTGCTGCTGATTCAGATAAAAGAGCATGCTGCATGTTGATTATTTGAAAGAGAATATGTAGTTTAGAATAGGAGCCTGTATTTTCAGAAATTCATCCAACTGTATATGTTTTCATAAAGCTATAACTTTTTTTTTTTTTTTTTTTTTGTAGAGGTTTTTGCTATAGGGCACGTGCGCTTGCCAGACAGACAGAGAGACAGAGAGACAGAAAGCGAGAAATCACCCCCCCCCCCAGGGGGGATGGCCACGCCGCAATCCCCTCTCCTCCATTCTCCTCTCGGGATCTTGGGCACACATGCACATGCGCCCGGCATGAGTTTTAAGCCACCGGGTCCGGGACTCAAACCACGGTTGACTACGTGGGAGTCCAGCGACATAGCCATTACGCTAACTGCTGGTCCCAAAGCTGTAAGTTTTTGATGAAAGATTTTTCAGTTTCGCTACATTTTATCCTTACAAGCAAATCAAGCCAAAGGGAAGAATATGTTTTGGGTACCATCCCCCCCCCCCCCAGTATTTAATGAGAAAAGCTTCATATTGTGCTGTTAATCTTGGTTAAAAACTCTAAGTGGAGACATCAGGTGATACTGAAAATTCTTGAATAGAAACAAGCATTTTAGGTTTGAAAAGTAGACCTCAAACTCATACTTATTTTTGGTACGGGATTTTCTAGTTTAATTGACGTTTTGGATCCATAACAAGCCACTATGGCCTTTCTTACTGTTCTCATCCCTGGTGACTTGAGATGTAAAACCCATAGGCTTATGGAAATAATGCTCCTAGGAAATGAAATTAAAGTTTTGAATGGAAAAAGAAATGACTGAAGTCTCTGTAGAAGCATTTGTAACCACAGCTACTCTAAAACCCTGTGCGGTGTGTGTTGGCTTACCGGGAAGCTCCCCTGCAGGGCAATCAGGCATTTGCAGAGTGGCCTGCATGGGAATAAACAGGATTATGGCTATTTTTTCCCCCCTGTGGTTAGAGGAAGGAAAACACAAATAAATGCAGCAGTGACTTAAAAGTATGAGAAACAAGCAAGGGCCAGCAGGTGGTGTGGAAGTTAAGTCACTAGAGCCCATGTTGCCAACTCCATGGTTTGAGTCCTGGAACTGGCAGCTTGAAAATCACACCTGGCATGTGTGTGTGTGTGCCCACCCAAAATCCCAAGAGAGGAATAGAAGAAAAGGGTTTGTGGCTTGGCCATCCTCCCTGGGGGGGGGGGGGGGTGTGTGTGTGATTTCTCACTTTCTCTCTCTCTCTCCTTCTATCTCTCACTCTCTTTGTCTCCCTCTGGTGAGCACATGCGCCCTATAGCAAAGCCTAAAAAAAATTAGAAATGGATCTGTGACATGTCTTAATAGAAGTAAAACTGACTCCTGATTTGTGGATGTTAACCTCTCAGGGTGCTCTATGTGTTACTTGAAAATGGGTTTCTTAAAGGGATTGTTTTCTTGTGCACTAATAATGGAAATAGTATCTGGAAGCATTGATAATGAAATAAAGCTCTTATGTTTTTATTTGGTGATGATTATTCAGTACCTGTAGGAAGAAGTTCCCTCACAGTCCTTAGCACACAGTACAATAATTGCCTGTTTTGGTATTACCTGTATTCTCTTCTATATCTCTGCCAGAGACTGCACATAAATGGGACACAATAAATATTCATTAAAGGAACGTCTCCCATGTACAGAGGTCTCTGCTGCATGCTATGGGTGGAAGGGATTAGGAAACTGTAACATAAAGTTTCTGCCATTTAGAGCTGTTAGTCATCTGGGGAGATGAGATTAAATAACAATAAAGGTGATATATATGATTAAAGACCTGTATTAGTGGTTTGACAAAATGTGTACTGGGAATTCAGAGGAGAAAGAAATTCACCTCTTTTGAAATGGTGGTAGACAATGGAGGCCACAGTTGGGATGCTGGGAAGGGAGTGATGATGGAGCAGTATTCTTAGGCGTGATTGTAAGCACGTGACCAGGAAAGAGACTCTTGTTTGAGGGAGAGAAGGGAGGGTATTTAGGACATGGTGACCATACTTTTTAAACTAGAAATCAAATGTTATGGTTTGATAATGGAGAAATTGGTCCAACATATTATTGAGAAGTAATAGGCAATAAGATTAAAATAGATCAGATTATAAAAGAACATAAACACAGGTCTCTTGCAGCTTCATTCCAACTTTGGTTTAGTTTTACTTTATTTCATGAACTTCAGAGGTTTTAAATTTTTTTTCCCTCCTTTTATTGGTAATGATGTAGCCTGTTGTTCCAGTGAAATCTTACCTGAAAATCAGAATAGGTTGACGTATGGAACAGTAGAGCTGTTCTGACTAAGACTGAGCAGGCTGTTCTGTATTACAAAGCCAAATCCACGTCACAAAACTGAATATCTTATCAATCCAAATACCAATTACTAGTTAGATTGATGTCGAGATCTAAAAATATCTATCTGTCTGGTATTGATGACAGCAACATTTTTGTGCTTACAATAAATCCTGAACACAGTAAATACCACGAAGTGTTTTATCTCCTTCCCCTGCACCCTGCTGCCTGGTAATCAGTTATCTATGATGTCAGTCTTGGCTTTCTAAGTGCAGGTCAAATTCCCATTCAAATCTTAAAATCCAACTCATCCGACTTCTTGCTTTGATTTTAGGCTAGCGCGAACAACACCAAGGGTTGGGCTGTCTCAGACCTTCGTTATGGCAACTCATGCAAGAAGCTGTTGAATTAGACCCATTTCCAGTAGATGAGAAACCACACAAGCAGTGGTGAGTTGCAAATTTTAAAAATGTTCCTTAGCAGGAAACCTATAATCTTCATAACCAATTCAGATACTGCATATGGTTTAGCAGATCCATACTGCATATGGATCTGAAGAAATACTACTCCAAATGCCATCAACTAAAGAAGTAAAAATCAATAAGGTGTTGTATTTATTTGGTGATGCAATACTACTAATAACCAGATATAGTATACATAGTGGTGTGAGGTCTTGAAGTGCAAGGGTACAGTGTACAATACTATGACATTACTGTCATGGATGATATCAATGTATGATGACAGCAATTCACTGTTTCATGTAGCAGAGTAACAATTGGGTACATTATTTTCAAGTGATTTTTCTTTTTTACAACATAATATATATTTTACTGATTCTTCTTCTTTCATAGAAAAATTGGCTCTGAGGTCAATTATGACATTCAATTCTTTTCAGAAATGCATATGCCTGTGCATACACACTATTTAAATCTTCAGAAATAAGGGAAGAAAATTCATATCACAGTTTTATAAACCTCAGTTTATGGACATTTTAGCTTACAGATCTTTTTGGCCAATAAAAACAAAATTAAAAACAGATCCAAGTTCTCTGACTAGTTGAAGTAATTTTAAACACTTAATTATGTTATAAATATATCAACACTCACAGGCAGAATATAATTTTTAATCAAATACTTGATGCTTCGTAGTCATCAAAGTCAATAATCAATAGACACCAGCAGAGATGAACAAGTTATACTCTGTCAAATAACATCTCTGAGAAATAGAGTATGACAGTGGTACTTGTAAGACTCCAAAAGCTGTTTTGAGCTAGTGATCAATATCTCTCTTTCATTTGCCTAGCAGCTTACATAACTAAATACATAGACTGTCCTGTGAATTAATGCATAACCTGTAACTGTAGAAGACTTATAAAATTAATCCAATAGTTATTTCACATTGTAATTTTTAAATAATCTGCTTACAATTATATTGAGGAAACATCTAATAATCATCATTACACTATGTTTAATCAGTGTATTAAATGAGTGTTATAAAGAAGAAATAAAGTATAATTTCTAATAATCAATCATTTTTTTAACCTAAAATAAGGACAGTTTTTGTTGTTGTTTTTTGAGAGAGATTTTTGCCATAGGGCATGTGTGCTTGCCACAAAGATAGATCAGAGAGACAGAAAGCGAAAAATCACTCTCCGAGGGAATGGCCATACTGCAGTCCCCTTTCCTCCATTCTTGTCTTGGTATTTTGGGCACTTAAGCAAATGCACCCAGCATGAGTTTTAAGTTGGTGGGTCTGGGACTCAAACAGTGGCCGACTACGTGGGAGTCCGTGACATAACCATTACACCTGTTGGTCCCAAGGACAGTTTTATATAGTTGAGCCTAATATGTTGAGTTACGTTATGCCCAGTGATGTAGAAAACATGTGTTATGTTGCCCCCATCATGAACATTTATTCATTAAGCAAATATTTATTGAGAATCCGTGATGTAGATAACATGTTTGGCTTTTGGGATACATGAAAGACAATCCCTGATTAAAAGGAGCTTTTGGCCTAAAGAACATGGTACTTATAAAGTACTATTGCCTGGGTAGATATAGGGTGCCAAAGAAGAGCAGCAGAGGAGAATATAACACAGATGTGATGGATCCCAGAGAAAGGGAGGCTTCCCAGAGAAAGTGATATTTTCAGGGACTCTTAAGCACAGTAGGAAGTCAGCCAGAGGAAGGGAGGATTCAATGCACACTGGGACATTTTTCAAAGGACCAGAAGCTGGAGAGAGCAGGACTGCCTGGTGGTACAAGGTATGTTTACTGTGCTGGAGCACGAACGGCAGTGTGAGAAATGAAGCTGCGGAGGAGTACAAGACAGATATCGTCACGGACTCCTTAGACAAAGCTAAGGACTTTGGCTTTTATTCCAAAGTAAAGCTCTTTTAGAAGATTTTAAGTAGGAGAATGAAGTCATCAGTTTATTTTTAAATTGTGAAATATATCACATATATAGAAGAATGTATAAAACAAATAAGATTAAAGAATAATTATAAAGCAAATATTATATAATTACTATTCATATTAAAAAGTAGACTCCCAGCATGTCGCTATGTGCCCCTTTCAGATCTCATGTTTTTCCCCCACTAGAGATAGCCAGCATACAGCCCTACCTTCTGTCATGTCTCGTTTTTTCTTCACAGGTTTTCCACCTCTATGTGCATCTCTACATTATAAATCTTACTTGTACCTATGTTCAACTCCATGTATTTGTAATCATAGTATATACAGTCTTCATTACCTAATTATTTGGCTAAACACTGAGATTTTTCCATGTTCATGCTTGTAGGTTATTTAATAAATAGTTGTATAGTATTCTATTCTATACAAAATTTACTTATCTATTCTATTTTATTTTATTTTATTTTATTTTATTTTATTTTATTTTATTTTTTATTTTATTTTATTTTATTTGCTGTCGGGCTCGTGTGTTCACCAGAAAGATAGAGAGAGACAGAGAGATAGAAGGTGAGAAATCCCCCCCAGGGGGAATTGTGGCCACGCCACAATCCCTTCTCCATTCTCCTCTTGGGATTGTGGGCACGCACGCACACGTGCCTGGCGTGAGTTTAAGCCACTGGGTCCAGGACTTGAACCGCAGTCGGCTACATGGGAATCCAGCGATATAGCCATTATGCTAACTGCTGTTCCCAAAACATATTCCAGGACTCAAACCACGGTCATTTGCCATGTGGGATCCAGTTGCCTTAATCTTCACGTCACCTGCTGATGCTCCATTCTGTTGTTGATGGGCATTTGGATCACTTCTATTTTGCTTAAACTAGTATAAATACATATATAATAACACTTTTAATGTTTATAAATATACATAATTGCTCACAGAGCCTATCACACAGGTGTAAGAGCTTCTCTAGAATAAATATCAAGGGAAGAAATTGTTGCATTTTAGAGTATGTGTGCAATTAATTTTACTCAATGATTCCAAACTCTTCTTCCTGATCTTCTATATCAGTGTATACACCCAGTTTTTACCCTATATCCTCACCAACACTTGACTTATAAGCTCTTAAATATAGCTAATCAGGTGAATACATAATTATACTCATACAGATATTTATTTGCATTTTAGTAATTACTAATGAAGACTATCTTTTCTTTTCTTATTCACCATTTGATACTTTTTTTTTTGTGAAGTTGCCTGTTAAAATCTTTTTGAAATTTCTCTTGAAATAGTAACCAACATTTTATTGAGTTCTTGCTGTGTAATAGCCACTAAGCTAAGCACTTTACAAACATTTGATCTTCATATCATCGTATGATTTACAGATACGGAAATTCAGGTTCAGAGAGGTTAAATCACTTGCTGACAATCAGAGTTGAGAAACAGTAAGCTTTGCATTCAAACTCAGGACTTCTGTCTCCAGAGTTCTTTAGGTTCTTAGAGAGTGTTTGGAAGGAGATTACACTGGATCTAAAGAGAACACTAAAGGTGCTATTGCAGGAATCTAGGTAAGAAAAAATAAGGACAAAGCCATTCCTATAGTGCAGCAGTTAAGCATAGTGCATGTGGAGTCAGATGCCGCATAGTCAACTGTGGTTTGAGTCCTGGCCCTGGTACTTTGAAAAACACTCTGGGCAAGTGTGTTTGCATGCCCAGAATGGAGGATGGAGAAATGGGGATTGAGGAATAATCATGCCCCTTTGTGGGGTAGGGAGGATGGAATGCTGTGTGTGTGTGTGTATGTGTGTGCTTCTCTCTCTGGCAAGTACTCATGCCCTCTCACCAAAATAAATAAATATATAAATAAAATAAATGCATAAACCAGAGAAGAATTGCCAATAGAGCATATGTACCAAGCAACTAGAGTTGGTAATGAAGGTGGTGGTGTGTAAAAAGAGAGAGGGTTTAGAAAGTCTCAAGGTTTTTGTTTTTGTTTTTGAGAGAGAGATTTTTGCTATAGGGTGTGTGTACAAAAGACAGAGAGATGCAGAGAGACAGAAAGTGAGAAATTACCCTTCAAGGAGGATGGCCATGCCGCAATCCCTTCTCCTCCATTCTCCTCTCGGGATTTTGGGCACACACACATACCCAGTGTAAGTTTTAAGCCGCTGGGTCTGGAACTTGAACTGAGATTGACCACGTGGGAGTAATGTAACCATTACACCATTTGCTGGTCCTGAAAGTCTCAAGTTTTAATGCCTAGTGGCTAGGCAGAGTCAATTAGTCATAAAATGAATATTTATAGCCCAGGTGTTATGGTAGGTTCTAAGAAAACATTTTTTTTTAATTCCGTGATTCAGTGCAGTAAGAGATGCCTTTAGTTCATACGTTCATAAATTTTAAGATTTAAAAAGTCCACAATGTTTATTTGGGTCAACTCCAGTTTTTTAAGATGTGGTGCCAGTTCTTAAAGAGGGTAAGTGGCTTGCTTGTTCAAGATCACATGTTACTAAGTGTGAAGTTAAGAATAGACACCAGGCCTGCAAAAAAATGCAAGAAATAACATCCACCTGATTTTTAAATTCATAAGTGAAAATACAGTCAACCTATTTTATACCAGAAACATTTTATAGTTCAGCTCCCTTTTATCTAAATCTATTGTCACTGCCATAATTCAGGCCCTTATCATCATCTTTAGCAAGTTTGAGTAGCTTCGCATGTTAAATTCTTATCCAGTGAATCCACCAGAATTTTTTTTTGATTTACAGTTGTTACCACATAACCATTGTTACTCTTTGACATAACCCATGTAATAATTTCTCTTCTCCTTAAAATACACCATACTTCTGGGCCAGTTCAGGGTGTGGTGGTTAATGGCCAATTGCACGGTTCTAGTCCTGGACTCAGCAGCTTGAAAAACATGCTGGGGTTCATGTGTGTGAACCCCAAAATCCTGACGGATAGGAGAAATGGAGGAGAAGGGATCATGGCATGACCATACCCCATGTGGGGGGGTTCCTCTCTTGTTTTTCTCTTTCTCTGGTGAACGTGCATGTCCTTTGGCAAATTAAAAACACACGTGTGCACACACACACACACACACATACACACACATTATACTTCAGTTCATTCCCACTTTAGACACTCATGATCTCCTAAATTGCCTGAGGATACTGGTGTGATTTAGTTTCACCAATGTACTTAAGTGTTTCCGACCTATCTGATTGACTTCTTACTGTCTATTCTGCCTGTATTCACCCCACCCATGCCTTACTTAGTCGTTCTCATCCTTTATGACCTTTGCCACTCTAAGATGCCTGGAGACCAGCAGTGTGGGCACCTCGTGGAGCCTGAATGAAATGCAGTATTGCAGATTCTACCCTGAGGCACTGATTCGGAATCTGGCTTTGATAAGATTCTTAGATGATTTTTATGCACATGACAAGTTTGAGGGGTACTGCTTAGACTCATTTTAGATTTTATAAGATGTTATTTTCTCCTGGAAATCTCTCCTGGTCTCTTCTATTTCACAGTCTCTCTTGGTGCTGTCACGGCAGTCTGCATATTATTTCACTGCATCACCACAGTGTTTTATTATCTGTTTATTGTCTGTTTATGTGACTGCCTTGCTGAGCCAGGGAGTAATTTCAGCCAGATTAATTGCACTTCCTGTACCTAGTACAGTGCCTAATACTTGGGAGGCACTACATAAATGTTTGTTGAATGATTGACAAAAGAAAGAAGAATGAGAAAGAGATAAAAAATTGATAGAAACAGAGACAGGACAAAGACAGACACAAGGAGGAAAAAAATTGTATCTCTGAATACAATCTGGAAAACAGCCTGGTAGAGAGTTTATGGTCTTATTTAAATAGTGCGGGTGATATGACTATGGTGTTAACTACCTCTTTCAGAAGACAAGATTAACTTAATTTAACAGAATGGTTTTTTGGTCATTATCATTGGGTAAATTTTGCCAAAATTGCTTTTACTTTTCTAGACAAAGTATCTCACTCTCCTTTCTAGTCTTTAGATCCTGTTTGGAACATTGTGTGCAATTTTTAGTGTCCTCTATGGGGGAGGGGCACTTACAAAATAAAGTTGGTCCTGAAGATAGTGGTGAGGTTGGTGAAACTATAGAAAACATATATTGGGGGCCAGCAGGTGACATAGTGGTTAAGGTGCTGGATTCACACATGGTTAACCTTGATTCAAGTCCCAGACCCGGCTGCTTAAAATCCACACCAGGCATGTGTGCATGCATTTCCAAAATCCCGAGAGGAAAATGAAGAAGTAACTGTAGCATGGCTATTGCCTCTTGGGTGTGTGTGTGTGGGGGGGTGATTTCTCACTTCCTGTCTCTCTAGCTCACTCTCTATCTCTCTTGCAAGTGCATGCATCCTATAGCAAAAATCTCTCTCTCAAAAAAAAAAAAAAAAAAAAAAGAGAAAGAGAAAGAAAGAAAGAGAAAACATACCTTGTGATACCTTGTGATGGATCATCAAGAGAAATTATAGTATTTTTCCTTGAGTAGAAAAATGGGGGTGGGGAAAGAGACTGCAAATAAGTAGCCACTTCAAAATATGTTAAGGATTTTCACGCGAAAGGTTAGAGTATACAGATTGTTTTTGAGTTGTACAGGGGACATAAGTAAGAGATAAGTGAGTATATAGTAGGTATTATACACAAGTGAATTTTTTACTTTTCTTACTATGCTGTACCCTTCTCAGTACTAAAGGTGCAAGTTGGGCTTGATGGAGCCTTCAACATTGATGTGGTCTCAATGGGAAGAGTAAAGACAAAAATTACAAGGAACAATATCATCGAAGTGAAAAGAGATAGAAATGACCCTAGCAGTTTTGGAGAACCAAATACCACATGATGAGATGAATAGGAGAATATTCAGAAATATACCATTCCAGGGTATTGTTATGTCTTGCTTCTCAATGACTGCAATAGTTACTAACATGGAAAACAAAATCATTAGGACTTTTCTTTTTTTCTTTTTTTTTTTTCTACAGGGCATGTACACTCACTGGAGAGAGACAGAGAATGAGAAAGATAGAGGGAAAGTAACAAGTCACTCCTGAGGGGGAATGACCATGCTGCAGTCCCTTCTCCTCTCAGGTTTTGGGCATACATGCATATACCTGATATATTTTCCTAGCCACCAGGTCTGGGACTTGAATTATGCACTCAGCCATGTGGGAGCTAGCTGCCCTACCCACCTAGTTGACCCCAGGACAATTAAAAAAAAAAATTGTTTTCTCTGGAGCCGGTAGGTAGCATGGTGGTTAAGAGAGCTGGACTCCCACATAGATGACTGTGGTTCAAGTCCTAGACTGATGGTTTGCTTTCTCATTTTCTCTCTTGCTCTCTTGCTCTGTCCCTCTCTGGCCAAATTAAAAAAAAAAAAAAAAGTAAATAAATAAGTAAATTTAAATAAAGTAATTCTTTACAAAAAAATTGTTTTATTAGTGATAGAACATGCATGCATACATACTGGAGACAGGGGGGCAGGGGGGAGAGAGCACACAATTAGCATTCTCCATGGGCCCTACTCACACCAAGATTCTCTTCCTCCAGTCCTCCACCTCCTCCTACACCCCACTGATCCTCAGCAGCAGTGCACGTGCCCAGTGTGCCTTAGGGTGACCAGGCAGGAATTTGTACTGCAGTCTCCATGTGGGATCACTCTTGAGTAGTGTATTACTGCTGCACCACAGAACTGGCCTCCTTAGTACTATTTAATCCTGGCAAAATCATTGTAAGTGGTCCAAGTCTCTGGTCTAATTGTTTCTTCCAAGTTTATACATTGAAGCCTTTGGCAAGTGATTAGGTCATGCCAGTGGAGCCCTCATGACTGGGATTAGCACCGTTGTAAAAGAGACTTCAGAAAGCAAATGAGTCTCTTCCACCATGTGAGGACGCAGGAGAAGGTGCAGTCTATGAGCCAGAATGTGGGCCCTCATCAGACAGCAAACTGCCTTGATCTAGGGACTTCCCAGCCTTCAGACCATAAAAAATAAATTGCTATCTTTTATAAGTTATCCAGTTTATGGTACTTTGTTATAGCTCCAGACCGACTAAGATACTATAATATTGAATAACAGAAATTTTGTATGTTGTATTTTTTTTTTTTTAAAGAGAGGTTTTTGGATCCGTGTGCTCACCAGAGAGACAGAAAGTAAGAAATCACCCCCCAGGGAGGATGGCCACGCCACAATCCCATCTCCATTCTCTTTTCAGGATCTTGGGCATGCATGCTCTAGCGACCGGTGTGAGTTTAAGCTACCTGGTCTAGGACTTGAACAGCAGTTGACTACGTGGGAGTCCAGTAATATAACCATTACACAATCTGCTGGTCCCTATGTTGGATGTTTTTAAGTTTCCTGTTTGTTCTTTTGGAGGGCTTAGGGTAGTTTGTTGGTGCTTTACAACCTAAAGACCTATTTCTATGCTTCTAAAAAGAATAACCTTGACAGTATTACTTTTAGAAAGTCATTTATAGGAACCAGTAGATAGTGTAATAGTTACATTGCTGGACTCCCACATAGTAGACCGCTATTTGAGTCTCGGACCTGGTGGCTTATTACACTGTAAAGATATATGTAATTAAATGTGATATAAAAAAAAAGGAAACAAACAAACAAACCAAACTCATGCTGTGTGTGTGTGCATGAGTGTTCAAGATCCCAAGAGGAGAAAGGAGAAGAAGGGATTGCTGTGTGGCCACCTTCCCTGGGGGGTGAATTCTCACTCTCTCTCTCTCTGTTTCTCTCTATCTCTTCAGTGAGTGCACACGCCCGATAACAAAAATCTCTCTCTCTAGAAAGAAAGTCACTTATAAATCTTAAGAATCAACAAAATTATGTTGTGGAGTTTGGTTTATTGTACTATATACTCATCCCCTCCTTCAAATTAATTAAAACATGTCAAGCAAAAGCTATGTGAAAGAGTGGTAGGAAATAAGCTATTTTTTTTTAATCTTTTGTGAATTTTGGCCAAATATATCATGTATTCATTAACCATTCTGTTGTCAACCTGAGGTCAGATTAACAGTGTAGAACATCAAGGCAATAAGATCTTATTTATTGAACTTGTTTCCTAGTCTTGGTGATGTGTATAGATGTCTGATGCTGTGTTATAATTGAAGGAGGCAAACACGTTCTAATTCTCAACTACCTCTGCTTATGAACCTAATATAATGTGTGAAATTTCCACTTACTTCTTTGGTCGAAGACTTTATCTGTTCTTAATAAAATAGAAATGTTATGAGGCAAATTTATTGATTTGCTAACCTGATAAGCTAACTTGAATTAAGGTGTGAATTGTAATAATGGACTTTGGATCATGGAACTCTACATACTTGTATAAATATCTATGATGCACTAAAATAGCAAGACACTGAAGCAATTAAATATATAGCAAAGGTTTTCCTGTGAGGGTGGTATCAAGACAGGTCTGGACCAGAGTGCTTTGTAAGAAGTTAGCAGATTATTTAAACTTTTTAATCATATAATCTCTGGAAAATAAAGAAAGAGACCTTGAGCTAGATTCTCAGCCCTGCTCTGTCATGCATCAATATTCCCTTTGGTGAGTCTTTTTTTTTTTTTTTTTTTTTTTAAGAGGTTTTTGCTATAGGGTGCGTGCACTCACCAGACAGACAGAGAGAGACAGAGAGATAGAAAGTGAGAAATCATCACCCCGCAGAGGGGATGGCCACACTGCAATCCCTTCTCCTCCATTCTCCTCTCGGGATCTTGGGCACGCACGCACACGTGCCCAGTGTGAGTTTAAGCCACCAGGTCCTTCTTTGGTAAGTCTTAACCTAGAGAAACATCAGTTGTGTGTGAGCAAGTTGTAACTGATGATGTCTAAATTTCTTTTTAATTGTAAAAATTTTGTGGATTAAATTGCACAAATTGAATTAAAGCATGAGATGATGACTAAGAGGTCAGGCCCAAGTGGAATACCTATGTGAGGGTAGCCTTGGTTATTGAAGGGATTCCATGAGGATGAAAAGTAGTTTAATGGACAGCTAAAAGGGGAGAGGATAGAAGACTTGCATGGGTCTTTTTTTTTAACTTTTATTTGTATTTATTTTTTTCATTTTTAAATTTATTTTTACAATTTTCCACAAACATTTACTTTACATATCAAAACATTTTAACTCGTACTCCATAGTTCTTGACAGTTAATAAACAACTTTCAAAATTTCAAAATATTGAATTTTAAAGATAATGTTCAAAAACTTAATCCCTTCATTGTATCCCAGGGTGGGGACCTTTGGGTGTAATACAGTCACTAGGGTGGCGTTCCAGTGATTGAGTTCTGGTTTATATAAGAAGGAGTGAGGAAAGCAGAATCCACATGGATACAGACCACTCTCTGATCTACTGAGAGTTCCTTTTTTATGAGGGCTTTGGACTTTCCAGCTGTCAGTGTCCTGAATTTTGTGAATACACCTCTGTTATCTTTGTAAATCACCCAGTCTCAGGTATTACTGTTTGTAACTTGATAATGAACTGAGACATCCCATTTGTGTTGTTACTCATTTAATTCTGCCATTATCATTTACTCTAGATCAAGAGATAAGATCTCTTAGTTACCCATGAGGAAGATTGTTTGTACATAGTGAACCAAACTGACTACAGCCTTACCTATTGTTCTTTATTTTAAAGTTATCTTCTGGTATTAAAGTACTTACGTGCTTGTTGATTTACCTATGAGATGGATATTTTAAAATTTGTTTAGAAATCATGATTCCTAAGCTGTACTGGGATTTGCTCACATACCAGGTGAAACTTGGCATCCTTTAGACACCACTCATTTACATGAACTTCAAAAGATATTTTAATGGGCAGATCACTGTGGTAGAATCTTTGAGAAATAACTAAGACACAGATTCTCTCTCCTTCCCTCCCTCTTTCTCTATTTCTCCCCACCCCCCTCAAGTTACTGGCTATAAATTCCATACTCAGTGCTAAGAAAACAAGAATAAATTCAACTTAGTCTGCCTTTAAGCAGCTTACTATCAAACTAGGGGGCTTTGAAGCAGGGAGGGAGGCCGGGGGAAACCTGTAAATAGATGAATCTATAGATGGATAGATGATAGTTTAATAGAGGTTGAGTTCAGGGAACAGCGCAACAATCAACTCCACTTCTGCCCAGGGTTCTTCAGAGAGAAATGAACCCTGTGTTTTCAGGCAGCAATTCTCAAACTTTCTGGGTTTCATGATCCTTTTATACTCTTGAAAATTATTGTGAAAACTAAAGTGCTTCTGTTATAGTCACTGGCATTTAACATATTAGAAATTAAAGTATAAGTTGAAAAATAAGTAATTTACTAAAAAACTACAATTAGTAAACTCTACATTATTATCATACATAATTCTTTTTATGAAAATGGCTTTTTATGAAACAATAATTTAGTGACAAGGTGGCATTGTTTCACATCTTTGCAAATCTGTTTAATGACTGGTTTAAATGAAGACAGCTCAATTGTCTTATCTACTTATTCTTTCAATCTGTTGTTATCACGTATCTTGTCGCCTCTGGAACACTCTGAAAGAATAAAAGTGACAGTGCTAAACTGTTTTTATATTATTTAGAATTCATTTTGATTAACTTGGGGACCCCTGAAAGAAACAGGATTGTGAAGAGCAGAGTGAAGAATTCTGGGTGAGGGGAATGACTAGTACAAAGGCCCTAGAGTGGAAAAAGCTGCACTTGCTGAGAGCACAGGAGTAGGGGAGGGAAGGCAGTTAGACGCTCAGGAGACTGTGTGCCATTCTTCGAGAACCACTGCCAAAGCATAGCTGTTGTGTGTAATGAATTAATGTCTCTTTTATGCAGCTAGAATGGTATTATTGTGAAGTTCTACGGGGAAAATAGTGTCTTTTTCCATTAAGATGGGATACTCTAGATGAGAAAGGCTGCCAGGCTATATAAACGCCATTAAAGTAGGGATCTGCTTCTCATTTTGACCCACTACCTGTCACAGGATGCTACCTGACTCTGAATCTAAATAATAGAACATTCTAATAAGACAGATGTACTTTCATAAGTCACTGTAATCTTAGAGTGTAGTGGTTGTTACAAATGAAGGGTAAGTATGTTCAGGAGCTGGAGGACGCAGTCCTTTCTACCTGAGGAACTGTGGGTTTGTGAAGGAACCATCATCAGAATGGGACTGTGAACATGCTTCTGGTGGTCAGTGTTGGAGCTGGAAAGGTAATTTCTAGAAAATGATTTTGGAGTTGAGAAGTTGAGGTTTGTGTGAGCTGTGCACTGAAGAGATGGCAGTCGGCTACACGGCTGGGAAAACAGGCTGGGGCCAGGCCGAGGGGGGCCTTGAATGATCAGCAAAGGAATCTGGGTAGTTGTGTAGACAATGACGAGCCTCTGCTCTCTTCTGAGCAGGTTTAATAAAATGATTCTGGCAGTAACGTTGAAGGTGGGTTGGAAAAGAGGGAACAAAGATGGAGTGAATGGTTAGAAGGAGGGAAGGAGTGAGAATCCAGCTTGAAGAAGAGGTGTTCAAAAATCTGTGGAGAGAGACCCAGTAGACAGATAAGACCTCCATGATTCAGGTAATTAGGAGGAAGAAACGATGAATGAGATAGGATTTCACTGGCGAGAAGAGAACATGGGGCTCTTTATGATCTCATTCTCGGCCCAGCCATGGTCTTGCTAAGCAGTTATGCACAGGTCCACATGTAAAATCTAGAAATGGATTGCTTGCCTCTGTGTCACAGAAGTCTGTGTAAGGATTAATGAGCTCTTTGACAGAAAGGCACTTTATTAATCTAAGCCATCAATAATAAAAATGAGAATGTTTGCCAGGTGCTTTTGCTCCTATGTTGAAGGCTGCTGTGTAAATATGAAATACCGCCTGAAACTATTGTCATTGTTAATAATAGTAAAGTCATTACCGCAAAATGCCGACACAGCAAATTCATTCTCCACCATGGAGGGAAGATGAATCCAGGTATGGAAGTCCCTTCCATTTTGTTTGTTATGAATCTTCCTTATTGGAAACTATTTTCATGGGTAGTAGAGAAGTCATTTTGAAAGTATCTGAATTTCATTGTATCTCATTATTTCGTTACTCTATTCTGGCCAGATATTTCACTGCTATCTGGGGCATCATTATTCTGATTATTTCCCATGTAGATGGAGGTACGATGTGTCTAGTACCTGCCCCTGTGTTCTTGTCTATTTCTGCTGCTTCCATTGATTTAACCCATAGCTGCATAGTGTGGTGGTCAAGTAACTCCAGAGTTTGACTGCCTGGGTTTAAATTCAAATTGTATTACTTTACATGAGATTTCAGTTAAGTCACAAAACCTCTTAAACTTCAGTTTCCTCATCTATAAAATGGTACTAAGAATAATACATAAGGTCACTGTGAAGGTATTAATGTAGAGCACATAGTATTAGGTACTCAGTAACTGCTAGGTTTTTTTTTTTTTTTTTTCTGTTCGTTTTATTAACCATCAATTATCATCATGTCTTCCCCTTTCCTATCATTGTCTGTGTTCTTTTCCATTCTTCGTTTTTTGTTTGTTTGTTTGTTTGTTTTAATTTGCCAGAGGGTGTGTACTTATAGTGGGGGGATGTGGGAGACTGAGAGGGCAGTGAGTACCCTTCCCCTGCCATGGGCCATGTCCATTCCATAATCCATTTTCCTCAATTTCTCCCTTTTTTGGGGATTTTGGGCACACATGCACACAAGCCTAGGATGTTTTTTAAGCCACTGGGTCTGCTACTTGAACCACATAGCCACATGGGATCCAGCTGCCTTAACCACTGCCACCTACTTACCCTAGCCATTCTTTGTTCATTATTTATCTACTAGTAATTAATTAGTGATTACAGAATCAGCCATCAGCCTTTTCTAGAATAACATTCTGAAGTATTCAGGAAAATCTTAAATTTTACTTATTGCTCCTTTATATATTTCTATCGGGCTTTCTTTTGCCCCCAGCAAATCATGTACTCAATTCTGTTGTGACTGTAAGGGATCTAGAAACTGTCCTAACATTGACCCATATTATTTCCATGAGGTATTGCTGTTCTTCTATATTCTTCATCCTATAAAGAACAGTTGCTGGCTATTTTATTTATTTATTTATTTATTTAATTTATTTATTTATTACCAATATATTTATTCTGCTTTCAAGATCCATAAGAGTTTTTCAGTCCTTGTTATTGAAATTGTCTCTCTAGATTGCTAGATATTATCTCATATCCATCAAAATCTGTTTGGAACATACACCAAGCCCTCTGTTGTGCTGAGACTCAGAGGCTTGTTGGGCCCAAAATAAAGTCAGTGTTTTGCTCAACAACCAATCTTATTTTTATTTGCACAGATGTCGGGAGTCTATGGGGCTAGTGTGTGGTGTTGTTCAGTAACTTATCAGTTATTATCTATTAGTATTAATCAGCTATGCTTATAAATGCCTGTGGGTTTTGGCCTAATAAATCATTGGCAGATTCTCCTCTTTGTCATAGTTGCTTGGAATGGATATTCAGCCACCTTTTCTCTCTACACTGCCACTGACTTCTTTGGGTCACGCAGTGGGCTTGCTTCCTATGAAAAGCTGATACTTATTTGTTAATAACGAATGATATTCTATTCAAATTACTTAAGATAGAGTTAAAATGACTATTGAACATAACTGCATATAGAGGTGGGTAAGAGATTGAGTAGTAAGGCAAATCAGAATACATTAGCATCTAATCAGTTTCTTCTTTTATGATGCTAGTGTTGAGCACTTCTTTTAATCATGCCAGCTTAGAAACTATTTAGATGAACATATCAGGAGGGAGTTTCCTTGTTGAAAATTGTAATCCTCTGTCTAATATTAGGCCACAGAGATAAAAATTCAGCACCTCTGCTTTATGAAATACCTGGTTCTTCACTTTTCTCATTTGCAAAGTGGAGACAAAAAAAGTATCTTATATGGTGATTGTGAGAATTAATTATAGAAGGAGATGTAAAGTTATTAGAATAATGTCTGGCACAGAGCAAAACTTTTAATATCTGTAAGCAAGTATTATCATTTTGAAATAACCTCGTTATTAAGGTGTTGGTTCCACAGTACGACTACTGGGCTTGAGTCCTGTCACTTAATGCATGGGTAATTTTGGACTCTTGTGAACTTGCTGAGCCGTTGTTTCTTGTAAAATTGGTATAGTGATAATATCTACTTCACAGTGTTTATATGAGAAATAAATGAAAACACTTAGCATAATTGCTCATTGAATACTAGCTATCATGTTTGTAATCTTTATGACACATGCATTATAGAATAATTATAATAGCAAACACAGAGAATTTACTTTGGGTCAGGCAATACCCCAAATACATTACATATATTATCTAGTTTATTCTTCACAATACCGTCCAATGAAGCAGATGTCATTTTTATCACTGTGTACAGATGAGTAATTTGAGGCACAGAGAGGTTAAGCAACACATCCAAGGTCCCACAGTGAGTGAGTGGAAGAAGATAATCTGTGCATTTACCATACATGCACTATTGCCCCTTTACTTATGAAAATAAAGAAGGTTGAATATAGAGCATGGAGGATGGAATTAGGATGTTTGGCTAATGACAGCCTCTCGCTATGTCCTGCTTTTTTTCAAATCCAAAATATATTCATATAATTCAAATGAAAATTAATAAGTAATACTAAAGAAGAAATAAAGGTGAGGCAGTGTCTTAAGAGGAACTTCTGGAGCTTCACTGGTGTATTTGGTGTGTTCTTTTTTCCCAGAACAAGATTGTATGGTGTTGGGAGAGAGCATGATTTATATAAATCTGTTCAGTCTTAGCTTCGGCCTCCTCCTCTTTCCTACTGCATCCCTTAGTTACTGCATGAGTCCACCTGAAGCCCTGGGTAATTACACACATTTGCGTCATAGCCTGGTGCTCTTGGTGATTCTGTATGTGACTTTGTGTCAAATGGCGAAGTGTGCCATTACTCTGTGTAATGGGACAGTGCCTACATGCAGGGTGTGGTGTCTAAAAGCTTTGACTTTTACATCATAAGGATTAGACTCAATTTTCTAATTTGCTTGTATTAGGCAAATTAGTCAGCGTTTTTAAGACTTAGTGTTTTTATCGATAAAATGGGGATGTAGCACGTATCTTATGGTTCTTGAGAGAACTGAAAATAAAATGTTTTAACGTAGTGTCTGGCTAAAGCACAGAATTAAATTTTGTTTTTGTTATTATATAGACCCTAAAAACTTTGAGAAAGATTGGTTTGCTTTGGATCATTACCAAGCAGTTTTATTACTGAAATAACAAAAGTAACAAAAAAAGCTCAGCTGTTATGACTAATGATTGGAGTTGCTATTCAATATAAGAAAAATTTCATTTTCATCCTCATTTGTATGTATACTCCTGGGTGACTTCTGCAAGGATGGAGAAGAGTAAGCTGTGAAGAGCTCTGCATTATCTGACCGTGCTGTGTAAAAATGTCCACTATCTTGAGGACCTAGAATTCTCACCACTTCCCTTTCCCCATTCTCCCTCTGATGTGAAGCATTTTTCCTTTATGATTCTCAAACATAAAGAAACTTATTCCACACCTTTTTCTGGACATCCACTTGTGTAAATATGGATAGAGACCTAAAGCAGTTTCTGAGGAGTCCATGTGAAGTGACTCCAATGTGATTAGCACTCCTTGGGTGATCAATGTAATTATCAACCTCTTATCACTACTGCAGAAAACCACTTCTAGATTTTATCTATGACAAGACTTTTAGATACACCAAACTGAACCATCTGGAAGTAAAGATAATCTGAATATACCATCAACTACCATATTGATTCCAAGGATATGTTTGATTTCACTTACTCATTTGATAAATACTTATTGAATAGCTATATGCCAGGTACTGTTCTAGTTGTAGGAATATAGTAATTAATATAATGTTGATGGATTAAAGATTATTCCTGACTCCGTGGAGCTTATGTTCTCATGGAAAAGAAAGACAATAAACCAGATGAATAAATAAAATATAATGTATATTATTAGATGGGAGAAATGATCAAGGAGAACGTAAAAGCAGGCAAATGAATTAGGGAGTGTGGTGGAAGGTTACAATTCTAGACATGGTGACCAAGGAGGGTCTTCATGGAGTGTCATTGAACAAAGGCCATATTTAATATGACTTCTTAAGCTTATGTTTCTCCTTTCTTGATGATTCCAGCTTGTATTTTCTGAAGTTGCATATTTGATAAAAGTGGAAGTATTTCCTGAACAAGATTTTCCTTCTATTCATGGGTCTGTCTGTGGATAGCCTCAATTTCCTGATAGAACCTCCAAACAAGTTCTCAAGAATCACTTGTAAGAAAATGTGGGATTGTCAAGCTTAAGTTAAAATGATTTTTGAGACCAGGTCTCAAGTGATTAAGAACAACTACTAGAGTTAATCATAATGATTTAGCTTTCCCCAAATGCACACAGTGCTAATTTAAAAGAAAACAAGTTAAAACTTTTAAAATTATATCTCTTCCGTAAAATTGATTCAGCCCTTAGAAATGATCTGACATTAATTTATAGAAGCAATTTCATGTTCTAGTTGCTTTCTAAAGGTTATTGTATGGCATTTCCTTGTTCATCCATTCATTATCTGATCTCGTACTGATTTTAACATAAATTATACTTTTATTTTTATACTAGAAAATCTCTTTTTTCCTTTTTTTAATTCATGTGCATGTGAGAGCAAAAGAAAAACAAAGAGGAGCACCCTCCTAGTGTCCAGCCACACTGTGACCCCTCCAGATCCTTAGATCCTGGGCACTTAGGCATTTGCCCTGCATGTCAGGCTGACTGGGTCAGGGTCCCAAACTGCAGTCACCATGTGGAGTCCATCCTTTGCCAAGCAGCACATTACCATTGTGTCACAGTGCTGTCCCAGAAAATCTTCTGATTCTCGTTTGATTTCCTTTGACTCATTTTCCATTCAGGGGACACCCTATATTGTATGACTAATGTAGTATATTATTTATTGGAGAGAGAGAGAGAGACAGAGAGAAAGAGAAGAGGAAATGATAAAAATAGAAGAAAGGGGGGTGAGAGAAAAACCAAGAAGAAAAAAAGCAAAATGATCAATACAAACATACTGTGTTGTCAGGAAAGTCATGATGCACTTTTTTTTTTGGAGAGGTTTTTTCGCTATAGGTTGCGTGCGCTTGCCAGACAGACAGAGAGAGACATAGAGACAGAAAGTGAGAAATCACCCCCCAGGGGGGATGGTCACGCCTCTATCCCCTCTCATCCATTCTCCTCTAGGGATCTTGGGCATGCACGCACATGCGCCCGGCGTGAGTTTTTTTTTTTTTTTGGAGAGGTTTTCGCTATAGGGCGCGTGCGCTCGCCAGACAGAGAGAGATATAGAGACAGAAAGCGAGAAATCACCCCCCAGGGGGGATGGTCACGCTGCAATCCCTTCTCCTCCATTCTCTCAGGATCTTGGGCACGCACGCACATGCGCCCGGCGTGAGTTTTAAGCCACCGGGTCCCGGATGCGAACCGCGGTTGACTACGTGGGAGTCCAGCGACATAGCCGTTACGCTAACTGCTGGTTCCCAGTCATGATGCACTTTTGCATAGAAAAATATGCATGACTTTCCCTACAATCTAATGTTTTAGTCTGTCACTTCCATTTTGAGCAACATTCTGGGGTTGCCTTTTGTTTCCTGACACTAAGGCAGGATCATTTTGGACAGATTTTAAATTTTAAAAATAATTTTTCACTTAGTATTTGTATACCAATGTTTTGTACAAATGACACTTTTTTAGCTTCTAAGACCTTTGTGGTCTTTTTGTTTAAATAGAATTAAATGGCAAAGTACAACATATATATATATTTCTTAATAGAGATTTTTGCTATAGGGCCTGTGTGCTCACCAGAGAGACTGACAGAGACAGAAAGTGAGAACTCACTCCCCAGTGGGGATGGCCATGCTGTAATCCTTTCTCCTCCATTCTCAACTCTTGGGATTTGGGGCATGCATGCACATGCCCCCAGCGTGAGATTCAAGCTGCCAGGTCTGGGATTCAAAGCCCAGTCGACCACGTGGGAGTCCAGTGGTATAACCATTACACCATCTGCTGGTCCCTGTACAATATATTATTAATATTTGCTGATTAAATGGGCAGTGTTGCTTCTTCAAGGCCAACAAAAGGCTGAAAATTCTCCACTAGATAGACTAACAGTGCCATCAGTCTGTCTGTGTTTGCTATTGTGGTGATCTAAGAGGACAGATTACAATAAACTGAAGACCTACTGGGAGATGGGGAAATGAAAATAGCTAGTGTAGATGATGTTCTCCAGAAGTATTGATGGGAATGTGAAAATAGAGGGCTTCGGGAATTCTCCATTACTTGAGATAGGAAAAAATGCACAGAAAGGGCTTGATGTACGGGTAGAGAAGAGAAGGAGAGTTCTTTATGAAAGGAATAAATTTCAGAAACTTTTTCTTTTTCTAGAAAAAGGCAGGTGTGGCCTAAAGTAATGACTAACTAATACTTGACTGTAAGTTATAGAATTTATTGCTTTCTTGGGACCAGCAGTTAGAGTAATGGCTATGTTGTTGAACTTCCATGTAGTCGACCGCGGTTCGAGTCCTGGACCCAGTGGCTTAAAACTCATGCCGGGCGCGTGTGCGTGCATGCCCAAGATCCCAAGAGGAGAATGGAAGAGAAGGGATTGCGGCATGGCCATCTCCCCTGGGGGGTGATTTCTCGCTTTCTGTTTCTCTATCTCTCTCTGTCTTTCTGGAGAGCGCACGCGCCCTATAGCAGAAACCTCTCAAAAAAAAAAAAAAAAAAAAAAAAAGAATTTGTTGCTTTCTTAAAATCTCTACAGCCATATAATGATTAGTTGACTACTCTTACCCATCAATCAGCAGCACTAAATTTGCATGCAAAACCTATGGCCAGAAACATACTAATTTATGGCTTTTCTCTTGAGAACCTTAGGAATAAGAGCATTATCAATTTTAGCCAGACGTAAATGGAGTGCTTTACCCAAGACAAATGACAATCATCTTTTAGTACATTTTACTCCATTTGCTTACTTCCTTTCATTAATAATTAAAAATGACAGATGACAACATTTGCCTTGAGGAAATTTTGTTAAAAATTGCTTTTTGTGAGACCAGCAGTTAGCGTAATGGCTATGTCACTGGACTTCCATGTAGTCGACCGCGGTTTGAGTCCCGGACCCGGTGGCTTAAAACTCACGCCAGGCGCGTGTGCATGCGTGCCCAAGATCCCGAGAGGAGAATGGAGGAGAAGGGACTGCAGCGTGGCTATCCTCCCCCCCGGGGGGGGGGGGGAGGTGATTTCTCACTTTCTGTCTGTCTTTTTGTCTCTCTCTGTCTTTCTGGCAAGCGCCCACGCCCTATAGCAAAAACCTCTCCAAAAGAAAAAAAAAAATGCTTTTTGTTCTAACTTCAAATCAGGTTTAAGTTTGACCTTAGTTTTTTGTCTAGAATAGTTGGATCACCATTCCTGCTATAACCTCCAAATTATTAAGAAGCTCTTCTGAAAGATTTTTGTGGAAAGTTACAGCATGAATTGGCCTATTTCTTTGTGGGAAGGTAGGGCATGGCAAAATGTCACAAATGAAACTATGCTGTGTCAAACCACCAGTGGTACTTTCATATAAAAGTAGACTGAAATGTGTCCCCTAAAATTCTATGTAATTTAGTGAATGGTTCAGAGAGCTGAAATCACTGAGAATATTCCTTTACTGAATCTTAAAGCTATGATAGTTCCTCAAAAAAAATTTCTTCCTGACCTTAATTCCACAGCATGAGTTTAACAAGCTTGTGAAACTTTTTGGAATAATTTAAAAATCTTCCCAATAAACAGAACGATTTGTAAAATGATGTATTTAATTGTAAAATTACATTTGATATAAAGTGTTTTTCTAATAAACAGTTAATTTAAAGTTTTGTTAAATTTACTTAAATGTAAAATGAATTTAAGCATAAACTTTTCTTTTATCACCTTAATTCTATTGTACCTTTTTTGCTTGTGTTTTTTTTAACCTTTGTAGTTTGTATTTTTATCTTTAAAGTTTGTGTTTTTTGAGACTTTTGCAGTATATTTGCATAGTATTTAGAGAATAAAAGTTCCATCCATAGGTAGAACTTTTTTGGGGGAGCTAACTGTACAATTTTTTAGGAAAAAATATAAGGTTATCAATCACTTCAAAATACCACTTAGATATAAATAAAGAAAAGGAAATAGAAACAAAATTAATGACAGAAAAATACAGTTAAAATTAATTTATAATCAGTAATGAATCAGTTTGGTGCAGCTTTTTTTCTTTCTAAACAAGCCTTGTATTTGGTGAATCATTTGTCATGTTGTATATTTCCTCATGTTACTTATAAAACCTGCTTCATGGGGTTCATTTCATGATTGATTTCTTGCTATTAATGAAGGTACTTGAGTCTTTCCCTGTTAAAAGAATTCTATGACTATTTGCTTAAGGAAATTCATAGTACAAATTCTCCATACCGACTGAGAACATTTTTCTCTTCAGTTCAGTGACTGATAGAGTGAAGGAATACCTCTGTCTTCAGAGAGCACCTGAAACTTAGCACTCTCTTCTGAGACAGATAAACAGAAATGTGTTTTGTTTTTGTTTTTGATTTTTTTCCCCAATGTGGGCTTATCCTGATGAGAGCCTACTCTTGAGTTCACAGTCAAAGGGTGCAGAGAGAACTCTGTTCTGTGCGTTCTCATACATGCTATTGTTGAGAAATTTCCTGTATTCAGAGAGAATAACCAAGTCTGCCCTGTATTCTGTGTCACACCTGTGCCACTAAGTGAGAGGACGTATGCTCCTTCTCTGCTTAGGCTGCTGTCTACTTTGTATAGAATTTTCTGTCTTTTTGGAAATGGTGTTTTTCGGGCTCATGTTTTGGTGAGAGTTGGAGAAAATCTTTTATTTTAAGAATGTTGACTTTAAGAACATTCCTGGTGGTTTAAGTCAAGTTTGAGAAGGGAAGTCTTTGTCCTTGCTGTCTTCATTTTTGAGGTTTTTCATAAAGTTGAGTAGTTACATCAGGTTTTAAAACATATATAGTGACTTGTGCTTTATATGAATGTATAGACAGTATAGGTCATTCACAACATTGATAAGCTGCTTGTCATTATTTTCTTTTTCTGGTTTGCCAAAATCCTAGAGTTTAATATTCTTCAGTTAAATTTAAGAACACTTTTGGTAACTAGGTTTACAATCAAGTCACTTTTGTATATTCTGTTTATGTTTTGGGTCAAAAAGGATTTGAGCTTCTAAATGCTTTTTTCCTTATCATTATTTTAAGTTTTTTACATTTAATAACTGCACATTTCCACAGCATACAAAACAAATTGCATGAATACACTGTTTATCAGTCCAAAGACATTACCGTACACATTACAATTAACAGATAATTTTCCATTTTTGTGTCCATTAAATGTTTTGCTTTTTCTCCCCCTTGATTTCCTTCTGCCCCAAGCTGCTGGTCAATATTTACAGTTTTTCATTTGTAATATTTTTCAAACTATCATATACTTAATAAATGTCCGTTATATATTAGGCATTGTGCTGTGGTTCTAGGATGATGATAAAAGGGATAAGTCTTTCTATGTATCCTGAAAGAACATTGACAAGTGTGTTTAGCATATTAAATATGTTAAATTAAGCTTAAGATTTCAGAAATAAATTGGAAATACTAATCTATAATTATGATTATGTCAAATTCATCTATAGACATGAAAGAAAAGTGGTCCCTATAGTTTATCTTAGACCATACCAGAACTTTCCTCAGGTATAGAAGAGAAGAAAGGGAAAAGTAATGACAGAGATGAAATTTATTTTAAAAGCTTACTGCTTGTGTCTACTATGGATTCACTTGGTAAATCCGATTAAGATGAGGGGTCATACAGCTAGCAGGTTCCTGAACTATTTATGAACTTCTACTTAAAAACTTAAAAGCTATTAATATTACTGATTACTATTGTAATCAGTCCATAGAAAGATACTAATTATGGGGCCAGCAGATGGCATAGTGGTTATGCTGCTGGACTTCCACATAATCAACCATGGTTTGATCCCTGACCCAGCTGCTTAACACTCACACCAGGAGCTTGTGCATGTGTGCCCCAAATCCCGAGATGAGAATGGAGAAGGGATTGTGGCATGGGCATCCCTCCTGGGGGGGATGATTTCTAGCTCTCTGTCTCTCACTCTCTCCAGTGAGCACACTCACCCTATAGCAAAAGTCTCTTTTAAAAAAAAGGTACTGGTTATTCTGAACAGACACAATATGAATTATGCAAATTCTCACACATGCTGATGCTCATTTTAAGGGAAAGGACCCATATGTAAACATATACATATAGCCATGTGCACATATGTTACCATGTTTTCTTTTTGGTGGCCACCAACTTGAACTTTCCTGAATTAAGGACATAAAATTCTACTAAATTTAAAGTCTAGAAAGTAGATGTCTCTACCAGTCTTTATCTTGGTAAGATTTAATTGTTTGCTCATGATATTTATAGCTTTGGCTATAGCTGCATTTGAAAACAAAAGACATTCTTAAGATACGATGGGTTTTCCTAAGAAGGTCGTTTTATAAACAAATTGATTTTATTTTGGGAAGGTAGAAATGAGGTTACTAATGAAGACTAGAGGACAAGGTCATCCTGCAAAATGATAGGAAGAAAAGGCAAAAGGATTTCTGCAGATGGCAGATGGCAGATGGCACAAGTGAGAACAAAGTGGTGAGAACAGGCAGGGAGAAGTCCCACTGTTGTAAGCCACAAACTGGGGTCTCTCACGGCCACTGGCTGGGACTAAGTTTCTGATCTTGCCCTTGAATATAGTAACAGGCTACAGACAGGAAAGGGCATCCTCCTTCTTAGGACACAGTGATAGTTGCCTACTTTAAAAAAATTGTAATATAACATTGCAATTTAGTATCTAGATTAAATGTAGTTTTTAATCTCTATAAATGGTAATAACATAAAAAAGTATAGAACTAAGTAAGAGATTAGTGAAATGAAAACCAATTAACCAACTGATTGAGATATGTTTAAATGAGTTTACATTGTGGAGGAGGTTTTATTACAAATAGAGTTTTTAACACTTCATAAACTTTAAGTAAATATTGAGATTTGTCTTACTCTGTTTTGTGCTGCTATAACAGAAGACCATAGACTGAGTAACTTATAAAGAATAGAGATGTATTTTCTCACATTTCTGGAAGCTGCAAAGTCTGATATCAAGGCACTAGCATTTGATGTCTGGAGAGGGCCTTCTTGCTGCTTCCTCAGAAGGCAGAAGGGCAAGGTAGCCAAACCCTGTGCAAAGCCTCTCTATTATAAGAGCCTTAAACCCATTATGAGAGAGAAGCATTCAGGGGACCAGCAGTTAGCGTAATGGCTATGTTACTGAACCCCCATATAGTCGACTGCGGTTCGAGTCCCGGACCCGGTGTCTTAAACTCACACTGGGCGTGTGTGCCTGTGTGCTCAAGATCCCAAGAAGAGAATGAAGGGGAAGGGGAAGGGATTATGGCGTGGCCATCAAAGGTCCCACCTTAAGTTTAATACTATCATTTTGGCAACATCTGAATTTGGGAGATGCTGCATTCAAGCTTTAGGAAGATTTTAGAAGAAATAGTATTTTTTAATGTATAGCGATATGCTATTTAGCTAATTAGGCATTGTGCAGGATATTAAGTGCATATTGTCCTTCAAATAACAATACTCAATGTGATAATCAAACTTGTAAATGTTTAAACATTTGCAAAAGAAAGTAGTGTTATAACTATTTGAGGGGAAAATGCCAGAGAATAAATGATAGAATTCCATGAGGTTTTACTGTACCATGTTGACTCTGAAGAAAAAAAAAATCATAGTTTTTAAAACTCAGGGTGATATAATCTGTGCTCAAAACCCCACAAATAACAAGATATTCCATATTTGGTAAACTCACCTTGGAATATTCAAGTTTTCCAAGCTTTATAAAACGTAATGAAGAATTTAATTTTAAACCAGATGGATTGCAAGAAATATGAAATAAAAAGACTTTGTGTCCTTGTATATTACATGCACTTCTGCCACACAGTTACAAAAAGGTTC
Source organism: Tupaia tana (assembly GCA_026018925.1). NCBI lineage: Eukaryota > Metazoa > Chordata > Mammalia > Scandentia > Tupaiidae > Tupaia > Tupaia tana. The sequence continues at coordinate 19,503,240 of JAKSZU010000017.1, forward strand.
TTAAAGCTGATTTAAGGATGCTGAAAGTAATATAACAAGGAACAAGGTGGTTAGATACTTACACAATGTACATTTGAAATCAAGCCAGTGTGTATATTTCCTATATTACTAGGCACATTTATATAATCATTAGCATGAGCAGTTTACTCCATTTTTCATTAGCAATTTTATTTCCCTACAGAATATTGTAGATTCAGTTCTGTCATTTTTTTTATTGCTTGTTTCCTGATAGTGAAAAGAGATACAAAGTGTGTTAGGTAGATTTGCAGTGATCTCATCTTAAAACGGTAGTATAATTAGACTACATTTGACTCTAGGGGCATATTACTCTAAAGAGAATTTTGGCCATTATCCATGTTCTGTCTCTAAGATACCCTCACTTTTCAATATTTAGAGGGAATTATGAGAAAGGAGAAAAAATTGTAAGTACAGAATCTCTGTACTGCTACATGGCCAAGACCCTTGCTTACCATCTCTTGACTAAATTACTGTAGTTACTCCCAGTCGGTCCTCTGCTTCGGCTATGTCCCCACAGTGCGAATGCATCAGACAGGCTGATAGTAGAGTGATGTTCTCAGGTAGACTGGACTGTCTTCTTTTTGCTTATGTGTGTCCAGTAGGTTCTTCCAAGTCCAAATTCCTTTACATTGAGTCAAATCATGTTGTAGTCCGGCCAGTCTCATCTTCTGCTCCTGTGAATCCAAGGGCTTGGTTATTCTCTGAATAAATCGTATCCTTTCATGGATTTCTTTCTGACTGGAATACCCTAGGTCTGCTAATTTCAGACACTGACTGGATAAGTCCTATTCATTTAGCAATGTCATTGCTTCTGTGAAGGCCATATTGCTTCATACTTTTGGTCCCCATAGCTCTACAACATACCTGTGTTATAGCTCTCAATATTTACTGTAATTTTGAAATGTCTATTTCCTTTTGACTGAGAAAACCACAAGGAGAGGTGTCCTGTCCCTGTTCGGGCGTCACGTGTCCCATCCCTGTTCGGGCGCCACGTGTCCCGACCTGGGGGGACAGTCGAACAGGTTTCCTGAGGGAAGGAGTGAGAGCCAGGACAAGTGGTGCAGTATCACAGCACGGAGATGACACAGTGTCTTCAGTGTCGTCTGTTTATTGTGGGCAGCACGGTACAGCACGAAGACGACGCAGTGTTACAACTCTTCAGGGTCGCGTCATCTATTGTGAGCAGCACGGAGACAACGCGGTGTCACAGCTCTTCAGGGTCATCCGGAGACGATGTAGTGTTACAACTCTTCAGGGTCTTCAGGGTCGTCTGGAGACTGTGCGGTGTTTCAATTCTTTAGGCTCTCCAAGGTCGTTGTCTGGCTACTGTGGGCCAGGCATCGTGGTTATATACACGCTGGTGGGCTGTGATTGGTTGTAAACAGTGGGCCGTGATTGGTTGTAAAAGGTGGGTTATGATTGGTTGCTTTTGGACCAATCATGAGGTACCGGTTATGCAAATCTAAGGGATTCTAGTGGCCAATCAGAGCAAGGTTTCGAAGGTCAGGTTTTTTGAAGGGAACCAATCATGGCAATTGTTTTGCTCTCTGACAAACCCCGGTAGACTCGCTAGTGCGCAGCCTCCCACAGAGAGGGCTATTTTCTTTTTTTTTTGAGAGGTTTTTGCTATAGGGCGCGTGTGCTCGCCAGACAGACAGAAAGAGACATAGAGACAGAAAGCGAGAAATCACCCCCCAGAGGGGATGGTCACGCCGCAATCCCTTCTCCTCCATTCTCCTCTTGGGATCTTGGGCACGCACGCACATGTGCCCGGCGTGAGTTTTAAGCCACCGGGTCCGGGACGCGAACTGCGGTCGACTATGTGGGAGTCCAGCGACATAGCCATTACTCTAACTGCTGGTTCCCGAGGGCTATTTTCTTTTTACTAGTTCTCTGGCATTCTACATGAACAGAGCAGATGCTCACTTAATATTGATCAACAAACTGTACTTAGGGTTTTGCTTAATAAAAGTTTAAATATTCCTTTTTTTTCCTGTATAACTTAGCATATTTGATACTGGCTAACATAAATATGTATTAGTAATCTTAGGTTCTTTCATCATTATTTAAAATAATTGAGGCAAAATTAGTTAAGGTGCAACATTTTATACCAAACAGTTTTTACTTAGAAACTACATTAAAACTGAAATAATTTTATTTATTTAAAACTTCAGATAGTCACATTAAAAAAAAAAAACTTTCTAAGTTTCTAGATTTAAGCATATGCATTTTCATAATAATCACTCATTAACAGGACTGTGTTTAGAACATCACATGCTGATGATGTTAATTCAGTAAATGAAATTGAGCATAGATTGGTGGTTAAGCAAGCTGACTTTAGAGTCAAACTGTCTGGGTTTAAATATTGGCTACACTAATTATTAGTTGAACAGCTTTGGAAAGTTACTCTGCCTCCATTTCTTTTTCTTTGAAATGGAGACAATAGTGGTGATTTGCTCAGAAGGTTGCTTTGTGAACTAGATGAGTTATTTCATTTAAAAGTGCCTGGGCACTCAGTAAGTGTTAGCTATTATTATTATTGCTCTTAAATTACTGCACTTTCTTTTTTCCTCTGTGCTCTGTGAAACCTCACGTACTCCGTTACTGGTTCAGAGTGCTTTATCCTTCCAAGGAGTATATTTCAGTTCAGTTTGCAACTTTAGTTAGAAGCTCAGTGGTAGAAGAAGCTTGAACTAAAATTACAATGGAAGAAGGGTTGGAAATTAGAAGTTAAATTGAACTCCCTATTTCCTTGGTGTAAAAGTCTTTGTCCAAACCAATATGCAATTTAAAAGTCAATATACATGAAGAGTGCCAGGGCAAAATATGAGAGCTTGTTCAGATTATAAAAAAATTATCTTTTAAAAACTTATTATTTTTAAAAATTTGTTATAATACCATTAAAATGCTGTAGTACTATTACATGTTGATGATATTAAATCAGTAAATGAGCATGTGTGCTCACCAGAGAGAGGCAGAGAGAGAGAGAAAGTGAGAAAGCAAGCTGCCAGGTTTGGGACTCGAACTGTGGTTGGCCATGTGGGCATCCAGCCACCTTAACCACCATGCCAACTGCTGCCCACCCCCCCAAAATTATCTTGAAATGGACAAGTTTTGCTGTGAAGAGCAGATTTCATAGAGATTGCATATGTGTTTATATCCCCTATTATATAAGATGTCTAGATTCTAAGTAGGTGCAGAGAATTTAGAGCGAATCATTATTGGAAAGGGAATTGACTAAAAAATGGTGAAAACAGGTTCATTAATAATGCTCTTTATGATAAAATTTATACAATAGATTTTATGGATAGGGTGAGTTCTTATTTATGTAGAGATAGGATATATTCATCTCTTCAGGTTCAGTATCCCTTATCTACAATGCCTGGGACCAGAGTTTTTGAATTTTAGAATCTTTTTGGATTTTGAAATATTTGCACAGACCTAATAAGATATTTTGAATATGGGACCTACATCTAAACACAAAATTCATTTATACCTTATACACATAGCCTAAAGGTTATTTTATGTAATACTTTTTTATTTCAGTGCTTCAACTGGGACTTGTCACATGAGGATATGTATGAACTTTTCCACTCATGGTGTCATGTCACCACTCAAAAAGTTCAGCTTTTGCAGTGTTTCAGATTTCGGATTTTTGGATTGGGAATGTTCAACCTGTGTAATAATTTACTTGATTATTTACATGAACAAAATGAACAGAAAATAATTTCTCAGAGGAAGGAGGGATGAGGCTGAACAAATTGGTGTTATTATTTCTCTAGTCCCAACCACACCCGTGTTTATTAGCTGTCTACTAGGTACTTCTTTCTAGTAACCCTCAGAAGTTGAGTCCATATACTAAATATTGTGAAGATGATACAGTGTAAGGGATCTGAAATCAGATTACTACATAGTTTCAAATCTTGATTCTGCTATTTATACGTTTTATAATTTGGGCATTTAAAAACTATATTAAATCCCAGTTTTCTCTGTTAAATAGGAATAATAATAGTACATAACATATAGTATTGTTTGGACTCGAATAATAGATGTATGGTTATAGTGCCTTGCACACAATACTAATTAGTAAATATTTGTTATTATTTGTATACCTAATCAGTGCTCACATTAAACTAGCTCCTACTACAATGTATAGAATGACCTTTTTTTTAAACTCTGATGTTGACACTGCTTCTCCAAAACCTTTGCTAGAAATTTTCCACTTCAAAGAGAAACCAATGTGCTAGCGGGTGGTCAGTGGTTAAGGTGTTGGATACCACATGGCTGATGACAGTTTGAGGCCCAGACCTAGAGGCCTGAAAGACGTTCTGGGTGGGACCAGCAGTTGGTGTAATGTTTATGTCGCTGGACTCCTACATAGTTGACCACGGTTTGAGTCCTGGACCCAGAGACTTAAAACTCATGCCAGGCAAGCGTTTTTGTGTGCCCAAAATCCCGAGAAGAGAGTGGAGGAGAAGGAATTACATCATGGCCATACCCACTAGGAAGTGATTTCTCACTTTCTGTCTCTGTGTCTCTATCTTCAGTGAGTGCACATGCCTTATAGCAAAAATCTCTTTTTTTTAAAAAAAAAAAAAAAAACATGCTGGGTACCTGTGTATGCATGCTTAAAACCCTGAGAGGAGAATGGAGGAGAAAGGATTGTGGTGTGGCAAACCCTCCCTCCCCAGGGGATGATTTCTCAGTTTCTCTCTTTCTGTCTTTCTGCCTCTCTCTAGCAAGCACATGTCCCTTATGGCAAAAATATTAAAGAAAAAGAAAATGTGGAATTGGCAAGTGGCATGGTGGTTAAGGGCACTGGGCTCCTACATGGCCGACCATGGTTTGAGTCCCAAACCTGGTGGCTTGCTTTCTCACTTTACATCTCTCTCTCTCACTCTGTCTCTCTCTGGTCAAATGAAAATAAATAAATAAATACAGTTAAATAAAAAATAATTCGTTAAAAAAAGAAAATTGCAATATTTTCAATTTTACCATTCAGAATTGATTAGTAACAGTCTAAGTATTATTTCAATTCTTCATTCCAGCTAGTAATGGCTAAGAAATACTCCTATGATAGCATTTGAATTTCTTCAAGGCAGAATAAGCATGATTTTCGAACAGGTTTTTTCAGTGCATATTTTCTTTAATGGTTTAAGTCTCTTAATTGTCCCCAAATCAACTTATGAATTGTATACATAATAAATAATACATTATTGCATAAAAAAACAAAATACTTTTTGGATAATTCTATTATTGTATATATTTTTCTGACAAGGCACTAACATAACAGAGACTATGCAGAAAACTTTTATATCATTTGTTGAATTCTTTCCTAAATGTAATAATCTTCTTTCTAGAATGTTTCATTTAGAATCTTGAAGAAGAAATTATGATTTTAAAATCTCGTAGGCCTCCCTTAAACTGTGATTCTGACACTTGCTGGTTGATGAGCTTGGACAGGTAGTTGTCCAAGACATTCTATGTGATTTGGTGAACTTTAAATGTGGTTACATACATAAAACACCTAGCTCAGTGGCTGGCATAGAGCTGGTAAGTGCTTTTTGTCATTTATTTTGGTTTATGTATTTATTTATTCTAGAGGGGGGCACTACCTACACATTCTTCATGCTGCAGTCTGCCCCCAGTCTGAGCCATCCTGAATTATGGGCACACGCATGCCCGGTGTGTATAGGGAGATCCTGGGATGGGAACCTAAGACCTTCCCATGTGGGTCCAATTGTGTTAGCTCTGTGCCACTGTCTGGCCCCTTGAATATATTTCACACTTGTACCTTACCTTGTCTGCTCTGGATTTATAATGCAAATGAAACATGAGACCACATTTAGAGGTGTATGATTTGCACAGACTTTCTCCTGGTGTACTGACTATCAAGAAGGGAGTACAGAGAAGTTCCCCTCTCCTTGCCAGCATTTCCATCTAGCTGGTGTGATGAACTTCTATGTCTCCTGTTGTGAGAAATGCTATTTTCCAAAATGAATTCCTTTCTTCTCTGAGATCTGAAAAATAACATTTTTCTATTTCTCAACCTGAGTCTTTTAAATTTGGAATGACATCGGTGAGCCTACAACCCACAGTTATTGACTTTAAATTCCCCAGGAGAGAGAAAGGAGCTTCTCTGGGTCCAAGGGCAGGTCATAAAAAGATGCTAAGGGGATAATCCTTACCTGATACTAACCCTCTGGAACAAACAATAAGCCTCTGCTATCTGCTGAGGTCTCAGAACAGGATACTCAGTCATTAGAGCAAGTACAGAATTTAAAATGAATTCGGCCAAGGGAATGCCTTCCAGTCACTGGCTCTTCCTTCTTCCATTTTAAGCTCTGCAAAGAGGTCAGACTTGAGTAGACAGCTCTTAGACTACTGTATAGGCGTCATTCAGGTTGGTTTGCCTCCTCCCTGCCAATTAATCTATGTTAGACATTCATAACTTCACATCTCCTTTTTTGTGCTGCCTTATTCTCTGAGTTCTATAAATAGAATCTCTGCAGAATGTGTGCTAGCTGACTAGATTATGTTCTAAAATATTTCATATTTCAATGTAAGGGATGCAGGCTCCTGAGAAGGGAGAAGCTGATGCAGAAAAGCAATTCTAAGGATGAATAAACGCAAATTTTTCTGCTGTTTTTCAGATCTGTAAACAAAATAGTCAGAAGCTCTTCCTTAAATAGTTTTTCATGACTCAAAACATGCTATAGTGTTGTTTAAACATGTGCATTAATTTGGGGTTATATTTTAGTTATCATAGATCAATACAGATGATTTTATGGAATTATGAACTTTTGGTTTACAGTGGCATTTAAGATGAATCTGATTATTCTTTACACAACTCCCTTTAAAAATGAGGAACATTATAAATGAGAGCAGTGCATACCTATCTTAGAGTTACAAAATGGGTTTGAATTTATTTAGGATGTTTAATAAACCCATCCATATAGAGTCTTTATTATCTAAAACTCTAAATCACTGATACCATTCCTTTTGGCAATAAATGTAGGCATTCTACTTGATTTGCTTATTAGACTGTTTGAGAAACTGGAATAGAAATAAGCATTGCTCCTGAAAATGTGAAGTAATATCACTGCAGGTTCTTATAAACATTTTGAAACATAATAGATTATAGTTGCAATTATATTCCAGACATCAAGGTGTATTGGAACCTCACCTATTTGTTCTCATTATTTCTGAACTATGAGTTAGGAGATAAAGGTTCATATTAGACGATGTTAACTGGAACAACCCAAGAGCTCTAGTCTGGCAATTGTATTTTACAGATGTAAGAACCACAGAGTAGACTCATTAACCAAATTTTTCAAGGTCATGTAGTTACTTGGTAGCAGAGTTCGATTCTCTATGCTTCCCAATATCACAGAAGTGAAGGAGAACAAAGTGAGATAGGAGAGGAGGTCTCTCCCATGGACAATTGGGACTTGATCTGGTCAAGACTTCTTGAAGGCAAATTACAGTTCATTCCCCTCTTGTCCACAGAAGATGCCTAAATCCACAGGTAGTATCAAATGCTCTATGTAAGTATCATGTTTTTCTCTGATAACTGGGATGGCTGTGAAAGGACTAATGGGTGGATAGTGTATACAGTGTAGTTATGCTGGACAAGGAAATGGATCATATCCAGTGACAAGTAGTATGGAACTGCCTGAGATTTCATTATACGACTGAATAGCTTGCAATTTAAAACTTAGGAAGCTTATTTCTGAAATTTTCCATTGAATGTTTTCAGACTCTGGTTGACTATAACTAAAACTATGGGAAGTGAAATCTCAAATAAGGGAAGACTACCGCATTGGGTATCCAGGGTTGCCTGTTCAAGGACCCAAGGTAGAAGCACTTGGAAATATTGGCTGCCACCCCTTTCTGGTTGAAGGTCACTGTTGGAGATATTAGCTCTTCCATCACTTTCAGGCTGAGCTTGTTCAAGAACTGAGCAGGCTTTCCTACAGTTGGAGAAGGTCCTGGTCATAAAGAAGAAAGACGTATGATGCCTGCTTGAGTCTTAGGATACTACCAAAATAAGTTGTGTTTGAGCTTGTTTGGAACTAGGTACTACAGCTGTGACTGAGAAGTCAGAGATAAGTGAAAATAAATTGGCAAAGGGCACCAGCGGGTTCTGCTAATGCTGCATATGAGTTTTAAGGTGTGTGATTGCACAACTTTATTATTATTATTATTTTAACTGCCAGAGGGCACATGCCCTCATTAGAAAAAGAAAGAGAGGGAGAGAAAGCCCTCCAATGGAGTGTGGTCACAGCGCAAGCTCTTCTTCACCCTTTCTTCATCCCCTCTGGATTTGGGGCGTACATGCACACTTGTTCAGTGTGTTTTCAAGTTGCTGGTTCTAGGATTCACACTGCAGTTGGCCATAAAGGATCTAGCTCCCAACTACTAGGCTACAAGGTTGGCCCCACATTTTTACCATGGTATCATTAGACCAGAGATTGCAAACTGATTTACTTTTGAAATTCATGTTTAGTAAGGCTAGAACATTGTTTTAAAATTTTAAGTATTAATTAGAAGCTTTTTAAAATGCAGAGCTTTTAAAAATCCCTTTCATGAAAAATGATAAACTCAGAAGCATCAAATGGGCTTTTTTTTTTTTTTTTTTTTTTTGGAGAGGTTTTTGCTATAGGGCGTTTGTGCTCGCCATAAAGATAGAGAGAGATAGTGAGACAGAAAGCGAACACCCCCCCTCCCACCCCCCCAGTGGAGATGGCCATGCCGCAATCCCTTCTCCTCTATTCTCCTCTCGGGATCTTGGGCACACATGCACATGCACCCAGCATGAGTTTAAATCACTGGGTCTGGAATTTGAACCGTGGTGGATTACATGAGAGTCCAGCGACATAGCCTTTATGCCAACTGCTGGTCTCTCAAACTTTGGGCATTTCTATTATAGCAACAACGGGCATGGCTAATGCCATTAGACAACTTGTATGCTATTTGCTGTGCAAACCTGACTCAGCTTCCTCAGAATCTATGGTCTGTCTAGAGTCCCCATGTTAAGATGAGTGAAAACTGCTCAGTCTTGATAAAGAAACTTAAAAGGTGTTGGCAATATTTGCTGATAAAATGTGGTTATGGGGGGCCCGCAGGTGGCATGATAGTTAAGGTGCTGGACTCCCACGTGGTTGACTGCAGTTTGAGTCCAGACCTGGTGGCTTGCTTTCCCACTTTCCCCTTCTCTTGCTCTCTCTCTGTCTCTTTGGTCAAATTAAAAAATAATAATAATAAATAATAGTAGCAAAATTAAATAGAGAAATAATTAAAAAAATGGTCATAGTCTTTTAAAGTCTCATTTGCTCTCCACAAGATACAAAAATTATTTTTCTTAGTGGCTGTGTTGGGGATAGAGGTCCTCAGACTCCAAGTAGAAGTTATTCTGAATGTGTTTTACATAAATGAGTGCCCCTTATAAAATCTATGTACTCAGGGCAGCATTTGGCATGGTGGTTAAGGTGCTGACCCCAAATGGCCAACTGCAGCTTGAGTCCCAGACCTGGCAAATTGAAAACCACCCTGCAGTGTGTACGTGTGTGCCCAAAATCCTGAGAGGAGAAAGGAGGAGAAGGACTTGCAGAATGGCCATCCCCACAGGGGATGATTTCTCTCTCTCTCTCTCTCTCTCTCTCTGGGTCTGTCTGAGAAAGAGAGAGAGAATCATAGAAAAGTTTAAGATTCACCTTGATTATCTATAAAATTTATAAAGAATAATAAGAGATTCTAGAATTTCTGATCTACACCTTTCTCCTTCGTATTTTATCTTTTAAGCTTCTTTATTTATTTGACCCATTTTTATTAATATTAACAAATTCATACTATTTAAGCACTATAAATGTATCATATTTGTTAGCATATCAGCAAAGATGTTTGTTTTTGAGTGCAAATATGTGTAACCCTCATGGTTGATCTTGTGTATGTGTGTTTTTAGCTTAAAACTATGTAATTAAACAGTGCTTAAATGCAATTATGTAGTGCTTAGAAGTTGGCTGCTTCATATTGTGTATCTCTGGGTCTATCTCTGACCTTGGGCTCTCACAGGAAACCTATATAGAAGCCCATCTTAGAAGTAATGCTCTGAACTATGCCACAGTAGGAAATGTGAAGTAAATAATTAAAGTTGCCTTCATGAAAATCATTCCACAGCAGGAAAGGAATAAAGAATCTTTCTTGAGAAGAAAAACCACTAAATCACACAGTGAGAAATTAGAGAGCAAACCATCATAAATTGCGCCTCAAGGAAGTAAATGATATTTTAAAAACAGGACTCAAGCATAGGAACGTGAAAACATTTCAGTGGATTCACAGGCTGTCAGCACATTTTAGAATCAACTTCTCCCTTGACATTATAGATTGATCCTTTTACAAATATTGGTATCATATTTATGTTGCTTGTAAGGAAGTTACTAACGGCAAAGCCAACATACAATGCACATTGATCAGGAACCTTTACACTTCATCAAGTTGCTTAGTCATGTATTACTTGGCATAAAACTGGATGATTCATATTTAAGAAATATACTCCCTGTACTTCTGAATAAAACCCAAATAAAGGGTATTGCAAACTTGCAAAAGACGGTATTAATGTGTGATTCTAACAGTTCAAAGGAGACTGGTGCAGTATCTGATCATTAAGCCTGCAGATGGCCTGGCACACACTGTTGTGAGCTTAGGTAGCATTTATTAAACACTTACTATATGCCAAACACTACTTTAATGTCCTCTTGTGTCTTAAATCCTTGATTCCTATTAGCAGTTCAGTGAAGAATGTGCTATCATCATCTCTATTTTATATCCTCACTCTGGAATAAAAAGGATAATAACTTCCCTACAATCACATACTTGGGAATTGGCAGTGCTGGGATCGAACCAAGATCAAATAGCTCTAGAGGCATACTTTTAATTGCTATAAGTGATTTCTGGGTCATGGCCAGGAACCGAAAAGTCCCAGTTGTTGATTTTATGTTTAAAACTGTGTTGCCAGATGCATCTAGTTATGGGGTAAACTGTTGAATGCAGGTGGCAGGTGGCTGAAGGCACTGTGGCCATGGTCTCTACTTCCTGAGCACATACCCCTTTCACTTACTACAGTAATGCAGTGTTAGCGCACAGAGAGATCAAGGAGCTCTTCGGGCCAGAGTGCTCGGTTCTTTGTGTGCCTGACCAGGACGTGCCTTCGGCGACGGTGGAGAGATGGAGGTGTGTGTGCTCAACATCAGTGGAGCAGGTGGAACTGCACCCAAGTCTCAATTGTTTTTCCTTTTAGTTACAGAACAGGCAGTAGAGTTTTTAAGTAGAGAGGCAAGTTACAAAATAAATAACAAAAAGCTACAATGGAGGCAAGAAACCAGTGTCAGAAATGAATACTCTCCTAAGACTGAATTTGAAAGGATTTCTTTTTCTCCTTTTGGCTTTAATGTGAGTTTTGTAGGCTATACATGCATTTTTTTCCAATTTGACGAATAGAAGAAACTTTAACATGTTCTCAATTATTGATGAGTACTACGATGATGATGACAACAGTGGTTAAACAATAAGTGACTAGGTGCCAGGTGCTGTTTTAAGGACTGTATATATGTTCATCCATCACTATATTGGGCATTTTTAGTATTGTGAAATGAAGTTTACCACATATATTTTAAATATTAGAACTGGTAGCTTTAATAATGCCTTCAATTGAATGCCAGCTCATATTAGCAAAATTATCAGGAAAAGTACATAGTTTTTCAGTTTTTTAATAATTGTTTTATTTGGGACCAGCAGTTGGCATATTAGCAATGTCTCTGGACTCCCATGTTGTCGACTGTGGTTTGAGTCTCGTACCAGTGGCTTAAACTCACGCCAGGCATATGTGTGTATGTACCCAAGATCCTGAGAGAATAGAGGAGAAAGAATTGTGGCATGACCCTCTGCCCTGGGGAATGATTTCTCGCTTTCTGTCTCTTTGTCTCTGTCTTTTTGGTGAGCGCATGTGCCCTATAGCAAAAACCTCTCCAAAATAATTATTTTATTTAACTCTATTTATTTACTTATTTTAATTTGATGTGAGAGAGAGAGAGAGAGAGAGAGAGAGAGAGAGAGAAAGTGAGAAAGCAAGCTGCCAGGTCCTAGACTTTAACCATGGTCGAGCATGTGGGAGTCCAGGACCCTTAACCACCATTTGCCCCCTAGTTTTTCATTTTTAAATGATATGCCAATCTCAGATATCTGAGATTGGAATAGAAAATCTCTGTTCTCCTTGGATAGCTGACTGATGCATTATACCTGGTCTATTCTTCTTTTATAAAAAAATAATTATTATTTTATTTTATTTTATTTTATTCATCATTACAACTCTCTAAGTTTGACCACAGATAGACAGAGAGAGAGAGGTAGAGAGGAAATGAGAAAGCAAGCCACCAGGTCCGGAACATGAGCCATGGTCAGCCATGTGGGAGTCCAGCGCCTCAATCACCTCACCACCTGTCAAACCCTCCCCTGGTCTATTCTAAACTAAGCTAAAAGCCTGACGATTCATCTGGTGAGTAGCTTGTGGTATTGTTCTCAGATAGATGTACCTAAATAGGCTATTTATAGCTTAACTAAATCATGTTGTGAGACATATCCTCACTTGCAAAAGGGGGGAAGGCCTACAGTAATCTGTGTAAAAATAGAGGCATAGATATTGTCCTATCCTCTTAGAAATTTATTTTCCTTTCCTCTTGTTTTCTTTATAATCTTAAAATCAAGGTAGCAGTTCAGCAAAGAATGGTAACAGCTTTTGTGGAAGACTACCAATTTTAACCTCTATGTACAGTATAAATAAAGGATAATCACAAATGTTTCATTTATTTAAAGAAAATGCAATGATAAAGTATATATATATATATATATATATATATATATATATATTTATACATTTTAAATTAGATAAACTCATATTTTTTTCCCCTTGGAAATTTAAAATATTAAGATGTCTGAAGATCACAAACAGATGTGCCTCAGTCCCATTCCCTCAAGTGCCTACTTTACATCCATTCTGAAATTTAACATGTTCAACAACAATTTTCTTTCCCTAAGAGCCATCCTTTTCTTTTTTTGTAATTCCCTATTAGTATTAATGATGTCATTATTTCCTTCATGGGCTATAGTCAGACCTGACTCATAAGATAGATCTTTCTCCTTTAATCAATAAGAAAGATAGATCTTTCTCCTTTAATCAATAACATTCACCTATTGGTACATTTTATAGTTTCTGTCTGGAATATGTCTCTTTCCTTCTGTAACTCCATGGCTTCGTGCATGACAGCAATACGGCTACTTGTTGGTGTACTACCTCTATTTTTTTAATCCACCTGATAGAAGACTCTCAGACTATTATTTAAGCCCCCTCTTTTTTTTTTCTTTTAGAGAGATTTTTGCTATAGGGCATGTGCACTCTCCAGAGAGACAGAAAAACAGAAAGTGAGAAATCACCCTCCCAGGGAGGGTGACCATGCTGCAATCCTTCTCCGTTCTCCTCTTAGGATTTTGGGTATGCACACACATGTGCCCAGTGTGTTTTAAGCCTCCGGGTCCGGGACTTGAACCACAGTCGACTATGTGGGAGTCCAGCAACGTAACCATTACGCCATGTGCTGGTCCCTATTACTTTTTTTTTTGGAGAGGTTTTTGTCATAGGGCACGTGTGCTCGCCAGACAGACAGAGAGAGACAGAGAGACAGAAAGCAAGAAATCTCCCCCAAGGGGGCATGGCTTCGCTGCAATCCCTTCTCCATTCAACTCTCGGGATCTTGGGCACGCATGCACACATGCCCGGTGTGAGTTTTAAGCCACTGGATCTGGGACGTGAACTGCGGGAGTCCAGCGACATAGCCATTACGCTAACTGCTGGTCCTGGTCCTTATTACTTAAAACTCTTTAGTGATTCCCCCTTGGCTCATAATTGATGAAAAACATCTCAGCCTAAAATTGCAGGACCACTAAAATATGACACTACTCTACTAGTCCTGTTTGGCACCCTCAATTTGCCCAACAAGCCCATGCTTTAAGGAAACTATTCTTCACTATTTCCTCAATGTGAGTCGCATGTTTCTATTTTATGATAGCACTCTGTCCAAACTATTTTCCCTCTGGGATAACCGTAGTTCCACCTCTAACTTCAGAAATCCTATTTGACTATGATGTCTGCCACTACCAACTCATTCTCTTTATCCCAACCTAAAACATTTCTTCTTTCTTTGAATTTCTATAACCCTTTGCACATCCTTTAAATTTTCTTATATTATAATTGATATTACATTTTACAACACTTATAAAACTCCATAGTCTTCACACTCATGCAGGCATGTATGAGTTCTGTGTAAAAAGTATTAAGCCAATTGAATGGAATTGGGGTTCCATGACTCTAGTTACCGCTCAGGTACATATCAGCAAGGCTCAAAAACCTATCTTTAGTACATTAAAAACATTTCATCTGAAATGCACAGTTGTTGGGTCCAGAACTCAAACCATGGTCAACTATGTGGGAGTCCAGCGATGTAACCATTATGCCATCTGATGGTGCCCATTTGCTAAGTTTTCTATTTTGTTTTCTATTTTGTACAACATGAACCAATGGAATCCCTCTATCACAAGGGAGATTATGTAAGAACATACTATTTTCTTTTCCTTTTTTTTTTTCCTTCAAGGTTTTTGCCTAAAGGTACATGTGCTTGCCAGAGAGATGAGGAGACAGAGACAGACTCAGTGAGAGGGAAAGTGAGAAATTACCCACCGGGTGAATGGCCATGCCATAATCCCTTCTCTTCCATTCTCCTCCTGGGATCTTGGGCATGTATACACACGTGCCCAGTGTGATTTTGAAGGCACTGGGTCTAGGACCTGAACTGTGAGTGGCCATGTGAGAGTCCAGCAATAAAACCACTATGTCATCTGCTGGTCCCAATACCATATTATTTTCTAATTAATGGATGTGAAAGGACATTTTCTGAAAATTTGGCTCAGAGAATTAGAATCTCAAATGAAACCATAGTAAGTCAGCTGAAGACTTTGATTATTTTTACTTCTAGTAGCCAACACTAGTTACGCTTCATTTCCTCTTTTACACTCCTTATGATAGATGGTTTGCTGTTTGAATCTCTGCATACACCTTAGAAGCTTACTAGACTTATGCTGGAAATCTAAGCTTACCTTAGCCACTTAAAAATATCTAAAATTCAAAGTAAGATGTTCCTCTCCCCCTCAAAGTCTACATACACGTGTAAGCACATATAAAGAGTAATTATTGTTGTGATGTTACTGTTCATAGTCATCACAGTAAGGTTTTCATCCAATGAGTAAAGGTTTTCTCAGAATATGTTAGAGGTAATTTTTTTTTAATTGTTGAAAATTCTCCAGGAGTAAACAGCAAATATATGTTGCAACTTCTCTTTGATTCTCTAAGACAATTTTATTTTGAAATATTGAAGAAGAAAACTGTAATCTATGATAATGCATATTTTGCTTTCAGTAATGATTCTGGGCACACTATATCATATTTACAATTTTAAGACAAATGTAATAGAATTTTTGGAATTGATACAGCTAGTTTTCTTATGGCCACATTGGAAAGCAATTTTAAATGAATACATTAGTACATTTGTTCTCAGAATGTTAGCTGGAGACCTCTGAAAGTTCCTGAAATTCTTTTAAAATCCTGCCTATCTAAAAATATTTTCATAATAATGCAAAGATAATATTTGCTTTTTAAAATGTGCATCCTTTCAGTAATGTACAGTGAAGTTTTGGAGAGGCTCCATGATATGTGATATCACAACAGATTGAATGTATAAACAAACATGAGAATCTTGCTGTCCTCTATTAAGCCAGATATTGAATATACTTATAAAAATATAAGAAAATTCTACTCTTCTTATTAATTTTTAGAGTAATTAGGCAAGAAAAAGAAATAAAGGATATCCAAATTAAGAAAGAGGAGGTCAAATTATGCCTATTTAGAGATGACATAATCGTATTATATTTGGAATATGCTTAAGGAATCCAGCAAAACCCTCTTAGAACAGATAAACAAATTCTGAAAAGTGGCAGGATACAGTATCAACATACAAAAATCAGTAGTGTTTCTATACATTAATAGCAAACTAGCTGAAAGAGAATACAAGAAAGCAATCACATTTCTAGTACCTGAATCAAAACAAAACAAAATGAAAACAACCAAAAAACAAAACCTAGGAATAAATGTAACCAAAGAAAAGAGGGATATCTACAATAAAAACTATTAAATGTTGATAGAAGAAACTGAAGAGGACACAAAAAAATGGAAACACAATCCATGCTCACGCATTGGAAGAATTAATTTTGTTAAAATGTTCACATTACCAAAAGTGATCTATGAAGTCAATGCAATATCTATAAAAATTCCAGTGATATATCTCACAGGGATAGAAAAAAATCATAAAATTTATGTGGAGCCATAGAAAACCCTAAATAACCAATGCGGTTTTGAGCAAAAAAGAATGAAGCAAGGGGCATTACACTATCAGATTTCAAAATATATTATAAAGCTACTGTAACTAAAATAACATGGTACTGGCATAAAAACAGGCACATAGGTCAATAGAACAAAATAGAAAACTTAGCAAATGGGCACCATCAGATGGCATAATGGTTACATCGCTGGACTCCCACATAGTAGACCATGGTGTGAGTTCTGGACCCAACAACTGAAAACTCACACCAAGCATGTGTGTGTATGTGTGCCCAAAATCCCATGAGGAGAATGGAAGAGAAGAGATTGTAGCATGATTATCTCTCTGCACAGAGATTTTTGGCTTTCTGTCTCTCTGTCTCTCCAAAAAACAAAAACAAAAACAAACAAACAAAAAACAAAAACACATGCAAACTCTCTCTAAAAAAAATGCTCAAAAGTTGGCCATAAAAGTAGAAAATGTAGGTTTGAATAAATTAAGTCCTAGAAATGAAGAAACAAAGCAACATTTTAGCTGGTACTTTAAGGTTTCCATTACTTGAGTGTTTTCAGACAAAGTTGAAACTCTTTTTCACGGCAAAGTAGATCTTTCACAATTTGACCCAAATCTCCCATTCTAGAATAATTGTAACTTCTTTCTGTGACTTCATTGATTTCTCTCTTCCTCCCACTGCCTCATCTTGAGTCATATTGAATACTCATTTTCCAAATCTCTTTGTTTTTAATGTAGTTCCTCCCAAATCTGGAGTGTCTCTTTCTTGTGTCAGGAAAGATTATACAATGCTTGGAAATGGATTGGAGATTACTGGGTAATGCAGAGGTCCTCAACACCCAGGCCATGGACTAGTACTGGTCTATAGCCTGTTGGGTCTGCAACCAGACAGCACAGCAGAAGATGAGTGGTGGGCAAGTGAATGAAGCTCCATCTGTACAGTTGCTCCTCATCGCTGACATTACTGCCTGAGCTCCTCCTCCTATCATAACAGTGTTGGCATTAGATTCTCACAGGAGCTTGATTTCTGTCGTGAACTGCACATGTGAGGGATCTAATTTGCACACTCCTTATAAGAATCTAATGTTGATGATCTGAGGTGGAGCTGTGGTGGTGATGCTAGTGGGGAGTGGCTGCAAATACAGAATTATTGTTAGTTGTATAAATATTTCACTATATTTTACAATGCAATAATAACAGGAATGAAGTGCATAATAAATGTGATGCACTTTAATTATTCCACCACCACCCCCCCCCCCCACAAGGCCATGGAAAAATTGTCTTCCATAAAACTGGTCCCTGGTGCCAGAAAGGTTGGAGACTCCTGGGGTATTAACTAGAGCATCCTATGGGGATTATTGCCCCTATAGGTTTGTGCAGTGTAGATTGACCTCCTGACTGGGCTATTTTACAGCTCTGTAGTGGTAGAAGTTAAGCTGTAAAAAACTGATAACAATGTAAATAATTCTTGTCTGTAGTGATACCCATGCTTTCTGTTTTAACAATGCAAATGAGTTTTATCCAGTAGAAAATACAAATCTTTGTAAGTCAAATAAAATATTTGACACATATTCATTTTTTTAATTGCAATAAGACCTGTTCTCCCACCAGAAAGAAACAGACAGAGAGAAGGAAAAGCACCCCACAATAGAGTGTGGTCATGCTGCAATCTCTTCTTCCTCTATCCTGTTAGAATTTGGGGCATGAATACACGGGTGCTTGACATGTTTCCCAAGCCACTGGGGTGTGATTCCAACCAAGGCTAGTCATGTGGAATCTGGCTCACTCTGGTCACTAGGGGCTGGCCCCATGCTCACTTTATATATGAATGAAAGTAATATTTTTAACTTTTTAAAAATCATATTTTAGTACTTGCCTAATTGTGAAAGACAGATGTATAAAAATTCTCTATATTCTTGAAAACAGAGGGATAATAACTACCTCCTCAGTTGATGTTCCCTATTTCCCTAAACCGTTTACCAAATTCTTGTATCTATCTTTATTTCTATTTTTCTCACTAGACTAGCTCTTCAAAAGCAGAAAACATGTTTTGTTTATCTTTTATTATCTCTGCCCTTGCCAAACATATAGCACATGGAATATAGATATTTGTTTGGCAAACGTTTATTGAGGAATGAAAGTAGAAGTCTCAGAAGAGGGTGATGGACATTTTTTAGTCATTGTTGATAAGGAGAAGTTTGCTGCTTGGGGCAAAAGATAAAATAACCTTTTTCACTTGTACACTTAATGGAAAAAATATAATTTAGCATGAAATTGAAAATCCAGAGGAAGAAACTTAATGAAGTCAGAATGACCTAGAAGAGATATGAATTAAGAGAGCTGAAACTTAGGGGATTTTACTATGGCTTTTTTCCTGAATTGCTGTAGTCAAGACATTTTTCTTCTGTCATATTCTCTGCATTTGTAAATTAGGAATAATAATTTTTGTAATTATTAAAATAGGAATTCCTATAATGGGAAGTTTGATTCAAAAGTGGGCAGGAGGCAGCCTTACTTGGGTCATTTGGCTAAGAGTGAATATTTTAAATTATTAGAAATTTAAAATGAATGGGGCTTGATATAAAATTAGAATGTGGCGTCAATCCTCATCATTAATTTGGAAGAGTCTTTTCCTTGTTGATTAGCATTACCCCCACATTTTTACAATTTTCATTTTCAGTTTTAGTATTATTATTTTTTATGGTAGAGTGCATGTGTACATCAGAGAGACAGAGAGAGAACAAGAAACAGAGAAAGAAGGGGAAAGTACCCTAAGGAGCCTTGTTATGCACAATCCTTTTTCCTTCAGGTCTCTAACCCGTCAGAATCCTGGGCATGTGAGTGCACCTGTCCTATTTTTCAAACTACTAAGGCCAGCGCCCATACCCTGGTCAGCCATGTAGGATCCCATTTCCCCAGTGTAAATTTTTTTTTTTTTGGAGAGGTTTTTGCTATAGGGCACG
Organism: Tupaia tana; assembly: GCA_026018925.1. Taxonomy (NCBI): domain Eukaryota; kingdom Metazoa; phylum Chordata; class Mammalia; order Scandentia; family Tupaiidae; genus Tupaia; species Tupaia tana. The sequence goes on from JAKSZU010000017.1 coordinate 19,522,714, forward strand.
TGTGCTCGCCAGACAGACAGAGAGAGACAGAGACGAGAGCTAGAAATCACCCCCCAGGGGGGATGGCCATGCCGCAATCCCTTCTCCTCCGTTCTCCTCTCGGGATCTGGGGCACGCGCACACACATGTGCCCGACGTGAGTTTTAAGCCACCAGGTCCAGGACGTGAACCACGGTCGACTACATGGGAGTCCAGTGACATAGCCATTACGCTAACTGCTGGTCCCCCCAGTGTAATTTTAATCACTATAACCTTGAGGGGCTGGCCCCTATTTTATAATTTTAATATATTTCAGAAAGAAAGTACAAAATTAGTATTAAAATTAGGAAATAGACCTGCTTCTGTCAGATATTCTGTACAATTATCTTTAATTATGCTTGGATACCTTAAGATTCAGATGTTTTTGCAGACTTTTGGGTATTTTTCTGAAGCAAAGAGTAACTTCTAGCATTTACTCCATAAATAGGTCACTTACAAATAATGGATTTAAAAATCAACAATAAATTCTGAATTTATGTCCTGGCAGGTGAGCTAATCCAAACTATTTACTAACACAGTTCACTGCTGTTTCCATGGCAACAGAGGCCAGTTACTGTCAGTCTAGAGTTGCTTTGCCAGTTGACTTCAGCAGTGAACTCTGTGTGATGTTGCCAAATGTCTGGCTTCTGTGTTTCCTGTTGCAAGCAATTGTTTCTTATTCTGAATACCAATGACTGTCTACAAAGGCTGTGGTTCAATACCACCGAAGAGGGGACAGTGAATCATGTACGGAAAAGTAGTGAGTTTTTGCCAGTACTGATTTTAAAAATGTATGTAATTGGCTTGTCTGTTCCCTAACTTGCTATACCAGTAATTTATTAATAACGTTACCTTGCTATTATTAGGCGCCTGGGCCTAAATGAGAAATGACAGCACATCTGTCATCATTGAGTTGACTGCTTTTTCAGAAAGGCTTGCTGGCTTTGGCTAGTTAGCACCATCATGTAAATCCCAATAATTGTGTGTATGTGTGCCAGCAGAAAGACAGAATTGCAACTGGAATGCTTTTTTTGCTTTTTAAATGCTCATATATTGATTGATCTGAAATGGAGAAAAAGCAGCTGCCTGAAATGTCAGTGAAATGGCTGAGAAATTTGAAATTAGAGGGGAAGGGAAAAATGATTTGAATAGAGAAAAAAGCTAAGCAGTTTTGCTTTTTAAAAATGATGAGTATTGCAATTTTAGAGTTTTAGTTGGATAGTGGTTATAAATGTGGAAAATTGGGACACTGCTTGCCTGGGTCACATCCTATCCAGAAATCCGAGAACCAGACTTGTTATGTCTCCCTCTAGAGTAGGGGCCCCCCCGGCTCCTCGCCTTGGACTCGTTCCTATTGGGCGTCCCCACTTGCCACACAGTGCTGGAGGTGTCGTCTGTGTTTGTAGCTGCTCCCGGTTGCTGGCACTGCCACCTGGACTCCACCTCCTGTTGGATCAGCAGTGGTTTTGGATTCTCAACAAAGAGCAAACCCTATTGTGCGATCGTTTCATTGTACATTGCGATGTGGTAGTGGTGAAAATGGGGTGCTTGTGGATGTGGTGTGTGTGAATCATCCCTTGACCAAGCCTCCCCAACCCTCAGTTGTCTGTGAAGGAATGGCCTTCCATGAGGCTGGTCCCTGGTGCTGGGAAGGTTGGGGACCACTGCTCTAGGAAGCAAGATCCTTGAGAGGAGACAATGTTCATCATTGTACTAGTGTAGGACATGTTGAGTGCTCAGTGCATAGTTGATGAATTAAATGGAACCCAATAGATCCCTGCAGGGAGTTTCTGGTGTTTAAGATTTCCTGCAAGAAGCCTATTAGTCTCTTCCTTTCACTGAAGAGCACCATAGTCTGCTAATGTGAGCCTCACTGCTAAGTATATGATGTGGAGCTTCTGCTGGGAGTTACTTATGGCAGTGGGGTCTCCAAGTGTCTTTCCCAGCAGGGACCACTCAAAGGTGGCTCTTCTCATCAGCATTCTTTACCCCAGTCAGTGGGTCCAGTTAATAAGTAGCTTTTGGTACCATCCTTTGCCATTTCTAACTCTCAGATTGGTCATCCCTGGTCATCCCTTCTATCTCTTCATAGTGAAAATTCCCAGTGGGTGTTTTAGACAGGCATTTCCAATGTTGTTCCTTTTCTTGAGCTAAATCCTGACCTGGTTGGTTCTCACCTGAGGAAAGTTTTGTAGGTCCCTGCCCACCTCTCCGCATGGTTGGCAGGAGTTAGGATGGAGAGTGCTACTGGCATGGAGTAGGTGGAGGCCAGGGATGCCATGAAGTAGTCTAGACGGTGTAGGACAGCCCTCACAGCAGAGACCTTTTTTGGTTCAAAACGTCAGTAGTGCCAAGGTCGAGAAACCCTGGTGCTTTAAGCTCGTTTGTAAAACTTATCCCAAGCTCTTTAGAATTGCTCTACGCCCTCTTCATCTCCTTACAGAACTGAACCCCCCCCCCCCAAAAAAAAAGCCAATACAAAACAAAACAAACAACAACAACAACAACAACAAAATCTCTGTTTAGGCTTGGTCTGTTTTATTATACTTTAAATTTTTTATTTTTCAGGCCAGCCTGTGGCCTTGTGGTTAAGGGAGCTGAATCTTACATGATTGACCTTGCCATTTGAGTTTAGGATCTGGTGACTTGAAAAATATACCAGGCAGGGACCAGCAGTTAGCATAATGGCTATGTTGCTGGACTCCCATGTAGTCGACTGCGGTTCGCGTCTCGGACCCGGTGGCTTAAAAAAAACTCACGTTGGGCACATGTGCATGCGTGCCCAAGATCCCAAGAGGAGAATGGAGGAGAAGGGATTGCGGCATGGCCATCCCCCCTGGGGGGTGATTTCTCACTTTCTGTCTTTCTGTCTCTGTCTGGCGAGCGCACGCACCCTATAGCAAAAACCTCTCAAAAAAAAAAAAAATATATATATATATATACCAGGCATGTGTGCACACATGCCCAAAATCCCAAAGGGAGAGAGAAATAAAGAATAAGGTATTGTGATGTTACCATTCTTATGGATGGTGATTTCTCTTTCTCCTCCTCTCTGTCTCTCCGTGGTGAGCTCATACACCCTCTGGCAAGATAGAGAGATAGATAAGCTATATTTATTTCTCTTCATCAAGATGTCAAGATGTTGCCATGGAGAAAGAGACCCTCACTCTTCCCTACCAGTGCCTAAACTCCTAGGTACTTAGTTACCTTGACAGTAGCCTAAATTCCAAAAGGTGAAAGACAAGTATGCAAATAAAGTTCCAGGAATAATCAATCCTGAATAGCTCATTGCTTTTAAGGGAGATACATAAAGAAAAATCTACAAAATATGCCTCTATAAATAATAAAGATTTTGTATTGCTCGAAACCTTTTTCCATTGTATGGGAATTTTAGGTTGAATATTTGTATACTGCATTTATTTCTGGAAAGCACACGTGGCTCAACAAAGTTAGTAACATCATTCCTAGGATGAGCATTCTTTATATTTGAAAATCACAAATGGATGTAAATGTTGTTATACACAACAGTGAATAGTTGGGCCTTTTCAAGACATTAAGAAAAGAATATTGTTTATTATTTAATTATTTTGGTGACACTTAAAGAAGGGAGGGAAGCATTTCACCTTTAAAACTCTTTGTAAATATTAACAAATTAATCCTCAACCTCTTAGAATGAAAAGTATATTATTATCTTTCTCAAAATATATGAATACAATTTACCATATAATATTCCAATTTAGCAACTTCATGAACAGTGCTTAGGGTAGTGTTTTTACTCTCAAATACTGTAATTAACTCTCATTTCCAGATGCTTTCTTTGTGAATAATATAGCACAGTAATTTCCAGTCTTTGCCTTTAGGTGACTAGTCTTAATAGTTCAAGAAGAAGGAAATCTGGATACTAAACTTACACAGTATCTTTGTTTGGGCTGCTATCACAAACTACTATAGACTGGGTGGCTTCTAAATAACGAATATTTATTTCTCCCACTTCGGGAGTCTGCGAAATCCAAGATGGAGGCGTTGGTATACCCGATGAGGCCACTCTCTGGACAACTGTCTTCCCACTGTAACCTCACAGCAATGGGGCTGAGGATCTCTCCCCGCCTCTTTATAAGGACATAGGTCCCAGACATGAGTGCTCTGCCCTCAGGACCTAATCACCTCCCAAAGACTTCACTTCCAAATATCATTTTTTTGGGAGTCAGGATTTCAACATATGAATTTTGGGAAGACACGAGCATTCAGAGCATAACACAGAGTAATAAGATAAATTACATAGATAAAGGCTCTTCAAAAAGTTAATGGAAAATGTGCATTATGAAGAAACTATTCACAGATAAAATAAACTTGTACTTTGATTTCATTTTTCTGCAGGCTTTTTGAAGTCCTTTGTATATTGTCAACATCAAGTCTGTAATTTCTTTTTTTTTTTTTTTTTTTTTGGAGAGGTTTTTGCTATAGGGCGCGTGCGCTCGCCAGACAGACAGAGAGAGACAGAGAGATAGAAAGCAGGAAATCACCCCCCAGGGGGGATGGCCACGCCGCAATCCCTTCTCCTCCATTCTCCTCTCGGGATCTTGGGCACGCACGCACACGCGCCCGGCGTGAGTTTAAGCCGCTGGGTCCGGGACTCGAACCGCGGTCGACTACGTGGGAGTCCAGCGACATAGCCATTACGCTAACTGCTGGTCCCTGTAATTTCTTTTTCATAAAGTTGTTAGTTTTTTTTTTAAAGTTCCTTTTCATAAATATTCACATACCTGAAGATACGATTATTATTTCTTTCATTCTAAAAAATGATTTTTCTTAGTCTAATTACTATTTATTGTACCCTAAATTGATTAAAATTTTAGACTCATATCAAGGTAGTCATATCTCACAAGTTTCAACGCCCTTTACACTTCTTTCCTTATAAATAGAAAGTTAGAAGTTATAACTATTAATGTTGGCTTTATGGCAGGGGGAGGGAGAAAGAAACAGGATATTTTCTACTTATCTTCATTTTCCCAAACCATTTTCATCTTTCCTACCTTGCTGTGTGCAGATAACTATTTCAGATCAGAAGTCTCCACTTAAATCCAAAGAGAAATCTGCAAAGCAGGATGAAGTTTGTTTAAAAAAAAAAAATCTGCTGGTAGGAAAATCAAGGCTGGTGGGGGTGACTGCTGTTCTCTGTAGTAGAAGCCAGGGATGCCCGGAGGTGGAGGAGCGGCATCTCACCATGGTGGACACCTGAGGCACGTGGCTTCTGCCCAAGAGATGTGTCTTAGGAGGGCTTCTGAGTATCATAAATTTGGGTAACATTCAAACCCTAACAGAATTATGATTTCAACATGTGAATTTTGGGAAGACGCAAATATTCAGATCATAGCACAAAATAACTGATAAATTAGATAGATGAAAAGTCTTCAAAAAGTTCTTGGAAAATGCACATTATGGGGAAAAAAAAACTATGTATGGTATTAAAAAATTTTTTTTGCACCAAAATGAACTAAATCAAAGTTTATTTTGCTGCTAATTTTTTTTTTGAAATCCACTCATTGTTCAAAACCACTCTGGACATCACTCATTTTAAGTTTTTGGAACTTGAGTATAAGAGAGAAAGAGAAGAAAAATAATAGAGGAAGATGATGGAATGGTAAACATTGTATCTGGATCAGTCACTGAGAGTTCAGGAACATATATTCATTTGACCATCTGAATTAACTTTGATCATGCAGTAATTGCAAGATAAATGGGCTTGTCTGTAACCATGGCTAGGTGGCAATAAGTACTAATATTTATTAATCATCTACTGTAGACCTGGCACTGGGGTACAGTGAGACACATTCTCTGCCTTTTTGGAACTTCCAGGGCAGGAGACAAGCGGAGTAATTCTTAGTTCAAGTGCTTGTGACATTGCCTACTGGTGAGGGCGTTATCAGGGTCTGGCTGCAGGAGTTCTACAGCTCAGTACGCTAGTCTTCCTGATTGCTAGAGGAGGGGTGTTAATCGATAATAGCTTAGTTTCTTTAAAAATTTTAGAAAATTTAGATGTATTTACTCTATCATTGAGTGTTATTCTTATATTTAAGAAAGTTTATTTAATATTTTCTGTGTGCAAGGATTTGGGGAGAAATTCAATAATTAATATTAACATAGCCCCAGCCTACAAATTTCCACACACGATTGAAGAACACAACAAGAAAACAGGAAATTTTAGGGACCAGCTGATGGCATGGTGGCGAAGGTGGCTAGATTCCATGAGGTTGAGTGCGTGGTCTGAGTCTAAGACTGGCAAAAACACTGGAGCATGTGTGTGTGCATATGCATGCATGCCCAAAATCCAGAGAGGAGAATGGAAAAGAAGGGATTGTGGCTTGGTCAACCCCTTTTTTGGGGTGTTTTCTCACTTTCTCTTTGTCTTTCTGGTGAATGCATGCACCCTATAGCAAAGTAAATTAAAAACAAAGCACAAAACCAGAAAGTTATAATAGAGTATGATGAATATTATGATGGATAATTTGGGCTGGTGAGGAAGTACATAGAGGGGACATCAGGAAGTTAGCAAAGACTGAGACCCAGTTACCAAGGACTAAGGAGAACTGACACCCAAGCTGAGTCTTAGAAAAAACATAGAATTAAGCAGGTCACCTGAGATAAAGGGATTATCATTTTAGGCAGATGGAACAGTACAGAGAAAGGCTTTGAAATGAACAAGTGACCACAAGATGAAAGGAGTGAAGGTGGGGAGACGTCAGCCACATGTCAATCTGAATCGATAATCAGAGAACAGACCATGAAGAACCTTCTGTGTCATCTTAGAGACCTACAAATTTATCTATACAAAAATAGGGAACCAGTGAAAAGTTTACCAGAAGAAGAAAAATGGTAAGATTTGTGTTTTACATCTGCCACTCTGGTCGCAATGTCAGGAAATGATTAGAGGCAAGATTAGAGATAGAAAAAGTAGTTAAAATAATGTTAACATTAAATAACATATATGGAACCAGTTAAAGGGAAGAATTCTCACCAATACTCATTTTTTAAAATGAAGGATTTTATTTAACTTTATTTACCCATTTATTTTAATTTGGCCAGAGAGGGAGAGAGAGAGAGGGAAAGTGAGAAAGCAAGCCACCAGGTTCGGGAGTCAAACCAGGGTCAGCCATGTGTGAGTACAACACCCTTAACCACCACACCACCTGCTGGCCCCCACAATACTCATTTTTATTATAAAATTGTTTAAATGTGTAGAGACATAAACATCTATGCTTATAATTTCTATATAACTATAAAATCATTTACAAATTATATACCAACTAAATTAAAAGCTAATAAAATGCAAAGTAACAACATTACATTTATATGATAGTGTGGTTGGCTGAAAATATATCTGTGATGTTAATAGAAAGATTTTTTTTTTTATTTCACTTGTTTACTTTTTCTTTTTATGATGTTCCATAATTTGAGCCATCACTATACTTGCTGATTTTGCTTTCTTTTTCAGAAAAGCAAACTTAATTTTAAATGAAAAGTCTCTTTTTTTAAGAGAGGTTTTTTTTATATAGGGCACATGTGCTCACTGGAGAGACACAGAGAGAGAGACAGAAAGCAAGAAATCACCCCCTGGGGAGCGGTCATGCTGAAATCCCTTCTCCTCCATTTTCCTCTCGACATCTTGGGCATGCATGCACATGCGCTCAGCGTGAGTTTAAAGCTGCCTGATCTAGGACTTGAGCCACAGTCAACTACGTGGGAATCTAGCAATGTAACCATTACTCCATCTGCCAGTCCCCAGTCTGATGGCCCCAAAATGTAATAGTGCATGACAAAATATAACACTAAAAGTTTAAAAGTACTGTTGAATGAGATATTGTGCTGCACTGCATATTCTGATAGCAAGTTGTTGAAGTTTGATATACACAAATAAAGAACCTGTATAAAAATTAGCTTACAGAAAATATATGGCAATGACCCAGCCACGTTCTTTTGAGTTCAATATTTATTACTTTGTTGTATGCGATATAGCAACTCTGGTGTTTCTGCCCCTCCAGTATTTTTTTTTTTTAATTTTTAATTTTGGACTACTATGAAGCTTGAATTGGTCCCTTATACCTCAAAGATCTCAAAGAATATAATTTAGACTCTCATTGTCTTGAATTGATCATTTCCATATTAAGTTTAACTTTCTCATTAGCCTTGGATAATTCAAATAAACAGTAGTCTAACACTTATCACTTTGATGATATAAACTCAAAGTCTCAATTTATTAAATAACACGAAAAAGCTAAACCTTATTTTGTAAATGTCTCTCTCATTTACAAAGTAGTTTCATAATTTAGAAGTTTTGTCTATAACTGATAAAAAAATTCAATATGGATTAAAGTGACTATGATTGCTTTAGTTTGACTTAAAAATAAAATCTTATTAATTAATTCCTCAAGTATTTATTGAGACCCCATCTTGTTTTTCTGTTGATTGATTTTCCTCTTGTTCAGTTTTATTTTTGTGCTACACTACACATGTGGCAAATTTTTTATTAGATGCTGTATATTTTGACATCACATTATTTTATTCCTTCGTAATCCAGAGGTGAATGGGCTTTGTTCTAGCTTGCATCACATTGACTGTTTCAAATATTGCCTTTATGTTTTATTTTGGTGGGTTCAGACAAGCTTTTAATGTACAGCTAATGCCCTTGTGAGGGCTCTATTCAAGATCCAGGGTTACCACTTTTCCTGCTCTGGTCAGTGATGAAAACTGCTCCCAGCTTGGTTAGAGCTCTGAGAATTGCTTCAGAGGAGGATTCTTTCCAATGCCTTGCTTTTTTTTTTTGTTTAGAGAGAAGTTTTTACCATAAGGCACATGCACTCACCCGGGACAGAGAGAGAGAGAGAGAGAGAGAGAGAGAGAGAGAGACAGAGAGACTGAAAGCAAGAGATCAGATCACTCCCCCCGGGGTGGAGGGTGGTCATGCTACAGTCCTTCCTCCTCTATTCTCCTCCCTGGATCTCAGGCATGCACACACACACACCCAGCATGAGTTTTAAGTCACAAGGTCTGGGACTCGAACCACAGTTGACTACATGGGAGTCCAGTGACGTAGCCATTACGCTCTCTGCTGGGGTTTTAATCCAGTCCTTTGCTGATCAATACTCAGCCAAAGCCTCAAAGAGATTTCTCTTCAGATTTCCGGAACATTTTCTGTTACTTTGCCCCATAAAATTTAATTGCCTCAGCATTCCTGAACTCATCTCCTCCCTCCTTGAGACCATAATACTGCTGAGCTTTGTTATGCTTCTACTTCCCTGCCATCTTAGAGCTGCCTCCAGGCATTCCTTTGGAGACCGTGTATACAGATCACTTCATTTGTTTTCATTATTTCAAGGCTCACAGTCTTGCTCTGGCTACTGTTCAATGTCAGAAAATACTTATTTTTATATATTTATTTTTCACTGTAGGAGGGCAGTCCTCTTGGCAGTTAATCCCTCATAGACAGAAATAGAAATTCTGATGTAGCTTTTTAGAAGTGTATTTTTTTTCTTCCATGAGAGGGAAAAATAGAGAGGCGGAAACAGACACCCCCAGTAGGGCTCTTGTGTGATAGTCCACCCCTAATTTCAGCTGGCTTGAATCACAGGATCATGGGCACATGTATGTATGCCCAGTCTGGTCAGGCAGGTCCCTGGATGCAAACACAGGACCTTCCCAGGTAGGTCCAGTTGCTTTACCACTATGCCACTGCCTGTTGTAGCTCCTTTTTTTTTTTTTTTTTTTTTTTATCTTTTTTATTTTTAAATTTTTTATATACATTCAATCACATTGTTTAGCTTACAATGTGAGCATTTCAATATGTGAACATTTCTCCCCAGTCCCATTGATCAAAATATCTTCAACCAATAACACCACACCTCCCCATCTCGTCAGTGCTCTATCTTCGTATCCCTTCTCCTGATGTCCTTCCTTAGGCCCCACTCCTCCTCACACACCTCATCTGGCATTCATACCCATCTCTTGTGTTTGTACAACCTTTAGTCAATCAGTTTCAGTCATAGAGTGCAGACACTCGGTATATATTAAGTGGGGACATACAATGTCTCTCCTTCATAGCCTGGCTTGCCTCACTCAGCAGTAAATCTTCCATATTCCACTTTCTGTCAAAAGCCAGGGTTTTGTTGGTTTTTATGGCTGAATAGTATCTGTTGTAGCTCTTGATTGCTACAGTGGACTAACTGAAAGTTGGTCACTATGGGCCAGCAGCTGCCACAATGGCTGTGCTGCTGGACTCCCATGTAGTTGACCGCAGTTCAAATCCCAAACTTGGTGTCTTAAATTCATGCTGGGTGCATGTACGTGTGTTCCCAAGATCCCGAGAGGAGAATGGATGGTGATGTAGCCATCCCCCCTCACCCCCCGGGGGGTGATTTCTTGCTTTCTATCTCTGTCTGTCTTTCTGGCAAGCGCATGCACCCTATAGCAATGTGCCCTATAGCAAAAACCTCTCCAAAAAAAGAGAAAGTCTTCCATAGCATAAGCTGTATATATTTATATGTGAACTCTGACTTACACTTAAAGACTTTTATGCAATGGAAGAATAAAGTCTGAGTTATTGCAAAATAAATCTGGAGGAAAGGATTTAAGTGCAGAGCAATTAATTTGGGAGGAGATCTCCAGCAACATGGGTGAAAGACTGGAGAAGTGAGAGCGAAGGAAAAGAAATAGTGTGTTACCCAGTCATTCATCAGTGATGCCAGGGCTTAAACCTCTGAGAAATGGAGAACTCGTATGAAACATACTTCAGAGCTATCATAGTTGAGAAGGAAGGGAGCCAAGCATGTATTCACTGACATGTCACCCAGCATTTGAATGCTGCTTCTGTGGATGTTAACCCTGCACTGCTGGCTTGTCTTGCACGCTGGTTATTTATGATCTCTGTGACCACAGTAAAGCCCTATGGCAGAGATTTTCAGGTGAGATTCACAGTGCAGTCTTCAGAGTGTACATGTGAGAGCAAAGGAGGTACTAGTTGTGTTACTGCTCCAGACAGATGCAAGTTGAACTCATCTTAAGGAAGTGCCGTGTGCTTTTATTTCATCTCAGCAGGCTGTGTCCATCTTCTTTTTCTTTCATAATAATTAGAGAGCATTTTTCTATATTTTTATTTCTCAAAGCTACAATGAACATCTAACTTACCTGAAACTCACAAAGAATGAATAACTCTGTACATTTGATTTTTCAATGTACTTGAAAGTTTGATCCTGTAGGTAATGACATTTTTGGCACATTAATTTTTTATGGAAATATATAAACACTTTTTATTACTTTTTAAAAATAGAGACTGTGAAATAGGTTTTAGATTTTTGTTGACAACACATTTATTTAATGTGGTATACTAAAACTATAGCTATAGTTGCATCATAGATGATTTAGACAGATGGGGTACCTTGGTAGTAACTTTCTTGATTAAACATATCTCATGACAATTTAATTTTATGCATTTGTACTTTTTTTCATAACAAGAGGGGTGTAACATGACAACCTGGACAGGAAACCACTAGTTACTCAAAAATAGCTAGATGACCACAGACCACTGTAGCTTTCACTGAAATGGTTTGAATTGTGCCTTTCTCCCCCAAAATCATTGCCTTGGCTGAAGTTGTTCCCACATTTTGACTTACCAGTACTGTTTAAAACATATCTATTGTTTCTACACCATGAACATAGTTGATACCAGAAATCTCATTCACTTACTTGAATTCTTTTTCCCTTCATACGATGCTGACAGAATGAAATGAAAATTATGCTTCAACAATATAAGAATTTATGTTAGGGACCACAAGGGAAGGACTATATTTTCTTAATAGTCATTGAGGCCAATTATCATATTCCATTTTTCTGGGCATTACTCAGTTACACATATTTCTCAGTTGCATATTCCTCTTCACTTGTTATTAGAAGTAGAATATCAGACATGGTTTTTAAAGTATTCTAACTTTAATAATTAGACAAATACTGAAAACCTTATAAGGTTCTTGATAAATTAGTGAACTTCCTTGGAATGCTCTTCAGAATCAGCAATACTGCCAAATCTGTTAAGTATTTCTTTCATGGACTCAATTAGTGAAATAATGCTCTAGCTCAGGAAGAGGCAAGAAATGTCTAATGGAATGGTCTTTTTTTTTTTTTTTTTTTTTTTTCCCCTGAGGGAAGCCTTATGATCGCCTGAAATTGCCTTCCAGTGTAAGTACAAAACTTTATAAAATTATCTGGAAAGAGTTATATGACTATTTGCATATTGGTATATGCTTGACTCCAAGTGTTTGATTTTATAGGAATTTGGAGCATTAGTCCTTGCGAAGTGAGTCAGTTTTTCCTAATCCTGCTTTAATTCAAAAGGCGCTTTGCCCTTGGAATTCGTTCAGTTTGAAAACTGGCAAATGTCTCTGCAATATGAAGTCATCAAAGAGATAGACAGTACTTAGAAATAAATTATCTGAAAAAACCAGTAATTTATGCTGAAATGTTATGATTTTAATTTTTTTCATCAGCAGCATCTAGATTTTTAGTGCCATGTGTCAGTTTGAAATGCCAAAGCTAAGTGCATTTTCTTTCCTTTTTTTTATGTGTACAGTTCAGTAAATCCTTGTGCTTTTCTCTGTTACCACTGGATCAGAGACAGGGTGTGCTAGGATCTTTTCACGAAGCAGTATTCATCAGAGCATTGTCCAGTTCCTCAGAATAGCCCAGGGTGATGTGTGGCACAGCTACCTAAAATTGGCTGACTCAGGACCTGTAAAGAATTTCAACAGCTGCTGTTCTGAAGTACTGATATTACACAAGGTAGATTATAAACCTTGCCAGACAGAATTCCCTAAGGCTAGAGGTTGTGTTTCTTTTGCTCATATACCCTCGACACCTAGTGTGATGCTAAGAGATCAAGAAATAATCAGGGAACAAAGGACTTGGTCAATCCAGATGCTTTCTGATGTTACTTTCCCTGTCATACACTGTGAGGTCTGACTTGGATATCCACCTCACTTGGCCCCCACTCACTTTGATAAGGTGGCTAGTGGTCTCACACTATCTCAGGTGTCTATAATTGTTTTCCATTCCTTCCCCCCACATATTTTATTGATTCACAATTTTTTTTTAAATAATCCAACTACGTTCAATAGCAAGTTCAGCTGATATATACACGTCTGACCTCAGGTGTGAAACTCTGAGTAGAATGACTATACTATAAAGTAGCACCTAGCTGATGCTATATAGCTTACCATGGTCATTAACTAGGTATTTTTAACTATATTTTTTAGTTTCAATAAAGCAGTTTTAGCTTTAATAAATCAAAGAAATGCTAAGGAACTTTGCTAAAAACTTAAAGCCAGGAAACAGGTTAGGATTTTGTTCAAATAGTAGGTACATTAACCTATCAACAGCCCAAGACAGGACAAAAATCCTTAAAACCAGAAAACAAAGCCTAGAAGAAAATCAGCAATGTTTTAGTCAAAAGTCATAAAATTCTATTTCACCAATTTCAGTCTCATGTACTTACTCTATCTTCTGTTGTGGTCTGGTCTTCCCAATTAAATTCTGGGATATAATATTCAACTCCAGACTTGTCCCTGAGATTAAGTTGGCCATTTTCTTAGTTTTTGAACTCTTATTTCTATGTGTCTGCATTTAATTTTCCTAGTATAGCACTCCCTTTAGAACTTTTTGGAGATCTGCTCTGGTGTTGGTAAATTCTTTCAGGTTTTGTTTATCTGAGATTGCCCTTGTCTTTTCTTCCCATATGAAGGATAATCTTGCCAGGTACAATATTCTTGTTGAAATTGCTTTTCCTTTAACGCTTTAAATATATTTTCCCATTCTTTCCTTGCTCACAATGTTTCCAATGAGAGAGGTCTATTGTCAGCCTGATGGGATATCCTTTGTAGGTAACTTGACGTTTCTCTCGTGCCAATATTAGTGTCTTGTCTTTGTCTGTGGTTTTGGTCAATCTGGCTATGATGTGTCTTGGAGAAGATCTTGGGTTGATTCTATTGGGGGTCCTTTGTATTTCTTGGGACTGGATCTTTGAGTGCCTCTCTAGGTTTGGAAAGTTTTCTTGCAGAATTTCATGGACTAAATTATCAATGCCCTTATGAGTCTCTTCGCCTTCTGGGATACCAATTATCTGGATGTTTGAATATTTAATGGTATCTAGTATTTCCTATATATTATTCTCATTTTGGAGGGGGCAATTTTCTCAGTCTTTGTGGTGGATTTTTCTAGGCCAGTGATTATATCTTCTACATCTGAGATTTGATTTTCTGTATGATCTAGTCTGCTTTTAATACTTTCAAGGGAGGTTTTGACTTCCTGTATTATAGCCTTCATCTCTAACAGGTCTATTTGATTATTTTTTACAGTGTATATTTCCTCTTTTAGATTTTGCAAAAATTTCCTCATATCCTGGAACTCATCAGCTCCTTTTTCCTGCCTCTTCTGCAGTTCATTGTCTCTCTTCTCTTGCATTTCTGTTAACTTTGTTACTATGAATATTCTAAATTCTTTATCTGACATTTCCATGAGTTTCATTGTATTGTCTGAGGAGGAAGAGGAATTATTCTTTTCCCTTGGAGGAGAGGTATTTTCTTGCTTTTCCATATTTCTTGTGACCCTGCAGTGATTTCTAGTCATCTGATGGGTGGTGCATTTCTTCCTAATACTTTTATTTCAATCTGAGCCTTCAGAGGTGTATAGGAGGAAGTGATCTGCAATCTCTCTCCCATTCTGTTTTCACTCTTTGTGCATCAGATTTGGTGGGAATAGAGGAATATTCTGACCCTAATTGTATTCAGATGTTTGGAACCTGTACACTTGGACCTGTCTAGACACTTAGTGTGTAGAGGCTGAGCAGCCAATGAATAAAGATAATGAAAAAAGGGAAAGAATTATAGAAGAGGAAAGAAGAAGAAATAAAATAAAAAGAAGTTCTTTAAAAGATAATAAAAACTTTAGATTTTAATTTTAAAAAGCAAAAAATGAAAATTGTGCGGCGTGCATATGCGCCACACCAAAGCAATATTCACAGCTCAAGTTTGGTATCCATCTCAGGATGGGTCTGAGTTTATGCCTTTCCTAAATGGAATGGGGAAAGGCACCAAATAGCACAGTAAAGGAGGAGTTTGAGAGCCCAGAGAATACTTTATCTTAAAAAAAAATTTTTTTTTAAATAAAAGGTACAGGGAGACACAGAGAGACAGAGAGACAGAGAGAAATGGAGAGAAGGATTCAGAGGTAGCCCTGCACACTAAAAATGAATCTAGAAGGAGAAGTCTCAGCAGAAAGCCTTTGTTTTTAGTCAAGGAAGGCAGTATTTCACAGCTCAAGTTCGGTATCCATCTCCAAGTTTTTCATAATATGCATTTTCCATTAACTTTTTGAAAACCCCTTCTATATCCTTGTATCTGTGAAGTCTAACACAGATGTATATATCATCAGTAGATTTAGTAAGCTAGTCTTTCAAGTCTCAACCCCAAAGAACAACATACAGTTTCAATAAATTCAATCTCTAAAGTATATATTAGAAAACTGTTGTGTGCCCTCTTCCAGCTTCCAGAGACACAAAAGCAGTAACTCTCTGAGCCCTCAGGGGTTGACATCTGGGTCCCCTGAGAGCAATGTGAGGAGGAAGCTCAGTAGTGTCAGGCAGGCCAGTAGGTCTGAAGTAATCAGGGTCTTTGCCTGTCTGGCTCCATACATTGGCAGCCTGGTTGGCCATTCAGTCCTCTGCTCCATAGCTTACGAATCTCTGCATATTCTCTCTGCCATTGATGGGGTTGAGGCAGGCAAATAAGTAGGAGATGGATCACCAGGCTGATGAACAACAGCCCACCCTCCCATTCTCCCCTTCCCAAGGTATGACTTTAGAGGAGCAAGGAAGGCCAAGGAAGAAGGGGCTGAAATACTAACCAGCCTAGGCATAACCCTACCGGCCACCTGGTCACCCTCACACTCACAGAGGAAGAGTTGGGATCACTCTTAGGCCTGCTGTTTCTCTTGGAGCGTGGGTTCACACCTCTTCACCACATGTACTCTGGTGCTGCTGGCAGCCCAGGCCCTGCTCTGGGCATGGGGAGGGGTGGGCAGGTGAGTCAAGGATGAAGAACCACAGCCTGCAGGCACCTGTTCCTGAGCCATCTCCTCCCACCCCCGAGGCACCCAAGCCCTGCCCATCCATTCTGGCATCCCCAGTTATCATTCTTAATAGCCTTTGTAACTATTAAAAATTATAGTACATATTTATTTTAATCTTTTTTTATTTTCTGTTGTTCATTTAGGGTACTTCTATTTTTTCAGTACTGTATTCATAGTGCTTCTTAGAATGGCGTCTAGCACTTAGCAGGTGCTTGATAACTATCTGCAGAATGAATCAATCAATATCTCTTTTGAGCTACCATAGCCCCCTATGTATTTACAGCCTGTAATAGCACTTAAAAAATTCTATCTTAATTGGATGTTATTTTTCTCACTCCTTAGACTGTGAGCCTCTGGAGGGAAAAGACTATACTCTTCATCTCTGATTTTTCAGTGCTTAGAGAAGTCTTGGGCAAATAGAGGTGATTTATATAAAAGTGTACTTAATGAATCAATGGTCTCTTGGTCTTGTAATTTTCTAAAGAAGCAATTCAGGGTATCTCTGCTCTTTCTCTAAAGCATTAGGCCGGTAGAAATACTGGACATTGTTATAATCAACTATCTTGTACTGTGTATAATCAGTCTACTTCTGATTTAGAAAACAGTTGAATGATATTCAAGACCTATGTGAAATTCTAGACTATGATTTTTTATGTGCAATCTTCTACATGGAAAAAGTACAAGTTTTTTAAGAGATAATTTCTATATTATGTTTATAAATTATATAAATCACACATGGTTTAAGACAGAGCAGGGCATCTTAGATTTTGTAGAGTTTAACATTAATGATTATCTAGTCATTATTTTATACATGAGGAAGTTGAAGGCTGGTGAAGTGGTGCTACTTTCCCAGATGTTGACAAATACAGAGCTACAGACAAGATCTGGGGATTGTGGCCCAGTTCTTTCCCCATGTACCTTTCTTCCATGCATTAGTTAGTTTCCTTGATCTTGGTCATAACCTCTCCAGTATTAACTTCAGAAGACTGACCTCTTTATTCTACTCTGCTTTCTTATACCAGTTTTTTTTTTTTTTCACATATTTAGGAGCCTCAGTGATTTAATTCAATGAATCACATTATCATCACAAGAATATAAACAGTGCAGACACATTAGACCAGATTTTTAGAAAAATTCTTAGCTCTATCTTGACTCTAGAAACCACCAACCTTATTGAAGATCATCTTTTTTTAATTTAAATTTATTTATTTACATTCATTCACTATACATCATTACAGCATACAAAATGAGATTTTCCATCCAGAATACACTGTATATTGGCTCAATCAAGCACATCGACATGTTATCGTCAATAATTTTCCATTTCTTGTTTCCTGTATATTTTGCTTTTTTTCCCCCATCCTTGATTCCCTATCTCTCACTCTCTGCCATGTCCCACCCTCCTCCCACACTGTCTCTGGTATCCATGGTTGCTTTCTATGCCTTTTCCCATTTTACTGATTCGCTAATGAACTTAATTCATCTAAATATTTCCAATAGCAAGTGCAGCTGATATATACGTATCCATGAACACAAGTCTTTAACTTGAATTATTTCTGGAAGTGACTAGGTTTTCCAGTAGTGGTTTAAAGTAGATTTTGTAGTAGTGTTTAATTTATGGATTATTGGGAGTATTTATACTGTAAGCAATTTGACAATAAAAATTGTATTAGGATTAGAACATATAGAAATAATAAAAAAAAAAAACCCTCAACTCTCTAACTTTTTAGAATGCTTGGTGCTTAGACATGAAGTACATGAAGTATAAAGCATTATTCATGACTGTCTTTCCTAAAATGATAGCAGCTGTGTTGAATATTCTTAAGATTTCCATACCAAAAAGAGCAAGAATATATTTAGATCCCATGTAGAGTTTATATGGCCCATTTAGGGCAAGAAAAAAAGCAAAGAACAAAAAATTTGGGAATAGATATTTCGACAGTAACAGTTTGGAGTTAATATGTACTTAGAAAACTGAAAACTAGAATCACCCCTGATGGAAACGGAGTGTTTCTATTTAATGACAACAAGCAGAAACAGCACTTTAAAAGTGTTTTGTTGACTGATTTTGAAGGTAAAATGCTGGATTTATTGATCTATGATCCTAGAAAATGGATTTTGGTATTTTAAGCCTGCCTCGCTCGGTGATCCTCTTTCCTTACCCAGCCAGGTCCATTTTCCTCCTCTGTTCTAGTATAACATTGGGAGCAAATCATACCATTTTTCTCATTGAATTGAATGGTGTGATTACATTCTGTTTTATTCCTGAGTGTAACTTAAGGTCCCTGAAGGCAGAGATCTGATTCTCCAGTCCTGATAACAGAGCCAGTATTCTTCCCAACTGGCTCTAACATGGTCTCTAGCCATCAGTTTCTAAGTGCTGTTGATTTAGTCTATAAATTTTTCTCCTCTTAGGCTCAACTGCCACTGAAAAGTGTCATCAACCAACAAGGTTATTTTGTCCATGACTATTATGAGGTGAGGAGCTAGATTTTTTTCAGGCTTTAGAGATTTTTACAATCTCCCTCCTTCCCTTATTCCCAGTGTATCTGAGAATGCATGCCTCCTTTGTGTAGCACAGCCTTGCAGTTAAGAGCCTGAACTCTGGATTTGGATTTCCACTGTGCCAGTTACTAGTCCTGCCATCTGTTAGCTGTGTGACCTTGGGCAAGTTTTCTACTTCACTCTGCCTTTGTTTTCTCTTCTAGAAAATGGGTATAATGATAGAACCTATCACATGTGATTGTTATAAGGATCAAAATAAATGAATTAATAATATAAAGTACTTACAACAGTGGCTGATACAGAGCAAGTGCTACCAGTATTATTATTATTCTAATTTTTGTTCATTAACATTGGCTCTCTAGGTAGTAATGAGAGAAAGAAGGAGCAAAATAGCTATGGGAATAAAGTGGTAGTTGCTAAAAGATTGCCTCCCGAGTGTTCCTTGCTCAGGGCACTGCTCTAAGCTAGAAATCAAATGCTGCCCCGGGTACTAGAAAAGTTAGCTCCAAATCCAGAGTAGAAAGCAGTCCAGGGGTAATCTACTGCTACATAGGTCAAGGTTTGTGAACTGGTAGTTTAATTTGTTTGTTATTTTGTTCTTTAAAAGAAGATATAACTCTGATGCCTTATTTTGTACATCAAATTTTGACTGGGCTAAGGGATACTCAGATAGCTGGTAGAACATTATTTCTAGGTATCTGTGAGGCTGTTTCTGGAAAAAAATTGGCATTTGTTAGTCTGAGTAAAAAAATTGTTAGTCTGAGTAAAAAAGATTGCCCTTACTAATGTGGGTGGGTATCATCAGATCTGTTGAGGGCCTGGGCAGGACAAAAGGAAAAGGAAGGGTGGAGAGTCTGTTTCTGTTTGAGCCAGGACACCCATCTTCTCTTGTCCTTGGACATCAGCGCTCCTGCTCCTCAGTCTTTGGACTTGAATTTGACTTTTCCATCAACTCCCCTAGTTCTCAGGTGTTTGGGCTCAGACTGAACTGCACAACTGGTCTTTCTGGTTCTCTAGCTTGCAGATGGCAGATTGTGGGACTTTCTGGTCTCCATAATTGAACCAATTGTTATAATAAATCTCTCTTTGTCTCTGTCTCTGTATATCTTATCGGTTCTGTTTCTCTGGAGAGCCCTGGCCAATATAGTAACTATACAGATGTTAGGTTTTTTAAAATTATATGAATGAAATGACACTAAACTCATAATTGCTCTGGCAAAAAAAGTAAATCTTCTGAGTTTTAAGTAAAGAACTGGAAAATACCTTAAAAGTGATTTTAGAATATGAACTTTTTTTTCTGAAGAATAGTCCTTTAAAATCAAGATTCCATTTTTAAAAAAAATTTTGCCATAGCATGGGTGTGTTCGCTAGAGAGAGAGAAAGACAGAGATGGTGAGAGGGAAAGTGAGAAATCACCCCCCGGGGGGATGGCCATGCCGCAGTCCCTTCTCCTCCATTCTCCTTTTGGGATCTTGGGCATGCATGCATGTGCACCCGGCGTGAGTTTAAGCCACCGGGTCCGGGACTTGAACCATGGTCGGCTACGTCGGAATTCAGTGACATAGCCATTACGCTAACTGCTAGTCCCACTGGCATGAGTTTTAAGCCGCCAAATCTGGGAGTTGACCCACAGTCGAACATGTGAGAGTTCAGCACCCTAATCACAAAGCCACCTGCTGGCCCACTCCATGATTTTCTTAAAAATAGCACTTCAGGGAACCAGCAGTTAGCGTAATGGCTATGTCTCTGGACTCCCACGTAGTTGACCGCGGTTCACGTCACGGACCCGGTGGCTTAAAACTCATGCCGGGCGCGTGTGTGTGCGTGCGTGCCCAAGATCCCAAGAGGAGAATGGAGGAGAAGGGATTGCAGCATGGCCATCCCCCCTGGGGGGTGATTTCTCACTTTCTGTCTCTATGTCTCTCTCTGTCTGTCGCGAGCACACGCACCCTATAGCAAAAACCTCTCAAAAAAAAAAAAAAAAATATATATATATATATAGCACTTCATTGGCTTGTCCTAATGAAATAACTTCAACTTTCCAACTTACGTGTTTGTAAAAACAGGAAAACATGAAAGGTCACAATGGAAACAAAAGGAGACTTGCCCAATTTCTTTGCTAGATCCTAAGGACTTTCCATTCATTGCAAGGCCATGAGTATAAGATTGAAACAAAAGCAAAGACAAAAACAAGCAGTAAAGGTACTGTGATATGATGCTGGAGAATGTGTGGAAAGGCCCCAGGTTTGCTCCCTGGATTTGCCTCAACACACAGGGCTGGCCTATGGGCGTGCCCTCAGTCCTGGTTAGTTACAGTGCTGAGGGAGGATCATAGTGTGAGGACCTCGTGGAGGGTGCCTCTGTCTCCTTTTCACAGAAAAGAAACTTTAAAAATTCATACACTGTCTTGAAGGAATAACATTAAATGTCATATTGATGGTATCATTTTCGATTAGAATTCTTGATTGTTGATTAGCAATGAGTAAACATTCTCTGTCATACATTAAATTCATGAACTGTGGGACCAGCAGTTAGTGTAATGGCTATGTCGCTGAACTCCCACATAGTCAACCGCGGTTCAAGTCCTGGACCCGGTGGCTTAAACTCACGCTGGGCACGTGTGTGTGCGTGCCCAAGATCCCGAGAGGAGAATGGAGGAGAAGGGATTGCGGTGTGGCCATCCCCCCTGGGGGGTGATTTCTCGCTTTCTATCTCTCTGTCTCTCTCGGTCTGTCTGGCGAGCGCACACACCCTATAGCAAAAACCTCTCCAAAATAAAAAAATCATGAACTGTTATACAGACTTTTCACTTATGCTTTCAAATGATGAACTATTTGAGTATCACTTTGCAGTTTATGAAATCTTACCCAACCTGAGCCCAAGGAGTAGTTTAATACTGTAATCAGATCACCTAAGTTTTTAATTAAGTTTTTTCTTGTTAAACCCAATACATTTCTCCTGAGTCTTCCACATAAAAACCTTGCATTTTCATGGTAATCAAGGGACTTCAATAATTGTTCCACCTTCCAAAATTGATCCAGATGTGAAATACAAAGACAGCAATGGTCATTATCTATTATCCTATCAAAGTTATATTATATATTACCCATTAAAAGGTACAGATTAAACTTTCAGTGTTTAATGCATAAAGGGGTCTTCAAAAAGTTACAGGAAATGCATATTATGAAAAAGAGTATGTATGAATTTGAGTTCTTTTATACCCAAATAAATTTATACTTTAATATATTTTCCATGAACCTTTTGAAGTACCCTTGTATGGTGAGTTGTCTTGAAGACAAACTCAAACTAAGAGTCATTTTTTTATTAGTCCAATCAATAGTATGTTATTATAACAATCGATTAAGCCTCCATGAGTAATAGACATCCACCTTCCTTTGTTATCTATAGTGGGGGTAGAAAGAATGAACATTACAGCTAATGAGGACTCGGCTAAAAGGCTGTATGTTCTGTCCCTGCATCCAATGGGATTTGTTTTCATTTTAGCTTATTGTCTCAAACATCAAGTCAAGAAACTTCATTCCTGTTCAAGGTGTGGCTTGCAAACCATGTTTTCAGAAGCAAGGCCCAGGGACAGGCTCTTCTCAAACTTTAGAACTGGGTCATTGGATCATGACAGCAGGGCAAACACAGCATGGTTTTATCGGTTGCAAATAACAGAAACTAATATTTATAAACTTGGAGCAATAAAAGGATTTGTTGAAAGGACATAATATGGTTCACAGAGCTGCGGGAGCACTGGAGATTCAAGATTGGAAGGTAGGCAGGAAACAAAGAACATGGGCAGTCGAGGACACAGCCTGATCTGCCTGGGGAACACTTGGCTAGAATAGCAAAGCTAGGAACTCTGCTCCCTTGATTCTCCAAATGCTGTCCTTCATATGTTGTCCTTTTAGAAATCAAAATCTAATCTGAAGCATCTGACTAGTTGAGTCGCCCTCCAGTAATGTCAGCGTCATTGCAGCAAGAGTAAAAGGAGGGAAGCAGCTGTCTCACTTTGTTTCTGAAGTGGGAGACATCACGCTGCCCCTGACTATTGTGACATTCTGTCAAATGGTGCCCACTCTGTGCATGCACTGTTCTAAGTGCTTTGCATAAATTAGCCAGTTTATTCTTACAACAGTGCTACATGACAGATATTCTTCCTTCCGTTTGAACCATAAAGAAACTGGGCACAGGGAGTTAAGCCCAACTGCTCCAAATCACACAGCAAACGGTAGAAGCAGAATCTGAAAACTAAGCACTCACACTGCAGAACGTGGGCTCCTCTGTGCACTGCTCAACACTCAAAGATGAGTGTTCTGAAACTTAGAGAAAGAAAGGAAACAGAAAACAAGTCAACAATCAGATGTTTGTTTGTGTGATGATAAAATATGCCCATGTCTATTTTTCTATGAACTTTTTATGTATTGTATGTTTTTGTTTTTGTTTTGTTTTAGTTTTTGTTATAGGGCATGTGCACTTGCTGGAGAGAGACACACACAGAGAGAGATCACATCCATGGGGAATGACCACTCCACAATCCCTTCTCCTCTTGGGATTTTGGGCACATGCCTAGCATGCTTTTTCAAGCCATCAGGCTGGAACTCAAACCATAAAGCTGTCCATGTGGGATCAGGCGACCTTAACCACCAGGCCACTGGCTGGCTCAATTTATGTAATCTTATACTTTTGATTTGTAGACTTGTACTTGTAGACTTATAGAAGATTTACAAAGATCATACTATGAGGCTGGCAGGTCACATGGTGATTAAGGGTGCTGGACTCCCACATGGCCAACTGCAGTTTGAGTCCCGGAACTGGCAGCTTGCTTTCTCTCTCTCTCTCACACTCTGTCCCTCTCTAGTCAAACTAAAATAAATAAATAAAGTTAAAAACAATAATTCTTTTTTTTTTTTCTTTTAGAGGTTTTTGCTATAGGGCACGTGCACTTGCCAGAGAGACAGAAAGCAAGAAATCACCCCCCACCCCCACCCCCAGGAGGGATGGCCACACCACAATCCCTTCTCCTCCATTCTCCTCTTGGGACCTTGGGCACACATGCACACGCGCCCGGTGTGAGTTTAAGCCACCAGGTCCGGGACTCGAACCATGGTAGACTACATGGGAGTTCCGTGACATAGCCATTATGCTATGTCCCAAAGTAAGCCATTTGCTGGTCCCAAAGTAAGTCTTAAAAAAAAAAAAAGTACATTTTTTTATATTGTCTTCACCAAACTTTTCCTAAAGTTAACATGTTACATAAGTATGGTACAATGAACAAAATAAAGAAATTAGTAGATACATTGCTAGTAACAAACTATGGGCTTTAATAGTATTCCCCAGCTTTTCCACTAAGATCCTTTCTCTGTTCCAAGATTCTTTTCACAAGCCCACACCATGTTTACTTAGGACCTTAATCCCCTCCAATCTGTGACAGTACCTTTGTCTCTCTTTTTGCCTTTTGTGACTTTAATGCTTTGTAAGCATAGTGGTGATTCATTTTGTAAATCAGCTTTCAACTTGAACTTGTCTAATGATTTTTTTATGCATAGACCAAGGTTATGAATTTGGAGAAAGAATGTCTTTTTCAGAGCATTCTACCAGGGAGTACATAATATTGTTAAGTCATATTATTGGTGACATTAACATTGGTCACTCAGTTAAGGGGGCTAAGAGTTTATATTTTAGTCATATTTTTTCTTAAATTCTTAAAAAATTGCTATGGTAATATTTTTGTTTGAAATTTTATTTGGGTTGACATTGCTAATATTTAGTTAAAATTATTATTATTATTATGTTTTTTTTTTACTAGTGGGTTTTCCATATTGCATAGCCTTCAACTCACATGGGTTCTTGGGCTACTCATGACTCCTTTTGCGTTTTAGCAGCTAAGTTTCTGTGATTTCGAGTGTAATGTTTCTTAAACTATAGGCAACTACATATTCCATGTGTAAGGTGCTAAAGTGAGCAGCTCTCTATGTCTGTATTTTAGTAAAGAATCCACAGCCAAAGGCAATCTTTATTCTGATACAAAATGGACTATTTCACTAGGGAGTTAGTAAATTATAGTCAATTCTTTCTACTTAATGGGTATTCGGGCTATTTCTTTTGTTTTTGAAAGCTACGTTTGTTAGTGAGACCTTCAGGCTGATTTGGCAGTTAGCCTAAGTTTTATGATACGGCTCATTTGAGACAATCCTCCATATGTAAAACTGTACTTTAAAAAACTTTTTTTGGCTACAGAGTGTGTATTCTCATAGGAGAGATGAGGAAGAATGGGTATGAGAAAGCACCCCCCACCCCATAGGGGATGGTCACACCTGCAATCCCTTTTCTTCTCTCCCTGATCTTGGGCTTTGGCATGCTTGCACAAGCACTTAGTGTTTCTTGAGCCGCCAGGTCAAGGATCCAAACTGTGCAGTTGGCCATGTGGGATCCAGCCTCATCAACAGGAGAGACAGAGAGAGAAAAAGTTAGAAAATACCCCCGATAAGGGAATGAGCATGCGACAGTCTCTTTCCCTCGATTCTCCTCTCGGGATTTTGGACTCACATGCTCACATGCTCAGCATGATTTTCAAACCACCATGTCTAGAATTTGAACCGTGGTCAACCATATGGGAGTACAGTGCCTTAACCACCACACCATCTACTGGCCCCATTATTCTGTCTTTTGACATAAGTAAAACATGTGCCAAAATACTGATACAGAAAAACTGTTGTTGAAATAATTTATCAATTGGGGGACCAGCAGTTAGTGTAATGGCTATGTCTCTGGACTCCCACGTAGTCGACCGCGGTTCGAGTCCCGGACCCGGTGGCTTAAACTCACGCTGGGTGCGTGTGCGTGCCTGCCCAAGATCCCGAGAGGAGAATGGAGAAGAAGGGATTGCGGCATGGCCATCTCCCCTGGGGGGGATGTGATTTCTCGTTTTCTATCTCTCTGTCTCTCTCGGTCTGTCTGGAGAGCGCATGCACCCTATAGCGAAAACCTCTCCAAAAAAAGAAAAAAAAAATTTATCAATAGTCCATGTATAAATTCACTATCCTTTGTAATTTGTATGTTTTGCTTATAGCTAAGGTACATATTTTAAAAACACAATGATTAGGAGATCAGCTGTTTCAAGATGAAGCTAACCATCTCCCTCCCAGCCATTGGCTGCCAGAAACTCATTGAATTGGACGATGAATGTAGACTTCACACTTTTTAATGAGAAGCCTATGGCCACAGAAGTTGCTGCTGAACAATGGAAGAGTTATGTAGTCTGAATCAGTGGTAGAAATGACAAACAAGGCTTCTCCCATGAGACAGGGTGTCTTACCCATGGCTGTGTCTGCTGCTATTGGGGCAGGGACATTTCTGTTATAGAACAAGGAGAACTAGAGAAAGAAAATGCAGATATTTTCAGGATTGCTTTGTGAGTGCCATTCTGAGCATTCTCAACTTGGTTATTGTAAAAAGAGAGAGAGAGAGAGAGAGAGAGAGAGAGAGAGAGAGAGGGTATTCCAGGACTGAGTGATGCCACCGTGCCTTGTGACCTGGGGCCTAAGAGAGCTAACAGAATCCGAAAACTTTTCATTCTCTCTAAAGAAGATGATGTCCATGAATATGGTGTATGAAAGCCCTTAATTAAGGAATATAAGAAATCTAGGACGAAAGCACCTAGGTTTCAGCATCTTGTGACTCCATGAGTTTTGCAACACAAATGCCAGTGTATTGCTCTCAAAAAAAAAACCAAAACAAACAAACAAACAAACAAAAAACAAACAAACAAGGTACTAAAGAAAAAATAAATAAGGAAGAGTCCAGGAGTATGAAGGAGGTTTAAAAAAAAATCCAAAAAGATTGCCAAGAGACAGGCTGTCCTCTCTGAGAGCTTCTACTTCTGAGTCCAGTCAAAATTAAATTTTATAAGAGTAACAAATAAATAAGATCAGATCTCAAGAAAAACCTGATGGTTTTTATTTGTAAAATTTCCCTAAATTTTTACATTCTTAGGAGTAGTAGTGCATGTTTGCATATGTTTGTTTTCTTTTCAAAATAAATAATAGCATCTGCTCCAGTCCTCCAACAGATAGTGAACATTGTTAATGTTATTAAGCCACTTGTTAATAAAATTAAATTTAGGTGGGTGATAGTGGAGAGGTGGTGAAGGGTAGGAAAATAATAAGATTACAGACTCAGAATAAGCCAGTGTTTAGTGTGCAATTGTCCTGGCAATGCTCTTAGATTTCTCGAACTGCAACATGGTGACTCTGGTTACTTAGCATCCCTTTCTTGTATCCTTTGTTTTTGCAAAAAGAACTTAACACTTCTAAAAAGTTGCTGTCTGCTTAGCCATATAGTCACATAATCATGTTTTTTATCTTAATACTTAAGAATTTTATAAAGCATTTTAGTAATCTTAGCATTAAATTTAAGCTTATTATATTGTTGCTTTTAAATATTTTTATTAGTTTGTCACTGCTAAAAGCTAATATAGAATTTTGGAAATCTGGATTTTAATATTAACATTAATATATGAGAAATCATAAAAATTTAAAAAATAACTCATTTGCTGCAGTGGTACAGATGATAAAATAATCTACCAGAGACAGAATGAAAGCAGAAATTAGGTTTCTTAGGGCTGGGAAAGACTACCCAGGACAGACCTGAGCAGTTTCGTGACCTTTGGCAGAGAGGGTCCCTTTTTATTGTCTTGATTGTAGTGGGAGGGTAGGAATAAATCTGCAAGCTTGGGTCAGATGGCAGTGTTCCTCAGGAATGGAGAGCGCCAGGGTTGTCTGAGATGGAGCCAGAGGGCTATCTGAAAGTCCGTTTCCCATGTTGTAAAAACTTATCTTAGGCTTCATCCTGGGTCCTTTCATTAGTCCTTGGGTTACTTATTTCCATGGTAAGGCCCATGTCAGGGCTTCATTATTAACCCTTGGTTTGCCTATTTTCTTTTGAACTCTCCACATTTACCTCCCAGGATATGCCACAAGAACATCTACAAACCATTCTTTTCTTTTTTTTCCAGATGGGTTATGGAGAAGTGTGAGAAACAATTTTGCACTAGGGAGAAGGATGTAAGATTAAATGTTTCTGTACACACTTTTTGGTTTCCGACTAAGGAACTCTTGCTCAGAGAAAGCATGCAGCCCAAGTGTGCCAGAGCCAGCTTGAACCAGCTTGCAAGAACCAGTTGAACTCTAAATAGAGTTTTCTAGGCCAGTTATTAAACATACCATTTTTGAATGTTAAATAATATAAACTCACAGTTAACTAAATACAATGAAAACAAAAATAATAAAAATTCAACACTGATCACTTTCTTTCTTTCTTATTTTTTTTTTTAATGGAGATTTTTGCTATAGGGCAGATGTACTTGTCAGAGAGACAGAGAGACAGAAACCGAGAAATCACCTGCTGGGGGGATGGCCACGCCACCATCCCTTCTCCATTCTCCTCTCAGGAACTTGGGCACACACACACACACACATGCCTGGTGTGAGTTTCAAGCTGCCTGGTTTGGGACTTGAACTATGGTTGACCATGTGGGAGTCCAGTGACATAAGCATTACGCCATTTGCTGGTCCCATTTTTTTTTTAAGAGAGATTTTTGCTATAGGGTGTGTGTACTCTCTGGAGAGACAGAGAGAGACAGAGAGAAAGAAACTAAGAAATCACCCCTCAAGGGGAATGACCACACTGCAATCCCATCTCTATTCTCTCCTCAGAATTTTAGGCGTGCATGCACATGTGCCTGGTGTGAGTTTCAGTCACTGGGTCCAGGACTTGAACACTGGTTGGTCATGTGGGAGTCCATCTACTGGTCCCAAAAACTGATCACTTTCTAATTTTTTTTTTTTATCACATGTTGCTATTGTTAATTTTTTTTTTTGTTTATGTTTCTGAGGTTATTTATGTCTGCTGTATCTGTATAATTGAAATACAGTATAAGGATGTGCCACTGCACATCTCTTCCCAACTCTGAACTCAGGGAGTTCACGCTGATAGTTTAATAAGCTTATGATTAAAATTTTAGTATGTGTTTTCTTAAAGAAATAAAATTAAATATGGTGGGAGGCCATATGATTTAAAATGATTATTTTTCTCTAATTACTGACTTCCTTTTTTGTCAGACTTATACACCTATCTCAGAGTATTTGAGTTTACTGTAGCCTCTGCCTATCTATTTCCCTCTGATATACACTTTGATATCTTTTTCTTCCTGTTAGAATTTAAGTATCATCCTTTCAGATCAACTGTGTCTGATTATCTTATTAAAAATAGCTTACCAGGCCAGTTTGTGGCATAGTAGTTAAGACCACATGGCCAACTGTGCAGTTCAAGTCCTGGACCCACCCAGGTTCTTGAGAAATATGCCAAGTGCCAAAAATCCCGAGAAGAGAGTTGAAGGAGAAGGGATTGTGGCATGGCCATATCCCTTGGAAAGTACTTTCTCAATGTCTCTCTCTCTCTCTCTGTTTCTATCCTATGAGCACAAGTGTCCTATAGCAAATATACAAAAGAAAAAAAGAATAGGAAATGAAAAGAAAATACCTCACCCTGTCCTGCCTACTCCTTCACTTGCCAACCTTTGCCATACCATCACCTTGTCTTTATTTTGTTTTAGCACTACTATCTGAAAAGATATCACTTATTTGTTTCTATGCTTATGGTCTTTCTCCCTCCCTAGAATGTAAGTTCCCTGCGGGGGAGGAATCTCCTATGAGTTTTTCATTTCTGTTTTATCAATTCTTAAAACAGAGCCAGGCACATAGTGAATAATCAGTGCATTTTTGTTTTTTAAAAATGATCTAATATTTGAGTAGACTATTTCAGTAAAAGGCATCTTTGTTAAAATAAGGGTTGAGAAATAGTTAATAGTTACCTGAATGAGATAAAATGAAGTTAGTCAAAGTACCACCACTTATGAAAAGAGGCTCTAAAATGATGAGATAAGCCCTTCCAAACAAAACACTGTTCTGTGTGTGTAATTTATGTAAATAGAAAGACATTGAACTTTTATAGAACTTTTTTTGGGGGATGGAATTTTAAAATTCTAGTTAGAGATGGAATTTGTACATAGTATTAATTATGCTGTGCTCATCTGTGGAAATAATTCTTCTAAATGAACAGTAATTACATGAATGGGGAAGAGGGCCTTATTTTAAGGAACAGCAGTATATTCAGGTTTTTTTTTTTTTTTTTTTTTTTTTTTTTTTTTTTTTTGGTGGCATTTTTCCAGCTACAGAAGCTAGCTGTCAAGAACTGTTTTTTTCCAGAAGATTTTGGTAAGGTGAAAGCTGAGGCTGCAGTTCTATTCCAAGCTAAATTTTGTACAATTTGAGCAAATAAAATGCAAAATAGTATTTTCAGTGAGGTTGATGAGGGTAGTGATTTCAAATATTTAGGAGCCTAGCCAACTTTATTGTTGACTTTTTAAAAGTGCAATCTAAGGATTCTGAAAAATTATCTATAATCCATAAAGTCTTGGAATGTATGGTTGATAAGCCAAGGAATAAAGAGTAATGAGGCTATTGCTTAAGAGGAGTGGTATGAGGGGTGCTAGACTGTGGTATAGCAGCAAAACATGATGCTCTGCCAGTCTTACATGGATATGTTCCTAGTTTATGGCCAGAGATCTTCCAGAGTACACAGTGTACACACTTGGCTATGATACAGAGCTGACAGAAAGCTGGAGGTGGATTGCAGTATCAAGATCCTGTTAGGACGAGCAGTTAGCGTAATGGCTATGTCACTGGATTCCCATGTAGTCGACTGCGGTTCGCGTCCTGGACCTGGTGGCTTGAAACTCACGCAGGGCGCGTGTGTGTGTGTGTGCATGCCCAAGATCCCAAGAGGAGAATGGAGGAGAAGGGATTGCGGTGTGGCCATCCCCCCCGAGGGGAGGTGATTTCTTGCTTTCTGTCTCTCTATCTCTCTGTCTGTCTGGCGAGCGCACACACCCTATGGCAAAAACCTCTCCAAAAAAAAAAAAAAAAGATCCTCTTGGGATCTCTCTCTCCCTTTCTCTCTCTCTCCCTTTCTCTCTCTTTCACTCATGTAATAAATAAATAAACTTTAAAAAAAAAAGAGGAGAGGTATGATGATTGGGCATTATTCGGGAAAGTATTTTTATTTAATTTGTGCAATAAATATTTGTTAGACACTAATTATATGTCAAGCATTGTTTTAAGTGCTAGGGGTATAATGAGTGAAATACTCTCTATTTCAACCGTCTAATAGGGTAAAAATACATTAGAAGATGATTGCAATACAATGAGGAAGCTCAAGGCCTTCTAAAAACACATAAAAAAGACAACTAGCCCAGATTTATGAGGTTTGGAAAGTGGATCTCATGATCTTACTTAGCCTTGTGGATTGAAAACATCTTTGGTATGAGAATGAATTGATGAGGGTGTGCTAACAAATGCCTTAAACTGATTCTTCAGAGAAAAGAAAAAAATCCTGATTTGTGGTGTTTGCTTATATCCGTGGTGTAAATATTTCCATCATGGTGATTTAAAGCTACCAATATAATGTCACTAAATGTGAAGACAAGAAAGATGTGCATAGTTGACTCAAGGTGCTGATATGATCAGGTTCCAGCACATCTTTGTTTGGAGAAGACAGAGTGGAGGCTTAGAGGCCACTCTACTAAACCAGAGAATAGAGGATGTGGTCTAAGTGATGTTGGTGAGATCTGAGCAATTTATAGAGATATCAAAAAAATAATAAAGCACTTTATAGTAGGGCTTAGGAGATGGACTGAGACAAACTTTGAGTCTAAATCCTGGTGCTGCCACTTAGCTAGCTGTAATGCTGGGCTATATTTTAGCCTTTCTGGGCTTCAGTGTCTCATGTATAAATTGGAGATGATAGCACCAGGTTATGAAGAGCAAAGGAGTCAATGCACAAGAAGTACTTCAATGAGTGAAGAACACAATCAATGTTGTCTTTAGCAACGCAGAGGAGATAACGGCAATTAGAGTGTTGGCATGTGGGCAAGGCAGGAGAAAGAGGAATTAAGGTTGGCTTGTGGTTTTCTAGACTTTCCATACAGATAGAGATATAATTCTTGTAATCTTCCTAGTGACTAATTGCTTATCTACATTTGCATGTTCTTATCTAAAGTAAAGAAGGATGTATGTCTTTTAAACATTGGGGTGTATATCCCTTTGTTATAACAACTTAGACTATATCCTGAGTAGTACAGACAGATTTTATTTTCTCTGTGAATGGTGAGATGAAATTATTGTCTGAAAATTAAATTAATGGGAAAGAGCATAGGGTAAAGAAAAGAGTGAAATTAGTTTGAAATAGCCAGTGGTGGGAGAGAGGATATTAAAAGTAGATTCTAGGAAAATAGAGAAACATTGCATTGTAATCCTGAGGAACTAGAACACTGATTCATGGAAAGAGGAAACAAAACAGATAGGAATTAATTCAATAAACTCAATAAAACAGGAAAAAATCTTAGAGTATTATAAAGGCCATGAAAATTCTACCAAAAATAATCATACTTTTCAGAGTTAAAAAGCATTAAATATGGTGAAGATCAAGAGTACATTTTTGATAGCACAATACTCACTGAACAGCTTTTATAGGTGCTGATATAAGAATATACAAAGTTTAAACAGACATGGCTTCTATGAATGTATAGCTTGTAGGCTTGTTCAATACTGAAGAATTCAAATGGCATTAAGCACCAGAAATATTTACTGGCCAAGTCAAATATGACTAAACTGCTAGAAACATTGAGATTAAATAATATGGAACAACATGTTAACCTTATTATGGGAAGCTTCCTGAAGGAGATGGCTTTTTAATTAAAATTCAAAATTTATATAACTTTATACCTTGGAAACTAGAGTATACATATGACTGATTCTATGCTTTTAATTTCATGCATCTTTTCTAAAGATAGTAAACTCATATTTGACTTCAAGATCTTTTAGAGCAGGGCAAATATAGCACTATAGGCCTTTCATGCAGTGGTGAGATTTTCCTTGATATTTATTGTTCTTTGGGTGTGTGACGTTCCTGGCATAGACCATGTAAAATGAAGTATAAATGGAGCAACTTATTACAGATGAAATATAAAATTTCCTTGTCATAGATTTTTTTTTTTTTAAGGAAGACTTTTGTGTGCATTCCCTAGAGAGACAGAGAGAGAGACAGAAGGTGAGAAATCTACCCCCAGAGGGGATGGCCACACCACAGTCCCCTCCTCCATTCTTCTGTTGGGATTTTGGGCATGCATACACATATGCCCTCTCGTGGGTTTCGAGCTTCTGGTCCAGGACTCAAACCACAGTTAGCCATGTGGGAGTCCAGCAAGGTAACCATTACTCCATCTGCTGCTCCCACAGATTTTACTTTTATCTTACCTGAAAAATTATATAGACTATTTTGTATTATGATCTTTTTTTACTCCTAGTGAGGAAACACATAGTGGACCTATGTTTTATGCAAATTTAGCTAAAATCTTACTCTTTATGTAGATATTGAGATAATAGTTTTCATGCATTTGCTTATTTATCAGGCGCTGTGACTGGAAGTGATACTTTAAGAATCTGTTATTATCAGAACTGCGTATTTATCCTGTGCAGAAACTGCCGCATGCTCACCCAGTGACTGCATACAATTATTTTCACAGGTTTAATTTTGTTTTCATCAAGAACCTTTTGGTAAAGTGGAGAAAGCTTATCAATGCCCATGAAAGCAGTTTGAAGATGAGCGAGGTGTGTCTTTATATGCAAAGCCTTAGAGAGTCTTTGTGTTCACTGGGAAAATGCTTTAATCTGGGAGACAGAGCCCTAAACCAGATTCTTTATTATCCTCACTTTAATTGAGAAAATTGCTTAATCTTAGTCTTTCCATCGATTTTGATTGACTGATAACTACTAGTTTTGAGGTACGCTGGAATGATGAGTACTTTAAAATGTCTTGAATATTAAGAGGGACAGAAATTATTGATGTATGAGAATGCACGTTTTTCCTTGTTCCTTTCCCTAACCAATTTGCTTTGCAGATTGACATGCTCTGTAGAGGCTGAACGATAGTAAAAAATGTGTACTTTTATGAAGATATTGTCTTGAGAGCTAAAGAGAATAGAGAGGGATAAAAGAAAGAGGAAAAGGGAAGTCTCATAAGATTACAGAAAGGTGAGGAAGAAGATTGAGAGGAAAAAGTTAAAAGTGAGAAGTAAGAAAGCTGAGGGGTGTGGGAAATTGGCATTCAGAGGAATGAGGAAAACAAGTTTTTGAAGACTGGATTTCGTTTAGTATTTTTCAAAAGGTAAGAATTAGAATTACTTTTAATTATTTCTGGTTGACAGATTTTGTTTCTCTGACGATGGCACTTTCTGGAATTTTTTTTTTTAAACGTGCCTGGCTATGTGTGATCCTCCATACCTTGCTATGTTGTGATCAGCCTCTCCAGTAGCTAGGATTGCAAGTGTGTTTCAGTTTCCTGTCCTTTTAGGGTAGGCTGGAAACTGAACCTGGGCCTCCCATGTGGCTTTAGTCTGCTGAGTAACAGTATCTACTAGCGCATGCTACTTCAGTGGGGCTAGGTATTTGAGTTTTATGAGGGGAAAAAAATCACCAAAATAATTATTTAGTTCCCATTCTGAAATACATTATCATTGTATCAAAATCAAATATGGTGAAGGCAAATATTTTCATGCAATGTTAATTACTGCTCTAAGAGTCTCTAATTTGTCTAATAGTCTTAGAAAGTATGAGCTTCATACACACACACACACACACACACACACACACATCTCCAGCTAAAATTCATATTGTTTTTTCATATTATTGTAAGTTTAAACATTTTTATCTTAAGACAAATCCAGTTTTATGAAAACAAGGAGTGCTTTCTCCTTAACTTTCTAACCTATAATGCTTGTGAAATATACTATACCCTTTAAGGGTTAAGTCATTATACTTTATCTTAAGAAAAATATTTTTCAAATATGAACATTTTCAAAGCTTTGATTTAAAACTGAGATATGTTTTAGTAAGTATTAGTGGAACTAGTAACTCTAAATGCTGACTCTCTAATTTTAAATTCAGAGACTCACCATGCTTAGAATGTGAAAAACTTTCAGGCCGGCTCCATAGCCTAGTGTTAAGGAAGCCAGATCCCACATGGCTGACTGTGGTTCGAGTCCTGCCACCATGGTCTGAAAATCACACTGGGTGTGTGTGTGTGCATGCCCCAAATGCTGACAGGATGGAGAAATGGAAGAGAGCTGATTTGAGAAGTGACCACTACCCATTAAAGGGATGTTTTCTTCCTCCCTCTCTCTTTCTCTCTGGCAAGTACACAAGTGCTCTTATAAGTAAAAGAAATATTAAAGCTTTCTAATATTCTATTCAAAATTTAAGACACAGGTCAGCAGGTGGCATTATGGTTAAGGCAGCTGGATCCCACATGGCCAACTGTGTGGTTCGATTGCCAGACCTAGTGACTTAAAAAATGTGTGTGTGTGCCCAAAATCCTGAGAAGAAAATGGAGAGAGGGGACTGTGATCATCCCTCTTTGGGGGTGATTTCTTACTTTCTCTCTCTCTCTGTCTCTCTTTCTGGCAAGTGCATGTGCCCTGTAGCAAAG
This sequence comes from Tupaia tana, assembly GCA_026018925.1. Lineage (NCBI taxonomy): Eukaryota > Metazoa > Chordata > Mammalia > Scandentia > Tupaiidae > Tupaia > Tupaia tana. The sequence goes on from JAKSZU010000017.1 coordinate 19,558,012, forward strand.
TAAAAGAATAGAAGGGGGGGGAGGGTGACCAGCAATTAGAGTAATGGCTATGTCGCTAGACTCCCATGTAGTCTATTGCAGTTTGAGTCTCAGACCCGGTGGCTTAAACTCACGCCGGACACATGTGCGTGCATGCCCAAGATCCCAAGAGGAGAATGGAGGAGAAGGGATTGCAGTGTGGCCATCCCCCCTCGGGGGTGATTTCTCACTTTCTGTCTCTCTGTCTCTCTCTGTCTTTCTGGCGAGCACACGCGCCCTATAGCAAAAATCTCTCCAAAAAAAAAAAAAAAAAAAGAAAGAAAGAAAGAACAGAAAGGGGTAAGACATAACATAAATTACATACAACCATAAGGAAAAGCATCAAAGCTTTATCATCTAAGTTATTTGAATGGAAGAGGATATGAGAAGGGGGCTATTAACTGAAAACAAAGGCAGAGCAAGCAAACCAAAAATTGTGCCTGTACCTGATTGAATTCAGCCAGTAAGGCTATTTGAAGATTAGAAAAGTGGAATCTGAAAGCATATCTATCTGTCACCAGGCAGTTTTTATGTATTGTGGTAAATTAGACTTGGTGATTCTTGGTGGTAAATTAATTCTCTGGAGATATCACACATTACTACAAAATTTTGCATTGGTTTCTCCTAAAATATTTTGTTGACTTCTGTGAGGACATGAACCAGTTAATATCGATGCTATAAAAGAGAAACATATTTACTATTTTTCCCTGGTTGGTTTTATTTACAGGATCTTAAATGGATGAGATATGAATGATTGTTTTGAGAATGTCTGGATTTTGCTAATAGGTGAGGCTTTTGTCTTGGCTTTGTGAACTGCTTAGAACAATTGTCTTTCTTTTGTTAGGCCTTGGGCAAGATAAAATTTTTCACTCATACAGCTTTTATTTTCTTTTGATTACATTGGAGCTTGCTGTTTCCCTAAAGCAAGAATGCTGATGTGTACTCTATATTAATAAGAAATCGCAGATTTGGGAAAAAAATTCAGTAAAATAATGAGATTCTGTAATTAAATATGTAAAGATACTAGTTTTTTCTTATTTTTTATCATTTAAAAATTGCTAGAGGAACACTTGTGGGACAGAGATAGAGGGAGAGAAGGAAAGTGAGAAATCACTCCTCATGGGGGATGGATACAGTGCAATTTCTTCTCCATTTCTCCTCTTGGGATTTTGGGCATGCACGCCCATGTGCTTGGCCAGGTTTTCAAGCTGCTGGGTCTGAGACTAGAACCATGCAGCTGGCCATGTGGGGTTCAGGTACCTTTATCACCATGTCACCAGCTAACCCATTTTGTAGCATTTTTAAAAATGCCTTGCAAAAATAGCATTGTGATGTATTTATTAAAAAGAGTGCTAGTATCATGACATAAACCTGCTTTCCAGAATGGGCAACTACATATCTTACAAGTGGCAGCTAATAAGGCTATCTGGGTAGAAAAAATCAAATCCTTTGCCAAGCCAAAGTGCATTTCCTAAGGGGCCATAGATGATATAATTAGCTCACTGTGCAGGCAGACACTGTGAGACTTTTGTGAGACCTCATATGTTTGAGCTGCTCAGCAAATAACCCTGGAGAAATGGGCATTTGGTCAGAGGTAAATGTCACATGTAGTTTGCGCTCCTTAGACCTGTGAATCGTTTTTAGCCAACCTCTGTTTGGACTATTCTTATATAGATAAGAACCACCAATAAACAGCAACGACTGTAACAATGTAAAGGCTGGCATAGTAGATAAAATAATTTATTTTTACGTGTTGTGTTTTTGTATTTCTCAGAGAAAATCTTCACCTTAAAACTTAATAATTAATATAAATGTATGAGAAAAAGCCTCGACCTCCAGTTTATAACTTATAAAAATTAATTTGAGATAGATTTAAACATTTAAGCTAAAACTAAAACATTTTTGGGGGAAAAAACTTTGTTATCTTGAGATAGGCATAGACTTCTTAGTGAGAATCTAATTGTAAAAGCAAAACACTGGGCAAATCAATCTTCATCAAAATTTAAAAATGCTGCTATCAAAACCCAGTGCTCAGGCCAGGTGGTGGTATGTTGATTAAGGTGACTGAATCCCACATGCCCACAGGGCATATGTGTGTACATGCCCAAATCTTGAGAGGAGCATGGAGAAGGGATTGCAGCATGGCCACCCCCCCATGGGGGTGCTTTCTCCTTTCTCTCTCTCTTTGTCTCTGTCTCTTTCCAACGAGTGCAGATGCCCTCTGGTATATTGAAAAAAATGCTACAGAAAAACATGCGGTTTGGAAAACATGCCAAGCACACGTGCAAGTGCGTTCCTAAAACCCAAGAGAAGATTGGAAGAGAAGGGAGTATGGCATGGCCATCCCTGCTGGGAGTCCTTCCCCATCTCCCACCCTTTCCCAGTCTCTCTTTGGAAAGCATATGCATCCTGTAGCAAAAGACTTTTAAAAACAAGAGTGCTCAGAAATCTCAAAGGTTGGGACCAGCAGTTAGCACAATGGCTATGTCGCTGGACTCCTATGTAGTCGACCGTGGTTCGAGTCCCGGACCCGGTGGCTTAAACTCATTCCGGGCGCGTGTGCATGTGTGCCCAAGATCCCGAGAGGAGAATGGAGGAGAAGGAATTGCAGCATGGCCATCCCCCCTCAGGGGGTGATTTCTCACTTTCTGTCTCTCTGTCTCTCTCTGTCTTTCCGGCGAGGGCACGCACCCTATAACAAAAACCTCTCCAAAAAAAAAAAAAAAAAAATTAAAAAAAAAAACTCAAAGGTAAGCCACATAATGGGAGGAGGTATACACAACACCAATCTGACAAAGAGATTGTTTCTGATTGTATTGAAAAGTATTTCTATGAATCAATAATAAAATGACAAACCACTTGAAGACATTGGGCAAAAGACCTGAAGAGACACTTCACAAAAGAAGATACTGAAAAGGCCGATACATGCTGGAAAGGGACCAACATTTTTCATCATCGGAATGATGGAAATTAAAACCACAGTGAAATACCACATCATACCCACTCACGTGTCTGAAATTAAAGAATTGACTAGACCAAGTGTTAGAGATGATGCAGAACAACTTTCATTATAAATACAGAATCAACTACCTTTCTTCACCCTTACTACTACCATCCTGTAGTATATGTTTGGAAACATTTGAAAAAACTAAAAGAGTATCTTGGAGTTCTCATATATTGCCAGTGGGAGGATCAAGTGATACAACTACTTTGGAAAGCAGTTTGAAAGTTTATTATTAAATTAACATATACCTACTTCTGTTCTAGTATTTCTATGCCTACATCTTTATTACCCAAGAGAAATAAAAGTACATTTTCTCAAGGAGATTTGTGCATGAATGTTTGTAGTGGCTTTATTCATAATTTCCCCAAACTGATAACAACTCAAAATTTCAGCAACCGGTGAATAGAAAAATAAACTGGTACATTCATTCAGAGAAATACTACCCATTAATAAAAAAGACTCAGGTTAATGCATTCTGCAATATATATGAATCTTAAAAACATTATTCTCAGAAAAATAAGCCAGGCACAAAGGAATACTCAAGGCATAATTCCATTTTATAAAGTACAAGAACAGGTAAAACTAACCTATGGCAACAGAACTGAGATCAGTGGTTGCTTATATGGCATAGGATGTGTATATGTATCAGAAATCATGACTTGGGGCCAGCAGGTGGCATGGTGGTTAAGACACTGGACTCCCACATGGTTGACCATGGTTCAAGTCCCAGACCCGGCTTTCTAACTTCCTCTCTCTCTCTCTGGTCAAATTTAAACATAATGAAGATTTAAAAATGAAATAAATAATTATTTAAAAGAAATAAATCATGACTTAAGGTCTGTGAAATTTTTATTGAGATAGCAAAATTTACAATTTGTATTATCCACATTTAGTAATACTACTGATTTTTGTTCATTTCTCACTTGCCTTTATTGCTTCCTGTTTTAGGCAAGCAGTAAGTAAAAATTACCTGCTAAGAAGCATACTAAAATGTTGAGTATTGTATGTCAAATGAATTGCTTCATTTCATGTGTCATAATACTGAGCAACTTTTATTTTTTTAAATAAGTTGCCAGAGGGCACTGTCTCTCTCTCTCTCTCTCTTCACTTGCTGGAGAGAGAGACAGAGAGACATTAAGAGAAGGAGAGGGAGAAAAAAACACCCAATGGCACATGGTCATCTCACAATCTTTTCTTCTCCATTTCTCCATCTTGTCAGGATTTTGGGCACCAGCATGTTTTTCAAGCTGCTGGGTCTGGGATTGGATTTATGGCTGTATAGGGACTCAAACTCACTTAACTACTAGGCTAAGGACTGGCCCCTGAGCAACTTTTGAATAGTAAGATCGAAGTTTATATTTGAATTATAACATGTTAGAATTCTGCATTTAATTTCTGTACCTACATGGATGTTATAATAAACTGTGTGATACTTTTAAAATATTTTGAAAAAACAAAACTCAAGGTATTCTAATATTTATATTTTTTCTTATTTAAAATTTAAAACTTTTTGTAATAATTTGATATAATATCTCCAAAGTAATTTTTAGAATCTTTGGTTTATAATATGTAACCAATAGGAAAACAGTGTCAGGAGTAACACACTTTATTTTTTAAAGTAAGCAACTATTTAAATTTTTAGATTTATGCCTGGTCACTATGCAAATATCTGTTAATGAGAATTTTCATATTAAATATCTCTATTATAATTATACAAGAACCTTACTATTATATTTCCTTAAGGATGATATCAAATATTGAACTTTATATTATAGTAACTTATAATAGGATGCAATTTAATTGCTCTCTTACAATCTGATGTTTATTATCTAAAACTTTATTGTTCAATGGACTAAGTCTGACTGAGCAGGTAAAAGAAAGGATGCAGTCTTTGAAGTGAAAGCGCTCTCCAATGGGAATAGACAAAGGAAGGAAGAAAGGATTACAAATTAGTAAATGAAGGGGCTGGATAGAGCAAGAAAGCAGGTATAAAGATGTCAGGCCTTCAGGGCCAGGACAAGAAGTGCAGACTCTATGTGCTTGCAGGCATTCAAGCACTTTCCGAATTGAATTATTTTATTTATTTATTTATTTATTTATTTATTTATTTATTTATTTATTTATTTATTTTTGGAGAGGTTTTTGCTACAGGGTGCATGCGCTGGCCAGAGAGACAGAGAGAGACAGAGAGACAGAAAGTGAGAAATCACTCCCCAGGGGGGATGGCCATGCCACAATCCCTTCTCTTTCATTCTCCTCTCGGGATCTTGGGCACGCACACACGCACACACGCCCTGTGTGAGTTTAAGCCACTGGGTCCAGGACTTGTACCGCAGTCAACTACATGGAGGTTTAGCGACATAACCATTATGCTAACTGCTGGCCCCTGAATTGAATTATTAAGACCTGGGGAGTCAGAGGAAGAACTTACAGAGTGCGGCCAAGCAGGCATGGTGAGAAAAAGGGAAGATTTTGGAAGATGCGGTTTGAATTAACTGGAAGGAGAGATCTGACACAGTGAAACTAATGAAGAGAAATCTGAATTTGTCAAGGTGACAGGAAATGAAAACAGTAAGGAATTTAATCATCTGTCATAATGACAGGGCCCTGTACTCACTATACAGCCCAATAGCTCACTCTAATAGATTAGTGGCTCTAATAATTCATGCAGTTTATGTTTAGGAAGTGTGGAGAAGAACACAAAGATTATCACATTGCATGTTTTGTGAGCAGTAAGTAAACATTTGTTTACTTATCTTTTTATTTCGTAATATAGGTGTTTATTACCTTTGCCTTCAGTATTTGGACACAGAAAAGTGTATGTTAGTCATTCAAAAATATTAATAGGCATTATGCAGTCAGCCAACAAAACATTACTGTATACACAATCCCAAGTACCATTGATTATTCTAGACACTGGGAATATAATGGAGAACAGCACAGGCGTATTCACTTTCCTCAAGAAGTTAATAATTTACAGCTAATGAGACTGACGAGACAGACGATTACATGTAATACATTCATTCACTTATTCATTCACTCATACAGATATGTGCTGTGGAGTATTTGAAAATGGCCTAATATATTATTAATAGAAAGTGACAGGACTGGGCCAGTAACTTCAGTTAGAACTGTGAAGGTTTGAATGGCAAGAAGACAGCCAAGAAAAGAAGAGGGGAAATAGTATTTACAGGTTAAGTAGCATCACATCCAAAAAAACAGGTGGAGATGAGTTTTGCTTATACAAGAAAGAGAAAGGTGAGATTGGCGTGTGGTGAGTAGTAGAGGATGGAGGGACAGGAGACCTGAGACAGTGAGAAGGGACTGTGAAAGCATAACCTGTGGACTTGGGAAAGATGAGATTTTATTCCAGTTATTAGGGAAAGGCAGAATGGCAGGGAAGTGTATGCTTTGATTTATGTTTCAGAATTGTCCTCTTATTTGCTGTGTGGACATTAAGACTGGGCTAGAGAGAGCTCAGATACACTTGTAAGAGTTAAGGTGAAAGATGATAAAGGTTAGAACAGAGCTGTGTCAGGGAAGCTTGTGAGATGGTGGCGTAAGTTGGGATTTGTTTTGTGGTAGAGGGAATGCCCTGAAGAATTATAAGTGGGATATGAAGGGAAGACAGGAACAAAGAATTGTGTCTAAGTTTTCCGCTTGAGTAAGGTGGTGGATTGGGGGACTATTTAGAGTTGCAAAAGTTATGTAAAGGGAGCAAGTTGTGTATGTGACTGTGTCTGTGTACATGTGCATATGTATATGGCAATAGGTCCATTTTGACCGTGCTGTTGTTTCAATAAACAAATTTTAATACAGATTTTCTGAGCACATTCTGTGTTCCAGAAATTTATTTAGATGCTGGGAAAACAGAAAAGAAAACTGAAAAGCTCACTTCCATAGAGTTTAGATTGTAATATATATAAAGAGAAATAATATATAAGTAAATATATATTTAGTCTGTTAGAAATTGATAATGTCTATGGATAAATACAAAAACAGGAGGAGGATGGAAAATGGAGGCAGGTTCGCTTTTTAAAAAATTTTAATTTAAAATATTTAAACATTTTTTTTTTTAGTTTTTTGCTGTTGGGTATGTATGCTTGCCAGTGAGAGACAGAGAGAAAGAAACTGAGAAATCACCCCTCAAGGTGAGTAGCCTAGCCACACTGTAATCCTTTCTCCTCTATTCTCGTCTCGAGATTTTGGGCATGCACACACATGTGCCTGGCATAATTTTCAAGCTGCCACATACAAGACTTGAGCCATGATTGGTCATATGAGAATCCAGCACCTTAACCACCATGCCACCTCCTGGCCCCAGGTTTGCTATTTTTTAAAAGAATAGTCATGGAGGGCTATTTTAATAAGGTAATGTTTGACCAGAGTGTGAAGAAAGTGGGGCACTAGCCATGCAGGTATCTAGAATAAAAAGTTCCAGACAGAGACAAAAACAAGTGGAGAGGCCATAAAGAATGTGTCTGCATGGTTTATAGGAGGAACAGCAAGGAGGCCAATGTGGAATGAACTGGGGATGGGGAAAATAGCAGCAGATGAGGTCAGGGGCTACAGGTGACCAGATGATTTAGGATGTTGTATAATACAATGGAAGAAATTTGTCTGTTATCTGGGTGAGAAGGCAATGGAGGATTTAGAGTAGAGGAATGCATTAACTGATTTTTTAAAAAAATTCACAATAGAGTATGTATGTATATGAGAGAGAGAGAACCCTACAGTAGAGTATGATTACAGTGCAATCTTTTTTCCCTTTTCGCCTCCTGCCAGGATCCTGGGCAGGTATGCACATGTATCCAGTGTGTTTTTCAAACTCGTGGAACCAGGATCCAACCATGGTCCACCATGTGAGATCCAGCTCCCTATGCATAGCACTAGGCTGGCCTAGTTTTCTTGTGTTTTTAAGATGATTGATATTGCTGCACTTTCTTATGCTGGTGAAAATAATTCACTACTATATGAGAAATTGCTATAAGAAAAATTCTTGAGAAAATGAGAGTGTATTAGAGCAGTAGCACTACTCGCACACTAACAGGAGGAGAGAGAGAGAGAGAGAGAGAGCCTTACCGATGGAAAGATGAGGTGGTTCTTTGATTGTATCTGTTTGGTCACCTATTAGGCATGTTTATCAGGTAAGAGTAGAGCAGACAGAGATTTTGGAGATTTGAGGATAGTAAAGAGGAGTGAAATAGTTAACGTGGAGAGTAAGAATGTAGAGTTTTGAGGGAGGAATTGCCAGAAAAGTTCTGGCAATGCTGAGAAATGTGGACTTAAATTTGAATTGAGCTAATCAGCATTAGTCAGGATTTTCTTCAGCAGTGTTCATTTCTTGTTCTGACAAAATAATCGGATACTTGGGACCAGCGGTTGGCGTAATGGCTATGTCGCTGGACTCCCATGTAGTAGACCATGGTTTGAGTCCTGGACCTGGTGGCTTAAACTGATACCGGGCGCATGTGTGTGCATGCCCCAGATCCCAAGACAAGAATGGAGGAGAAGCGTTTGCAGCATGGCCATCCCCCCTGGGGGGGGGGTGATATCTTGCTTTCTGTATCTCTGTCTTTCTGGCAAGCACATGCACCCTATAGCAAAAACTCTTTTTCCCAAAAAAATAACTGGGTATTTGTGTTTTTAAAAAGTTAGGGTTTCTTCATATAGATACAGTGAAATAAAAGTTATCACCATTTCAGTGAATAGCAACTCCCTTCTTTCAAATCTTTGGAGCCATCATTGATTCTCCTTGCTTTTTGTACCCTGAATCCAATTTGTCAGCAGATCTTATCAGAGAGTAATTTCGATGAGATGCTCAATAAAAGAGAAGCAAAATCATGGGGTGAAGAGTGGTGTGTTGGGTAGTGAAAAGTGGTAGGGAATTTGAGAGCCTTGAAGTGAGTAAAATAGTACTGGTATGGATTACTAGATGAGTGATTTGGATTTAAAAGAGTTATTTTGAAATTGAGATTTTTCAAGGTGCTTTAATTGTTAATGATGGTTAGATCTTGAGAGTAGAACTATCTGAGGCTGATGCAGAAAAATTCATTGGAACTAAAGTGGTCAAGGAATTGAGAGTCAGTGTATTCATTGGCAGCTGATGAGGTCATTGAGAATGTTAATAAGACTTTGGAAGAAAAATAAAGATGAGTTAAGTGCTAAGGTCACCAATAAATGAAGGAAAGTGAGGCATAGATTCACATGATAAAAAAAATGTACTATAACGTCTAATGAAACAAGCTTCAAATAATTTTTGATTTTGGAAAGGTAAAGGAGTAGAAATTATTTGGAAATGGCTTTGGAGAAACAGGAGTGAACTAATTTTTCACTCCTCCAGCTCAGAGAAACATGGAGTATGAGTCAAAACAAACACAACACAAAACAAAACAAAACAACAACAATAAAACCCTTACCATTTGAGAGCACTGTAAGGGAAAATTAAACATCAGTGGGAGCAAGATGAGGAATAATCTGAGAGTCCATGTGGGGGAATTTGCTAATGAATGATTGAATTCTAGGGGAACATGTGAAAAAATTTGTAGAGTAGGGACAGATTAGGAAATGCCAGAGAGTATGGAGACCACCATAGCAGAATGAATTATTTGGAACATCAGGACTTTTGATAGTAACTGAAGAGAATGGAGAGGTACTGGCTGATGATGATAGGTTTGGCTCTACAAGTCCTAACATTAGTAGTATTTTAAGACCTCTTAGTAGCTAATCTCTTTCTCCTTGACAAGAAGTAGCTCCTAGGAATTCACAAAAAATGAAGACCTTGGGACAGCTGAAAATATTGATTAGGAGGAAAAGGACAAGATGGAATGACTATATTCATCTGACTTTTGTTTTAGAGTCTTTGTTTGAATTTTTCTTTTGGCTATGCAAACATTGAAGGAGGGCAATTCTGTTTTTCTTGAAGGAAATTGAAACATTTGTGAGTAATCCATGCCATAATAGTAACTTCTGTGAGCTTTTCCGTTTCAAGACAGTATTTATTTTGTAGCCATTAATTCATTTCCAAATGATTGCTTATCATTTACATTTGAATTACCCACCTGGTAATTAGTCAGTCTAATCAGTCTGCATAGGAAGTTGGGCTGGAGACCAAAATGGTCCAAAGCATTTGACTTCTCAAATAAATCTGAATTCCAATTTAAAAGAAAAGATGTAAATACATATCTAAACCACTAAAGATGGATTTGATCAGGGTTAAAATGAAAAACATTTTCATTTGGCAGATACACATTACATAATATTAATAGCATACTATTTGCTACATTGTCATATTTTTAATATTTTCATTGTTAAAACCTGGTTGTGCATATATAGATGTAGATGTTGTAATGAATTAAAAACTCAAGAGGGCTAATGAATTTCAAAGTTACAGACAGAATGAAGCTTCTCAAAATTCTGGTTCAGTTATGATTCACCAAGATATTAATAGTGAATCATGGAATTATAAGTCATTCATGGGTCAAAGAAATTTCAAGTAAGTTTTTTCCAATATTTACTTATATTTACATGATTTGAATGGATATTTGTATGATACCAATTGCTACTCTATTTGACTTGAACGGTAGAGAAAGCAGGAAATATGGTTGCTTAGAAAATGTTACTTAACCTGTTACCCTATGTCTCTGACAGCTTCTCTGTACAAATGAGATCAAATTATCCCATTTAAATGTTTGTCACCATTGCTAATTACCACTCTAACCTTTTCACTAAAAGGTCTTACTCCTTCAAATCTCACAGTAGTACTATGAGGCAGGAACTATAATGACCTCCACTTTACAGATGAGGAAGCGGAAGTATTGACTCTTAAATAACTTGCTGTATACCAAGATCATACAGCTGTTCAGTAGTAGGCCAGCATTTGAAACCAGGGTCTCTCACTGTCAAACCCAAGGTCTTATAGGCCGTGTGGTGTTACTTCACATGCCATGGGAGATCTCAGCAATTTACCTGCTGCAACTATATCAAATAGCTATCTTCTCTTTGGTATTAGTTATACTTAGAAAGCATTTTAGGGAAATTCCAAAAAGGTCCTCACATGTTCTCTTGAATTTATTTGCCAAATCAATTTACCACATTTTTCTCCAGTTCTTCCTTTTTTTTTATTCTACCTTTCCCTTATCCATATATCTGTTTATGAAGCAGCCCTCTTATTGGATGCCAAAATGCTGGTGTCTGGCAAAGGTGTTCCCTTGATTCTCAAAAAGTCATTAGTCCTGGGACCAGCAGGTGGCGTGGTGGTTAAGGTGCTGGACACTCCCACATGGCTGACCATGGTTCAAGTTCCAGACCTGGCAGCTTGCTTTCTCACTTTCTCTCTCTCTCTCCCTCTCTGTATCACTCTCTCTGGTCAAATTAAAATAAAATAAATGAGTAAATAAAATAAAATTAAAATAATTCTTTAAAAAAAAAAAAAAAAAAGTCATTAGTCCTCAAAGTCAGAGCAAGCCTAGGATGCATGGAGAAGTCGGTGATGAACCTTGACCCAACCCTGGGTACCATTGATTCTCCTCTTTTTATGTTTGGAAATCCAATTTGTCAGTAAATTGTCACCTTATACTAAAGCAGCATTGCTTATGGATAGAGATTTTAAAAATACTCTTGAAAATAGTTTCTGTAGCTTCTGCTTCTAATGCATCTCTCAATTTGTATTCCACACGTTATAAGGGATTGAATAGGAAATTAAACATTCTCCTATTTTTATACCTCTTCTCCTTCAGTGCCCATGAATTAGAAGCAGAAAACAAAATGAAACAAAATGCCCTTTCCTTATTCTGTCACCAAATCAGTGCATTTCAAATTATATAAATGGATACTTCAGAGGATTACCCACTGGCTCTATAGCCTGACCAATATGGATATTAGATCCACATGCTTCATAACAAACTTTTTAAAAAATTTTTAAAATTAATTTAATTTTATTTATTATTATTACTCAATTTGACCAGAGAGAAACAAAGAGCAAATAAGAAAGCAAGCTGCCAGGCCTGGGACTCGAACCCTTGTTGGCCATGTGGGAGTCCAGCACCTTAACCACCACATCACCTGCCAGCCCTATAACAAACTTTTTAAAAGCTTGTTGGGAAAAGAAATGCTTCTGAAAAGGCTTAGAATCCCCGTATAAATTCCATGGCAATTAAAAACCAAGAGAAAGGGACATATTTTAGCAGAAAAAAGCATATAAGTGATCTTTAATAATTTGTAGAAAATGTGCATTATGAAAAAACTGCATGGATTTGAGAATTTTTTTACACCAAAATACATTTATACCCTAATTCCATTTTCCATTAACTTTTTTTTTTTTTTTTTTTTTTTTTGAAGTTGGCATGTGGTTATCAATTCAGTTGAAATCTTGAAAAGTTGAGTATAGTCAGCCTTAGGTACGAATGTGCATTAGATAATGTTTATCTCCAGGATTCGGTCTTTTCCTTTTTAATCATTCAGTTCATTCTTTGGTCTGATCCTTTATTAGCATCATCAGGAAAAAAATAAAAGCAAATCTAACTGTAAATTTAGTAACTTTATGCATTTTAAACTTATTTGTAATTATGAGATGAAAGGCTTCTTTATTATTAAAGGAACTTCAGACATTATTTTGGGGGATTAGATAAAAAGGAAAAGGATTTAAGAAGTCCTTTCTGGCAACGCTAAAATCACAACTTGCAAACCTACCACTTATTCAGACTATAAGATTGATTCGGTTACTAGGGCTATTTAAAGATTTTTCTACTGCATGCCAAGAAGCTTAAAAGAAATATCATGTCTCTTCTTGTTCTTGTGTGGTGTGAAACTCATTTGTCTTGGAAAGTTTTTTACTCTGTGAATGTTTGCACTTTGAAAGACCATATTCTTAATTTGGACTGGCAACTGTGCCAAAGATCTTGGCAACTTTACAGAAAAATAGCTGTTATGTTAAAAATCATACACTGTAAAGGCTACCATAATGTGTTACACTGATAAGGGACACAATGGAATTAATATGGCATTTTCTTGTTAAATTCAAATTTCAAAATTATTACACGCGAGAAACAAAAATCTTGAACATTTAGCTTTTCTGCTCTTTATATTGGGTTGTCAGAAAAGTCGTGATGCTTTTTTGCGTAGAAAATATGTCATGACTTTTTCTGATGACCCAAATATATCTGCAGCAACTAGAAATAATGAAGTATTATCTTTTTAAGTAATAATAATAATAAATAATTATCATCATTTGATATAATAAATTCACATAAAAGAAATAAGAAGTGGAAGATTTCTGTACCCAACAGAATTATAATACCTCTCTCTATAGCTGAATAGATCTTTAGAAATTATCCCTTAGTTGAAATATGTCTTATGATAACTCTTGAGTTATAGTTTATTATCAATAATAATATAATATACCACTATTTTTTTAGCATATATTATTTGCCAAAACATCAGTATATATCTTATTTAGTTTTTGTCAAAACCTTACAGGATAGGTCCTGATCTTCCTAGTTTGCAGAAGAAATGGAAGTTTAGATAATTTCTTTGGCTCACTCAGGCATCAGAGTAGTGCTGGAATTGAAATTCAAAACCTCATTTAGTCAGACCTAAAGCCTTTTCTCTTTCAACTGCATCTTGATATGTCTTCAAAACAAACATCGATCCCTATTTGTTATTCTAGTGCAGTATAAAAGTGGCAGTAGTTATAAGCAGATGGACTAGGTAAAAAATAGCAAATTCTTAGGTAGAAAGGTAAGTAAGATTGCACCCAGATTAGGACCAAGTTTGGGAAAAACAGCACTAAGGGTGGATCATGGCTGGTGGCTAAACAAGCAGACTCGTTAGGAGCAGGGAAATAATATGAGATTTGAAAAATAGCAGAAGCAAAGGTGTTTTAGTGGGGCCCATAAAAAGCAATATTTCTCATTTGGTAATTTGAGGAGTATTTACAAGAGACTAATTTAAACACGTGGTCAGGGTATAGAGAATTAACAAGGGAATATGTGATATTGTTTGGAGAGTAACACCGGGAAGCTCTGACTGCAGAGATGAGAGACAGTGGTTCCTGCATGCTGGAGATTAGACTGTGGAGAGGGCAATTGCAGTAGCTGTGACCTCTGCAGTTACCCTGACATAGCCCGAAGGGAGAAAAATGCAGTATTTACTCCAACTCCCTGCCCCACTCTCCATCCAGTCACTTGTGGTGCCCTTTGTTGACTGAACCGGAAGCTGGAGGGCAAGACAGTCTTTGATGAGTTCTAAACTGGTCACCCTCTTGGACAAGGAAAAGACTTGAGAAAGTTGGAGAGGAGACGTGGAGGTACAAATGCAAATTAAACAGTGAAGATATTAAGCAGAGAATCAATAAACTTGATTCAAAATCAAAGATAGGGAAGAACTAGGGCAACTGAAAAGTCGGATTAAGATCAAATGAGACTTGAGAGTTGAGGCTCTAGCGTCCTTCATCTGCTGGACTGGTGAGAATCATTCATTCTTTCACTCCATTAATTCATTCAACAGTCCTTAGCTTCTATTCTATGCCAGGTTATGGTTATTGTACTAGTACAGTGCGTGGTATGAGCCCAGTCATGAGGTTTGAAATATCTCCCTGAGGTGTTTAGCAATTATAAAGGTACTGTTCTAGTGTTTACTATTACTCTACTCTAAACTGAAGACAGGGCTAGAGGAGCTATTTACGTTTTGTTAATTTATCAGACTCACGTAATTATCTTAAGTCACACATGGCATCAAATCCACTTAGAAGGACATGAGACAAGAATCTCAGTTGACCAGCAGGGCAGCACTAGGTATTGCTCTTTCATGGGACTAACCCTGGCAGCAGTCTACGCTGAAGACTACACAACAGGCCAAGAACTACATTCTTGGTTTCCCAGGTAACATCTCAGGTATGAAAGAATGATTAAAAAAAAGAAAATTGCAAGGGCCAGCAGGTGGTGTAGTGTTTAAAGCACTGAACTTCCACGTGAATAAGCATGGTTTGAGTTCCAGACCCAGAGGCTTGAAACTCATGCCAGGCACATGTAGATGAGTGCCCAAAATCCTGAGAGGAGAATGGAGAAGCGATTGTCACATGGCCATCCCCCTCCAGGAGGTGATTTCTCACTTTCTGTCTCTCCAGCGAGTGCACGTGCCCTACAGCAAGAAATCCCTCTTAAGAAAAAAAAAAATCCCAGAAAGAATATGCACTCACTGTAGAGAAACAGAGTGGATGGAGAAAGTGAGAAAGCATACACTATGGGGGATGGTCATGCTGCAATCCTTTCTCCTCCATTTCTCCCTTCTTTCAGGATTTTGGGTATATGTGCACATGCCTGGCATGTTTATCAAGCTTCTTGGTCTGGGACTCAAACTGTGCAGTTGGTTATGTGGGATCTTGCCACCTCAGCCACCATACCATGGCTGACCTGAAAGAATGATTCTTAGATGGAGCAAGTATAAAAGTTTCCCTGGCCTCATATCCCATTGGAGCCAACATCTCTTTTAACTATATATAGGGCTACTATGGTCTCTATAAAAGGCATGTCCAATTTACAATTAGTCTAAAGCTATGGTATCTTGATTAGGTATTATTTATCATTCATATATATTTTGTCCCACTTCACATGCAATTAGCCAATCATAGATTATTTGTACCATAAGCATTACTGCCTAGTAATATAATTGACATACCTCCTTTATCAGCTTGCCAAAGGAATAGATCCAGAAAGTGAGTTGTAAGTGAATTTGGAATTGAAGTCAAATTATAAGAAAAAAAGGGAAAACATTTTGTTAGCCTTTATCCATACATATTATGCTTCTAATTAGTGATTTGTTGGATCCCATAAAACCAAAGAAAGGCATACAAAGGGCACAGGACAGCTAAAGTTCCTAATCGAACTAGGGTTTGACATATCTAAGGACGAATGCAGCTTTTTTTTTTTTTTTTTTTTTAACAGAGAAGAAAAGCCACACTTCATTTTATACAAATGATTTTCAATTGTCAGAGTGACCCAGCAGGATCTTCTTAAGATCATGAACAGGTGTTCATGACAATGTGATGAATTGTTGAAACTATTTGGCAAAGGATAATGAGCTAGATCTAGCTTCATATTCAGGTAGCTTTTGGAATTAGCTGGCATCTTAATATCTAGTCTGCAAGGTACAAAAACATTGAAAAGATTGTGTGCTTTCTGTGTTATGAAAAATGTATTATTAACATGACAACAAACATACATCAGATATCTCAGAGATTGGTCAGCTGCCTCTCCTGTATCTTCCCATATCACACTATACTTCATGTATCATATTGTACTATGCTTTATATGTCAAAAAAATTATCCCACTGGATAGCAAACCCTGTGAGGACAATAATCATGTCTGCCTCATTATTACATCTGCAGCATATTATATAATGTCTTTCATAGTATATACTAAAAAAGTTTGTTGAATGAATAAGTGAATGAAACTACAAGTCATATTATATTGGATTCAAACTTAAACAAGTGTTTCTTCTGGGACCAAATATCTTTGGTCCATAAATGGCTTTGAAAGTCTGACTTCCCTAATTTTTGTTTTAGGGCATGTGCACTTGCCAGAAGAGAGACAGACAGAGACAGTGAGTGGAAAAGTGAGAAATCATCTTCCAGGGGGTTGGCCACACAGCAATCCCTTCTCCTCCATTCTCTTCCTGGGATCTGGGCCATACACACATACCTGCTGGCATGAGTTTCAAGCCACTGGGTCCAGGACTCAAACCACTGTTGCCCATATGGGAGTCTAGCTACATAACCACTACACCACCTGCTGGCCCTTGCAATATTCTTTACCATTAATTGGTAAAGAATAAGGACAGATTTTTTTTTTTAAGAGTGATTTTTATTATGGAGCGTGTGTACTCACTGGAGACAGAGAGGCAGAGAGAAAGTGAGAAATCACTCCCCAGGGGGTATGGCGATTTTGCAATCTCTTCTTCATTCTCCTCT
The DNA here is from genome assembly GCA_026018925.1 of Tupaia tana. NCBI lineage: Eukaryota > Metazoa > Chordata > Mammalia > Scandentia > Tupaiidae > Tupaia > Tupaia tana. The sequence continues at coordinate 19,575,001 of JAKSZU010000017.1, forward strand.
TGGGATTTTGGGCATGTACCTGTACACGTGAGTTTCAAGTCTCTGGGTCCAGGACTCATACCTCGGTTGGCCATGTGAGAATCCAGTACATTAACCACTATGCCACCTGCTGGACCCAAGGACAGCTTTTGAGTTATAGTATATTTTTCTACAGTGATTGCCATGAAAAATATTTGCCGGATTGCTTAAGAGCTCCTGAATTTCACTGGGCTTTTAATGTTATCATCAAGGTCCCTGAAGAGCAGCTCTTAAGACTCAAAGATGAAATTCAATTCAGAGTGTTTATTACAACAAGGAAACAGCTTCTCAGATCCATTTAGGGAGTAGTGCAGTACAAATCCCAAACAGAGAAAGAACTTACTGCTTAGAGTTTACCAATTACTAGACTAATAAATCTATATTTTAAATTTGATAGGGATTTTAAATATATGAAATATTTTCATGTGCTATTTTAATGAAAACTCCCATTTTAGGGATGAAATCTCTATTTTATAAATGGCAAATCCTCACAACACAGGGTGATTTAACACATGGGTTTGGAGTCAGATAGCTTGGGTTTGAAATATGACTGTGTGATCGTAAATAAATTATTTTCTTCTAGCTTCCTCAGTGTCTTCTGGAAACTAAAGAACATGAAAGTGCTTGTTTTATAGGATTGTTATGAGAATTATAAAATGCAAAACTCTTAAAAGGGTGAATGGCAGGTAGTAAGTGCTTGATTTATGTTTGCTATTGTTCTCTTTCTCTTTCTTTCTTTCTTTCTTTCTTTTTCTTTTTTTTTCTTAAAGAGAGATTTTTGTCATAGGGTGTGTGAGAAATCAACCCCAAGGGAGGATGGATGGCCATGCCACAATCCCCTCTCGTCCATTCTCCTCTCAGGATTTTGGGTACACATGCACACATGCCCAGCATGAATTTTAAGCCACTGGGTCTGGGAGTCAACCCACGGTCAACTACGTGGGAGTACAGCAATGTAACCATTACTCCATCTGCTGACCCCTATTATTTTCTTTCTTTAAGTTAAACAATGAATGAGTAGTAGAAGTAAAATTTGAACCCAGGTTGTCAATTTTCAACATCAGTGTTCTTGTCAGTGTACCCCATTGTATGTGTAATATTTATTTAAAGTGTATTTAGTGTTGCATCTTTTGCCCTTGTCACATTTTTTTGATATTTGATAATAACTGCTTAGTTATAAATATATGACTCATCTCTGAAATTTTGAATTTATTAGATAATGGTTGCTAGTTGATGGTTTTAATTTGTAGATGAAAATAGCTTGGATGGTAATGGTTTTTAATTTCATTCTTATACATTTATTATAGGAAATTCAATATACCAAGTCATTAATTACTTAATGATTATTCAAAGTTATAGAAAAAGTAACACTAAGAAATGAAAGGAAACCTTCTTTGATCTACTCAGATGTACTACTTTCACACTATTATAACTAAAAAAGAAAACCTCTTGATGTGATTTGCATAATTCCTGAAAACCTAAAACGTGGACTCATTTTCACATTCATAGTATCATTTTTCCTCTACCAGGTAAAATATTGTACTTAACTTAGAAATAGTACTTTATGGAAGACTTGAATATAGGTCTAGATTATATGACCTTGTGCGTGAAAGGCTCTGGAAGGTTGGAACAAGATCACTGGAAGAAGTTTATCTATGTTGTTAAAGTGTGTTCACTGTAGGACCTCCAAGGGTAGGTAGATGTTTAGGAAGAAGCTAGGCATATGGGTTTAGAATTCAGGAAAATGATTGAGATGGAAAATATAGATATTTCAAGAGTTCTCTTTCAATAAAGGAGATTGTTCAAACCATAACAATAGCTGAGACCTCTGAGGGAGAATATGAGGAAAGAGTATATGGAGGGAAATATGAACAACCCTAAAAGAGAAAGCTGTAAAGGTTACTGAGGAAATAAATTCCAAGGGTCAGGACAAAAGCCAAGGAAGACTGTTGTCCTGGGAATCACGAGAGCCATTCTTTTGACAAACACTTTTTGAGCTATTACTTTATGTGTGATGTTGAGCTAAATCTTTGAAAACAGCAGACTAATTTATATGTTGTTGGAATGATGCAGATAAAAATAGCAAATACATAAATTATATATTTTGTTAAAAGGTAGTAAGTACAATAAACTATTAGCAGTGTAGAAGAGACTGAGAGGGCAGGGGTCAGTGTTCTAATTTTAAGTTGGTTAGTGTGGTAGCTAAATCTTACCAAGAAGCTGACAATTTAACAGGCTTGAAGGAGAGAAAGGAAAAGATATAAATAATTTCACAAAGGATACACTATTCCATATGTTTTACAGGAGTTAAGTAAGACACTGATGGAAAATTTCCATCTGAGTTTTGTAATTCTGTGTGTGTTGACCTAGACGAAAGCAGATCTGGTGGCAAGGGCTGGGAACAGAGATAGATTGCACTGGATAGAGCTACGTAAGGTGGGGAAGACAGCCCTCAGATTACTCTTTCTACCAGTGTAACTGTGAAGGGAAAAGGAAAAACAACATGGTGGCCAAAGGGGAACATGAATTCATAAAGATTTTTGCCCCAATTATTGTTAGATAGGAGAGACTTGAACCTACTTATGGACAAAGAGAAGAAGAGCCAATGTACTAGGATGTTGCAAAAGTCATAATATATTTTTCTGTTTTTTGATGCAAAAATTCACCATCACTAATAGATGAGTTTAGTGGCCTAGAAATTAATAGGAAGATCTTAATTTATAGCAGGAGGCACTTGAGGACCATTGAAATGGAGAAGAGGGAATGATATTAATGTATAAGTGGAGAAATAACTCAATCTTTTCTTACTCATTTTTGCCCAAGGACAAAGATTGAGTTATAAGGAAAGATTAAGTTACTTATAAATAATGTAGTGTTAGGAGAAGGCAAATGATGACTGTTTCGTCTATGAATGAGTTCGTCTATGAATGAGTTCGTCTATGAATGAGTTAAGACTATTTGTTAAAAATGATAAAACAGGGACCAGCTGTTGGAGTAATGGCTATGTCACTGGACTCCCATGTAGTCGACTGTGGTTTGAGTCCCAGACTCGGTGGCTTAAACTCACGTTGGGCGTGTGTGCATGTGTGCATGCCCAAGATCCTGAGAAGACAATGGAGGAAAAGAGATTGTGGCGTGGCCATCCCCCCTGGGGGGTAATTTCTTGCTTTCTATCACTCTGTCTCCCTCTGTCTTTCTGGTGAGCACACGCGTCCTATAGCAAAGACCTGTAAAAAAAAAAAATGATAAAACAGGTAATGAGGTGAGAGGGCTGGCGTGATTCTCCTTAGCTACTGACCAAAAATGAGGAAATAACTAGTCTGCAGAACGATTTTGAAGGTCCAGTTGAAGGTGGAATTCTCTTTTTATGAATTTTTTATACCATTCATCTTCATGATTGTGCATTGTGTTTTTTCTTTAGTAGGCCTATCAGTCTAGGCATAGAAGGGGAATGAACAGACAGCTGAATTGATCCAGGCCTGGTGCGTGTGATGAATTTACTCAGGAAATGGGATTTAAGGGATTATGCATGTGTATATAGAAAGATACTTTTATTAGTCATAGCAAAGAAAGAGAAAAAATAGAAATAAGACCAAGTGGAGAGATTAAGGGGCAGAGGAGATGATGGAATAGGTGTGAAGGAACTGGAGATAATGGCTCAATGAATTTGTACTGCGATTTTAAGATTTTTAAAATGGGCAGTTCTGGGTGACATAAGGCCTAAGAGGTAGATGCCTGCCGTGAAGTGGAGGTGGGAAGTAAAGGACTCTGAGCAACAAAACTCTTGGAATGGTTAGCTTCATAGAGATTGAATTCACCGAGCACTAGGGCAAGGATTGAGAGACTGTGGGCCAGGTATAAAGTTATTTTTGAATCAGGGAATGTGGTAATAAAGAAGAGAGGTGATAAATAGATCACTTGAAGCCCAAGGGAAGATTTTATAATGTTTAAGTCATTTTGTTGGACTCAAGAATACTGATTGGTCCCACGTAGTCGACCGCGGTTCGAGTCCCGGACCCGGCGGCTTAAACTCACGCCGGGCGCGTGTGCGTGCGTGCCCAAGATCCCGAGAGGAGAATGGAGGAGAAGGGATTGCGGCGTGGCCATCCCCCCTGGGGGGTGATTTCCTGCTTTCTATCTCTCTGTCTCTCTCTGTCTGGCGAGCGCACGCGCCCTATAGCAAAAACCTCTCAAAAAAAAAAAAAAAAAAAAAAAGAATACTGATTGGAAAACTCACTCTCAGTGGATATGGTACAGTATATTGATTCATTATTTGTCTTGTTAAATAGAAGATTAAACTTCAATGTATCATATTTACTGATTTAACATAACCCAACCTAAACTGATATCTTAATTAACTGGGTTTTTGCTTCTTTCTACTATGCTTTTGGGATGATAGAATAAAATCACAATAATGAAAATTAATATGAGGGATATGTGTGTTTAAAAAACACACATATGCCAACTTGTTGGTTATATATGGTTGAGAATATATTTAAGCTAGTGTCCTATATCATCTACATTTTCTTCTTTAGAATGGTACAGTAAGAAATCACATTTGGAATAAAGGCAGAGGAACAGATAGCATGTGCAGTCACTAGTTACAAAAAATCTAGTGCAACAATTAAAAATGGAATTAAATACATAAATTTCAGGTATTCAATGATATAATTTAGAAGGAAGTATGATTTAATCACTGATAATGTGGTTACTTGCTCAGAAGAAAAATTTAAATACTTTCCAAATGAATTGAAATATATTTTTAAATATATATCATGACATTGTGGTTTTAATTGTGTGTGTGTGTGTGTGTGTGTGTGTGTGTGTGTGTTTATAAAGAATATATACATATATTCTTATTTCCAAGAAGGCCTAAAAAAGATTTTTTTTCTAACTTTAACGGACATCTCAGTTCTCAGAATAAGTAAAACAGAAACATAATGTTGATAATTTTGGCCAATTTAAAATGAGCATTTAAGGAATGGAAACTTTTACAAAACAACCTTGTATCTATAATTTTCTCATTGTAGCTGTAACTGTGTACGGTTTGACCATGGTCAATTAAGATAAGTGGGTGATTTTAGTTTAAGGTATATTTCCATTATTCTCTGGAGAAAATGTGCACGCTTCTGATACATTTATATACTATCATGAAGGTACTGATTCAGTCAAATATGACATTAGCTGACTATGGAGACAAAAGCCATTAGTAATGTTACATCCACAATAACAATTACTTGTGTGGGAGAATGAGAACTCTCTTGATTCTAGTGTGCTCCCGGTACATGAGGTTCTATGTACGTAAGGTTCTTAAACAGAGAAACGTTTGTCCAGTGCCCACAAATGTTTCATTTAGTAATGCTAAATATACCTCTCTGTCCCTTGCCCTCTTTCCTCTCTGTTTGTCTTCTCTATTTTATTTATTCATTTTTTTTTGCATCCTTTCATATCTTTATCATTGAGTAATTGCAAGTTGAGAACTAAACATTGCATCCTACGGATGGTTCGATGCTATGATTACGTAGGTAAAATATATTCTCCATCCTGGAAGAATTTACATTCTGTTAGGAAGAAAATAATGACAAAGAGATTGCTAAAATAAGACAAATTTCATTTCTAAGTCTCAAGGCAATACAGGATTACCTAAGAAGCAAAATTTAGTTCATTGAAGGACTTAGTACAGGGGGAACCCTCCAACTCCTCTCTTCAGAAAAAGAAAATTCAATTTTGATGAACTTTTTAGAATTTTTCAATCAGAGATAATTAAAGAAAACTTTGCTTTTTGAAATAGCTAATTTAGAGCTAAAATTTCACATTTTGGGACCAGCAGATAGCTTGATGGTTACATTGCTGAATTCCCATGTAGTTCACCACAGTTTGAGTCCTGGCCATGTTGGCTTCAAACTCACGCAAGGGACCAGCAGTTAGCATAATGGCTATGACGCTGGACTCCCATGTAGTAGACCGCGGTTCAAGTCCTGGACCCTGTGGTTTAAACTCACGCCGGGTGCGTGTGCGTGCGTGCCCAAGATCCCGAGAGGAGAATGGAGGAGAAGGGAGTGCGGTGTGGCCATCCCCCCTGGGGGGTAATTTCTCGCTTTCTGTCTCTCTGTCTCTGTCTGTCTGTCTGGCGAGCACACGTGCCCTATAGCAAAAACCTCTCAAAAAAACAAACAAACAAAAAAGCAAAACAAAACAAAACAAATGGAGAAGGGACTGTGGCGTGGTCATTCCCCCTGGAGGGTGATTTCTCACTTTCTGTCTCTCTGTCTCTCTGTCAAGTGTACGCACCCTATAACAAAAATCTCTCTAAATATATATATATATATATATATATATATATATATATATGTATATGTATATATATATATATATTTATATATATATATATTCACATCTAAGATAAAATTAGGAACTGGCCTCTGTAGCTGGATCTCACATGGTTGACTCTGGTTCATGTCCCAGCACCTGTGCTTGAAAAACTGCCAGGCAGGAATGCATGTGTACGTGTTCAAAAGCCCGAAATGATAAAGAAACAAAGAGGGATTGTAGCATGATCAATGAATGCCCTGTGTGTGGTAGGGTATTTCTTCTCACTCTTTCCCTCAGTCTTTCTCTGACCAATGCATGTACACTCTGACAATTATAAAACAAAATTGTGGTTTGAATTAGATATATAAGGAGGACTTTGAAGTCCTCATAAGGGCAAAGTAAATAGAAAATGTATTATCAGGGTAGCATACATGCCTTGAGAAAAGAATGAAGCTTTTCCACTTGAGAATGTCTCCTGCTCGCTCAGTACCCTATCTTAAATGGTCACGGCACATTGAGGAAGAAGTCAGAGAGAGTGAGAGAGATCACGAATGACCTTCATACAGAATTCCAGTCATGCTCTTTGCTCATTGACACCAGAAAATAAAATGAAACAAAAATTATATACATTAAAAAAAGCACATGAGTTTATTTTGAACCCTTACTGAACTGCTCCCAGTGTAGTGCAAGAGTGGTGATAGTCCTAGGCAAAGGATTAGCCATCCATTCCTTACTCTTTGCTCACTGCACCTTCTCTCTGCCCAGGTCTCCATTTTAGTTTTTTTGTCTTTTGTAAATGATAATGTCTTTATCATCATTCGTCTTCAGATAATAGAATTGCAAGAATGTGTTACTGTGATTAAGCAGATTGGTCACCTAGGTGATGTCACTTACATGCTATTTCTTTGCAGAGAAACTGCATTCGAATGTTGGTTTATCTTCTGAAAAATAAATGTGATCATATCAAGTGTTTGGGTACTTGCTGAGAATATTTACAGGAAGAGTGTTTAAATCTTTTTAGAAAGGTGTTGTATTTAACATGGAGAATGTAGATTGCAATCCTTCCTCAGTGATTTAAAGACTCAGTGTCTTTTTTTAGATTTCTAGTGTGGGAATGGCTGTCTTTTGTGATGGGCAATTCCTTCACTTCTATGGGTTGTTCCCTGAAGTTTTATTTCAGTGAAAAAATTATTGGCCAGTTGGTTCAAAACAACACTTTAACTGCATGATTGAACTTACTTCTTCCCAGATATGATTTCAACAGTTGCAACATTGGCCACAGAGGAAAAATGATAGTTTTCTCTTACAGTCAATCTGTCATTCCCCTGGCTGTGTAGTGGCTCATGCCCATTGGTGAAATTAATCAGTTTGGCTCTTTGAGAACACACTTCCTTGACATCAGTGCATTGTTAAGGCCCCAGGAAGCATTGTCATGGCTTGTTTACAACGATGGGTACATTTCCAGAAACTGTGTGGTTGATTTTCTTCTTTCTATGCTACATTTTCTATTCTATAATACATTTAAAGACAGGAAATGCTAGATGATTCATCTCTGAAATTTAGACATAATTAAATTTTCACAGATAACTTAATCCCTCACTCCAAAGCTAGGTAAGCGTTGCTCTTTTCTAAATTTTATTTTAAAATTCTCTAGACGTTCAGTCAATATTAACAGCAGAAGCATAGTTCAACAGGAATAAGAACTATTTTTATAATATACTTAACTCCAGGATGTAGAATCTCCTTCTATTAATATTGTTTAAAATAGAACAGAGTTTATCTGTATGGGATGTTTTAAGACCTCTGGACTGGTACTTAAGAGGACCATAAATGCAGTACAAAGATCACTTTGAAATTAACCATTTGCTTCTATAATTACTGGACAGAAGTATTCTCTTAGAAACTGTGTAATCTAAGACAAACAGATTTATCTAATCACTGATTACAACTCCTTGGATGTGTTAAACTCCCTGCAAATGTTTTTAAAGATAAAGATTTCTTTTAGTCTTGCTGGATTATTCATCATAAAAAGGCCTTGAAATGTCATGCAGACCATCTTGGTTTTGGACAAAGGCAAGTTATAAGGCATAGTCATCAGATATCATTTCCAGGTGCTCTATTTTTGCGTACTCGTGTCTATCTTACTTGGTGTGATTTCCCCCCTTTTACACATGAGGCCACTTGATTTGATTTTCTCGCTTTTTTTAGACATGAGCCATTTTGTAGTTTAATCACTTAGTATTCAAAGTTTTAAAAATATTACTTATTTCTTCTATGAGTGATAGAAACAGAGTGAGTGAGACAGAATTACAACACCTCGGCAGGGTTTTGACGTGTGACCCATCCCCAGCTTCTACCAGTCTGCGTGGGCACACACAGGTCTTGCATATTCAGAGAGGTCTCTGGACATGATCTAGTAACCATCCCACATAGTCTGCCTTGCAGAGTTTTGCCACTGCACTACTGTCAGGCCCCAATCACTTAGTATTTTTATTTAACATCCTCATTAGAGTTCATCGAACCCTGTTACACCATGAGTTTTGTTTAGGTATGTTTATGGAAATCATGACATTTTCCCAGTTTTCTCCCTTAGGTATATGCATCTTGGCTGCAGTTGCCATTAGGGTGCCCACTTAGTCTGCAATCTATTTAAAAATATTTAAAGACTATTTAATATAGTACCCAATTAAAAAAAAATATTGTTCACCATTTGTTGACAATGGTCAAACACACTATATGGGCCAAAAAACTATATCCCACCTACTGGTCAGTTACTGCTGTCTGTGCATACAGACAGACCTGGCTCTGCCTAAGCCCGGGTTATTTCCAGACCCTGTTGTGGCTTGCCTTCTTTCCCTATAAAGGCTGGAAAAGACTTGACAAATTCTTTTTCCAGCCTCCCTTGCTGAAAAGGATGACATGTGTTTGCCTACGTGGAAATCTGCTGAGACAGCACCTGAGAAATTTGACTTTCCAAATTAACAGGGACAATTTGGTGGGCACAGGTCCACTGCAACCATTGTTAGCAGCTAATGAGGATGCGATGCCTAAAGTTAGAGCAGCCTCCTCGTGATGATGAAGGAACCTGCTCAGAAGAATCACAATCTTACATAATGGAGCCACTAAATCAATGCCAAAGCCTCCCACTTCCAGATGTCTTCTGAAGTGACAAAAATAAACTTCTATTTATTTTAGCCACTGCTAGGCTTCGTTATATGTCTCTGAAAGCATATGGTGTGTGTGTGTGTGTGTGTGTGTGTGTGTGTGTGTGTGTGTAAGTTTAATTTCTGGTTTTCACCATCAATTTCTTCTCACTAGAAAGTTGACAGAAGCCAGAGGTTAAAATGACCAAGGTAATTTTCTTGGGTCCATTCAGATTTCTTCTCCTTTCTTATGTTGATTTGCTGGTTCAGATCAGTTTCACATTAACTTGTGTTAAATTTTGCTTACTTCAGAGCCTTCTAAAGCTTTCTGAATTTGCTCAAAATGTAGATTTTTTTCACTAGCGTGTTCAGTGACAGCATTTCTGTGTTCTCACCGTTACAATGCTGGAATGTATTGTTTGTTCTTGTTTTAAATATTTGATAAGATTTCAATTTGGCTGCTCTTTATTTTAGGAATAAATGTCATAACTCGTCTTTGGGGTCTCTAGTCTATTTCTCTATGCTTCTTGCTATAGGAGTGAATCTTTCTGGTTGGCCTTACATTTTCATAGCAGGAAGTCTTATGTGCTAATTCTCAATTTAGGTGTGTAAGAAGAGTTCACTTGGTAGAATCAAGCTGAGAAAGGTTCTTCTTTGATAAAAGATTGAACTCTGGCTGTAGGCATTTGAGATTTTATTTAATCATTTCATGTCCACTAGTTTCCCTGAATTCTCATAAAATTTCCAGTGCTTATAACATTCATATAGTAGATGCTAAGTACAGTTATACTGTTTGAATACAATAGGTTTAAAAACATTTGTTAAATTCTCTTGTTAAATTTTCTGGACTATCTGGGTTGGAATATATTTTGTATTTAAGACAAGGTGAAAGTTAATTTATGGGAAGATTTAACAAATTAATTTAACATTCTAATTTAAATAATCAGCAATTTTCAAATAGACCTCAAAACTTATTGTGAAAAGCAAGCTTAGAACAGTTAGTTCCTAGCTGTATTTGAGATTTTGTCCACTAGTTTCCCTGAAGATAACAAGTTTGAATACAATAGGTTTAAAAACATTTGTTAAATTCTCTTGTGAATATATTTTGTATTTAAGACAAGGTTGTTAGATTTAAAGCAACAATGAAGCACTGGGAAGTCATATGATTGCCAAGAAAGTAAGAATTAAAAGAGGTAGGCTACCAAGGCTACTCAATATAACTTAAACCAGATTTCTAGTAATTTGGTTGCAAATAGTAGCCCAATTTTTTAAAAGAGAGTTTTGCTATAGGGTGCATGTGTTTGTTGGAGAGACAGAGAGACAGAGAGACAGAGAGACAGAAAGCAAGAAATCACCCCCAGAGGGGATGGCCGTGCCACAATCCCCTCTCCTCCATTCTCCTCTCAGGATTTTGGGCATGCACGCACACACATGTGCCTGGTGTGAGTTTTAAGCCACTTGGTCTGGGACTCAAATCGTGGTCAACTACATGGGAATCCAGTGACGAAACCATTACTCCATCTGCTGTTCCCAGTAGCTCGATTTTTAAAATGTATGAAATGACTTAGAATGTCAAATAGATTTCTGGGAGATGGCTATGTTCATGTTTAGCAAGAAGAGAAAAAATGCATATGTAAACCACATATTGGTAAAATCCCCAAACATTAGCTATCACAAAGTGCCCCATGGCAAATACTGTGTCAGAGCTGAAGGGTGTGGGAACGGTGTAGAGTTTTAAAAATTTCTCAGAAGAGTTTAGAAAAGTTTTTCTGAGATTCAAAGAAATCACATGATACCATTGGAAAGGCAAGGATGCTTAATAAGAAGTTCAGCCCTTTGACTGGTCCCCTTCAAGTTCTCTTTAAATTGGTTGCTACCATTTTATTGCCTCACCAACATGTCTTCCAGGAATCACAAAATGAATATACACTCTTTGTGCGACACTTTATAGTCCCTCTGTGATGCGACCGGAAGCATCATAAGCCACTTTACAATTCCTACAGGACCCTGTTTTTATTAGGGTGCCTTCTCAGCTGGCAGTTCATTTACTCATGCTGAAACATGCTATTAAGAACCATTGTGAACTGAAACACAGGGACTAGTCCTTTGGTTGATGCATAATTAAATAGAAACATAAGATCAAGTAAGTGTTGATGAACAGTGATGTATTTAAAGATCTATTTTAGAAAATGCAGACATGTCAAATGCACGGCTTTATCCTTCATATATTCATGTTGCATGTGTTTTGCACAGTTCAGGGCATTCTCTGATTTCATTTTATTATGAATGAAAAATGATCTTGTCTGACCGTTCTAATTTCCCACATTATCAAAAGGTATAAAGTGGTTGATGCTGTTTTTTTTTTTTTTGGAGAGGTTTTTTTGCTATAGGGCGCGTGCGCTCGCCAGACAGAGAGAAGAGAGAGACATAGAGACAGAAAGCGAGAAATCACCCCCCAGGGGGGATGGTCACGCCGCAATCCCCTCTCCTCCATTCTCCTCTCGGGATCTTGGGCACGCACGCACACGCGCCCGGCGTGAGTTGTAAGCCACCGGGTCCGAGACGCGAACCGCGGTCGACTACGTGGGAGTCCAGCGACATAGCCATTACGCTAACTGCTGGTTCCCCTGTTTTTTTTTTTTAAGTACCTAAATACTTTGCTTTTGTTTTGTTAGTATAGTCTTTCTTTCCTCCTGTTTTATACTTCTTGACTTGTAACTTGAGAACTATAAAAGTATCTATAAAAGTGTATGTATCTGTGTGGCACCATGGGTATGCTAATGCCAGCCTTCATGTGTGGGACTTCACTCAGTGCTTCCATTTGGGTTTCTTCCCTTCATTTCTGCATAAATCAAGAAATAAAAATTTACTGAGTGGCTACTATGTGCCAGTTCTTAAGTGTTCAACATGAATATTGTGTCAGAGCTGAAGGATGGGGGAACAATGTAGAGCTTTAAAAATTTCACAGAAGAGTTAAAAAAAGTTTTAACAAGAAGCAGGAGTTAACGTTCCTCATCGTTGTGGAACTTGCATTCTAGCAGGTGGGGAAGTGTCTGGGGAGGTAGGGACATAGGCAATAAATAGACAAATAAAATAAATTGTAAATTTATAGAGAACAGTGCTATAGACCAAATAAAGCAGGAAGGGAGATTTTGAGTACTTAGATTGGGGGGGGGATGGGAGGAGAGTAGTAATTTTAAATAGGGTGGTCAGGGAAGACATTACTGAGAGTAGGAATTTGAATTTGAGTTAAGATCTGAAGCAAGTAGCATTATTAATTACATCAAACTCAATTCAGAGTTTTGAACAGAATATATTCTGAATTTCAGCATATGTTTTTATAAGAGACAAAAGGTATTATAGTTATTTATTATTCAAAAAATCTTAACAAAAGTATCACTTATTAAGAATATAATACATATCAAAATCTTCTCATTCTCTTTTTTTTTTTTTTTTTTTTTGGTTTCTGTGACTCCATATGTCATCTATAATGAAGGAATTTTTGTTTTGTTTTGTTTTTCACATATAAAGAAATGGAGTCACAGAAAGATTAAGTTTGTGGTTACCGAGGTAATACATTTAGGAGTCTGTATACTCTGATTCTGAAGTTTAACTTTCTTTACCTCAAACCAGGCAGCCTCATACTGAAACATATTATTGTTAAGAGCATAATCATTTTTCATATTCTTGGTTTTAAAGGAAAGGCCTTGGCCAATAATCTTTTTAAAAAAGAATTATTTATTTAATTTTATTTATTTATTCATTTATTTTTTAATTTGACTGGAGAGAAACACAGAGAGAGAGAGAGGGAAAGTGAGAAGGCAAGCCACCAGGTCTGGGACTCGAATTACAGTTGGCCACGTGGGAGCTGGGAGCGTCTAATGCCTTAACCACCATGGCACCTGCTGGTCTCTGGCCAATAATCTTTTAATTATTATTTTTTTCTTCTCACTGCAAATCATTTCTAAAATCAGTGTGAGGTGGTCAAAGGGAGTCATACACTATGGGGGGGACATAATAATATATCCTTGGATTTTGAGCATCTCTTTGATTCCTGAGATGACTTCTACAAAGATTAGTGAGCTCAGAAAATCAGAGCAAAGCAAAATGGTCAGAAAAATCTGCTGGGCTGGAGGGTGCCTTGTATAGGTATGTGTTGAATCAAGTGGAGGAGAAATTCCTCTTCCTGTCCACTGCAACTGATGATTTCTTTCTGTTCTTACTCAGACTCACAGGGTAAGCATTACCTTGGAAACACACCACCAAAATGTTGGTCTGAAGAAGTCTAGCCTGCTTAGAAAACACCATGCTCTTCAAAGAAAGAGCTTGCTTGCTTGGCACCACTGAGTTAACTCTTGAAGTATGCTCTCTGGAAAGGGAGATTGATGCCTGGGAAGAAGCCAAATAGCCGAGTTTATGGCAGTCAGTCAGAGAATTTATACTTTATACTAACATGAGTTTAAACTGGCTCTCGCCTACACTATAACTTGATTGTTCCTACAACTAGATCTTGTGTAGGCATCATTTACTCTGACTTCATGGAGTACTTACATTATGTATTGGATTTCTGTGTAATGCAAGCTAGATAAATGTATGTTTTTGTTCCTTGTGTCTCTGTGCTTCATTCTTTGTCCATATTTAACTAATATAAGCAAAGGTAGGAGCTATGGTTATTTTCTGTGATATCAAGACCTCAGAAGATTGGAATATAAGCCTGGCTTTTCTGTTTCTGACATATGACCCTGGATAACATATATAACCTCTTTAGATATCAGTTTAATCATCTTTTAAAAAAATGTATTCACTTATTTCTTCCATAAGTGTACACACAAGATTTGTGTGTGTGTGAGAGAGAGAGAGAGAGATAAAGAGAGAGAGAGCGAGCGAGCGATTACCCCCAACAAGATTTTGACACCATGATCCAACCGTAGCTCCAGGTAGCCCCATTTCACAGACAAAAGCATGCCCAGTGTATTTCAGGAGGTATTTGGGTGCAAACTCAAATCCTTCCTATGTGAGTCAGACTCTCAAGTGTTGGGTTTTACTGCTATACCACTATCTATCCTGTTTCCTCATCTTTAAAATGGAAATAACAACTGTTTCACCTACTTGCTATCAGACGGTTTATATTACACAAAGATTCTTGGAACACCAGGAAGGTCTGTGAGGCTTGATGATATGAACTGTCTCATTGTCCACCATGCATGACTTGTAATGCAGCTTTTACTTCAGGAAGAACAGACCATGACAGCCACACCTTCCTTCATAATCTTTTGCTGTTGACTCTAAAGTTTTATTACCAACAGTGAAGCATAAGAGTGCACATAAGAAAATTAAATAGAAAAGGAGGGAACATATATATCTCATTATATTTTCTAATATGAAATTTTAAAGGACCTAGAAGAGTGGGGCAGTGGTTTGAGCTAAATGTTTTAATTTGGTTTAAAGATACACACTGGGTCAGCCCCATGACCCTGTGGTTGAGGGAGCTGAATCCCACATGGCCAACTGTGGTTGAAGCAGCTTGAAAACTACACTAGGTACATATGCTTGCATGTCCGAAAAATTCCTATGAGGTGGAGAAATGGAGTAGAAAGGATTGTGGCATGATCACATCCCATCGGGGTGTGGTTTCTCTTCTTTTCTCTCTCTGGCAAGCACATGTGCCCTCTGGCAATTAAAAAAAAAAGATATATACACACAAAAAAGATTCTCTTATGAGTTTTTGTAAAAATGTTATAATATGCCAGAGAAACAATTGCAACCCCCTAGCCAAATGTCTACCTTAGTGGCTGTGTCTGCATAGAATTTAAATAAACCTAACTGGGAATTTTGCTTCTGTGTGGAGTATATGCCAAGGTTTGCAAACCGTAGACCATGGGTCAAATGTAGTCCACAAACTGTTTTAATAGCTAAAATTTTATTGGAATACAGCCCATGCTTATTTGTTTATGTACATATTGTCTATGGCTGTTTTCACACTTGAGTGACGGAGTTGTATAGTTGTGGCAGAAGCTGTACAGGTTTCAGAGCCTAAAATATTCACCACGTGACTCTTTAAAGACAAAGTTTGGTGACCCCTTGTATGGATGAATCCCAGTTAGAATCAACCCAGTTAAGTTTCTTTGTAATGTAAGGACATTTGATTTATGTCTGTTCTAATGCTGGGGATTCTGAAAACAGGGCTGGCTTCATGGATGCTTGGTTTGTTCAAAAGGGCCTTTCATTTTCATTTTGCAAAAGGCCCTGCAATTACATAGCTGTTCCTTTTCTAAGGACATATGTTTTTTATAGCATTAACAGGTCAAGACTTTCTATAATCCAAATGTGAGGGGAAAATGAATTAATATCCCTTTAATTACACTCCTATATGGATTGCCAGATTTACAAATAAAACTACAGGATACCTAGTAAAATGTAAATTTTTAAAGAAGCAAAAAATAATTCTTTTAGTGTAAGTATGTCCCAAGCATATAATGTATTTTGTCTGGCAACTCTATTTCTATACACTGGTAAAAAGAACTCTTCAGGAGGAAAATAAGGCATTCCTTTTATCTATCTACAGACAATTATGTCACATACCATAGAAATCATTTTAATTCATGAAACTTAAAACTCCTCTCCTTACATTTTGACTGTCCTGTTAACATTGGTCTTGGTTGAAGATTCTAAAACTGATCAGTTAATGTTATCTGATAAAATGTTCAAATGGAACTAAAAGTGTGATATTTCTTCAGTGTGCCTTTTTTAGTTATCTCAGGTCTAAATTTTTAAACCACTTTTCCTGGAGCTGTTAAACTCCTATTCCTATCTGAGCAGATAAAAAAGGTCATTAATAAAACAGAAAGCAGACTGAACAAGTATTTAAAAGTGCAGAGACTTTATAATTGCCCATAAAACTAGGTGATAAAAATGTTGACTAGATATGTTAGACAATATTTTGAGATTAAAAGCATTAGGTAGCAATATTTTGCTGAAACGTAAATTGCACGAAAATGAGAGTGAGTAAATCAAGGATAGTTTTTCAGAAAAAAATTGTAAATTAGCTGTACACTAAGGAAATCATAAGGTGAGTTATATAAATACAACATCCTTAGTAAAGTGATAATATTAATTTTGATGCATGTAGTAAGTATTAGGCTGATGAGTGATACAGATTGATAAGCCTAATAATTTACCCTTAAAGTTCCTCATATGCAAGCAAAATATTCATGAAATTAAAATAGTGAGGTAAAATGAACAGACGTAGTCTATTTAAAAAGTTGGTAGCAAATTGGGCTGGCTCTGTGGTGTAGTGATAATGTGCTGCTCAAGCAATGTTGAATCCACATGGAAGATTGTGAGTTTGGTTCCCTGGCTGACCTGTGTACACCAGGTATGTGCCCATGATCCTGGCTGGCTGGGAGAGGGGATCATGGCTTGAGACCATGTTGACAGTGCTTGTCTCTCACTGTCTCTCACTCTTGTGGAAGAAAGAAACGTAAAATTGAATATGTATAGGTATTTCATATACTTTCGAACATTACCTTGGAAAGGATATGCCAAACCTCTCCTTATGTGCCATTTCTTTAAGTGGTATAATGTAAAAATCATGTGGGAATTCATACCCTGACAGTTCACATACTTAATCTCCCATTTGAAATGCAGTTAATTATTTTCAAAAAGAAACACAGTCCTTAATGGGAAATATGGTTTGTAATCAACCAAACTGTATAAATTTAGCTTTTCTATAATCACTTCAAGATAAAAACTGGGGAATGCTTTTTTTCCCCATAAACCATGACTGATTATTTTGGTTCTGATAATACAGAAGTATTCTATGAACACGCCATTTGAATTTGACTTTGAAGGGTATATTATGCATGTGATTTTTCATAAGATAAAATTCTAAATAGTCGTGTTCCTCATTTTGCAGAGTACAAAATGGAAAATATCCTATGTATATAGTATTGAGAATCATGTCCAAAATTAAAAGTCAATTTTTTCTGCATTTTAGTGAATCATTAAGAAAGGTAATTTCCTTTATAACACAGATTGTATCAGTTTATCCTTCTGAAAAATGGATAGCTTTTAGATAGAATCAGGAACTAGCAAAAAGAGTCTGTATTCTTGTAAGGTTTGAAATTTTTTTCCATGTAATAAAAACTTGATAAAGGTTTGCTAATATCATAGCACATGCTTTTTCAGCTTGGGCATAGCATATAGATTCACCTTAATGACCCCACAAACACATGCAAATATACATATTGTTGCTGTATGATCTTTTCACAGTGGATTCTTTATTATTTTATTAAAGTTTCAGTTCACTGAAAATATTTTATTGATATATTATTGATGGGTTTGGAAATGTGGGTAGCAAAATACTGTGGCGGTACATGATGGTTTTGTTTGGAAGTATGGGAGAATGGAGAAATTAAACTTCACTTGGATTCTGGAACTTGATTTGCTCTTCCCATTGGTATTTAATTACAATCTTCATGTTTAAACTTGCCAGAAGTTCAGCGGGTTGTTGATGGGCAACTGGTAGTTGCCTTACAAACTCATAGAAGTGGTTGAAAATTTCAAAATTTGGAGTACTTGTTTAAATTTTTGATTCTTGCTGTCCTAAAGAGTAAACTGAGTTGTGATGTTTTGAACTATGCATAATCTTGTTACTTAATAAAATTAGTATAGTTGAAATGTAGACTTAACCTACATTACACACTAAGGACTCAAATTAAGATATAAATCTAGGTTGACAGAAATCATACCTTACATGGGAGTCTTTCTTTTATTCAACAAATATTTATATAATGTTCACTGTATGCCTAGTACTGTACAAGGTTTTTGAGGAGACAGAGATAATCTCTTCCTCAACAAGCTCATTTTACAAGAGGAACTGGACATTTGTAATTGTAAGCTAAAATGGGTAATAGAGATAGGCTATGGGAGCCAGCATGTGGTGCAGTGATTAAGGTGCTGGACTCCACTTGGCCAACCACGGCTTGATTTCTGAGCCTAGTAGCTTGAAAACATGTTGGGTGTATGTGTATGCTTGTCCAAAATCCCAGGAGGAGAATGGAGGAGAGGGAGTGTGGTGTAGCCATCCAGGGGGTGATTTCTCACTTTTTCTCACTGTCTGTGTCTGTCTCTCTCTCTCTCCTCTCTGGCAAGCACATCCACCCTATGGCAAAAACCTTAAAAAAAAAAGAAAGAAAAGGAAAGGAAATATGTCTATAGTGTCTTGGAAGCATCTGGAGTAGCAATTTCCCGGTCTAGGTCTAGCAGGAGTGAACTGATAGGCTTCTAAGATGAATTTATATCTTAACTGAGTCTTAAAGTATAAAAACAATTGAAAAAGTAGGAGCATATGTGATAAGAATTTCAGGTAGAGAAAATGACATGAGGAAAGAGGAAGGGAGAAAGAGCTAGGTATTGTGGGCTACTACATTTGTTGTAATTTTCCATGTTCTTAGTTATTTGGCATTTGTAGCCTTGACGCTGGAGAGATAGCCACTTCGAGTTTAGCTAATCCTAACAGAGAACAAGTGATTCACCTGCAAGCATACCTTTTAGATATAAATCATGGAATCCAGAACCCATGCCCCCAATCATTTCCTTAATCAAGCCCTTATAAGCTAAGCCAATGTTTTCCTCTGCCAGATTACCCCAGAGCCAGATACTGAACAACTAGGGACAATTCCTATAGCCCAGAGCTCTCTAAAATTACTCGCACTATCCAATTCTACTCCTACTCAGCATACCCACCCTGCCTTGCCCATTCTCTCCCTACAAAATGCCAGTAAAGCCTAGGCCATGCTCTCCCTCTCCCCTCCTGACTGACCCTGGTCCGTCCCCACATGACATGGCCTTTCCCTGCATGCTGCGCTCTGGGTGTTGAGGGGTCTGTGAGTAGGAATTTCCTCCTTCGTGACAGTCAGTTTTATATCTGTGTCTGTGTGTCTTATTATACATGATCAAAATAAATCCTGAATACCTTTTTTGGAAGAGACACCATTAACAACTCAGTGTTATTAAAACAAAATGTGAGGTAAAGATGGGAGAGAGATAAGACTAGAGAAGCAGGCAGGGTTCAGATCACTCAGGAGAGAACTTGATCTTTGTAAGGTGAGCAAATCCATACTAGTACTGTTTTATGACCCTGTAAGAGTAATGCCATTCTTTGAGAATCTGAAGATTTTTAAATTTGGCTATATATAACCCCAAGGCTGGTCTAAATGTTGTTTAAGACAAGGTCTACCTTATAATTGATGTTGCCTAGAGACAGGAGAATAATATCATCTATATGTCCTTCTTTTTTTCTTTCAAATAGTTTTTAGATTCTGCAAAGTAGAATACATTTTTGTATTGTACTATTCTACGTGAAAAGCAGTATGAGAGAGCCTCTTTTTATTTCTGGTTCATTGGGGGGCTCTATGATATCATGACCATCAAGACAAATTGTGACACTTACAAAAAGCTATTATTGGACATAAAACCATCTTTCTCTCTTTGTTTCCCTTTCTTTCTTTCTTTCTTTCTTTCTTTCTTTCTTTCTTTCTTTCTTTCTTTCTTTCTTTCTTTCTTTCTTTCCCCTTCCTTCCTTCTTTCTTTTTTTCCCCCAAATCAGGGGTAACAATTCATCAAATACATGAAAATATGTTACCAAGTGAACTCAGGTGAATTGGATTTGCTCTGTCTTGCGAGTGCTCATTTCTCACATGCAGGACCTATAATCATTTCAAATGATATTGGTAAATGTTCAGGGACAGCTATAACAGACTCTAGGAATTCATTCTCACTATGGGAATGCCATCAGAACTACTTGTAATATAGAACATTAAACTCTTCAGTATATTGTCCCAACATGGAAGAGAAATTAACTTCCAGGCACATCTATCATGTCTCATTATCTGGAAAGACCAGTTGAAATTCTGGAGGAGAAATTAGGTGATAACTTCCTTCTGGAATCTTACATTATTGGATAGCTCATTCAGAAACTGATTTAAATAATATGCAATTTGAAATGTTGAATTAATCCCTTAAGGAGAAAATATATGCAAATTTTGATACTCTTTACCATAACATCTTGTGTCCTATAAATGAATTTCAAAATATCTTAAAACTCTTGTATAAAGTACTGTAATACTGAGCAATGAAACTAATGATCTTTTAACCTGTCATGAATAAGTTGCTAAGTTTTTCTTTTTTTATATATGCCCCATTATATTTGGCATCATTCAAAGATTTTAATATGTACTATGATCCTGACATAAAATTTTAATGAAGGTCTGATAAAGGCTGGCTTTACATGGAGAGTACATGGTGTTTAGACACCCAAGTGATAGTTCAGAAGATTGCCTTACAATTGTTATATGAATCCCTCACAGACTTTGGTTTGTTTTCTATAAAATCATGTCTGCTAACCTCATACCAATGAGGACCAAATGTTTGAGCCAATGTTTAAAGCCAGAAATCTTTAAGTAATGAAAAATGTTTTTAACTTTAAAAAAATGAAATTCCATATTTAATTAATATGATACAAGGACTACTTGTGTTAACTTATGTTTCTCTTGATCTATTGTCATGAAACTCTATTATTACACAGCTCTGTCTCTATACTGTCTACCTATATATGCATATGTTTGTCTATGTCTGTATCTACATCCATATTTACACATCTATCAATGAATATATCCTTGGAACATTTACAGAGACTGTATAGGAGAGAAAATTTAACAATGAAGCTTGTATCAGTGGGCATCAAGAATACATTACCACCCAGAAAAAAATTCTGTTACTTCTGAATATGATTAGATACATTCTAAGTTAATATTTTATCAATAACTATTAAGCATAAAAATTTTAAAACAGGAATAAATGACAGACTCACTTTCTTCTATATTTTACTAATAAACTATGAAAAATGTATTGGGAATCCCCAAGACCATCCCCAGGACAATCCCGCAGAACTCTAAATATAGTTGTATCATCAGAATATGTCACAATGGAAAAATATAAAGCAAACTAGTAAAAGGAACCAGGTATGTTGGATTTGTAATGTCTTGAGGGTATGCATTACTTACATGCAGGATCATTTAAAATGATGTTGGTAAATGGTCAGGGACGCTATATCAGGCTCTTCAGGAATTAATTTCTGGTGAAATCCGAAGACCAGACACAAGCTTTTGAGAGTCATCTCCTACAGAGTCATATAGGACTTGCATAGTTTCTCCAGCAACAAATTGTGATGACATGCCTGTTAGGGAAGCTCATAAGCGACCCAGTACCTGAGGTATTTACTGGGGGCAAGTCATGTAGGAACCCTCTGCCTGGCATGTACCAACATTTGAGACTCTCAGAGGAAAGCAGATGTTCATCATAAACCACGTTGTTTATGCAAACAGTTTGGGCATTCTTGCCAGTTCTGGGGAATGCTCCCCAAATCCAAGTTCCTATACTAGCCAAGAGCTGAACTTTTAAGCTGGCCTTTCTAATGACAGCAGTCATAGGACTTCTGTTAACTCTTTTCTGCACAGAAAGCAAATATATGGAACTATTTGGATTCTTGCATGGGTATTAACATGATTTTCCCCTAGGATATTAATGTACTTGAGCAGTTGAATTTACACACTAATTGGGAGCAGTTAACCTCAAGATTTCTTTAGGCCAACTACACATCTGCTGTCTATAAATTTTAGATTACTGAAAAATAAATGTTTTAATATTCACTACAATAGAGGATTTCATTTAAGATGCTATTTCTGTAAATAAGTAATAAGGAAAAGCTCCTTGTTTTGGGGTAATTCTTTTAAACTTCCATTTCAGAAGATGAGGTTTTTGGACCTTATTTCCCAAAATTGAGGGACAGTACAAACTGAAGTATACCTAATCCTGTGCAGAGACTACGATCTTTTAAATTTAGGGACCAAAGGAAAGGAATGAATACATGTGTTTGTAATTTAAACCAATAGGGTTGATATTGGGTTATTGGTATTTGATTTTCAACTACTCTTTCTTCTTCAATTCATTCTTCGTACCGACATGCAGTGATTGTTTTAAAACACATCCCTCAGCCGTTGGGCTTCAGCCCTTACTGTCTAAGCTATGGTGTTTTGTACTATTTGAGCCATGCCTTGCTCCTATCCTCACTGACTGGTTATGATGACCCAAGGTAATCACTGTGGCCTGGTTCAAAACTGTGGTCTGGGTCAACATATTACTTTCTTAAAAATGGGGAATTAGAAAATTGAGATGGTGTAAGTTAAATTAAGGAACAAACTGTACTTTAAACAGAGGCTATGGGGGCTAGCAGGTGGCCTGGAGGTTGGAGTGGCTGGATCCCACATGGCCGACTATATAGTTCAACCTAGTAGTTCACACTGTGTGTGTGTGTGTGTGTGTGTGTGTATGCACACAAGTGCATGTGCCCAAAATCCTGAGAGAATGGAGAAGGGATTTCAATGTGGTCTTTCCCCTGGAGGCCAATTTCTCACTTTCCTCCTCTCTCTCTGTCTCTCTCTGCTTACCTCTGGCAAGTGCGCACATCCAATAACAAAAAAACAAAACAAACAAACAAAAAAGCCTATGAAGTGCAAGAGGAAAGCCATTCTGAGCCATGTGCAAGTGTGCAATAATAGTCATTGCCAATGTTTATCGAATACTTATCCAACATGCCTACGACTATGATAAATGTGTTATATGCATTACCTCATTTCATCTTCTCAACCCAATAGAATGGACACTCCTATTAGCCATATTTTACAGATAAAGAAACTGAGTCACAGAGAGGATATGTAATTTTTCCCCAAACCATATATTTGTGTAAAATCAGGGTTTTACCTCTGGCAATCTGAATCTATAGTCCTTATTTTTATCTACTACACAGTATGACCAGAGATAAGAGAAAATGAAAAATGAGATCATGCAGTGCCCAGGAAAAATAAAACAGAATCTGAAATAAGAATCTTATATATCCTATTCCCTTGAAGACTGACTACAGTACACATCCTGTCTTTGGGCTCATGTGAGATTTTTATTTCCTTAACACCAAGTGTGCCAAATAAACATAATTAATATGAGCATATTAAACAAGATATTTTTAGTAGCTTGCAGTTTTTAATTACTTGTAATATATGAGAAGTCTTTATGGAAGATGCATATTATGAAAAACTATACATGAATTTAGAAAGTTTTTTGCACTTGGGGCCAGCAAATGGCATAGCAGTTATGTCACTGGACTTCCACGTGCCCAACCGCAGTTTGAGTTCCGGATCTGGTTGCTTGAAAATCAAACCGTGTGTGTGCACGTGCCCAAGATTTCAGGAGGAGAATAGAGAAAAAGGGACTGTGGCGTGGTCATCGGCCCTGGGGGGGGGGGGGGGTAACTTCTCACTTTCTCTCTCTCTCTGCTGAGCACATGTGCCCTATTGAAAAAGACAAACAAACAAACAAACAAGCAAACAAAAAAACACTATGCTACCCTTTATTTCAGAAACATCAAATTCTGAGGTTGAAATTAGGCTTATCATTATCAAAATTATAATGGACTATTTTTTTCTTATCAAAGAGGTAAAAAGTACCGGGACCAGCAGTTAGCGTAATGGCTATGTTGCTGGACTCCCATGTAGTCGACCGTGGTTTGAGTCCTAGACCCGGTGGCTTAAACTCACGCTGGGCGCATGTGCGTGCATGCCCAAGATCCCGAGAGGAGAATGGAGGAGAAGGGATTGCGGCGTGGCTATCCCCCCTGGGGGGTGATTTCTCGCTTTCTGTCTCTCTGTCTCTCTCTCTCTGTCTGGCGAGCGCACGCACCCTATAGCAAAAACCACTCTCAAAAAAAAAAAAAAAAAAAAAAAAAAGAGGTAAAAAGTACCTCTTGTCCAGGATTTCAGTTATGAATATTTATTCAGTAGCTGTTTATCACATTGATCTGGGCACCAAGTAGCAACAAACAAAACAGAAAAAGAACTATGGTCTTCGTTGAATTTTTCATTCTATTCAGTTAAATGTACTGTTGTGGAGGTACATCCCAATAGGTGACTTCTGGCTAACCGAAGTTGCCAAAACAGCTTCACGTGCACGGCAAAAGCTGAACAAGCTCACTCATAAATTGAGAAAAAGTGAACACTCCTCAGAAAACTTTCACTACATGGGCCCAATGACTGAGTTTTACATTTGACCTTTTAAAGAACTAATTATATATAGTAGTCATTGACAAGTCATAAGTTGTAATGACTGTCCAAAGTGAGAAGCCACTCATGGCCATTCCGATTGACTTCCCAGATGAATTTTGTATGAGAATACAATAAAATGTAGATGAAATTCATGATTTTGAACTGGACTCATAGAATAGTAATAGAGTCTGTAATGCTAATAATAGACTTAGTAAATCAGTAATATAGTAAATCTTTATATCAGATAATATAAAATTTGAAGATTAAAAAGAGTGCTAGAAAGGTTATGTCAAGCATAGGTTTTAACAGAAGCAAAAGGAACACTTACATAAAAATGAGACACCCAACATTTCCTATAAACAGATATACCTCAAACACCCAAATAGGCAATTCAGGAACATACATGCAGTTCTTTTCTACTTCCTTGTAGTAAGGACTTTGATTCTTCTTTTACTAACGTTTATTTATTTATATTTGGAGAGGTTTTTGCTATAGGGCACGTGTGCTCACCAGAAAGACAGAGAGAGACAGAGAGAAAGAAAGCGAGAAATCACCCCCCAGGGGGGATGGCCATGCCACAATCCCTTCTCCTCCTTTCTCCTCTCGGGATCTTGGGCATGCATGCACATGCGCCCGTCTTGAGTTTAAGCCACTGGCGCCGGGACTTGAACCGCGGTCGATTACATGGGAGTCCAGCGACATAACTATTACGCTAACTGCTGATCCCTCTAAAGTTTATTTATTTATTCCATGATTGAGTGAGAGTGAGATACAGGCATCCTGAACAGGGTCTTGACACTGTGATCTACCCCAGCCTCATCCAGCACAGATCACAAGCACATATATGCCCACTGTATTCAAGGAGTTCTTCGGAAATGAAGGGGTAACCTTCCCATGTGGGTCTGCCTTGCAGACTATCATCTTTCACTGCTGTACCACCATCAGGCCCCTGATTCCTGTTTAATGTTTGCTGACTGTTTTCAAATCTCCCCCCCTCTCTCCCCTTCCCCATATCTGAGCAAGCTGATAAGCAAGCCTGGATGCCCCTTCTTTTGGTGATGACAGGAAATTCAATACACACAATCCTTGGTCTGTGCAAATATTAACCTTCACCTAGCTGCCACTCTTAACCACAAAATAAATCCCTAGCCAGCCTCCTTTCTCTGCTCTTTCAAGTCATTTTTGGACCTGCTTAAGAATCTGCTCTTCTCTTCCCAGAAAGTCTCATTAAATAAGTAATAAACCTTTTCATATCCTCTGGGTGTGTGTATGGTATCATCAGACTTGACATCTGAAGCTAATTGTGTGTGTGTGTGTGTGTGTGTGTCTGTGAGTCTATTTGCCCTCTGCAGGATGACCATAATTGATGTAGCAAGAGGGCATCTCAATGATAACCACCGTACCATGGCCTTTCTTTTCTTTCTTTGACTTGCTAACTGGCTCTGCTGCCTGCTGGAGAGCATGTACTTTGAGTAATTGCCTGCTGGCTAGCTTGTGCTTTGAGCTGTGTGTCTTGGTGCTAAATTTGCTGAGTCTTCCCAAGCTTTTCCCATAGATTTAACTGAACTGTTTCAGAAGTCTCACTATTTGCCATTGAAGTATGGGGTTGGAACACTCATTAAAGAGGCCTTGGATTATGCTGCTTGGCATGGCCCTATCTCTCTGTCTCACATTAAATCATATGTCTTAATTCCAATATAAGCTGCCAATGACACAAGGCTCAGGAGAAGGGCTCTTGCCCAGGGACTGTTGTGTATGTTTCAGCCAGGCATTAGTCACTTTCTATAGGATACTCAGGAGAAAGTCTGTGCAACATATAGGCCCCACTGGGTGGACTCGTGTGTGGAAGAAGAGCAGTTACTAAGTGGTGTGCTGAGGTCACTCTCTGAAAAGCAGATGGCTCACTAGGGCCTACAGAATGCCTTTGCTGCTCCTGTGGCCTTCTATGCCTCTGTCATCAGCAAAGATACTGACCCTCTGGTTACAAGAAAAAATACCCATGCCCCCTCATGACACAGCCAAGCACAGTCATTGGGAAAGGGAGCAGCCTTGGGCAGAGAAGTTTCTTTTAGCAGAGGGCCATTTCTGGGAAACATGCAACAGTGTTTGTCTGCAACTGGAGAAATGAGTGTCTCAGACCCTGAGAGAGGATCTGGGTGTCATACTACAGCCTCCTTTACAAACAGAGAATGTGCCCGTTTTCTTACCCATAAATATGTTTGGCTACTGCAATTTTACACTGCCTTGGTTGCTGCATAAGATAAGTTAGTAGAGTAGCCAAGCAGTGTGGCCTTTTCCTCACACATTTTGAATTACTCTTACCAAGCTGCTGACCTGTAAAGCCAGTGTCTTGCTAGATGGAATTTTCTTGAAGCAGTTGTTTAGGATTTACACCTCCATGCTCCTCCAGCTTGGTTTGATTCCAACCTGTTTTCATTTTCTGATTTCCCCTCTCTAACTTCAAATTGGGTATCTACATTTCCAGACTGTTCCTTGGAAATGTGGACCTTGACTATCTCAGCTGATTGGCATTTTCCAGTCTCTTCTACTTGGTAGAATCTAGGCTAGCTGAAGTCAGTTTTCAAACTGGAAAAAGGGAGAACTTCCCATATACATGTTCATTAGAGAGGAAAATAATACAGAAAAGTATTATATAATCCTCTGGCATACTCAAAGCATTCCATCAAAAGCCCCTTATGTTGAGAGTAAACTATGATACAGCTGAATCTGCTGAACGTATTTTAAGGTTATAGAAAGCTAAGAAATTAGGATAGAAATACATAAAATAAATAAAAAGAGAGTTTTCCTTAATCCAAATGCTAAAATGCTGGATAGAAATGCCCTAACAAGTATTAGGGTGTGTATGTTGTAAGAAAAAAAACTAAAATATTTTCATATTTACTGTTAAAATTTTTTAAAATAAAATTTTGAACTTGCTTTTCTAACTCTAAATGTAAGTAGAGTTCAATATAAAGTATATATATATATTATATATATAATATATATATATAAGGTATATATATATTATATATATATACCTTATATATTTTATATATATAATATATATATTTCCTTCTAAATACAACCAGTTAATTATATAATTTATGTATGTAAAAGAAAAAACAAGAAAATATTCCTACTTTTCTTTTTCTTTTTAGAGAGGTTTTTGCGATAGGGCACATGCTCTTGTAGCAGACAGAGACAGAGAGATAGAAAGTGAGATATCACTCCCTGGGGGGAATGGCCATGCCACAATCCCTTCTCCTCCATTCTTCTCTCAGGATTTTGGGCACACACGCACACGCGTGCAGCGTGAGTTTAAAACCATTGGGTCCGGGACTCAAACGGTGGTTGACTATGTGGGAGTCTAGCATGTAACCATTACGCCATCTGCTGGTCCCCCTACTTCTCTTTTTATATGTTATTACCACATAGAACTTAAGGAAGAACTTCTTGTAACATTATTGCCCCCCTTTCCTATCTCTGTTCAATCTAATCAAATGTAAAGAGTTTTTATTATTTTTACAAAGTGATAAACCTGATTCATGATTCTTATATTCTTTTGAAATCACAATACTTCTGTAAAGGCCTTATATTTTTCAGCATTACAGATTACTCAATTCATAAAATGTTGAGGTCAAAACTTCAGTATATTGTTAAGTTTGTCTTTTTTTTTTTTTCTTTTTTTTTTTTTTTTTGCTGCGGATGAAGCATTTTGCACAAGTAATTTTTGTAAATGGTGGCCAAATATAGGATAGCTATCCAATGCTTTATTTCAACTTTATTTTTCTTTTGACATTTCAACTAATCATAAAATGTCACAGATGAAGTTAAACCAAACTAAGTTTATATAGCATAACATTTTATTTTGTCTTGGGCCATAGTAAAAGGGTTACTTGATTAATTTGCCACAGTCTTTTCAATTACTTCAAAACAATCATAGTGTATATTCCCTGAAATAATAGACATTATTTTTATAGGAAATATTTCCTTTAGATATCCATAGTTAGTAGGCTAAAAGAATAAGAAAACATTGACTTTATGAGAATTTATGGATTATTCTCTTTGAAGCATTGGATTGTTGTATGAATTTGCATGGGCAATATCCCAAATATACTTTAGTTTCTTCATTCTAGGTAGAATTGACTTTAATGAAACAAAATAAAAAAAACTTATGCTTCTAAGTGAAATGAGTTTTTTGCACTCGTGATTCAAGTTTGTAGTAATGTGTTTTGCTTTAGAATTTAAAAGGATTAGGTTGTACTAATTATGCCTGTGGAAAAGAGCTGATCAGAGAAATCTGTCCCCAAAATCATGAGGTGAAAGAAACCATGGAGTCAGTGAGAGCAGCTCTAGGTCTCCACGTGTGCTTGTGAAGTGTTTTGGTGGGAAGGGGCAAGTGGATGGTTTAGAGAGATGTGTGGATAAAAAGAGAGGTAATCTTGCACCTGGGGCTTTTGTGGGATGGCGAATTCTTCCTTGCAAAAAGAGTTGGCTTGACGGCATGGATAAAGTTGCTTCCATTTCCAGCCTCCTTTTCACTTAGTCGAGTTCATGGTTAATTATTTTTACAAATCATTTCCCTCTTGCCCTCTTCACTCCAATTCAGTTGTTAAGTGACTGGAAGATAGAGTGACCTCTGAATTTATTCTTCTCATTATACTGTTAGATTTTTCCACATCACTTAAGGAATGGATTTGTTCATGTCAGTTCAACACTTTTCCAGGATTTGAGCTGACATTTCACCTAATTAATAGCCACTATTGGCCTAGTTATTCTGAAGATAAATAATTAAGGCATTGATGCTACTGGTTCACTGGGATGAAGACTTCATTTTGCCTTTTAAATTAATTGCTCAAAGGTTTATTTCTTTTTCTTGCTTAATGCTTATTACTATGCCTATCTGTGGTATAATAAACATATCTTTTTAAAGTTCATTCTTAGAAAATTTAAAAAGTTACTCTAACAGAAAATTTAGAATATTTAGAATTTAAAACATAGTATGATATATACATGTACCATATTTTAATCTGGGAATTCTTTAAAGGCATTAATTGTGGCTTTTTATCTTTGAGTTGTTCATTTTTGTCTATGAATCTCTAGTCTAACTCAGAATGGGTTCTGATAAATATTTATAGGATGAATATATATTCTTCACGGAGTCAATGTGATGGGAATTTAAATGAATTTTCTTTTGAAAATGAGGTTAATATTAAACATGGTTATACATATTATAAATAATTCTGAATAAAAATCAAAATGGTTTTGTGGAAAATACTCCATTGCTATTTTCAGTCTTCAGAGTATGTGGCTTGTTTATCTTCTGTTATGTAAAATGCTATTTACTAATTTATCAAATTGAATATATAAAAGCACTTATAGCATTTACTAAATACAAGGCATGCCTTACAAATATCATCTTATTAACTAAGGAAAAATACCTTCTTTTCTTTGCAGTAACTATTTAGAAAAAGAGATTATGTATAATTCTAACACATATACATACAAACCTAGAAATGATGACAGGCGTGCAGAGTACAAGGATATTACATGCTATGTATTCTATGTGTAGGCTGATGTCTGTGGTGATGGTCTACAGGGTTCTTGTAGTAACTGAACACTAAATTCTTCACCCCTAAAAGGGATGTCTATATTGAAAAATGTTGAAGAAAAATAGGTTGTGGTAGGCAGTTAGCTAAAAATGAGAAGACAGTCCTAAGAAAACGACAGAAGGACATCTATCACATCAGTCACAACTTATCAGGAGTTACAACCAGTCCTTCCATGAAAATGGCTTCTTTCCACCCTGCTTCTGGCACTAGGAAGATTTCATTTTTCTTCTTTAATACTTGAGAAAAGCACACAGGGAAAGTTGTTAACTTCCCTCTTATCACTCATTCTTCATAAATACAAAAGGACCCAACAAGACATCTTGGTCAACATCCTGATTTTCATTAGGGTAATAAACTGATTAGGAAGTTCATCTAAATAAGGGTGCTCAAACCTTCTAAGTCTACACTGAGCATGTGGGATTAGGTAATTGAATTCCCCACTTATGAGAGATGCGCAGGGGCAGAAAAAAGCTCTCAAATTCAAATGAAGAAGCCAGATACTATGACAGACCTTCCCTGTTAAATATTCATTATCACCTATAGTAATAAAAATCACACCTAACCCCATGCCTAGTGCAGTTTTCCTTCTTTGGCAGCTGTCTACCTGCATGCCTTTCAGGCATAGAGATACAGTTTTCTATTTAAAAATCCTCTCTTTCCTGTTAAGACTTCCCTTTTCTTACTTTACAATCTTAATTTTAGATATCTTTAGGTCCAGATCTCTAATCTTAGATTATTAACCACTACACCACCTGCTGACCCCCAATCCACTGATAGTAAGTACATTCTAATCTTAGATTAGAGATCTGGACCTAAAGAACCAAAGATTTTACACAATGCAACTCAACACTCTCCCATCCTATAATATGATAGGCAAAGAATAATAGTTTAGATATTTCACCTGGGCAAATGGCTTTTCTGACTGCTAGAACTGGTGATATCTATGGAAACAATTTAAGAAATATTTTATTAATTTAAAAAATATAAAGATAATGCAAAAAATATTTTATTATTTTATTTTTATTTTAGTTTTTTCTATAGGGTACATGTCCTCTCCAGAGATAGAGAGAGAGAGAGAGGGAAAGTGAGAAAGCAGCTCAAGAGGGGATAGCCACACCACAATCCCTTCTCCTCCATTCTTCTCTCGAGATTTTGGGCATATATGCTCACACACCTGGCATGTTTAAGCCCACCAGTCTGGTATTTAAACAGTGTGGTTGGCCTTGTGAGATCCAGCTGCCTTGATTACCATGCCCCCTGCTAAAATATCTTGTTTCTTTAATAGAATTCTGTATAGGACATTTTAGAAAAATAAGTAAAATACTTGTGTTTAGGTCAAGCTACAAATATATAAATTTTTAGGAAAGATTAGGGGATAAAAGAATTTCTAAGAGATCATTTATAACATATTTAACACTTTTACTGGTCAAATTTCTCTGAGAAATTTATTCTGAATGTAATAAATAGCTTTGAAAACATATGGATCTGAGTTCTTACTGCCTTACCAATGAGACCTTTGGGTTTTGAAGACTTATTTATTTACATTTGGACCTCTGGTTTCTTATCTGTGAAAAGAAGTTGCTAGATGTTTACTATGTTTTCTTTTCGTTCAAAAGATCTGAATCTGCTATTTTTTCATAGGCTGAAATAATTTTTCTTATTAAGATATGCATTCCTCATTGTGAAATTGGAACATACTAAAAAGCACAAAGTGGTAAATACATGTATATTTCTAGCAATATTAACTAAACTATATTCATATCTATTTTGTTATTAAAAATTGGGGATATATTGTAATACTCTTTAATACCTCTCTTTCCACTTTATAAAATATCTAAACATTTTTCTGTATTGTAATTTTTAAATGGCTAACTGGAATTTTTTTACAATAATTATTTTACTAATATCTTTTAATTAAATATTTAGTTTCCTATTATATTATCATAAATAATGCTCTGATAAACATTCTTGTAAATTAATATTTTTATAGATATTTGATTATTTTTTAAAACTTTTACATTTTAATATTGTTATACATCTTTGTAAGAAGAAAAAGAGATTTCTACCCTCTGTTCCCTCCCCCCATCTTTTTCCATTGTCTTGATTCTGACCAAATTCTCGATTAAAGAATTTTCTTTTTAGTTAGGAATAATGGGATTTGATCTCTCAATGAAATATAGGTAGGAAGATTTATTTGTGATTACCTTGTTAACTTGTGATTTCTTCAGCTTTAGCTCTATTCTAACAAATGCATAAAGATAAACACTAGAAATTTGCATCAATATATTAATGTTATCCTTCACATTGAGAGCAAAAGAGAGCTAGTAATTATTATAGATATTATTATTTCAGTGGGAAGGCAATGAAAATAAACAACTGATAGTATCTGCAAAGCTTGGATAACTAGTATAAACCATGACAAGGGTGATTAATAGTATATATAAACACTCTTCAAGTTTGTATATGTGATCTAAGCTCTCACCTAGGAATTTCCTTGTATTTTCTAAAAGAGTGATTTGTAAGTTGACAATTACAAGGGTTTTTATTTTCTCCTATAGCTCTTCTCATTCATTATTTTTAAAATTAATGAATTAAAATGGTTGTTTATACATTTAATTACTATGCATCATTTAGATTGTGTAAAGAGACTTTACCCAGCATGATATACACCTCAGTCCAGCCCAGTTGATAATACTATACACATCGTCATCAACAAATAATAAACCATATCTGTGTCCCACACATGTCTTACCTCTCTATTTCCCCACCCCCCAATTTCCTTTCCTATGGTCTTCCCTTCCCACACTTTCCAGATATTTGATTATTTCTTTAGCATAGGTTCTTAGGTATGAAATTACTATTTAAATCTGAAATGCATTTTTTTCAATTGTCACAAAATACACATAACATAAAACCTACCATCTTAATAATTTTAAAGTGTAAAATTCACTGATTTTTAAAAAGATTTATTTATTTACTTAATTTTGTTGTAATTTATTTTATTTTCTTAAAATTTGACCAGAAAAAGACAAAGAGAGACAGAGAGAAAGAGAAAGTAAGAAAGCAAGCCACCAGGTCTGGGATTTGAACTGTGGTGGGCCATGTGGGAGTCTAGTGTCTTAACTGACTTACCACCTGGTAGCCCAAATTCACTGACATTAGGTGTTTTCATAATGTGCACCTATCACCACTACTCATCTCCAGAACTCTTTTCATCTTGGAAATTCTGAACCTATTAGACAAAAAATCCTCATTTCCCTTTTCCCACCAGACCCTGCAAACTGCCCCATTTTTTTCCTAACACTATGATTTTTAGTATCCTACATAACTTATATAAATGGAATTAGACAGTATTTGTCTTTTTCATGACTTTTTTTAAAAAAAACTTAGCATAATGCCCTCAAGGTTTATTCATGTTGTAGTGTGTGTGTCTGAATTTTGTCACTTTTTACATTTTTATTTATTTATTTATTTATTTTTCCTTTTTTTTTTTTTTTTTTTTTTTTTTTTTTACTATAGGGCGCGTGCGCTCGCCAGACAGAGAGAGACATAGAGACAGAAAGCGAGAAATCACCCTCCAGGGGGGATGGTCATGCCGCAATCCCTTCTCCTCCATTCTCCTCTCGGGATCTTGGGCACGCACGCACATGCACCCGGCGTGAGTTCTAAGCCACCGGGTCTGGGACGCGAACCACGGTCGACTGCGTGGGAGTCCAGTGACATAGCCATTACGCTAACT
The DNA here is from genome assembly GCA_026018925.1 of Tupaia tana. NCBI lineage: Eukaryota > Metazoa > Chordata > Mammalia > Scandentia > Tupaiidae > Tupaia > Tupaia tana. The sequence continues at coordinate 19,608,980 of JAKSZU010000017.1, forward strand.
TCTGGTTCCGTGAATTTTTTCACTTTTTAAAGCCAAGTAATTTTCCATTTTGTGTATATGCCACATTTTGTTAATCTATTCATCCATGATGGATACTTGGTTACTTCCATGTTTTAGCTATTGTGAACAGTGCTGCTATGAACATAGATATATGAATGTCTCTTTAGACTCTGCCTTCAGTTCTTTTGGGTATATACTCAAAAGTGAAATTGTGGGATCACATATTAATTCTATTTTCAATTTTTAGAGGAGTTGCTATACCATTTTGTGTAGTGATTATAGCATTTTAGATTCCCACCAGTATTGCACGAATATTTTAATTTCTCTATATCCTTACCAACACTTTTTATTTTCTTTTTATTTATTTATTCATGCATGTATGTATTTTATGTTTTCTGATAGTAACTCTCCTGATGTGTGTGAGGTAGTGTATAGATCTAGTTTCTTTTCAAATGTTAGGTGTTAGTTTCCATACATTTTGGATATTAATCTTCACAGATATATTATTTGCAAGTAGTTTCTCCCATTCTATAGGCTGCCTTTTCACTCTGTCGATAGTATCCAGTGATGCACAAAAGTTTTTAATTTTTACTGAATTCTTTCTTTCTTTATATGTGTTTGAGTTACAGTACAATGTCCTTTCATTTCAAGCTGCAGAACTCTGGTTAGCATTTCTTGCAGGGCAGGTAATAAGCTGAGAATATCCTACTTTCTCCCTCATTTTTGAAGAGCAGTATTGCTGGATATAGGATTATTGGTTGATGGTTTGAGGGTTTTTTTCTTTTTTTCTTTTTTCTTTTAGCATTTTGTATATATCAGCTCACTGACTTTTGGCCTCTCAAGTTTCTAATTAGAAATCTGCTGATAATCTTATTGAAGATCTCCTAATGTGATGAGTCATTTCTAATTGCTGCTTTCAAGACTCTCTCTGTCTTTGGCTTTTACCAGCTTGATTTTTGTGGGTCGCTGATGCATCCTATTTGGAGTTTGTTGAGTGTCTCAGAGATTTATATTCATGCCTTCCACCAAACTTAGGTAGTTATTGGCCATTATTTTTTCAAATAATTTTTCTGTCCTTTTACCTTTCTCTCTTCTTCTTCTGGAATTCCATACTGTATATGTTGGTTTACCTGATGGTATTTCACAGGTTCTGTTTACCTGTGAAAATCTTAAATAATTTGTTTCTCAGACTTTATCATTTCTACTGTCCTGACTTTGTTGATTTTCTATGTCTGCTCTATGTACTTTGAATCTGTGTGGTAATTTTTTGTTTTTGTTTTGTTTTGTTATTGGAAGTGTGCTTGCCAGAGGAAGACAGAGAGAGAGAAGGAAAGTGAGAAGTCACCCCCTCCCCCGCAATGATCCCTTCTTTTCCATTCTCCCATTCTCCTCTTGGGATTTTGGGTATTCATACACCTGTGCCTCGAATGTTTTTCAAGCTACCGCCGCCTTAACCTCTGTACCACTTGCTGGTCCTAAAATTTTCATTTTACTTATTTTACTTTCAGTTCTAGAATTTCTTTTTTTAGGATTTGTTTTTATTCACATTTCTACTTTGTTTGTACATTGTTTTCTTGACTTTCTTCCATATCTTCCTTTAGTTCTTTGAATATCATTAAGATAGTTGTTTTAAAGTCATTACCTAATAATTCTGTCATTTGGCCCTTCTCAAAATAGTTTATACTTTTTTTTTTTTCTTTTTCCTTTCTTTCTTTGAATGGCCCATGTTTTTTTTGATTCTTTGTATGGCTTGTGACTTTTGTTGAAAAGTGGATATTTGAATCTAATAACGTGGTAACTCTGGAAATCAGATTTTCCTCCTTCCTCATGCTTTGCTGTTTTGTCTTAAACTCTGTGCCACTTGTCTTTAAGAAAAAAATTTTCAGTCTTTTGTAAACCATAGGGAAGATCTTTTGGGGCCTAGAAGAGACACTGTTTTTTTTTTTTTTTTTTTTTTTTTTTGTAATTAGCAATAACTTTGTATTCTTATGTCATATATATGCTTGCAGGCTCTTAGGAGAACAATTTATAAATCTTATGTAATATATAAAAATTATTCATAGGCAGTAACTTTGTTGTTTACCAGTTCACCTTGAAAACTACTGGAAATTAAAACCTTCAAAATAATCTATAATTTATTTGTTTTTTTCCTTGCACATATTGCATTTCAAACCATAGGAGTCTGGAGCTGCACAGAAACTTTTCATTTTTGTATTTGTGAAGGTTCTTAAACTGCCTATAGTTTATTTGGCACATACATACAAAAGAATTTAAGTATTGATCTAAGTTACTAAAACACATCACAGTTACATTCTTTTATAGCAGCTGTTGTGTACCAGTTCAACCTAATAAATTCTTAAGTGTATCTCATTCATATACTTGGTCTATTGCTTTGTTCTGAATAACCATTAACTCATACAGGCACATAATAAAGAAAAATTCTGTGTAGTTCATAGCAAGGAATCCACACATTGGGCTTTTCCTGGAAGAACAACCAGTAATTGTAAGCTCTAAACTCCCCAAATAACCATCTTCTTCCTTTTCAAACTACTCACAGGTCTGATATTGCACTAAGGTGTTGCCATCAATTCTACTTTAGGGTAACATGAAGATAATGCCCTATTTCAGTTGTTTCTGTGCAGTGGTGCCAAATGCTCTGTGCTATGCTGTCAGTGCTTAAAATTAGCAAACAAGTGTTCTGTAATTCACTAGTATCATTGTACTAAACATCCTTTTCTTTTATTTCCCTTCATGGAACAAAAAGTTTCTTCAGTGACTTAGTGACTTACTTAGGAATGGTGTCTTTGTAATGCAAACCAGGAAATGTCAGAATGCTTGCTTTTCACAGCAAGATTATTCATTCATTAAAAATTAAAACACATTTTTTATTTTATGTGGTGGTTTGGAAGTTATTTCCCACATGCCTACTTCAGCAGTACAGAACTAAAACAGCTCTGTTGGGTAACATTTCTGAGATCATCATACTTGGACTCTCACATTTTCACTGCTGCAAACTCTTTATTCCAAATTTGTTAGCATGAAATTTATTGAACACTCACGAGTCTCAGTGTGAGGAGATAATGAAAATACTTGGATTGGTGATTTTTATTTGGTTCTCCTTTCATTCAATAAACAGTTACTTGACGTTAGCTATATACTGAGAATATTGCTAGGTCCTAGGGTTGTGAACATGAATAAAACATAATCCTTTTCCTTAAGAAGGTCATAATGTAGTACAGAATAAACATAAAAGAAAATAGACAAGATTATATGATATTCATAAAAGAAATATCAACAAAGTGCTGTGAGAAGACTGAGGGAAAGATCAAAGAATGACTAGAAGACTCTCTCATTCATGCTACAAGCCAATGGAACAATAGAAATATGCATGTGAAGTGTTGGAAATGAGTATTTTGAAAATAAAAATAAAATAAAAAAACCATTTACAATAACATAAAAACCCATAAATGCTTAAGAACAAACTTTTAAAATATACATACAGACTATACAAAGAAAATAATTTCTTAATATCTTTAAAATATAATTTCTTATTTAAAGAAAAAATAGTACCAGTGTATTATGGGATTTACAACATATGTATATGTAAAATAGATGAAATCAGTTACTGAAAGGCTTGGAGAGGAAAGGAAAATGATATTTGAAGCTAGATTTTATAAATTAAATATGCAAATTTTAAATTCGAGAACACTACTAAGAAGAGAAAAAAGAAGTGTAAGTCATAAGCCATTAGGTAAAATAAAATAGAAAACAAAAATATACTCAGTTCTTTCAAAAAAGATTGAGAAGGAGGAAAATGGGATAGAGAACATATGGAAAAAGTACAAAACAAATAGTACTATGGTAAACTTAAATTCTACAACATGCATAATTACTTTAAATATAATAAACTAAAGACCTCTGTTAAAAATCAGAGATAATGAGCACCTCACCACTTTTATTCAACATTCCACTGGAAAGTCCAGTCAAGGAAATTAGCTGAGAAAAAAGTAGATTGGAAAGGAAAAAACAAAACTGTCTGTTGTTGCAGACTTTTCCATGTATACATAAAGTACTAAATACAAAACATTTATGAGCTCTAACAAGTAAATATTGCAGTGTTGTAGAATACAAGGTAATTTACCAAAATTTATTTTTAGCAATAAGCTTTTGGGAAATAGAAATGAAAAATATACTATTTCTAGTACTGTCAAAAACCTAAGTGCTTAAGTTTAAAGAAAAGTATGTAAGGTCTATACCTTGTAAACAACAAAACATTTCTGAGAGAAATTAATGATAAGAAAATAGACAAATATACTATGATTATGAATAAAAACACTCAATATTGTTATGATATCTATTCTTCCCCATGTGATCTATGTAGCACCAATGCAATCCCAATCAAAATTGAGGCTTTTTTTTTTTAGTGTCAAACTGATGTTAAAATTCATGTGAAAGTGCAAAGACCTAAAATAACCATTCGAAATAAAACACATTTGGAGGACTTACTTAATTTTAAGACTTATCATAAGGCTAAAGTAATCAGGGTAGTATAGTATTGGGGTAAAGATAGATAACAGAGCAATAGAATTGGATAGCATCTAGAAAGACACACACATTTATGTAGTTAATTAATAGTTTGACCAAAGCAGCACAGCAACTCAGTATGGAAAAAGTCTTTTCACCAACAATGCTTGGACACTGGGTATCTGTGAGGGAAAAAATGACCTTTACCACATACCTCGCATCATTAAAATTAATTGGCAATGGCTGATAGATCTAAAACTGAAATCAACAACATAATGCTTCAAAAAGAAAATGTGGAAGAATATCCCCATGAACCTGAAGGTAGACAAAGATCCTTTGACAAAACAAAGAAAGAACTAATTATGAGAAGAAAATAAATGGCAAAATTTATTTCATAAAAACGTAAAAATGCTGGGGAACCAGCAGTTAGCGTAACGGCTATGTTGCTGTACTCCCACGTAGTCGACCGCAGTTCACGTCCCGGACCCGGTGGCTTAAAACTCATGCCCGGTGCGTATGCGTGCGTACCCAAGATCCCGAGAGGAGAATGGAGGAGAAGGGATTGCGGCGTAACCATCCCCCCTGGGGGTGATTTCTCGCTTTCTGTCTCTATGTCTCTCTCTGTCTGTCTGGCGAGCGCACTCGCCCTATAGCGAAAACCTCTCCAAAAAAAAAAAAAAAAAAAAAGAAAAAGAATTAAAAAAAAAAAAAGTAAAAATGCTAATTTAAAGACAATAAGCTGAACATGAAAGTCACAGATTAAATGAAAATATCCAAAATACATGCGTCTGAGAGAGGATTTTTTTTCTGGAATATATGAAGTATTCTACAATTTGCAATGAAAAGGTAACCTCTTCCTGCCACCCAGGGTCCATCATCCAATAGGCAAAAGACTTGAAAAGACACTTCAACAAGGAAGATAATAAATAACAAGTAAATGCAATTATCAACATCATTAATCATCAGGAAAATAAAAAAAATAAAGCCACAACCAAATATTGTTAGATACACATACTAATGATTAAAGTGAAGAAAACTGATTATCTCAATGTTGACAGGGATGCAAAACAAATGAATTTTTATACATTTCTGCAGGGGGCAGCTTTTCATAAATTAAACATTCTCCTCTTCTGTGATTCAATGAGTTCTTCTCTAGATATTTTCCCAAGAGAAATGAAAATATATTTATGCAAGAAGACGTGTAAATAAGTGATCATAACAGCGTTATTAGTAATATAAAAAAACACCTCACCTGTCCAATAGAATAAATAAACTTGATGTATTTTACTCAGCAGTAAAAGTGATAATCACTGACACATAGACCAACACGAATGGGTGCTGAGCATATGTTGGAATTTTCTAAATGACTGTATGCTTGAGCCAGCTGGTGACATGGTGGTTAAAGTAAATGAATCCTTAGCGGCCTATTATGTGATTCAAGTCCTGGACTTGGTGGCTTGAAAAATAAGCATACACATATGCATGCTTGTCCAGAAACCTGAAGGAGGGAGAGACAGGAGAAGGGATTTAGATGTGCCAGCCCCCATGGGGGGGAGTGCTTTATAACTCCCCCCACTCCCATCTCTCCAGCAAGTGCATGCACACTCTAACAAGTTAAAAAAAAAATTAATCCTAGCACTGAAAGTGCTGTATAATAGGATGTATTTTACTTTAATCTACCAGGTACATTCAGTTTCTTACATCTGATCTTTATGATTGTGGCAACATTGATCATTATAGAAGATGCTTTTTTTAACTTATTCTATTATTTAATATTTACAATTTGTAAAAAGTACCTAGTTTTGTAAAAAATCTAGATAAGAGTGATGCTAAATACATGTTATGGTGTCACCTTGTACATAATTAAAAATATATTAAATTTTATTAAATAATAAAAAATTATAATTTGGAAATTCATGTCCCATTTTTTCCCCCATAGGTATTTATGAGCCTCCATTTCTTATACTACTGCAGTGAACCAACCTTGGATGTGAAAATTGCCTTTTGTCAGGTGTGTGTTCCTTACAGGTAAAAAACAAGGTACAGTATATTCCCTTGTATTTTCATTTTACCATTCCATCTTCTATATGTTCCATAGCAAAGTTAATATTTACATAATATTAAAAGTAGCTTAGGAAATAGAAGTAGATACTTTTTTCTTTCCCAGTTCTTTGAAGTTAGAATGGAAATGAAGAAGTTTTTTAATAAAACAATAACAAAGTATTTAATCACTATGTAAGTGATTTCTTATAAGATTTCACTTATGGGTAAAATTTTTAATGTTCCTTTTCTCAAATATTTGAAATCATTAAAATAATTGAAGTCTGTATTATTATTATTGCTCACTCATAAGGATTGATAAACTCCAAATAGAGTATTTCCTCTACTTACCTGTAAGATTGTATTCGATTTGTTTCCTGATGCCTACTTTTAACCAGCGATTAGTAAAAAGGTTAACAACATCACAGACAAGTACACGCATATTAACCTACAAGAAATAAAAAGGTGGTAACAATGGCTGGTAATGGGCATGGACCACATAAAAATCTACTCCCTTGTGATTTCAGAAACTATTAAGAGACTCTACATGCTATGTTTAGAATAGTCCTTACTGAAACTTGTTGTCATAATAAAATTGATAATGCTCCCCTTTACTCTCAAGAATTGGTATAGTTTGGACAATAGGTTGTATGCTAACTGTATTCATATGCCAAGCAGAAAGCTTTGCTTCAGTTTTTCTGCAGTGATCATCATTGTACCTTCTTACTAAGCTATACTGTAAGCAGAGAATAATGCACATCCATTGAAATTAGGCTTAAGAAATAACTCTTCTGCTTCTATTATTTCAATGCAATAATTCCTGATTCTAGAATAAATATGGTTTTATTATAGAAAACATACAAAAATATAAAGGGAAACAAAATACTTTTTGTATTTTCTTGGCATTTGCTCTATCTACTCTCCTGAACCTACTTAAATTTTCTCTGGGAAAGCAAAAAGTGCTACGTTACTATAAATAAGATTTTTTTTTTTAGAGATTTTTGTCTTAGGGCAAATGCACTCGCCAAAGAGAGAGAGACAGAGACAGTGAGAGGGGAAAATGAGAAATCCCCTTTCAGAGAGGGATGGGCCATGCTGAAATCCTTTATCCTCCATTCTCCTCCTTGGAGCTTGGGCATGTATACACTAGCACTTGGCATGATTTTCAAGCCACCAGGTTCAGGAGTTGAACTATAGTTGCACATGTGGGAGTCCAGCGATGTAATCACCATGCCATCTGCTGGCCCCTAAAAATAAGATTTATTCATCTGTCTCATCTCCCTAATTGCTAAGTTTGTAGTGCCAGAAGCCTCAGGATTTTAGACAACTTTTCTTTCTAATAAGACCCTGGATCTAGACAACCTTAGAAATTCCAGAACTAAGGGCCAGCAAGTGGTGTGGTGATTTAGGTACTGGACTCCAACATGATAGATTGCTATTCAAGTCTGCACCTGGTGATTTGAAAATCACACTGAGTGTGTGTGTGTGCAATATCCCAGGAGGAAAATGGAGAAGGGATTGTGGTATGGCCATCCCCCTAGGGAGTAATTTCTTAGTTTCCTTCTAACTCTCACTGTCTCTGTCTCTCTCTGGCGAGTTGCATGTGCTTTAAGGCAAAAGCCTCCAAAAAAATTGCATATAGTTATTGTATACAACATGTATTTTGATGTATGTATACCTTGTAGGATGACTCAATTGAGCTATAACATATATGTTACCTAAACTTTTTTTTTGTAAGAATACTTCAAATCTTGTTGGAATTACTTGAAGAATATGAAATTTACTGAAATATTTAGCCATTCTTATTCATTTATTTTGTTTTGTCTTGCTTTGCTTTAAAACTCAACCAAGTACTTTTGCAGACAAGGGGCTTCTTGTTATATTCTGGGGAGAAACTTTTCTTTGTAATGTAAAACAATAAAAGAATATTCTGTGCTTTTCATTATTATGAATTTTTTACAAAAATATGGATCTATAAGGAATTTAAAGTACAAAATTCTTTTTTTTTTTTTTTTTTTTTTGGAGAAGTTTTTGCTATAGGTGCGTGTGCTTGCCAGACAGACAGAGAGAGACAGAGAGACAGAAAGTGAGAAATCACCCCCCAGGGGGGATGGCCACGCCGCAATCCCTTCTCCTTCATTCTCCCCTCGGGATCTTGGGCACGCACACACACGTGCCTGGCATGAGTTTTAAACCTCTGAGTCCGGGACTCGAACCATGGTCAACATAGCCATTATGCTAACTGCTGGTCCCATTAAAGTACAAAATTCTTGATCCACCTGAGAAATGAGTAAGCTATCTTAGCCTTCTTTTCTCAATTGAACAGAAAAGTACAGAGCTATTATATTTCACTACGTTAATATGAAAAAATGCTTTATAAAAAGCATTATTTTTGGAATTCTGATGCACTGAACAGATGAGTCAGAGTTTTAACCAGGGAATTTATTCATAGAGAGACAATGTGTGTGAAAACTCCATACACACTTGCTCTGTATCCAGTGTTATCACTTCCTGTGTCATTGCCATTAGGTTTACAGGTTTGGGGTTTTCTGATTCAGTGGTATTGCCTTCAGGACAGGTAACAGGGTCTCCTCCGCCTTGACTCCCAAGCCCTGAAATTTATCTTAGTCTAGTAAATGTTCAATAAGTGCTTTTCGAATAAAAGTAGAAATAACATCTTGGCAGAAAAACATCATTTCCCAAATAGAAATTTGTTTGCTTGAGTTTCAAAATCAAATCAATTTCTCAACATCCTCACATCTTACAAGTGTGGATTAATAGATTTAATTACATTTTGGTAATTTTGCTAATCACAAGTCAGTGTTAACTTCATATTTATCTAACAGTTATTAATGTATTGTCCTCTCTAAATGTTTGCTGATGCTTGAGTTAGTCATGAATAATTTTAAATGATTTCCCAACTTTAGAAAGCTCAAGACACAGAGAATTCAAATTGATCAATAAATCATCACTTTAGCATTAGAAGTAAAAGGTACTGGGACCAGCAGTTAGCGTAATGACTATGTTGCTGGACTCCCATGTAGTCGACCGCGGTTCGCGTCCCGGACCCAGTGGCTTAAAACTCATGCCGGGCGCGTGTGCGTGCGTGCTCCAGATCCCCAGAGGAGAATGGAGGAGAAGGGATTGCGGCCTGGCCATCCCCTCTTGGGGAGGGTGATTTCTCGCTTTCTGTCTCTCAGTCTCTGTCTGTGTGGCGAGCGTACGCGCCCTGTGGCAAAAACCTCTCCAAAAAAAAAGAAGTAAAAGGTACTGAGTGAAGGTTGGTCTTCCTTTGGCCGTGACACAGAAACACTTTATTTATATTTTTTATGTCAAGGAGATATCCACCTGCTTTTTGACGGACTGATTATCGATTTCACCATTCATTGATTTAATATATTTTTACTGAGTGTCTATAATGTGTCCTTATAACTTGTAGAAACTACAGCTACAGAATAAATAATACAACTACTTCCCTGCTTAGTCTAATGCACAGTAGAGAGTAGTTAGGCTTATAAAGAAAAACCTACTCTTTTCTGAGTTTGGGATCTCAAAGATAAGCAATCATGAGCCAGAAAATAAACACACAACCCCAATACCTATTTTTTTAATTCATTAATTAATTTCTTGAGCGAAGGAAGACAGGTATCCTTGAATCCTTGGCCACACTATGATCCTTCCCCAGCCTCCTAGTCACCCACCATCACTGGCATGCTTGCATAACCTACCTGGGACCCGAACCTGGGGTCTCCCTCATGGCTCACACAGCACACTGCACAGTGTGTGCCACTGTGATTGGGACCCCTGATACTTACTGAATGCTTACTGTGTGTGAAAAATATTTGGTTAAAGGGTACAGTGTTTCAGTAAGACAAGTTGTAAATGATACGCATTTATGGTGATGGCTATGTTAGACTGATCCAGTCATGCTACCTCACATACATATGTTATAGGTAACCACTTTGTGCCCTCTAAGTATATACAATAATAATTTGTCAATATCCAATAAAAATAACAGAAACTTTTATTAATGTTTAATCTTACTTAATCTTCATGACATGATTTATTATCAGAAGGCAGGGTCCAGTTATGTTTATTCTGGAGTCAGATCTCTTATGTATTATACTAATCCCTTTAAGAACTTTCTTTTTTCCTTTTAATTTTTATTTATTTATATATTTATCTATTCTATGTGTGAGGGAGAGACAAACAGGCAGAGAGAGAGAAAGAGAGAGAGAGAGAGAGAAGCCTGCAAAAAGGCCTTCATGTCGTGATTCACCACCAATGTCAGCCCACCTGGATTACGTATGATTACATGTACACACATGCCCAGCCTACTCACAGAGGTCCTGGAATGCAAACTCAAGACTTCATGTTACTGCTTCACCACTGCCTGCTCCCTGTTTGGAACTTCTTAATATTTTTTATTACTGTACAGGGTTTTGACTGAAGTGAGTAGCAACTAAATATAATTAAAAATCAAAAAACTATTATTAAATGCGAAGAAGCCTAAGGTGCTATTGGTTGCCAATTAAGGGAAAAAGGAGAATCTTTTATACAAATTCCAAAAGATGGCTGTGATATTTAAAGTCCAGAACATTACTGGGAATATGCCAAAAATAGCAATCTCATTGTAGAATTGTTATTACCAAACTTATCCTTCAATTTTTAAAAGCTTCTTAGAAGAATCTTAAAGATAGCTACAATTTAACATACTGAATTTTTCTAGTTAAAACACTGTTTTTTTTCTTATAAGATATAAAATATTTCTAGGTAACCTATATAGTTAATTAAATTTTATTTTATTACTCTAATATATGAGTAATAAAAGCACTATGTGTGTATATGTAATAATTTCTCTAGCTGCAGATGATGGCTGTTCTAAGAATATACACACTTAACTTTTACAAAAACTACTAATCTCTTCTTATTTATTATTTTTGTTTGTTTGTTTTGCCTAGTGTTTTCCTCTTTCAATCTTTGAAAATTTCAGAATAGTTTGCAAATGTATTATGTGCTAAATAAATAAAGGCTTTTAAGAGCCTTTTATAAACCTGGAAACTAGCAAACCAGGGAATTCACAAGAAGCATTTGGTGTGTCCATGGAATGGTTTCATTTTAAGTAATATGTTCAGATTGTTAGTAACTAGGGCATTTAAGAAATAATTAAACCTGATTCTAGAATTGTATGGGTTTTTGAAAACAGCTCTTGCCTTTGGGCATTTTGAATTTAAAGTAACCCAGTTTGCTCAACTTACTTGATTTGACGAGTCTAAAATGTTTCTGTTTCAAAGATTTAGAAAATATTCAGTTGAAATTTTTATGCTTTGGGGCCAGGAGATGGAGTATTGGTTAAGACTCTGGACTCTCACATGGTTGACCGCAGTTAGAATTCTGGACCAGGCAGCTTGAAACCTATGCTGGGCACATGCTTGTGCATGGCGTGTGCTCCCAAAATCCTGAAAGAAGAATGGTTGAGAAGGCCATCGCCCCAGGGAGGTGATTCTCACTTTCTCTCTCTCTCTGTCTCTCTGTGTCTTGGGCAAGCACATGCTCTTTATAGCAAAAATCTCTCTAAAAATTAAAAAAAAAAATGTTTTTAATGCTTCATTGGATGGCTACTCTATATGAAATGAAAACCTTTGTACCAACATGGGGACTAGAGCAATAAAGGAAAAGATGTTTTGATAGATCAGGACAAAGGAAAAATCTGTATAATCTAACAGCTAAACTAGAAACCATCTTTGATGGTCTGAGATAAATGGCATAGTTTGTATAGCTTAGAGTTTTGGAGAGATTGCCTGCCAGTCCCTAAGAACTCAGTTTAGACTCTTGACATATATACAGCTTAAGTAGATCAGTAGATTGACAATGGATATATTTGAAGGCGTTGGCATTTTATAAATGAATGGTTCTGGTTTGAGATAGAATCCTATAATCCTTTCCTTTACTCTTTTAGTTTTACACAGTGAAAGACTGGATGACATAAAAACATTAAAACTTGTTGTGGACACTAGAGACAAAGTGGAAGGAGAAGGTGGGAGGTGAAGAGTGCAAGAAAGGAAATTAGGGGAAAAATAAGGAGAGATAAGATATTTGTGGGACACAGATATGGTTTGTTATCTGTTGATGAGGATGTGTATATTATTCTTAACTGGACTGAGATGTGTGTAATGTTGGGTAAAATCTCTTTACAATCTAAATGATGTATAGCGATCAAATGTATAAATAATAATAATAAAATAAATAATTAAAAATATATATTTTTTGATAATAATAAACTTTGAGAGTTTCCAATAAGCCTGTACTAGGCTAAGAGCCTTATATAGGTAAACTAATTTAACCTTACTACTGATCAAAAGTAGATTATTACCCTTGTTCCATTAATAAGGAAACCGAAGTTAAGGTTATAAAGAACTTACCCAAGGCCTCCTAGTTGGGATGCTTAACCAGGCAGATGAAAAACGGAATTTTTATCCTTTGTAAAGTTCTAAGTTTGGAATTTCTGATTTGCAAAATAAAAATACAATTCTTACATGAAATGGTTTATTAGTAAGTAGTACAGCAAATGATATTAATACTATTATAACTCTATGCTGAGTAAGTATTCAAGTAGTACTAGTTTTCTTCCTCCATACATAGAGAACAGGCAGGCAGAAGCCAAGACTGCTTTACTATTGATTACTGTTATCTACTTTTCCACATAATTGAAAATAATGATTAAACATGATTTAGATTTCAAAGTTTTTGCTGTATTATTGATTTTCTATAAGCCATTGATTCCTCAGAGTAACACTCTGGACCAAATCATATAAAAATGAAAATGGATTCTGAGATATGATCCTCCTTGGAGAATAAAGCTGCAAGAAAGAAGGGGAAAATGTGTTCTTGATGGAACAAAATCTAATCCTAAATGTCATTACATATTGTTGTCTGAAATCGCCCCCTTAAAAACTCATGTGTAAATAATTTAATTCAGATTTAAAATGGATTTAAGTGACATTCTACCACAATAAATAGAATAGCAGGCATTGTTTCTGCTGACTGTATACAATAATCTTGGAATGGCATCCTGAAGCAACTCAATCTGCTTGTCATAACTATGAGAATGAATAGCTCAATATTATTGTGCCAAAAGTGGAATCATGACTTTTGGCAGATAGTTTTCAGTATACAAATGACATTAGTAAAAGACTATCCAACAGAATAGCTAATTTTCTGCCGGTGAATTTTGTAGCCAATTCTTCTTAGTTAACCCATTGAGATAGATCAATTTTATACCCATAGCACCCCCAATGGTGATTGACACACAGTAGATGCTCATTAAATATTTAACAATGAATGAAATCAGGCTCTTTAAGTTTTATTGCTGCTTTTTTTTTGGGGGGGGGGGGAGGTTTTCACTGTAGGGCGCGTGCACTCGCCAGACAGACAGAGAGACAGAAAGCGAGAAATCACTCCCTGGTGGGGATGGTCACACCGCAATCCCTTCTCCTTCATTCTCCTTTCGGGATCTTGGGCACGCATGCACACATGCCCGACGTGAGTTTTAAGCCACCGGGTCCGGGACACGAACCGCGGTTGACTATGTGGGAGTCCAGCGACATAGCCATTACGCTAACTGCTGGTCCCAAGTTTTATTGCTGCTTTGAAAATCCAACTCTCCATCTCCACTCAAGATTGTTTTTTCAACCTTGAATTGCTCAGTTAAGTCCAAACTCTAGGCTGAGACAATTGATAAATAAGAGTTCTTAGAGAAGGATGTTATTCATCCCTTTAATAAACTCCATTCTTGTAGTTTGCCTCCTAAGAAAACTGCATAACTGTTTTGAGTTATTTTGTGAAGTTTAGTAAAAATGTACACGCGTTTTAATGTTGGATAAACTTTAATTCATATTCATTGGTACTAATTAATGGTTCTAAGACTTTAATTAGAATTAGTAAATTAATTAAAAGATGTGTATGCCCTTTCCTCACCTGTTGTGTTAAATTTAAAGCATGTACAGAATAATAAGTATGCCTATAGTCAGTAAGCAATAAATTCTGGTTCATCTTTCTTTTTCCTCTCGCCTTATTGAGAGTTGATATCATGTGAGTCATATGAAACATATTTCTGTGTCTCTGATTAAAATGCCTCTACTGCTTCTTGTTTGATTCCAGCTTTGTATACAAAGAACTCTTGAATATATTCTTCCCAAAGTTACAGGCTAAAGACATTTTATCTTCTCTACGAATTGATATAGTTTATGAAATTACTGAATCAAGACTTGCCACTCACTGTGATTTTGTCATTGTTGCTGTGTTTTTTTTTTTTTTTTTTAAATTTTCCTTTAGCTTTCTGGAAGAATGGCATTATGTTTTGTGCTCAAGGCAGTAAATATTCATAACTTTAGTCTTCTGGTAAAACTGTCATCTCCTAGCCTGCTTTATTTGACATTTTTTTCTTAAAACTGGATGTAATGGTTTTATTGTTCCTATATCTTTTATGATGAGCTGCAAGAATCCTTTATAGAATCATACAAGATATAAATAATAAATGAATGAAAGAATAAAATGGTTGGGTTGCTGTTTCACAGCTATGAAGTGCAGAACTGATCCAGGCTCAGTGTATTTTCAATTATATCATTCAAAAGAAACTAAGAAAGCTTAACCTTCAAGCATTCTTAAACTTCAATGTTTCCTGTTCAGAAACTGACTGGCAGTAACATAGGGTAGTTATCCACAAATGAAAATGAGGAGGAACTGCTTCTGAAAATAGCCTATTGTATTTGAGAAAAGTGCAATCAACACTTGTAGGATAAGATCTGCAGGCCATCTTTCTTTGCTAAATTCCTTGGCCATAGGCTAGTAACTGAATTGACAATGGAGGCTCATTGCATAATGCTCTTTCTTACAGATCTGTATAAAATGCAGAGCTTTCACGGAACAGATTACATTCAGATGTTCTTTCTGCCTACAAAACTGCCAGCAGCAATGAAGTCTTCTTTTAATTTAGCTTTACATTTTTTTTGGCAAATGGAGGACAGGAAAGAAACGAGTTTGCTCTGAATCTTTGCAAAGACAATTTGATTGTATCTGGATAGAAATAATTGTTGAGTCATTGAAATATAAGCTTAATATTAAATGGAAGAATGAATTTTTAAAAAGTAATTTAAATCAATAGAACAGACTTTTAAAACTGTAATTATTTGGAACCATGTTGGTATCCAAAGTTACACTGTGAAAATTTACAATTTTTAAAAATACAGTGTTCCTTATAATTAACAATTAACAGAATCATTTATTTCTGAAAAGATAAACTTCCATTTTGATAAACATTTACAATTACCTGTGAGCTTCATAGATTCTTTTAAAATATTTTAGTATGAATTTAATATAAATAGATAATGGAAAACTTATTTTCATGAGCCAATTGGTCAGGCACTATGTTATACCTATATACTGGAAAACACTTGCCTGGGACCATGGCACCTGGTCCTACTAAAGAGGTGTTGATTCTAAGGAAAGTGAAACAGTGGTTCTCAAAGTGTGGAACTTCTTAGAAATAAAAATGAATGGTCCTTTCCCTAATTTCACTAAATCAAAAACTTTGCAGCGGGCTCAAAAATGTGTCTTACCACTCCTCTCTTCCAACCATCACTACCAGGTCGTCCTAATCCATTAAAACTTCAAAATCTCCGCCTTAAACAAACTATTGGCTAATGCATTCCCTCCACTGTCCTGGGATTTTGTCCATGCATGTACACATGCCTAGCATTTTTTTTTTTTTTTTTTTTTTTGAGAGGTTTTTGCTATAGGGCATGTGCGCTTGCCAGAAAGACGGAGAGAGACAGAGAAACAGAAAGTGAGAAATCACTCACCAGGGGGGATGGCCACACTGCAATCCCTTCTCCTCCATTCTCCTAGCTGGCCCCACAGGCACATTTTATGCAGGAAAGTTTCTATTTGAACTTTATAGTCATGACAAGGAATTGTATGGGAGCTGAAGGATAAAATGCACTATATTGAATATGTTCTGAACTTTTTAAAACTCGATTTAGATTGTAAGCCTGGGGCACAGATGGGATCTGGGGAAGCTCTTCAACACAACATATTTGCCATCAAATTTTTGGTTATGACATCAATCCAAGAAAATTTCCAGTGTTGTTATCTTCATGTCTTACTGCTTAAGTAATAATCTTACTAAGTATTTGAGATTCTTTCAAGAATGTACTCCTTAACTTTTAGATTTTACCTACAATTAAATTCATAACTAGTGGGGACCAGCAGGTGGCATGATGGTTAAGGTACTGGAAACTCCCACATGGCCGACCATGGTTTGAGTCCCAGACCTGGTGGCTTGCTTTCTCACTTTCTCTCTCTCTCTCTCTGGTCAAATAAAAATAAATGAATGAATAAATAAAACTAAATAAACTAATTTAAAAAATTCATAACTAGTTATAAAGAAGGCACTTGAAAATAAATGATAGATTTATGTGTGTATGTGAATTTGCAAACCTTTTAATAATGATTTTCCATCTTATCCGGAGAAATTATATGATCTGAAATGGAGATAAAAGATCATCGAGTAATTTTTATTTTAGAAAATGTGTCAGAGTATCAGGCATTATGTTTGAATAGCTTCTTTTTTCTCTTTTTGACTGGGAGTTCTCTTATTACTAAAATTGATGGATAAGCTATGTGATTATTTTCATCACTGTACCAAAGTATCACCAAGTCCTTATATAGCATCTTCATTATGTGAAAAATCCTGTTCTAGGTACACACTAGAAAAATTACTGTATACTTTTCAGGAGTGTGAACAATTGTTGAGATGAAATTATTTACTTTTTCATAGCATTTGGCCAAGCACTGACCTGCCTGAATACAGAGGCTTTGTCTGTCCTTGAGTCTGGAGCAGTAGGACTCTTTAAAAATACTTGAATTTGAGATACAGATTAATCCTTGTCCTAACTTGAACTATGGTTTATAAGTCGTGTGTGCCACAAACAATGAAATTCAGCAGTTCATACAGCCACAGAGTATGTTTTTAGTTAAGATGCAGAAATATTTCTGCTGCACAGTAAGTGTTTTACTTTCCAATATCTCAGGAAAGGGTGTATCACCTGATTCACAGGCCATCCTTCTACTCAGATGTGTGACTCTCAACATGAATCAGGATACCTAGACTGCTTATTCAAACAGATTGCTGAATCCCACCCCAGAGTGTTCCTGATTCAATAGGTGTGGGGTAAAACTGAGTATTTGCATGTCTAGCAAGTTTCCAGGTGATGTTGATGCTCCAGGAAGCACACTTTGAGAATGATTATTCTAATGTGATCTTTCTCTTTTTCTTTTTATTTTCTTTTTCTTTTTTTTTTTTTTTTTTTGAGAGGTTTTTGCTATAGGGCGCGTGCGCTCGCCAGACAGACAGAGAGAGACAGAGAGATAGAAAGCAGGAAATCACCCCCCAGGGGGGATGGCCACGCCGCAATCCCTTCTCTTCCATTCTCCTCTCGGGATCTTGGGCATGCACACACACGCGCCCGGCGTGAGTTTAAGCCGCCGGGTCCGGGACTCGAACTGCGGTCGACTATGTGGGAGTCCAGCGACATAGCCATTACGGTAACTGCTGGTCCCCCTAATGTGATCTTTCTCAAAGTCAGATAATCAGATCTTTAGACCAGAATTCCCTAGACTGCCTATTCATCTGCAGATCCTCAGGACCTAGGCTGATGTTTGAATCCAAACCTTCAGGTCTTATGCTGGTGGTTCGTGTTTGCCCGAGTTCCACAGGTGGTTTGGATGCACACACAGGTCTGAGAACCAATGAAAAGGGGGTCTGGAGATATTGTTAGCTCGGGGGAAACACAGAGCAAGTGTCCCACCACACATTTCCAATCTTATACTGGTTACTGGCATCTAGCAACTGCTTTATACATGGTAGTTGAATGAGTTGATGATAGTAAATGCATGGAAGCAATTAACTTCCTGATTCCTACTTCCTGTTTACTCTCAGCACCTTATATATTTCACTGCAGAGTATCTCATCTGTATTTTAACTATTTGCTCACTTGACTGTCTCCATTTTAGGTAGAGACCTTTCTTTCTTTGTTGTATTCCCAGTGTCAAACTCAGTATCTGGCTTGTAATATGAATATCATCTGCATTTGGAACTACTTATTTATTTATTATCATTATTATTATTATTATTATTATTTGTTTAATTTGACCAGAGAGAGAAAGAGATAAAGGAAAATGGAGAAAGCAAGCCACCAGGTCCAGGATTTGAATTGTGGTTGGCCATGTGGGAGTCCAGCGTCTTAACCACCATACTACCTGCCGGCTTCAACAGTTGTAAATGTTAAATAGAGTATCTCTTAGGGTAATCTTGAAAAAATAAGTGGCATGAATCATTCAACTTCCTTGGTTTTCTTGAATATATATATAAATGTAAGAGGGTTGTCAGGTTGGTGTAATATGAAGTGTAATAAGACTGAGACTATACCTAGAAAAGTTACAGCTGAGTCCAAAGGAGTTGAGTGGTGCCGAGAGAGAGTGGTGCCATTGAGTGTTCCAGACCTCTGCATTGAGTCAGAGGTCTGGAACACAGCAGTAATTGCATTTGGTTAGTACATGTAGTACGGTCAGGAGGCGCACTTCCAAAGTGAATGGAGGAACTAGAAATGGGTTACCTAGGTTTAATGAGGTTGGCGTGTGCTAAAAATTTTGTGAGTGGTCAGAAGCCAGATTATGCAAGAATTTAAATAAGAATCAGAATATGACAAACAGCAAGTTAGGCACTTCGTGCATTCTAAATTAACCTTGGCAGATGGATGTATTTGATATTATAGCTGCAGGTGGTTTTTGTCCTTGAAATTTCGAATAATATGTTTGCATAATTTAAATATCTATTGATGATTATTATTTCTCCATGAGAGATCACATATTGTATTTTATGACATAAGTAGTATGGATTATTTACTAGAAGGAACTTCTTAGCCAGGAAGAAAGCAAGAATTTAATAAGGCTGGTTTACTTATTCAGCAGAAAGTCTAGAGTAGAAATGGACTATGGTGTGGAGAGTGGTTCCTGGTACTATGGCTGAAATAAAGGATTATTTAAATACTAGTGCTTTTGTTTCTTCCACTGTCCACACCCATGGTCTAAACTGTAAACTCCGTTGTTGTTTCCTTGAATAGGCTTGCTATGATCTGATTTTTATATCCTTGTTTAATTTCCTCTGTCATGCTTCATAGACTGCTTCCTAGATTTCAGATCATCTGCTATTATACTCACATATTACCTAGACTTTCAGCTGTCTGTCCAAACAATGTAGGCTCCTAATATACAGTCTACTTTATCCTTTGAGATCTGTGAGTATTTTTCTTAAATCTGCCAGGCACACACATGTATCCTTCTCTCAGGTCTGAGGTATGAAGATTTTGCGCTAGATTTCCAGGTTTTGCCACCCATGTTCATATGTTCCCACTGGGTTCTTCTCACTTACTTTGCTGATACTGACTGGATCTCTTTCCAAAGGCACAAGGGAAAATTGGATTGTACTTCTTCTGCATTTTTTTAAATTTAGAGATGAAGTGCCAAAACTTTCCAAAGAAAATCGTTTTATGACCTACCCAAAAGTTCAGAGCTAAGGAGGTTTAAATCTTTCAAATTATGTAAGAATTCGATTTTCAGAAAAGTTAATATACATTACTATCATTTAAACACTATTTAATTTTGATTCTGGATTTAAAACATTATAGGCAAGTTATTAACCAATTAAAACTGGCTAAACATTCAAAATTTGTGAGATTTGTGGGAAATTATTCATTACATGGGATGTTCCACTCGTTGCAGGACAATCAGCATCCTCTAAGAAGTCAAATAAATGTAAGCCATATCTCCATCATTGTAGCATTTTAAAACAAGTCCATGAGTCTCCCAAATGCCCAGTGGCTTATTGGAGACCTTTAATGAAAACTGATGGCATAGATTATTCAATTTTCAACTGCTAAGACTGGGAAGAAACCCATAAGAAAATGTGTGCACTCAAAACCCGAGCAATATCAGCAAGAAGAAAGAGGATGACTGTTCGGCAAGCATCTACCAGCGTGTGCCACAAGAAGTTGGTTAGGTGATATTCTACGAAGTTCCTTTGGCTATAGAATTCTCACTAATTATGTCAGACAGTATAATATAAGATAGTTTTTTGATAAATAATCACAGGCAATAAATATTTATGTTTCATATATGTATATACATCACTCAAAATTTCAAGGACAGACCGTTCAGCTACTAAACATGATAAATTTCTCTTAAAGAGATATTTAAAATTAAGCTTTCAAAATGAAGTATCATGTAGCACTTTAGAATAATGTTAATTTGAACTAAGATTTTTTAACTTTTAGTTCATAATAATGGTATTTTTGATATTAATGAGAACAAATAAAATCAATGCTGTTTATTCCAAATTTACCTAATTAAAATAATGAAAACTATACATTGGTTTATATCTCAGTTCTTTCTAAGAAAGAAGTCTAGATACAATCTTTTATCCTTTCCCATGTGACTATTATGATAGATGCTCAGTGATCACCTCTGGCTGATTTAGGATCTTAAAAAATCTAATATAGTCTCTGAGACCAGTGTATACTCAGTAGATGTTTGCTTCATAGTGAATAATTTTAATGATACCTTTCAAAAGAGATTCTGTGAATCAAATCCTTTAATATTTCTTTTTTATTATTATCATCATAATCTTCTTTATATTACATTGGGTTACATATAATTTTACAGTGCATTACATTGCTTTTTCAAAAGGGAATGCCATGCATGTCAGTCAATACATAGACATTTATCTCCCCACTTCATCATTCAGTATCTTTTCTATGTTTTTTCCAATCATTATTATTATTATTCTAATTATTTTTTAAAACAGTCAATCACTATTTCTCATTTTGTTTGTAAAAAGACTTTACCCATCATGAAATACTTCTCAGACCAATCCAGTTGAGAATACTATACATGTCATCACCAATAGGTAATAAGCCATATCTGTTTCTCACTAATGTCTTACCTCTCTATTGTTCTCTTGCTATCTTTCTCTATCCTCTTCTCCTCCCCCCCCCTCCACATTTCACTCTGTCCTATTCTCATTAAGTACCTTCACTGCTTTTATGTCCTCCAATTTTTCGCTCTCTACCATAGAGTGCGGATAGTCGGTATATATTGAGTGGATACATACAATATCTTTCTTTCATAGCCTGGCTTACTTCACTCAGCAATAGATCCTCCATATCTGACCACTTTCTATCAAATGCCAGGGTCTTGTTATTTTTTATGGCTGAGTAGTATTCCATAGAGTATAGGTGCCACACTTTTCCAATCCATTCATCAGTTTGTGGACATTTAGGTTGGTTTCATGTCTTGGCAATTGTGAATAATGCTGCAATAAACATTGATGTGCAAGCACTTTTCTGACTGAGAGTTCTCCTGTCTTTCGGGTAAATACCCAGAAGTGGGATTGCTGGGTCAAATGGTTCTATTTGTAGATCTTTGAGGAACCTCCATATTGTTCTCCACAGTGGTTGAACTAGTTTACATTCCCACCAACAGTGTAGGAGGGTTCCCTTTTCACCACATCCCTGCCAACACTTATCACTTTTTATATTCTTAATCTTTGCCATTCTGACAGGGGTTAGGTGGTATCTCATTGTGGTTTTTATCTGCATCTCCCTTATGATGAGGGATGTTGAGCATTTCCTCATATGCTTTTTGGCTGTTCGTATGTCTTCCTTAGAGAGATTTTTGTTCAGCTCATTTTCCCATCTTTTAATTGGGTTCATCGTTTTTTTTTTGCATAAGGCACTTGAGTTCCCTGTGTATTCTGGTTATCAGTCCCTTGTCTGAGGTATATTTAACAAAAATATTTTCTCATTCTGAGGGTTGTCAGTTCACACTTGATACTGTGTCCTTTGCTGTGCAGAAACTTCTTAGTCTAATATAGTCCCACTTGTCTATTTTAGGGATTATTGCCTGTACTTTGGGAGTTTTAAGAAGTCTTTGCCTACTCCAATGTCTCCCATTGTTTCCCCAGCATTTTCCAGCAGTAGTTTTATTGTTTGAGGTCTTAGGTTCAGATCTTTGATCCATTTTGTGTTGATTGTTGTTAATGGTGAGAAATGGGGGTTCAGTTTCATCTTTCTGCAGGTGGATACCCAGTTTTTCCAGCACCATTTACTAAAGAGGTTTTCCTTTTCCCAATGGATTGACTGATATCCTTTGTCAAAGATCAGTTGGCTGTAAGCTTTGGGGGTTATTTCTGGGGTCCCTATTCTATTCCATTGGTCCACTTGTCTGTTTTTATGCCAATACCATGCTGTTTTATTTTTTTTATTTTTATTTTTTTTGGAGAGGTTTTTTGCTATAGGGCGCGTGCGCTCGCCAGACAGACAGAGAGAGACATAGAGACAGAAAGCGAGAAATCACCCCCCCAGGGGGGATGGTCATGCCGCAATCCCTTCTCCTCCATTCTCCTCTCGGGATCTTGGGCACGCACGCATGAGTTGTAAGCCACCGGGTCCGAGACACGAACCGCGGTCGACTACGTTCCAGCGACATAGCCATTACGCTAACTGCTGGTTCCCATACCATGCTGTTTTAATGACCACAGCTATAGTATATCTTGGGATCAGGGAGTGATATGCCTCCTACTCCATTCTTCTTGCGCAGGATTGCTTTTGCAATACAAGGTCTTTTATGATTCCAGACAAACAAATCCTTTAATATTTCAAAAAAGTTCCTTTGCATTTTTTTCCTAAACACTTTTACTCCAGATAGTTCTGCATGCAATCATACCTATATTTTTCTATGTGAAATACATGTGCTGGATGATATAGATCCAAGTATTGGTAATTGTGAAAAGAGCAGGCTTCTCTACATCACATTATCATTCTGCTTGTTCACTTGACTCATGTTTTTGTTGTTCTTCTTTTTGACAGGGATTCGATAAACAAGTGGATGTGTCATATATTGCCAAACATTACAACATGAGCAAAAGCAAAGTTGACAACCAGTTCTACAGTGTGGAAGTGGGAGACTCAACCTTCACAGTTCTCAAGCGCTACCAGAACCTAAAGCCTATTGGCTCTGGGGCTCAGGGAATAGTTTGGTAAGTGGAATGGATTTATATATGTTAAAGGGGATATCCTGTGTGCATGTACTAGACATAAACCCCCAAAACAAACAATACCCAGATAAATAAATAGCATGATTTTGAAGAGGGAAATACACTCTGCTGGAAAAGAAACTAAAATTAGGAGCATTATTCGTTACTCATTATCACTTGCTAATAATTTATACAAGTTGCCTTGCGATACATTTTCTAGTAATACCGGGGGGAAAAAAAAAGTATCCATTCTACAAGAACCACAAAGAAATCAAGAGAGGCAGACGTTTCAAGTTGTTGCTAATTTGTTGAGAAAACTTTTTTTGTATGTTTCACAGCAAGAAGGGAGGGATCTATCTTTAGATAACAGTAAATAAAACCTCTATATACTAAAGAGATAAATTATATCTCAAATGCCCCTGTGACTTCCAAAGTTCAATGTTTAAAACTGTGTTACTTATTTAGTAAAGTAGTATTTTTTAAATGTTTGCCTAGTATTCCCCAAATGAAAAGTATTGGGCACTTCAGAAAAAAATTTTATGACATTTTTTAGTGACTTATTAATCATTAGAAATCTAGATTTGATTTAGCTGTTATAAAACTCTCAAAAGTATAAAAATGAGCCAGATCTCTGCCACTCTGGTTAACTGGTATTTCTTTCAGACAGTTTTAATTTATAGTAGAACAACTAAGTATATTTAATATAAACTTATTAGTAAATAAGTTTCAAAATTTTTGATAACTTACTTTGATAATTTAAAATTTAGGACATATATCCTAAGTGTGTGTGTGTGTGCGCACATACGTGTGCGTGTGCGTGTGTGTGTCTGTGTGGGGACTTCAGAAAGTTTGTGGGAAAATGGAATTAAAGTACAAGTTTATTCTGGTGCAAAAATTTTGAAATCCATGCACAGTTTTTTTTTTTTTTTTTTTTTTTTTTTTTTTTAGTAATATCTGTTTTCTATGAACATTTTAAAGACCCCATGTGTATATATGTATTAATAAAGGATATTTATTTGTATAATGTATTTTTTATATAAAGTTACTGATATACTAGTTAACTATTTGAAAATATGTTCACTTCTTTTTGACAACTGATATAAGTTCAGTGTCAGTGCTTAGTGGATACAAATACAGAAGTTCACCACTGGTGTACTTACTAAATCTCAATACTTAGGTTTAAACCTCATTTACTAAATACACTATAAATTCAGTGTATTCACCTAGTGCATTTCTAGCTTTCCTAATATCAATGAGTAGTTATTTTTGCAACTTGAAAGAAGCATTTTAATATTTTTAGTAATGGGCCAAACCTTTCTTTTCTAAGATCTTTAAGTAAATAAACAAGTAAAGAAATTTTTATTTTCAGTATTTACTTATTTATATTTTTATGGTACAGATATGAGGTAAACTTCTCTGTGGCACAAAATAGTTCCATGGTGTGGAAGGCAGATTAATAATTTCCTCCCAAATTCTCAGGCCCTAGTCCTTAAAATGCCTGACTATGTTACCTGGTTTGGCAAACAGGAATTTGTAGATGTGATTAAGGACCTTAAAATGTTATTCTGGATTAGAATTTTTACTGTACAACAAAAATCATCACAAATTTAGTCACTTAAGCAACACAAATTTATTAACAGTTCTATAGGTCAGAAGCCTGAGCAGGTCTCACTGGGCTGACATCAAGATGTTGGCAAGTTAATTTCTAAGTTCTAGAAGAGAATCAGTTTCCTTGCTCACTTGGGTTGTTGGCAGATTGTAGTTCCTAATCAGCCTAATCATGAGTCTTTAAAAATGGAAAAAGAAGGCAGAAGAATGAGTAAAAAGGATGTAAGAGAAGAGAGAGAAGATATTTGGAATGTGAGAGAGGTTTGCCTTGTTGCTGCTTGTGTTGAAGATAAGAGGGGGACAAGCCAAGGAGTGTGGCTATCTTCTAAGTGGATAATAGCTGTTAGCTGACAGTTGGCAAGAAAATAAAGACCTTAGTCCCACAACCACAAGGAACTACAATCTGCCAACAACCCAAGTGAGCAAGGAAACTGATTCTCTTCTAGAATTTCCAAAAAGGAAATTAACTTGCCAACATCTTGATGTCAGCCCAGTGAGACCTGCTCAGGCTTCTGACCTACAGAACTGTACTATAATAAATTTGTGTTGCTTAAGTGACTAAATTTGTGATGATTTTTGTTGTACAGTAAAAATTCTAATATTAAGATAATTGAAGAAATGTCCTAAATTTACCAGGGGAGGGAGAAAACAGTGATTCTTGGTGGTTTTCTTTGATGGAAAATTATAGAATATTAATATTTAAAAGTTTTTCAAAGATTCTCAGTTCAAATGCTCAAATACATCATGGGATGTTTCATTTTCCTTCAAATTAAACCACCATAAGGAATAAAAACTGCCAGTTAAGGAAGCTGATAGACGTTCCCCAAATCCAAAATAGATCCAAAGCCATATTTTACTCAGGAAGTCAAAAGATTGTTGCAGAAAGATTTTTAAATCTACTAAGAATTTTGTAGTATGTTTTGTAGGACATTTTGGGCCTCTATTTCTCCTTCTATAAGATGAAAATCATCTTTACTCTTAGGTAGAGTAACTGAAAGTAGATTTCAATAAATAAAATGTCCCTGAGAAAAAATTTGAATTCAGTTTTAGCACAAAGTTATGATCATATTTGTCAGTAAAAGGACAGCTGAATTTCAAAATGTAAGCCTTGAAGTTTCCTGAGATAATTAGTATTTTCGTCTGTAGCTGAAGGAAATAAAGTCATATTGAGGCTAGCAAAGAGCATGAAAAAGGGGTAGAAATGGGATGGTGTATTTGTATCACTCTTCTTCCTATTGGCCCTCAATGGTGTGCACAGACAATGACATTTATGACATCTTTTAGTGGCTTATTGAAATCATTACAAGTCTACATCTGATTCAGCTGTTATAAAACTCTCAAAAGTATAAATATGAGCCATAGCGGCATATTGTGTCCCGGACAAAAATAGGGTTGTCCCTTCCTGTCTTTTTTTCTTAAGATATCTTTGTTTGTCATAACTTGAGTCTATCTTGTACTATTTATCTTTTAGATATATTATTGTATTTATTTTCCCCACTCATTTGACCTTAACTGATTTCCTATTAACTGCCTCTGTCAACAGTGAGCCCACCCATCTCTTTCCTACTAAACACACGTCCAATTCCGGACATGTTCCTGGAATCCAGCAACTTTTCATGTGCTCACAATTCTCAGATCTGCGTAATGTCTTAAATGTTGCATACAATCCTGAGACTAGCAACTGTTTCAGATGGGAAACTAGGAATGTCTGGGATTTATGGAGAACGAAAACAAACTGAAATAGATCATCTATCTTACTTTATTTTCTTTGGAGTGGGAATAAAACATGGAGAAAACAATTTTAAAAGACATATCTCCATTTTTTTTCTCATGTGTGACCATAAAATTTTGCATAAGTGTGAAAGGGAGATTTTACTTTTCAAGTATAAATGTCGGCACATTGGAACTTAGGCTGCAGAATTTAAGTTTTAACCTGTTTGAAATGAAATCTCATTTTACTGTTCTAGTTACCTGTAACTTGTTATCTTACAATTCCCTCCCCCCTTTGGACTGTTTTATTACTCCCTATCATCAGGAAGAAAAGGCAATATTGTAATATTTTCAAAAGAAATTAACTACTACTATTCTATTTTTTATTCACCATGGATGATCGATCAAAAATGTTATTATTGAGAACCATCACATGAAAGCTAATATAAAATCTTTTGGAGTTAATGAAAATTGTCTTCGTACCTCTGAGGGGGAAAAGAAGATAATTTGTTGAAGCAGAAATGATAAGAATTATTTTGCTTCACTGTGTGAGCTAAGGAGTCCTCTATAGCCTCATAGGTGGGGAATTGTAAAGTAATCTGTGCAATGAGTCTTTAACAACAGTAGTCAGGAACCAGATGCACAAATCATTTCAGATCATTTTCCCAATCATCAGAAGAGGGTCTCATTAGTGTTTTTTCCTACTCCCAGCTCCAGAACAAAAACGAACATAGGGAGAAATCAACAGCAGGGATTTCTTTGTCTTGCTTCCCTCCTGCTGTTCCTTGTGCAACCAAGGAACATTTTCTATTTTCTTATTTCTTTCTTCAAGATGATTCGAACTGACAGCTAAAGTGGTGGCAAAAGTCAACCACTAAGTTTAGCAAAAAAAGACTTGCCAAGGTTGATCTGCTGTAGCTGAAAAGTGCTGGTTGTATAGTCTTAAATGATAGGAAGTAAAACCATAGCCTTTCCTTCTTGGTGGTGTTACCCACAGTAAGTTTATAAGTGGTTCCAATTCAATTTTGCAAGATGCTGTTTTATGTGATATTTGCAACAAAGATGGAAGCTTCATACAGATAAAAGCACAGAATTAGAGTGGCTTATTGTAAAAAAACCTGTGCCTTGAAAACTAAATATTTAGAAATAAGATGATACATTTGATGTTAACTAAACTCAAAAATCCCAATTGGAGCTAGAGAATGGTATTCAATCAATGTTGAAATATTTATAGCTATAAAATGCCCTGGAAATAATTCAATGAACTAGTTTATCTTAAATGGAAGATACGTCAATTTATAGGTATAGAATAATAATATAGAATTATTAAACATTACATATGTATATACATTCTTAGTAATCCGATGGACTGGTTTATGTTAGTTGGATAAATATCATATGTACTATTTCAAATACATATAACATACATATACACACTCACCTAGATCTGAAATATATATAGGATATATTGGCATATATACTTCTTTGTTTTTCACAAAAATTTGAAAAATCATTTCTGGCTAATGTCCTTTACCTAGTGGTCTACAGTAACAATACCCTATAGACAAACAATCTAAGATTTAAACTGTGAGGACCTCAGGTGTTCATAAATATGCTTATTTGAAAAAGATGTTATGGCTTATCTTACCACATCCCTTTGATAAGTGGCTGCTGCTGGGTATAGTGAGCTGGTTACTAATGTCCTGGCAGCCTAGTTAAGGGTTTGATCAACTAGAGAGAAGCCTCTAGAATTCTTATACTTTTGACTTTTTTGTTTGCTTACTATTTGTCTGACTTACTCTGAAGGAGGACAGGGATAGAAAACATTCAGTAAGTAGCACTGTGGAACACCAAATTAAGCCTGTTACAGCATTTATCAGTGGGCCTTTCATTAGGCCAGCAACTGATCCTGCTGCTGAATTATCTTAGTACACATATGCAAATACGTACGTGTTTAAACCTTATCTAGTCTCAAATAGGATTTACTTTTTTTTTTTTTAATTGGCAAACAGCATGTGTGCTCTCTAGAAAGGTTCTAAGAGACAGGGAGACAGAAAGGGAGGGAGAAGGAGAAAGCACCTCTCAATGGGGCATGGTCACACTGAAATCCCTTCTCTTCCATTTCTCCATCCTGTCAGAATTTTCTTTTGGCATGTGCACATACATGTCCAGCATGTTTTTCAAGTTGCTGGGGCAAGAATTCTAACTGTGATCAGCCATCTCTGGCTCCCCTTGTTACCGAACTTAAATCAGGTCTGCTTGCCCAAGCGCTATAAAACCAAGCCATAGGCACATGGTGTGATGAAGGAAAGTACAGTTTTATTGCAAAGCGCAAAGCAAGGAGAGCGAGCAGCTCATGCTGAAAAGACCCGGTCTCCCCGAGATGTTCCCCACATGCATTTTTAAGGGCAAAATTAGGGGCAGAGGTCCCAGGTGCATGATCAGTTCAGTGATTGGTTCAAGAGGGCGTGATCATCTCCTGGGCATTCTTGATTGGTGAGGCCTTAGATAATCAAATTCCTCTTTAGGTGTCTGGAACTATTCAGCCTGGAGTCTCTGAGCTCACAACCAGCAGTTTCCAGTCTACAAAACATCTTACGAATTGAAATGAAACAGTTCTTTCCTTTAAGTGAGAGTCTTAGAGGTCAAATGACCCTCACTCATGGTCCATGTTGGTCATTGTTATAACCAAAGTCTGAAGACTTACTCCTTACTCTGGGCCATTACAATGCAAATGGACTTTATATTTCAGGAACCCTAGAAAATACATTAGGGGGTTCTTGCTCTGTTTCATCCTAACCATTAAACTCTGGGACTGGCCCCTAAAAGGATTTAAAGTGATTTAAAAAAAAAAAAAAATAGATGTGACTTACTATACATTCTGGGACTTTGGGGAGTGATGGTTAACATATTCCTCAAGGAAGAGTTTCTTTAAAGGTATTGATGATGTGATAAGGCAGAATGGTCAAAATTACTCCTTGGGGAGTCTAAATTGACTGAAAATTTCCCCAATGTCTTAGATACTACTGATGTAGAAGGAAAGGGTTTTGCTATGGTTTGTTTTGTTTTAGTGTTTTAAATTGTGGAGTGTGGTTTGCACCTTTGCCTTCCACTTCCGTGTCACATTAGTAAGCAGAATTGTTATGGGTGGGGCAGAGCACCAGTCTAAATTTAACCTAAACACACCAAAAAGCAGAACCAAATCTCTGAATTTGTCCAAATGCTCAAAATAATAATAAGCTGTAATAATGCTGAGCTTAGTCATGTTAGTAGAACAATCACCATCCATGGAATTACCTTAAAATAATAATAGCCTCTACTATTCTGAACAACAATGGTTTGCTGGAAACCCTCTCCTTTTTTTTTAAATTTTCTAGAGCAAGCATACTGTCACTGGAGAAAAGAGAGAGAGAGAGAGAAAGTGAAAAAGTACCCCTCCGGGGGAGTGCTTGATACAAGGGTATTCGACATACATATATAAAATATGCATGTTTTATATGTGCATATTTAAGTATAAATTCAACTGCAGATACTTCAAGATATCTTATTTTCTTCGTCATTATATAAAACAAATATGAGTGCTTAATCAACGCTTAATATATTAATGAGCTTAATCAAAGATAGTATTTAACTTGCAGATTCTTAGAACTTAGGTTTACACATCTGTAAAATGGAGATAATATTATCTCATAGAACAAAGAGAGTACAAAACAAGCTACATGCATGAAATTGTGTAATTCTGAATTTTTTATGACTTTTATTAGATTTGAGGAAGGTAGTCTTACATTACTATTTTCTAACAATGGAAAATTATAAAAGGTCAGTATATGTAACCCAGGAAGATGCCTAATTTTAACAGTTGCTTAATCACCAGAGTGATTTAATATGTATATTAATATTTAATATTAATATACATATTTAATATGTATATTAAATACATATTACAGTTGAGAGCATAGAATTTAATAAAATGAGTTTAATACTCTATAATGAACCTTGCAAAGGTATTTGAACAGTTTTCCCCTATCTTTTCAACCTGGGCTTCAGTTAACCAATATGATTTACACTGTATATATTTTAAACATTGGTTTTCAATTTTGTAATGTGACTATGAAAACCCAGCTAACCTTCTTTCAGTACAGAATTTGGATAGAAATGTCTTATGGTGATCAGATTGATGGTATGAGGGAGATGGGCAAAATCAACCAGAGGGTTTTCCAAACCATCAGACTTCCTGAATAACATCGAGATTTGATCAACGGGCCCCAGATGATTTTGTTCTGTTTCTGGAAACATCACTCTAGCTCCTGTGACACATTTCTCTTCTTCATTTCTAATGAGCCATTATACTAAACGACACAGCTTTAATCACACATTTCCATTTAGCCTCTGACCAGTGGAAGTGATTACTCTCTGATCCACATCTGGAACATCAGCACTTTCTGCATCTTTGTGATTTTCCATTAATTTTATGATTTTGACCCTTAATTACAACCTTCTTGAAATAAGGAACATTGAGCTTGAAATGACTATTGTCATTTACAGATGATTGAGTCTTCTCTGTAAATGATTGCTATAAATGTGTTTCTATCAGAAGGAATAATTAGTAAGCATACTCTTTTTCAGTTTCTATTTCAATCTCCAAATTTAAATGGTTAAGTGACAATGATATTTATTTCTTTTAGGGTTTGTCTTCTAAGGCTTCAATAAATATTTTTACTAACAAAATAAAATCAGTTTATAGTTCATGTATGGT
This sequence comes from Tupaia tana, assembly GCA_026018925.1. Taxonomy (NCBI): domain Eukaryota; kingdom Metazoa; phylum Chordata; class Mammalia; order Scandentia; family Tupaiidae; genus Tupaia; species Tupaia tana. The sequence continues at coordinate 19,640,767 of JAKSZU010000017.1, forward strand.
TTCATCAGATGCCTAAGTCTTATTATTAGGATTAACATATATCCATGGTTATAGTTTAAAATAATCTATAATCCAAACATAAATATTTAAAGGATTGGGGGCCACACCATATTGCAACAGTTAAACATTGTGCATGGGGAGCTGGTTCTTTTTTTTTTTTTTTTTTTTTTTTGGCTACAGGGTGCATGCGCTCTCCAGAAAGACAGAGAGAGACAGAGAGACAGAAAGCAAAAAATCACCCCCCAGGGGGGATGGCCACACCGCAATCCCTTCTCCTCCGTTCTCCTCTCAGGACGTTGGGCACGCACGCACACGCGCGCAGCGTGAGTTTTAAGCCACCGGGTCTGGGACGCGAACCGCGGTTGACTACGTGGGAGTCCAGCGACAGAGCCATTGTGCTAACTGCTGGTCCCTGGGAGCTGGTTCTCACATGGCTGATCACAGATCAAATCCTGGCCCCAGTTGAGTGAAAAAACATCCAGGGCATGTGTGTGTCCATGCCCCAAATCCCGATGGGACGGAGAAATGGCAGAAAGAAGATTACAGAATGACCATGCCTTGCTGCAGAGTGCTTTCTCTGTCTCTCTCTTTCTGCTGAGTACATGTACTCTCTGAAAATAAAAGACAAATAAGTTTAAAATACATATTGGCTTGTCAGAAAAGTCATGAAGTATTTTTTTCTATGCAAAATGCGTCATGACTTTTTGGACAACCTGATATAAATATTTTAATACAAATTTTCAAAAAACAATATATTAATATATATAGTACATATTAAAATGTTTTTTCAATAATGCTTAATTCTGTACGCTGCAGTTCATATTGGAAGAGACAGAATTCCTCATGGAAAGAAGGCAGTTTCATCAGTGAAATTAAATTATGCTAAGTAACAGATGGCAATTGCTGGTCCTCAGATTCTGGAAATCATTCTCATTTACTGCTCTAAGAGACCTGTCCATTCCATCTGTAGAGAAAGTGGCTTTTTTTTCTTTCTTTCTTTTTTATTTATTTTTTTTTTAGAAGAGAGTAGGCACATGTCACAAATATTGTAACTAAAAATACCAAGGCTTCATGGATCTTTCTACAAAACTCAGAAAGAAGGTCCTTGGTCCCCTCTCTCTACCAAATCATGCTTCTGGCCCTTCAAGAATCACATTCTGTTTAGAGTCTGAGCTGGGTTGCTATAGCAGATTTGACTGTGGGAGCTGAGGACAAAGGAAGACATCTTTTAGTCTGGAAGACAGAGTGACAGCCCATCATTCCTTTTGTGGGCTCTCTGCTCCTGGACTACAAATACCATCTCCTATAATGGGATTTAAATTTATTTAAAATATTTGACCTTGTCAAGTGGATTTCACTTAAGTCCAAAGCTATGAATTTAGCCTTGAATTACTGCATTTTAAGTTCCTGTGTTTGATGGGGGTGTCTAAATCACCATCAGAAAGAGCACTTAGCTGCTTCACTTGACATGGAATTTCTTTTATTTAAAGACATGTGCCTTAGGTACTTTTAGCTATGCTTCTTCTCATTAACATCTTTTTTTAATCATTAAAAATGTTTTCTACAGAAGATTTTAATGTATCTATTTAGAAAATCAAAATTTTACTGCCAATCCACGGAGATATAAACCCCAAATACATTTTAAACATTTTTGGGGAGTTCACCAGGCCAGTAGAATATGGTAGGAGAGTGTGTCCCCCATATAGGAGTGTCCTGAGAGTGGTCCCATGGAGCTGAACTTTCACCTGCTCTCTACTTCCCCAGCGATGGGGTCTGATGGGTTGCCTTTACCCACTTTTCTTGCCAGACTAAATAGTGGAGTCCTAAAGTCATTTTATTAAAACTGTAATATGTATTTTATTAAATCTCATACTCTCAACTGTAATATGTATTTATGATGATCACTATTTAACTTACTTGGAATATGCTCACTTAAACAACTGTTATAATCAGCCATATACTTGTGTTACATATACTGACCTTCTGCAATATTCCATTGTTAGAAAAGAATAATGTAAGACTACCTTCCTCAAATCTACTGTAAGTTATAACAATTTCAGATTTAAAAAAATATATATATTTGCCAGAGAGCACACGTGTTCACCAGAGAGAGGGAGAGAGAGAACAAAAATGCTCCCTATGAGGGTGGTCATGCCACATTCCCTTTTCCTCCATTTCTTCCTCCTTTCATGATTTTGGGCACACACATGCATATGCCCAGCATGTCTTTCAAGTTGTCTGGTCTGTTTCTCAAACTCCACAGTTGGCCATGTGGGATTAGCTGCATTAACTACCACACTGTAGGCTGGTCCAACAATTTCAAATTTAAAAGGCAATCTCCTAGGTCCTATGGGATAATATTATCTCCACTTTATAGATGAGTAAACCAGTTGCTAAGAGACTACAAGTTAAATGCTATAGTTGATAGAGCACAATGGGAAACTCAATACTATAAAGAGAAGCTGCTTTTCACCCATCTCTACCAGGCAACCTAGTGCCTGATACCGAATGAACAATCTTTATTTCAAGTGACCACTAAGAGAAATCCAAGTTAACTGGAAAAAAATAATAAAAGTTTAAGACTAGTGTGGAGAAGATCTAATAAATCTGGGATGCCAAGTAGTGCACTAGTGTGGCAGTTTAAGGCACTTAAGAAAACGGAAGATCAGGGAGCAGGGGAAAATCAGAAACCAAACTTCTGTCATGCTAATGTAATCCCCCTGTTCGGTGACCCTTCCTTTCCCTTTCTCTTTCTCTCCCTCCATCTCTTTATGGTCATCCAACTTCCAAAGTCTCCCTGTTCTCTGAGCCTGCCACTCTCCAGCTGGGTTAACTTTTTTTCTTATCTGGCTAAGAATCCTGAGGGATGAGTTCAGACACTCTTGTTTTTTTTTTTTTTTTTTTTTTTTTTTTTTTTATTCCTCTGCATCTCTGTTTTCCAAACCCTCATCAGAATCAGCCCAACTGGCTGTCTTCTCTGCCTCTGCTGGTAGGCTGAGCCCAGCTGGAGAAATCACATAATCATGCTGATTTTCTCCATTATAAGTTTATGAGCTTCATCCTCAGCTGGGCCCTTGTTCCTGCTTAGTAACCATTTTACTTATATGTCTCCTCAGCTCCCTATTCCATTTCCCATGGCGGCTGTTACAATCCTTTTACAGCTTTCACATAAACTCCCAATTCCACTTCACCAGCCCCATGCTCTGCAGAAGGTCTTGCCTCCTACTTTCCGGAGAAAACAGATGGCCTCAGGCACATGGACTCTTCATTTCCCCTTCTACCTCCTTCATCATCTACAGTCTTCTCTGCTCAGTTAGTTCTTCCATGAAGAACATCCCCAGGCTGGTCGCCCACCTGTGTTTGTGACTTAATCCCTTCCCTCTGGGGTCTGTCAGTTGGTTTCTCTCTTGTATCAACTGGAGCTTTTTCCTGCCCTGCAAATAAAATAACTCTCGCCAAATTCTCAACTAAAGAGAAGTTATTTAGGACATGCCTGCCCCTCAGACTACATTTTTTTATGCTTCTTGGTTGTCTGAATTTAGTGCCTCCACAAAGCTCTTTCAGTTCCCATTTCACTAGCAGTCCCGGTTCTATCACCATTGCTCCTATGATGGAGTGGGATGCTATGGAAAGGCTACCACAGGCCTCCTCAATGGCTAATCCAGAAACTACTGGCTCTGTCTTCAGACCTCATATTTTACTTCTTGGAAATATTTGGAAATGTTAAGTATCCACATCTCCTTGAATTATGTGTTCTCTTGGATTTCAAGATGAGAATGTTCAAAATCTGCTCTTTGTTCGGAACGGGGTGGTCTGGCCAGCACACTGTGCCAGTGTAAGGCAGTGGTTTAGAGTACAGACTTGAGCTAGGCTGCCAAATGGGGATCCTGGCTCACTCTTCACTGTGTGCGATCTCACGTTCTTCATTTGAAGATAAGATTGGTAGAAATAGCACATACAGTCATTGTTAAAACATACTGCATTAGTTAACGCAGTGGCTGACTTTCATCATTAGTCAGTACATGTTGATTTTTATTATAATTATCTGGTCTGGGTCATGGCCAACTTCTAAGGAGTTGGCTAGATAGCATATTGTCTTTAAAGTGTAAGGTTCAGGGAGTCAGGAAAATAATCTAATCTAAAGGCAATTCTGAGGCAATATTTGAATCAGGAGTCAGAGCAAAAGGAGACAGAAAGACAGATAGTATTATTGTAGCCTAATGAGAACAAGCATTTAAAGGAGAGATAGAGGCAAATGCCAAGAATCGCACCAGAAGTGATCAAAATGGGAGCTATTTGGATACAATGGAAAGAATCTAGGACAAGTATAATGAATACCATTGGCTGGTGGCTGAATGGTAGTGATATCAGACCGGGCTGAAGCTAATCATGCCCTTGTTCCCTCATACCTCTGTTACCGAGCACCCAAGCGTTAGCTATCTGTTTTATTAGTCATGTGTCTCTACCCTAAATATTTGAAGTTTAAAAATGTTCCTCCTTTAGCTTTATGTCCTCTCTCACAGTTCAGTACCTGTGTTTTCCACATCTGCATCATGCTGGCTACATTCCACTTCTAAGTTTTTCGCTCATATATTCATTACACTCTTAAGTCCTTCATGTTACTTCACAGATATCTCAAAGTCAATGTGTCCAACATGATCTTATGATATTCTACCCAAACTTTCTCATCTCTCTTGTTTTGGAATCGCTATTCCTTTAGTTGCCTCAGTTAGAAAATATGGAATCATAGTTGCTTCCTTTCTCTCTTGAGTCCATTTGTTTCCAAGTCTTTCCATTCCCACTCGTCTTTTCCAGGTCTTCATCATACTTCTTCTTTACTGGCATCTTGGTAACTGATGCCCTTTTCCCTCTCATCCAGTCACTATCTTCCATGCTGCTAAAGGGATAAAGTTGCTTAGAGAACAAAATTCAAATATTTTATAATAATGTACTGTTCTAAAACAGACACTGTTCCAAAATGTGCGAGCCATTTTTATGCTTCTAGAATTTATATGAAACCATTTTCCTCCACCTGCATGCTCCTGACATGCCTGCCATTTTCCCTGGAAACTTGCATCTTCAAGTTTCAGCTCTAGGATCACTTCTGTGAAGTCTTAACTCAACGTCTCTACTGCTCAACAAAAATAATTGCCCTATCTTCTGTATGGACATGACAGGTACTTACATCTCACTTGGCTCTTTATGTCTTTATGCTTTGCACTCTTTTTGTACTCTTCTGGAGCTCTTCATATTTGTATTGGTATTTAAATTGGCTTCTGCTGCTGGGAACAAGTATCTTGACTTACTCAGCTTTATAGTCTCAAGGTTTCAAAAGTCCTTGGTGTATAATGAGAACATCTTAAATATTGTTGATTCCTATTAAATCCATTAGTGCTATAATGAGTATATTCAAAATGCATATACTGTGTGGCAAATAAATAGTATGGACCCATTATTTCAAAAGTAATATAACAAATAATAAAATGTACTTAAAATAGAGGCTAGTAGTAGTTCTATAAAATAGGTACTGTTTTATGCATTTGTTAATGCAATAATTAGAATAATTTTAACTTTCTCTAATAATTATGCCTTTAGCTAAAGAATGAGCTAGTAATACTATAATTGAAATTTCAATCATTTATTAAATATACCAGCTTAAATTTGATCTGATAATATTAAATTGCATAGATATGTGTCAAGATCTAAAAGAATCATTGAAGGGCCTATTCTGTTCAATGGTATAACTATACTATGTCTGGCTGTTTAAATTAGTGTCCTATGAATTCATAATTCAGATATTGCACTTCCATTTTCCTTGATATTATACACAGAAAGAGAATGGTTAATAAAGCTAAAGCCAAGAATACTTAATTTGCAAAGAGATTGACTCTTCAGGGAGACAGAAGGTATCTTCAAATATTTGAAGTCACAAGTGTCAACAAATGTCTAAACTTACTCAGTATAACTCTAGAGAACTTTCTTGGGATTGATAGAAGTTTCCACCCCCCCTTGGGTCATATGGTACATGCACATCTTTAGAGAGAGACAGAGAGACACACAAAAAGAAAGTGAGAAATCACCCCCTTGGGGGAATGGTCATACTACAATCCCTTCTCCTTCATTCTCCTCTTGGGATTTTGGGCACACACACATACACACCAAGTATGATTTTCAAGATGCCAGGTCTCAGACTTGAACCTCTGTTGACCGTGTGGGAGTCCAGCACCTTAACTACCATGCTATCTGCTGGCCACAATAAAAGTTGGCTTTTATTCAATTAAGAAAGAACATTTTCAGAGTCAGAGCTATTCACCAATGAAGTTAGAGTTAAAACTAGAGGTCAGAGGGACCAGCAGTTAGTGTAATGGCTATGTCGTTGGACTCCCATCTAGTCGACCGTGGTTTGCATCCCGGACCTGGTGGCTTAAACTCACACCAGGCGCGTGTGCGTGCATGACCAAGATCCCAAGAGGAGAATGGAGGAGAAGGGATTGCGGCGTGACCATCCCCCCGGGGGGTGATTTCTCGCTTTCTGTCTCTCTGTCTCTGTCTGTCCGTCTGGCAAGCACACGCGCCCTATAGCAAAAAAAACTCTCAAAGCAACAACAACAACAACAACAACAACAACAACAAAAACTAGAGGTCAGACAATATTAGAGGCAAATTTTTGCTGAACTTCCTAACAAAATTCACCACTTGGACTTACTATTACGGACTTAGTTTTTATGAGTAGCATAGTCAATTTATGGTTTTAAAAAGTCTTATTGCTTGTGATCCTTCAATAAGATAAGTATATTTGGTTAGACTAATTTCCCAATTAAAAGAAAGTGTTATATTCAACAATTAAGGACAATATTAAATCATTAGAAGACTAGCTATATCACTTCTCTCTCTCAGAGAAATATGTGTGTGTGTGTGTGTGTATATATATATATATATACACACATACATATACATACACACGCAGATATATTAGGTTGTTGGGAAAGTCATGGCATATTTTTCTGTGCAAAAATGCATCATGACTTTCCCTACAACCCAATGTGTGTGTGTGTGTGTGTGTGTGTGTGTGTGTATGTATTTATATATACAAATATACATATATAATGTATTTTAGACAAGGTCTTGCTCTGTTGTGATCCTTTTGACTCACCCTCCTAAGTAGCTAGGACTATGGGTGGGTGGTGCCGTGCCTCCCTTTTCGGGTGGACTGAGAATAGAATCCGGCCCTCCCATGTGATCTCAGCAGTGTCTATCAGCCTACACTATTGCAGCAGGGTTTACTCAATATTTTAGCTCAACATGAACTAGTAATAAAGTTACAGAAAAAATATATCTAAGTTTTATATATGTATGAAGGATTATGTAAGTTGGTTATTAATTCATTTGAGACTTTTATGGAGTAAGATAATATCTCATCAAGTGGCTAGAGGCAAAAGAGACAAGGTGACCCTTGGAGTTAGTTTCCAAGTTGGTATTTCTTTGAGTTCACATTTAATCACCTTTTTTTCTGATCAGGTATATTTCAATTTATTCCATTTCTCTTATCAAATATTTTGGCTGTGTTTTCCAAATTAATATTTCAAAATCCTATTTTATAATTTAAATGTAATATTTTGATGGTCCATGTCAGCATTTATGTAGAGTGCTATTTGCATTGTCTCGTAAATAACATGATTTAAAAATATTTAGTGTTGAGTAGAATACTTTTTAGCATTAACAGTCTACATTACTTACTGACCTATAAACAGGATTGATGCTAAAACAATTGACTAATTGCATTTTTGGCCCAACATGCTGCCAGTAATTTGATCATAAACGCGTGAGATCTCTTTTTTTCTCTTTTTAAAATTTATTTTCTACCTTGAAACTGCAATAAACCTGTAGTTTATGATAGAAACTAGGAGAGAATTATAGTTCTTATAAAAATAAAGCAACTAGTATAGATGCTAAGATAAATCCCTGGCTAAGTAGATCTTTCCCTAACTGTGCTTCTCAAAACTGATATATATTAATCTTCAAATGCAGTTTGGGTTTTATTAAACACTAAACATCAGTCCTACACTCTACAGTGATAATTCTTCATGTTTATTATTTTTCTATACTTCTCATTGACTCAAAGATTTTGTATGCCCATTAGCAAAACAAGCAAAAACTCCTACCAGGTCTTGTTTGTAAACCTTTTTCAACCATTAAAATGAAGCTAACTCAGTAGCTTAACAATTTTGTTTCTAGGAGTGCTGCTTTTGATTTGATATTAGTACTTATTTTCAATAATTCTTCAAACCCACCAGAAACTATAATCTACAATCTGCCATCATTTTTCTGTTCCTGAGCATCCTCATGCACTCATTTTTCTGCTCAGACAGCTTAGATGTTGAGTTTCATATTATAACCTGCCCCATATATAAGCTACTATCTTTCCCTTCTCCTTCCTGGAAGAACTCAGATGCTGGTTGAACACAACTCCTCGACACTAGAATAGCTGATGAGACTAGTGAAAAACATTCGTATTGACTGGTCTCTCTTAAATCTAAGACTAGCAACACTGAGTCAGTCTTTATCACTGACTGGGATCTTTAGTCCATCTACATTCCTGTCCTGGGTAAGGATTTCATTCCTTCACCTCTCTCCTCAAAACTCCAACACCTGTCCCCCATCTTCTCTCTTACCTGATGATCTTACTTGCTTACTTCATGAAAAGTCGAAAGCCTTCCAAAGTAAACATCCATAGCTCCCCATCACCACCACATTTACCTACAGACTGACATCTGAATTCCTTTAACCTAGCTTCTCTGCTGATGCTATGCACAGGGTGTTTTACTCTGTCTAAGCCATTCTTGTGCTTGTGACTTAAAGCCTACTTCATTACTTCAAGAACATTTTTCCATAAATTAGTCTCCTTTTGCCATATTCCAAATATCATTAAAAAGTAGAGCTTTTTATCAGCACCTTCCCTCCTTTTGGGCCTAATTATTTTGCTTTATTTTATTCATCTGTCCTATATTCCTCACTATGTTGCAGTTCTTTCAGTACAAGAAACCCAGATTATACTTTTCCATATCTATCATGATAAATATTAGTGAGTTTTTGCTTATTCTGTAACATATGACCTGACTTATTAACATTTAAATTTAACCTTCTGTGAAGTATTTTATTTTATGTAAATAAGACTATAGCATAAATACAAAAAAAGAAACATGTTAGAAGAACAGTAAATTATTGTGGAACAAATGAAGAAGTAATTCACAACAATTTAAATAAACTTGATTTTCAAAAGTGGATATTAGTTCAATTAAAAATAGTGCTCCAATGAAATTCCATTCCTTATAGTGCTTAGTTATTTTATGATCCCTGGGGAAAAAGATTTTTAAGTCTTCATATTTTACTTATGTAAAACTTTGGTTATACTTGGGACCAGCAGTTAGTGTAATGGCTATGTCGCTGGACTCCCATGTAGTCGACCATGGTTCGAGTCCCGGACCCAGTGGCTTAAACTCACGCCAGGCGTGTGTGCGTGCATGCCCAAGATCCCGAGAGGAGAATGGAGGAGAAGGGATTGTGGTGTGGGCATCCCCCCTGGGGGGTGGTTTCTCACTTTCTGTCTCTCTGTCTTTCTCTGTCTGTCTGGCGAGTGCACGTGCCCTATAGCAAAAACCTCTCAAAAAACAAAACAAAACAAAACAAAAAAACTTTGGTTATAGTTATATAGTAGTTATGATGTCCCAGAATAAGGTGATTAATAAAAATACATATGCAGTCCCAGTAGTGGTGGCACAGGTCATAGGGTGCCACCTTGCAGGGTTGGAAGCCATGTGGAAGATTGGGGTTTAGAGCCTAGGTTGATCTGAGCACACCAAGAGTGTATGTTCTCACCCATGATTCTAAATGGCTAGAAGTCTGGGAGATAGAAGAGTAATGTCACGGATAGAGAGTGCCTTAGTCGCTCTCTCATTTTCTGTTTTTCTCTCTGTCCAGACATAAAATAAATAAACTTTAAAAAATACATATTTATACATGAATACCACACATGTGCATGCATGTGCATGCACACACACATACATACACACATATACAATGCTTTCATTTTACCCACAGCACAGAAAAAACATTGGTGGGAAGAGAATTTTTGTTACTGTTGAAGTGAGTCTTTATATTCTGATCTTCCTCTAAATATATGTTATACCTAAAAACACACATTCATAAATCTCCTTTCCATTTCAGTGCTTATTAGTGTTTGTTGCCTTGTGTTCCCAAACTGAGCACACACAGTTGTGAAAGCAGGATGCAGTGCGGAAAGCTGTTAAAACCAACTGGTCAGGAAATCCATTTGGGGTCGGTAAACTGACTGCCAATGACACCAGCCAGCAGGAAGAAGGTGGAGAGAACAAGAGGAGGACATGCATTTTGGAGCAAAATCAGTACTTGGATTTGGCTGGTGTGATACTTTGAGATACTTGTGCAAAAACCTCCCAATGTGAAGTGTTTTTTATTTTGGCTAGAGGGCACTTGCACTTGCCAGAGCGAGATGCAGAGACAGAGAGAGAGGGAAAGGAGAAAAGCACCCCTCGTGAGAGACAGTCATGTCACAATCCCTTCTCCTCCATTTCTCCCTTCTCGCAGGACTTCGAGCACTCCTGCACATGTACTCATTGTGTGTCAAACCACCGGACTCAGGGCTCGAACCATGCTGTTGGCAACGTGAGATCTAGCTGCCTTAACTATGATACCAGCCCACGGAGCCAGCCCTCAATATGTAGTTTCAAAGTGCAAAATTTCAATGTTGTTTTAAAATGCTTGCGGAAATAAGTTTTGTGAGAAGAATACTATGTACATCAAGCCTTGGCTGAACAATCTTGATTTTTATTTAAAACAAATAAAAAACAACTTAACAATTTCAGAATTTACTAGCCATTTACTTGATTTTTCCCATTATATTTCTCAGAGAAACTGCTTTCTATCAAAAGCAATTTTTTGTGGCTTTTCTATGCTTTTGTTTTTTAGTATTTTCTAGAAGCCTAATTTTCATTTGTTTTACAAGCACAAGGAAAGCTGGTATGAAGCTCCAATAAGTGAAAGTTCTATGCATGAACTCATTGTTTCATAGCACATTATTTAGCCATTCTGTGTCTCAGTTTCCTTATCTTTATTAGCTTACCAAATTTCTGTGAAAATACAGAACATTAATGTTAATATCTGTCCAGAACATAAGTGCAAATTCCAGTTATCAAGAAGTGAATTTTCTATTACCAGTGCTCTCAATTATCTAAAAAAATGAACTGTTTGTTGACCAAATGTGTAAGAAAATGAAAGAATGAATTAACTGTAAAATTAGAATCAGAAAGGCAAGTAGGATTTTTTTTTTTTGTAATCTGAGCACACATTGTAATGAAATTGATACTGCTGTTTTAGTGAAATGGCTTGCAAAGATGTATAAGTTTTGCTTTCATAAAAGGAGTAATAAGAAAAGTGTAGAAAATTCTATATTATTCTAAATCAATTCCCTTAAGTTACTTGTTTAACAATCTTTTTTTCTCAATCTAGGGCCTATAGTGTGTCATCAAGAAAGTCATGATGCATTTCTGCCTAGAAAAATATAGGAAAATACATCATGACTTTCCAGGTGACCTAATACATTCTCAATGCAAAAGTGAGCAAGATTAACATGGCCCTTGCCCTTATGGGACTTAAAGTCAAATAGTGGGACTGTTTTGTTTTTTTTTAAGTTAAGTTAATTCTAACAACTTTATGAGGTATATTCTATGTGTTATTTTATTTATACTGTGTTATTTAAGACATTTTCTTGGTCAGTGCAATAAATAGGACAAGAAGGTTCTTGGGCACAAAACAAAGTGGCAGGCAGGGATAGCTTAGTTTGGAGGAGCCTCTATGATGATGCCTTATGGATTGGAGGGAGGTAAAAAATAATGTGCAGAGACCATTTGAGAGGCAGTCTCTGCAGTACCACATGGTGATGGACAGAGTTAGAGCAAAATGGATCAAATAGAATATATGCACTGAAGTGAAAACAAGTCTTTTTCAAGGACTGAATATGGGATTGTGGCACGGCCACCCCTGGTGGGGGGGTGACTTCTTGCTTTTTGTCTCTCTGTTTCTCTCTCTGTCTCTCCAGCGAGCACATGTGCCCTATAGAAAAAAAAAAAAAAAAAAAAAAAAAAAAAAAAAAATTCTCTTAGAATTTTTTTTAATTTCATAATTATCAACCTAAATAGTAATTGAATAGGGGAGTAGAATAAAAAAAGATAAATAGTACAGACAGAGGAATAAAGAAATAATAACAGAAAAAAAGAAGTTCGGGGACATCAACAGTAGTAAACATACACTTTTCAGAGGCAAGCGATGTTGGGAGTCATTTATAGTTAGCAAGCACGCATCTGTTGTTAGACTGGTGCGGGGCAGTGAGAAAGCCAGAAACAGTACTGGAGAAGGCTTAGAGGAAGCAAAGTAAGCCCACGGGCTCGGCAGTGAAGTTTATTCCTATCATAATTATATGTCCTGTGTGCAGGAACCATTCGTAGTTCCTGTGGGTCACTTAATGGATTGCGATAATTTTACAGGTCTCAAGAAATAGTACCCACCTGTGAGGCAAGGGAACATCTTAATGTCCTTAGTCATTAATTTTAAACTTAGCACATTCTTAGGCTAATAGCATTTGAGAGACACTGTTTCATCATCAAGTTTCTTTTAAACACTTACTAATATATAATAATTTTATATAATTGTGGAGGTACAGTTTGACTTTACAGTACAAGTACACAATGCATAATGATTCATCTAAGATAATTAGCATACTTATCATCTCAGCCATTTGTCATTACTTGTATTGGGAACAGAGACCTCCTTTTTAGTTGCTTCGAGATACACAGCAAGTTTTGGCCATTTATATTCTCTTCACTATATCTTCTAACATTAGATTTTGTTCCTCCTACCTACCTGCAATTTTATTGTCTTTTAACAAACATCCTTCTTATTCTTTCCTGCTATTCTTCCCAATCTCTAGCAATCATTCTTTATCCCTTTATCTCTCTGATGTGATTTCTTCGATTTCCACATGTGAATGAGACCGTGTGCTATTTCTCTTTCTATGCTTGGCTTATTTCACTGGGCCATAATGTCTGTCAGTCTTGCCCATTTAATGTCAAATGACATGATTTTTGTCATTTTTAATGTCTAAGTAGTATTCCATTGTGTGTGTGTATGTGTGTGTGTGTGTGTGTGTACCACATTTTAAAAACCCACTCATTTGTTGATGGACACATAGTTGCTTCCATAACCTGGCTATTGTGAATAGTACCACAATAAACATAGAGTGCAGGTATATTTGTGATTTACCGATTTACTTTTCTTTGGATATATGCCTAGCAGTGGGATGTGGGGCACAGGGCAGTTCTCTTTTCAATCTTTTGAAAGATTTGAAATTAAGGAGAAGAGGGGCCTGTAGGTGGCATGGTGATTAAGTCACTGGACTCTCACATGGCTGACCGTGGTTTGAGCCATTGACCTGGTGGCTTGCTTTCTTACTTTCCTTTTCTCTCTCTCTCTCTCCCCATCTCATTCTGGTGAGCACATGTGCCCTTTAGCAAATCAAATAATAATAATAATAATAATAATAAACATTAAGGAAAAGGGATTCTCCATGGAGGATGCTTTTTCTCTGTCTCTTTAGCTCTCTGTCTCTCTCCAGCAAAGGCATGTATCCTCTGGCAAAAAAAAAAACAAACAAAAAACAAAAAAAAACTCTGTTTTTATCTGCATGGAGAAAAAAGACAGAGAAAATTTCTGAAAGAAAAAAAGAGTAAATTTTCATGCATCAAGATTCTTCAAAAAAAAGAAAGATGACTCAAGAGTAACAGAAAACTTTCAGACCTCACTTTGTGACTATACAGAATCAATGATGCCAATAGCATATGTATTTTCTCAGCTGCTGCCAGTAATCACTGAAGAGTTACAGAAAATGGGAAAGACTGTAGTGTCAGCCAGGGTTCACAGTAGGAGACAAAAACGTTTTAAGCAGGCAGAGGTTTGATGCAGTAATGGGTGCCTGCACAATCATGGAGCAGCCTGGAAAAGTGGGCTGTAGCCTGCGCCTCCTGGAATGACTTCACCACCACTAGAAAGCTCGGCCATGAAAGGAGATCCCACCCCGAGAGCATCCTGGAGTCACCGAGTTTCCTAAACATGTGATTGTATCCGAGAGGAGCTGGAACTGTGCATGGTTGCTGCTCTGCTGTTGCTGCTCTGTGTTGCTGGGGACTGGTGCAGGAGTCCACTGCTGCCTCCTCTCACCCAGGAACCTGGAGAATGACGCAAAACACTGCTTCTGAAAAAAAAGTCACATCTCTGTTAGACTCTGCTTGCCAATTAAGAAATATCACAAGAGGACCACCACTGTCACTTCTGCCTTAGAAATCTCTCATAGGTGCATCTGCAGGGCTTTGTTGGAATCCAGATGCTAGCTGCAAAAGCCCCTAGGAAGTGCGCATTCAACTGTGAATTCTCTTTAAGACAGGAAGGTACTATGCAAAGGAGTCAAGTGAAGAAGTTCAATTGCATGGTATTCCACACAACTGTGGGCAGAGGGAGTTCTTTCTGGCCCAGCCTTGGTGGCCCAGTGGGTAGTGTACTGTACTGCTGCACTGGAAGCTGCATTAATGACTGTGGCTTTGGCTCTCAGTAGACCTGAAACCATGCCGAGTGCACAAGTTCCCAGGATCCTGGGGAACTAGAGGGTTGGGGAAAGAGGTTGGGGCATGATGATACCCTGTCGAGGGGGCTTCTCTCTCTATTGCATGTGTGCTCTCACACTCTCTCATTAATAAAATAAACTTTTTTCTGTAAAACGAACAAACGAACAAAACCAACCAACCAACCAAACAAACAAACAAAAAACAAGTAAAGCACTGTGTAGAAGGAGTTGGATCCCTTATGGCCAACTGCAGTTCAATCTGGCCAGATGTTTGAAAAACATTTGGGACACTTGTATGTGTGCCCAGGATTCTGATGGGATGGAGAAATGAAGGAAAAGAAGATTGCAGCATGTCCAGGCCCCATTCGTATTCTCTCTCTCATGCATGCACTAACCTTCTGGCATGAAGAAGGAGGAGGAGGAGGAGGAGGAGGAGGAGGAGGAGGAGAAGAAAAAGAAGAAGAAAAGCAGTTATTTGTATTTATTTAGTGAGAAGAAAGAGGCTATAAGAGATGCTTTCCTGTACTTGACATCGGTCCTTGTATAGGTTAGAAAAAAACACTCTGTGCATCACTAAGAAACAATGCAATGATCTGGGAATATGCGTTCATTCAAATCAAACCACATGAAGATAGCTTTTTCAGATGGTAAGCTAGAGAATTGAATGACTATAATGCATCTAGTGTTTGAGAAAGCTGTTGCCCTTTTTGGTATCTTTCATGCTATTGTGGAACAAACTTGAGAACTGTGGTTAAGATGGTGACTTAGTGGAATGGATTTGTAATTACTAGAAAAATGTAAAAACTACAAAGTAGATACTCGTGCCACTTTCACATATGCTTTCTCTTGTCCTGTATTATGTAATGAATCTGGGAAGGACATTGATAGTTAAAATAGCAGTAAATCACGAACTGAGTGTTCATCCTGGGTGAGGCATTAGACACACACTATGTACTCTTTTATTCCTTAAAACAAATGTGTTAAGTTATTGTCTCCATTTTAGATGTGGGGGAACTATTGCCAGAAAGTGTAAATAACTTTCCTGTAGCTACACATCTAGCAAGCTTCAGAGCTGAGAGTCATACCTAAAATTGCTTCAAGGAAGAGGTCCAGAGGGATGGAAAATACCATGATTCTTCTAGAAAAACTGGCCAGTGGATTGTCTGCCAAGAAACCTCAGAGGGTGGCATTTTCTCATATACACCGCATGAGGGAGGGGGTTGGCCCTCTGCCTCGCAGGATCTGGTCAGTATCTCAGGGACTCAAATGCACATTGACAAGACTCACAAACATGTCATATACGAAAAACAGATGCCAATTTATTAAATTAAATTATGAACTATGTAATGGTTGGGCTGACCAAAGATAGGCAGCAGTTTTGCATGCAGCATTCTCAAGGAGAGCCCGATGAACTGCAGAGAACAGAATCGGCTCGGTGAACCTCTGATCAGAGCGCAAACTGGCTGCAGCGTCAGTCACAGAATCTATGTGTCCACCTGACTGGCTGACTGGACCCCTGTACCTTATTGGGCCAGGCAGTGCCAGAATGTGCCTGACTCTCTACACCCTTGAGAGTGAGTCCCTTGCTTTCTCTTAATATTTTAATGATTTAGGCTAAGTTGATTTTGGGTTAAGTTTCAGTCCTCTTTAAGGTAACTGATCAGTTTTCTGCTTAACTTCAAAACATGAGCTTAATTCCTGTATTTCCAAGTCCACTGATGTCCTCGTTGCATAGCCTATAAGATGCAAGTCCACTTGACTCTCTTCCTCACTTGCGCTGTCACTGGTAGGTTAAAAAGAATAAAGAATTTAAGCACCAGTGCTGACATATGTAAAGTCAGCCAGTGTAGCACATTTTAAAAAGACACTTTTTAATTAAAATGGGCTCATTGTGAGTAAATAATGTATAATGTCTTTGCTAAAGAAGCCAGGATATATTCAGCTGTGTTAATGTCAGAACATGATTGTTAATGAATGACTGAGTGAATAAATGAAGAGTTGGTAGCTGTATCCTAATATTCAATGACACTCCATGTTTAAAGTAGCAATGCTTACTTAGTTCAAGGTCCACATTTTCAGAGAATATTGACAGACTTGTACATATTCAGAGGAAACTGACCAGATGGTGATGGGACTTGAAACCGCATTCTGACAAATGGCAGTAGGACACTGGTGATATTTAGTTTAAGAAAGAAAAGACTTAAGGGAAAACGATGAAAGCTGAATTACCAAGTGCTAACTTTAGGTCAGGCATTGTGTGCAGTGTTTTAATGGATTTCAAACATATGGTCCTTCATAATGAAAAGAGAACATTATTTTATTTATTTATATATTTATTTGACAGATTTTGCTATAGGGCGAGTGTGCTTGCTGGAGTGATAGAGACAGAAAGTGAGAAATTGCCCCCTAGAGGTGATGGCCACACCACAATCCCTTCTCCTCCATTCTTTCCTCAGGATTTTGGGCATGCACGCTCACACACCTGGCATGAATTTTAAGTTGCTGGGTCCAGGACTTGAACTGTGATCAGTCACATGGGAGTCCAGCACCTTAACCACGATACCACTTGCTGGCCCCCAAAGGCAGTTGCCCTGGAAGACAGAGTGCTGATAGTAGTCAGTGGAAACCAGAGAGATATCCCTGTGTGTTAGAATGATGGCATTTCTACTCTCAATGCAGAACATAACAGGAGTTGGTCCTCAAATAACATAATGAGTCACCTTTATATTAAAGAATTACTGGGTCTAGTAGATGGCATAATGGTTATGTCGCTGAACTCCCATGTAGTCAGCTGTGGTTTGAATCCTAGACTCAGGGACTTAAAAACTCACACCAGGTGCATGTGCATGTATGCCTAAAATTCCAAGAGGGGAATGAAGGAGAAAGGATTGCAGCGTGGTGGTCATTCCCCCTGGGGTGTGGTTTCTTGCTTTCCGTTGCTCTGTCTCTCTGGCGAGCATACCCGCCCTATAGCAAAAATCTCTCTTGAAAAAAAAAGAATTGTGTGTTTTGGGAGCTGTATTATAAGTGGACACTGGTTAAACTTTTGGTGGAGATATTTTAGAGAGGAGTGATTATTAAATGAAGGCATGAAACAGATATCCTCTAAGATTTTGCCCACCCTTACCTGTGAGTCTATTCTTATCTTACAGAACGGTAATGTGTTTTGTCTTTTAGTTTAGTGGCTTGAACCAAGTGACCAATGCCACTTCCATTCTATTCATCAATTTTAGGGGGTCCCGGCTTCTGCATTCCCTTCTGGTGACAAAGACAAAATGAAATGGAATCCAAAGTAACAGGTGTGGGAAACATTTGTGGGTGCATCATTAGGTCTAATAATAGGACGACCCCCTTGCACTTGTTTGACCTCTAGATCCTTGTGCTCTGAGTGTGAGAGAATCAGTGCCATCTGTGATTTAGATTACCTTTACAAAGCGTGGTAAATTATCGATCTTAGGCAGTTTGAAGCCTTCAAATGCTAGTTGCTTCTATTTCTGTCTTTGTATTTAAATGCAGCTATTTGTGTTTCTGAAATTCCTTCTGATTGCATTCCTTATTCTGAGCTTTGTTACCATCAATGAGTGCACTTTAATCATCAACCAACCTGTGTTTTCATGGCAATTTAATTCGTGGCATCTTAAAAACTGGTTCCTAAAAATGAAAAAAAGATGAATGTCTCTTAAAATAACCCCAAATGATGCAACTTTATGGTTAGAGAAAACTTAAATATTATGTATTAATAGATGAGAAATTCAAGCTCAGAGAGACTTGCCACCATCACAGGCCTGATGGGAAAGTAGAGCTCTGCTTTTTCTCCCCCTCACAATTAAATAACTGATGCAATTATATGCTGTATTCTAGGAAAGACTCTTCTCCTTCTCATCTTCCTCCTTGTTCTCCTTCTTTTTCTCTTCCTAGCAAGCAGTGTTTATATACCAGTCATTCATGTCTTTACTTACAGTGTGCCTGGCATGTGACCTGAGGAGAGTTCCAAAATAACTTCTCTTTACCATGCCTTTAGGTAGGCAGGAGTTCTGAGGGACTGTTTGTTCTTAATGCTGGGTTGCTCTTGGGTCTCTGCAGTGCTGCGTATGATGCTGTCCTTGACAGAAATGTGGCCATTAAGAAGCTCAGCAGACCCTTTCAGAACCAAACTCATGCCAAGAGAGCATACCGGGAGCTGGTCCTCATGAAGTGTGTGAACCATAAAAATGTGAGTATTGTTATTTTTAAAATTCTGGCAGTGGGAGGTTGTGCAATTTGGGGAAGAAATTAACTGTGCCAACTTGAGCAGGAAGAGTTTTCTTTACTTAGCAGTTTCTGCCTCTTAAGATTGTTTATCCTACCCATATGCCACATTTGATTTCATTGTCCTCATGGTAGCTTTCTGCTTAAAAATCATCCCCAAACCATATGGCATGGAGGAGATGAATTTGTTAGATATTCTCCTGTAATAAAATTAACCTTATTTGGTTATCTTGCTCCAAGTTAAGAGAGCTTCATGCTTTTAAAAATGAAAAGCCATAACAAAGCAAACAAAATCTTTGTAGAACAGAATGCTTTATTTCCTTTCTTTACAATTTCAACTTGTTAACAGGTAAAGATTTTTATTCATCATATTATCATCTTAAGTTTTAGATGTAGTCTGTAGGTCTTCAACTGTTTGGTGTAGACGCTGGGTGTTGGCATCTTGTCTTTCGTAGGGTTGGGCAAACATGCAAGAACCTATTTGCAAAGCTCTTCAGAAATGACTCATCGAGGGCATTTTCTCATTGGTACTCAGCAGAGTAGACTATTACAGGACTCTCCTCACTGGGGGCTAAGCTTCTTCTCTCACATAAAAGGACTGTAGAATTCTTTTATGTTCCAGTTTTTCACAGTAAGGATAAATAGGAGATAATTTTTTTTTTTGGGGGGGGGGGAGGTTTTTCACTATAGGGCGCGTGCGCTCGCCAGACAGACAGAGACATAGAGACAGAAAGCGAGAAATCACCCCCCAGGGGGGATGGTCACGCCGCAATCCCTTCTCCTCCATTCTCCTCTCGGGATCATGGGCACGCACGCACATGTGCCCGGCGTGAGTTTTAAGCCACTGGGTCTGGGACGCGAATCGCGGTCGACTACGTGGGAGTCCAGCGACATAGCCATTACGCTAACTGCTGGTTCCCATAATTTGTTATTTTAATAATGACTACTATAAACAATGAAATATTAATATATAAAAACATTTTAAATATAGTTTGCCATATATACATAATAAAATAAATGATAAATTATTATAAAGCTATAATAATACCAATTATGTCTCCTTACAAAATTCTGAAGTATGAAAATAACTCAGAATATATGAAATTATCAATGCAAGGGATCTTGTCCAAAGGCTAACCATTTATTGGTAGCATCGAAAAGAAGCAAATGTAAAAGAGTTTAGTTGAATGATATTGGAAGTGCAAGTATATAGATTCAGGCCCAGCCGCAGTGTTTCTATTTTCTTCTATTACTTTACTCTATTGACCTTTTAATCAGGTTGGTTCTTTTCTTGCTCTTGATTTGTTTGAGACCAATAAGGTTTTCTTTTTTTTTTTTTTTTTTTTTTTTTTTTTGAGAGGTTTTTGCTACAGGGCGTGTGCGCTAGCCAGACAGACAGACAGAGACAGAAAGATAGAAAGCGAGAAATCACCCCCCAGGGGGGATGGCCACGCCACAATCCCTTCCCATTCTCTCTTGGGATCTTCGGCACACATGCACATGCACCCAGCATGAGTTTAAGCCACCGGGTCCGGGACTCAAACCACGGTCGACTAAGTAGGAATCGAGTGACATAGCCATTATGCTAACTGCTGGCCCCTTGCTTTTGTTTTTTTGAGAGATATTTTTGCTAGAGGGCACGTGTACTCACCAGAGAGACAGAGACAGAAAACAAGAAATCACTCCCCAAAAGAGATGGCCGCACCACAATCCCTGCTCCTCCATCTCCTTTCGGGATTTTGACATGCATGCACATGCTCCTGGTGTGAGTTTTAAGCCACTGAGTCCAGGATTCATACAGCATTTGATTACTTGGGAGTCCAGTGATGTAACCATCACACCATTTGCTTGTCCCGAGACCAATGACTTTTTAAGTCAGTCATTCAACATGTGCGTGTTGAATATATTAAATGTGACAGGTGCAGACTGAGATGCCCTAGATGGTGGGAGATGCAGTGAAGAAAACAGACGCAAGTCCCTGACCACATGCAGCTGAAGCCCTACTGGTGAGAAAGGCAGTCCACAAAATAGATAGGTCAATGTGTAGAATGTCAGAAGGTGACAAGTGCTCCCAAGTGAAACAGAGCAAAGAAGGAAGATTTTTAAAAAGCAACTCAATGTGGGATGGCATAGGGTTGACTTTTAAATAAGTTGGGCAGGGCAGGCCTCACTAAGAAAGGGAGATTTTATAATCTATGTACCCCTTTCTAAGATGGTTGTTCAAGGAATATGAGACTTTTAGAAAGAAAAAGAGAAATAATAGAAAGGCTGATTCCTGAAAAGAACAATTACACTAAAGCAGTTTCTCTTTCAGTATGTTCAGTAACGGCTGGAACAAGGTTAGCAAAATGACAAAGCAAGGTATTTTTATGGTGGTAAAGAAGGTGACACATGACACATACCATAGCAAGAGAGGATGGCTGAAGTAACTGTCTGAGAGGTTTTCATGCACAATTATTTCCCTACTCCTTCCAGATCCTACAGTGCAATACGCTGTGAAGAAATGCCCACTTATTTGGCCGATTTGAAGGAATCGGCCCTTCTTGGCTGAAATGTTGGGGACTCACATTCATGATACCTAAAAAGAAGTTCCAAACTGCAGTGATGGTTTGTTTATAGCATCCCACATAAAAGCACGCTATCTTCCCTTTATGTGTGTTTGTATGCACATACTTAAGTCTGCAGAAACAAATTTCTGGGATTTGTTAATGGAGGGGAAGTCCCCTTACAATCAAATGTAAACTCTGCATTAGTCCTGACTTGTAATGCTAAGTAGAAGGCAGTCAGAATATAGAACTCTGTTAATGCTGTGGAAAACAAAGGAACACAGTGAGGCAACCCTCTTAAATTTTTAATAATAGTGAAGAAAGTTTACTTAGAAAATAAATACTCAGTTCTAGGAAGTGATAATTGATGTGATTGTGGGTACATGACAAACATTGATTCATAGCTACTCATCTCAAGATGCTGCAATAAAAGAACTGAGTCAGATTTCTTCCTGGAAATTGTTGAACTGAAATGGGAATACCTGTGATAACCTCTTTCCAAGGACAAGTTTTTAAGCTGGTTAATGGAAGAAATTAATTTATAAGGGAACAAAGAAAGAATGGAGAAGAAATACCCAAAGGGAAATCAGGGAGAGAAAAGGTGATAAAAACAGGCATAAAAAAGGGAAAATAAGAACATATAGTAGGAAATAGATCTTGAGTGATTACCTTTAAAAATAATAAACCGTAGGCCAGCTGGTGATGTAATTAAGGTAGCTGGATGTCATGTGGCTAACTGAGCAGTTCAAGTGCCAGACCTGGCAGCTTGAAAAACGCACTAGGTGGGGCCAGCAGGTGGTGTGGTGGTTAAAGGTGCCAGACTCCTACATGGCCAACCATGCTTCGAGTCGTGGATCTGGCAGTTTGCTTTCTCACTTTCCCTCTCTCTCTCACTCTGTCCCTCTCTGGTCAAAAAAACAAACAAAAACAAACAAACAAACAAAATAAAGTTCAACAAATAATTATTTAAAAAAAGCAGAAGAAAAACACACTAGGCATGTGTACATGCATGACCAAAATCCCAAAAGGAGAGAGAAATAGAAGAGAAGAGATTGCAGTGTGATCATCTCCCATTGAGGGTGTTTGCTTACTTTGTCTCTCCCTCTCTGGTGAATGCACCCACCCTCTGGAAAAATTAAAAAGAAAAATAAATAAATCATGATTAATTTAAAATTATAATGCTTATTTCTGGACTAATTTAGATTACATAGATTATTTTTAGTAGTTTATGTGGATTAGCATTTTTTTCACCTTAAAGGGTATTAACCATGCAGGTATCTTTGCCCCACACACAGTCTAGTGTCTTTGAACAAATATCAGGATGAAATAAGTTACTTTATGTGATTGATAAAGAACATCTGTAGATGTTTCAGTGCAGGATGTACCACATATTTTTAGCACTTACTATGATTTAATATATAGAATAACAAGGCCCTTTTTAAAGGGTATTTCAAAACAATTTTATTTTCATGTGCATGTTCCATACTGCAGGGTTGTTTTAGAAAACATAATCCCCCGTTTTTGTGCTATGTCACACTCACTGTTATATATATGTATACTAAGAAATATTGTGGCATGGTGATTTTTTCAATTATTTTCAACAAATGAAAGCTAGTTGAGGCATGAACATTCCATAGAATTGACTGCATTTTTCAGATGTTTCAAGTCATATTTTTTACTTTGTATATTTCTGCTCTACTTATGAAGTTTACTAAAATTTGTTGACTCATACTTTGAAGTCATTAAAATCTTGTACTTTTTCCAGTTTTTGTGAAACTGTTGAATTACCTTGTGAGTAGAAAATGTTAGCTGTATAGTTTTATTTCCATTTCCCACCGGCCCATTAGTACTAGATATTTAGTTGGAAGAACATTTTGAATTGTTTATATATGCAGTCTATGTGGAAATATGACAAAAGATTTAAATTTTTTTTAAATTTATGCCAGAAGGTAAACTAATAAGCAAGTATACTATCTAAGGTATAAAATAATAAAGGCAGAAAACAAGTTTAGAACTGAATGTATAGACCAACTCCATAGCTGTTGGTTATGGCAGCCAAATACCACAGGCCACCAGTGGTTCAAATTCCAGCCTTGGAAGTTTGAAACACCTGCTGGGACCATGTGTGGTGCACCAAATCATGAGAGAATGAAGAAATGGAGGAGAAGGGATTATTGCGTGGCCGTGCCTCAATGGGAGTGCTTTCTCTTTTTCTTTCTCTCTGTCTTTCTCTGGCAAGTGCACACAACCCTGGCAATTTAGAATTTAGGGTGGGGGGAAGAAAAAGAACTAAATGCAGATAACCTTTAAAATATATTTTCCACTAACTTCATCACCAATGCCATCCAAGATGCACTCTCCTCACACCTATCATTTAAATGTTACTTTAAATAATATTGGAGTGTAAGATAGAAGTAAAAGAAAGTAAAGTAATAGCACAAAAAAAAACTTGAAATAGAATGCCTCTTTGTTCATTTGGAGGAAAACTGTTATTTGGGTAAGTCTTGCTGCTGGTTTCATTACTGCCCTCTTCTCACGCATGGCTCTTCCTTCTTTTTTGTTTGGTGCCCTTAGAGCTCAATATTCTACACAGGGAACCCTACTGTAAGGCAGGATGACAAGTATACTTCTGTTTTGGGGCATTTGTCTAAGAGTTTGAAGTTTTTTTTTTTTTTTTTTTTTTTTTTTTTTTTTTTTTTTTTTTTTTTTTTTGAGAGGTTTTTTATACAGAGCACGTGCGCTCACCAGAAAGAGAGAGACAGAGAGACAGAAAGCGAGAAATCACCCCCAGGGGATGGCCACACCACAATCCCTTCTCCCATTCTCCTCTCAGGATCCTGGGCACGCACACACAAGTGCCCAGTGTGAGTTTAAGCTACCGGGTCTGTAACCTGAACCGCAGTCGACTACATGGGCGTCCAGTGACATAGCCTCTACGCCAACTGCTGGTCCCAGAATTTGAGCTTTTGAACAGCATTAGTAACCTGAAAATGGATCATACGTCCTTTCTGAATATACTTTTCTACATTTTGTGAGACAATTCTAAAAATGTTACCCACTTTTCTATTTCTCCTGTAGCAGTAGTGAGTGACTTTGAGTTGGAATAAATACATATACTTTTGAATAATTCATTCTCTTTTTTTCCCTCTGTCCCTTCCACTTTCTTTCTTCCAGATTATTAGTTTATTAAATGTCTTCACACCCCAGAAAACACTGGAGGAGTTCCAAGATGTGTAAGTAACAAAATTCATGAAGGAATAGAGAACGCAACATTTCAATAATTCAATGAAAAGTGACCAAAGAGTGAGAGAGAAATCCCTTGACTAGATCAGAGTTAAGAGCTAGAATCAAATGAAAGGGATCCTGTGACAGGTAGAGAAGATTCTGTTGCTTCACTTTCTGTGGAGACATTTCTGGTTCTTTTTGGTCTTACAGCTGCCTGGGCTTTGCTGATCCATCTTCTTGGTTCAATCAGGGAAGGCTTCTTTATTTATATTTTTATTTATTTATTATATTCTTTGAGCTTTCCAGAATGTGTCAACTTTGAGAAATATTAATAAAAAAGACATCATAAAGTATCTTTATTCTTTATTTCTATTTTTGTGGTGCCTTTGCTTCTACGCAAGAAGCATCTATGTGAAAATATAATGACAATAAACTGAGTAGGGAAAGCAACTCCCAGCACATTGTTTTCTTTAACATAAATATGTCACATTGAGTGGAAGGAGAATTCTCAATTTTGTTTTTACTTATATTCATAATACATGGGAAAGAGTTGAGGGAATACAGGAAAAAGTGAGAGCAAGATGAAGGTGTGAAGTTGATGGGTGTGAACCATACAGTAATAAGTGCTGCTTCTCTTAGCAGCCCGTGGTAGCTACTACAGCTAACATGTGCCCTAGGTGGAAGTTTTTCATTCCCATGATTGAGCCCGAGGCAGAGGTGGAACTATCAGAAGCCTTGTAGATTTAGGAGAGGATTCTGACATGATTGAAGGAATTTGTAGATCTCGTGATCTGGAACCAACATTGTGGATTTATCTTTTAGTTACTTAGTGATGGAACTGATGGATGCCAACTTGTGTCAGGTGATTCAGATGGAATTGGACCACGAGCGAATGTCCTACCTGCTATACCAGATGTTGTGTGGTATCAAGCACCTTCACTCTGCTGGAATTATTCACAGGGTAAGGATGCCTACCACCAATGAAAACCGAGATGCCTACATGAGAGAAGGAGGACTGCCGATTATCTTCTCCATGTAGAAGGGCTTGGTCGAACATTATGTACTTCCTCATTTCTCTGATAATAGAATTAATACATAGTTCACTCATGTATAGGAGGGATACCGTAGTTGATTTTGTTTAATGTTTTGTTTCAGCTCACAGTCAGTTTCTGAGAAGCCTCGTACTTTCTAGCTCCTTGACTGGCAGAGGTCATATGTGCAGCTGAAAGGAGACAGTGTATTTCTGTGATTCATTCCTGGCTACATAAAGACAGCTGCCCTGGTCTGCTCTTCTGTCAGGCCTAGAAATGAAATATAAGTTAAAAGGTTGATGTTGCCCTATGGAGAAACCTAACAGATGACAATAAATGATAGATATTTTCTTTTTTTTTCTTTTTAGGTTTTTGCTATAGGGTGCATGCTCTCGCCAGAGAGAGACACAGAGAATGAAAGTGACAACCTTTGGGGGGATGGCCACGCTGCAATCTTTTCTCCTCTATTCCCCTTTCAGGAATTTGGACATGAACACATATGATTTTCAAGCCACTGGGTCCAGGCCTCAAGCCATGATTGGCCATGTGGGAATCCAGCACCTTAACCACCATACCATCTGCTGGTCCCTAGCTTTTATTTTTTCTAAAAACTCTTCTCAAGATGAGCCTAAATTGTAAAAATGATAATATGTACAATTCTCTTCTGGGCTTAAAATACTTTCTGGGAATATTTTTTTAAATCCAAAACCTAATAGTGAACTTCTTTTCAGTGGTAATCATATGTACTACTTAGGGCTCTATGGGCCAAGGGGATCCCTTCAGTGTGTTTGCAAGACTGCCATGTTGATTGACTAGATGGAAATCATATTCTATTTACGCTAGCTTTTTGGTTTGTCCCCTTATTCCTATTGTCAGGATTTAAAACCAAGTAACATTGTGGTCAAGTCTGACTGCACATTGAAAATCCTCGACTTTGGACTAGCCAGGACAGCCGGCACAAGCTTCATGATGACTCCGTATGTGGTGACACGTTATTACAGAGCCCCTGAAGTCATTCTGGGCATGGGCTACAAGGAGAACGGTAGGGAAGCTTCTGAGTAGCAGCATCGAAAACCATGAAGAAAATGTGTATATATTTTAGATGGCCAACAGTAATGTTCTCTTTCATGTATAAGATTAAAAAAGAAAAATACAACCCCCCCCCCCCCGAAAAAAAACAGTGCTGTTAGCTTTCATATTCAGATTGGTTTCTTTTTCTTTCTTTCTTTTTTTTTTTTAATTGCTACTGGGAAGAATCTCTCATTAAAAATGTGAAGGATGTTTCTGAGAAATAAGCTTTGCTAGAAGAGCTCTAAAATGTTATAGCTAAAAAGAATTTTAAATGGAGTCTGATTAAACAGTCAAGTGGATACTGATTAGCACATATGCTGTAGACATGGAGAAAAATTGCTATTTTGGTTGCAGTTTAGCTCAGAATGTGAAAAGAGGAAGAAATGCATTGCATTTAGCCCTTTGACTTTTATGTCATACCTTAGCTTCTGACTCTGGTACTAGGGAAAGACAAATAAAAAGATACTGCAAATACTGAGAGTGAGGATGTTCTCGAACACCAAATGAATGGTAAATTTGGAATTGTCTAAAATTTAGAAGTTGAATAAAAATTCTTTAATATTTAAACTGTAAGTAATATTTGGACTAGCAATTGCCTAGTAATTATTTATAAATTTCAAAAACCATAAACAGAGAAAATATTAAATTTTATACTATTGCTTTCACAAAGAAAATCTAATATTCATGAACACTTTTTAAAAGAGGATGTTGAAAAACTCTTCATAATATATTCTGATTGGATTAAATGAATTTATAAGATACCTGTTAGAAAACATGCTCTCATAGCAAGTAATGTACCATATTTAAAAACATTTCCCATGTGTTCAGGAATTAAAATAATTCCAAACTAGGATTGTGTATATGTACTCAATGTACCTTTCATACTTATGTTTTATTCTGTTCTATTTAGTTCCTAGCAATCTATTTTTTTTTTTATTCTCACTCTTTTTTTTTTCTTTTTTTGGAGAGGTTTTTGCTATATGGTGCGTGCGCTCGCCAGACAGACAGAGAGAGACAGAGAGACAGAAAGCGAGAAATCACCCCCCAGGGGGATTGGCCACGCCGCAATCCCTTCTCCTTCATTCTCCTCTCGGAATCTTGGGCACACACGCACACGCGCCCAGCGAGAGTTTAAGCCACCGGGTCCGGCACTCGAACCACGGTCGAAAACGTGGGAGTCCAGCGACATAGCCATTACGCTAGCTGCTGGTCCCCCGAGCAATCTATTTTTATAAATTCTTTGAAAATAATTATCTGATTATTTTTATGTATAGATGCTACAGGGTACTATTTATTTATTTATTTATTTATTTTTTACCACAGAGCATGTATGCTCACTGGAGAGAGACAGAGGGAAAGTGAGAAATCACCCCACACAGGATGGCCACAATGCAGTCCCTTCTCCTCCATTCTCCTCTCAGATTTTGAGCATGTTTGCACACACTCTGGTGTGATTTTCAAGTTGCCAGGTCTGGGGCTCGAACCAGGGTCAACCCATGTGGGAGTCCAGTGCCTTATTTGATTAAAATTCCCTGGCTTCTAAGGTCTTTTTTAAAAACTACTTTGTGTACTTGTGACTGAAAAACAGTCAATACTTTTTTCGATTGTTCAGGCAAAGGGAAATAAACTCTCAAGATGGTCAGGTTTACCTTGGGGGGCAATGTCAAAGTTCTGGCACCCAGAAGAGGTGAATCTAGCCCTCCACTGAAGGCAAAACCATATCTAGTCTAGTCACAAAAGAAGGTATTTGTATACATTATTCATGAGTTATTAAAAAAACATTAAAGAGGAATCGAAAAAGAGAAGTCAAGAATCTCGGATGTGCATGGAGCCTGGGGGTGGGCAGGGGCAAGAGGGAGTTTGAATCCGCCTATTCTGGCTCTTCAGATATTCGTCAAGTCATGCAGACGGCAGGTATTGACTCCTTATTCCTTCCCTCAATAGAAAGGGATGCAAGTTGCTGCCTTAGATTTTGGTTTCTCCAAGTCCACATAGAAGGCATGCTTAGCACCCTTGCGCTGCACCCCCCCTCCCGATGGTTATCATGCAGAAAAACCCGCTTGCTCCCACCTCAGGCATGCTCAACTGTCCTGTGCACCCAGCCCCGCCTTCCTGCCCCT
Source organism: Tupaia tana (assembly GCA_026018925.1). Classification (NCBI taxonomy): domain Eukaryota; kingdom Metazoa; phylum Chordata; class Mammalia; order Scandentia; family Tupaiidae; genus Tupaia; species Tupaia tana. Next base: position 19,669,715 of record JAKSZU010000017.1, read on the forward strand.
GGAGCAACTCAGCCTAATGTTTTTTGCCCCAAAGTTCCCTTTGTCCTTTATAGAAAGCAAGTTGGAAAGGGGTAAATGTTGGTAAAAGACAGTGAAGCACCTTTGGTTAACGAGTATAATTCAAAAGTAAATATATGTACATAATAATTTTTTAACACCTGTAATACCTTTTCTTCACTTGACAGTCAGATGACTCCTTTACATGTGTTAACTTATATATCACTTTTTTCTTGAAATATTTCACATAGAAGCTAAAATTGATACTTATTGACAAGGATAACTTCTGAAGGATAAAGTAAGTCCTGAGTATCACAGATTGCAATGCCTTCACAGACATTTCCTAATTTCTTTTTTTTTTTTTTTTTTTTTTTTTTTTTGGTTGTTGAATATACCTTGTTTTGGACCAATAAAACGAAAGTGGTCTCCTGTAGCCCTATCCTACACACCTGAATAGAATAGAAAGCAGAAGCAGTCACTCCTGCAGGTTAAATTATTTTCTCTTCATTCAGCAAATTGGAAACCCTTGGTGGCTTTTAGCCATTGCCTGTCATGGAGATGGTTTGGTTTAGCTGCCTCTTCTTTCATGTTGCCAGTGACACCACTTCACGCCATTAAAGAGGCAACCTCAGGCACCATAAAGTAATGTACTTTTTACGAATTAATTTGGGTTCTCCTGCTAGACACAGCTCTGGTTTTAATTTACTTTTCGGCCAACTATTGGTGGGAGGTTATAATTGTACATCTAATCAACCTGTTCTTTTTCCTCCTCCTTCAGAAGTCAAGTATATATAGTAGTTAACTGTACTTTCCTCCCTTTTCTTCACTTCCCTCTCTTTCCTGTTCTAGTGGATATATGGTCTGTGGGATGCATTATGGGAGAAATGGTTCGCCACAAAATCCTCTTTCCAGGAAGGGACTGTATCCTTGTACCTTTTGCTACAGCTTTACCTGTTTTGTTCTCTCTCCCTTTAAACACATAATGAGTTTACCAGGAGAGTAAAGATAGAAGCAAAAAGTTGGGTAAGTGCTATACTGTAATTAAAAAAAAAAAAAAGTATTGATTTCTATAATCTGACCAGCACTAAAGACACAATGATTTCTTTTCATTAAATTTTCAATGGGCATTTTAAAAAAATTACTTCCCTACCTGTAATTTAAAAATAATAATGCTATTTTTCATTAATAATAGAGGCTACCAGACCCAAATGATTAAAACGTATTTATTGTTATAACTATCAAAAGAAGTCCTATTTGCAAATCATTTTTCATCTTCTTTCTTAAATTACTTTGTTTCCATGACAGTTAGGAATAATGATCTCTTCTTGCTGACATTGTAAGCATCTGTCTATCGGTTCATTGATTTAAATTACTCTTGACACTGTTTTATTTAGACTTTAATAGGTCAGCATGTCATATCCTCCTCAGAACATAAACTTTTCATATTTGAAAACTGTAGTTATTTAAATTGCGAGAGACCAGGTGAGTTTTAAATAGGCTTCCCTCATTTGACATGGAGAAAAACACAGATACTTGTTTTTTCAACCAAATTTAGAATATTACAAAGCAGTGCTGAATTGAGTTCTACTAATGAGTCCTGGAATAGATTGCATTATAAATTTCTTACAGAGTTATTTATAATTTGAATCATTAAGTTAATTCAAACTTTTTTTCTCTTTTTTAGTTTTTGCTAAGGAGTGTGTGGTTGTTGAACAGAGAGCGAGAAGGAAAGAGGGAGGGAAAAGTGAGAAAGCATCCCTACTGGTGATGGCCATGCCACAGTTGTTTCTTCTCCTTCTTCCCCTTGTATTTTGGGCATGCATGCATACATGCACAGCGTATTTTTTTTTTTTTTTTGGAGAGGTTTTTTGCTATAGGGCGCGTGCGCTCGCCAGACAGACAGAGAGAGACATAGAGACAGAAAGCGAGAAATCACCCCCCAGGGGGGATGGTCACGCTGCAATCCCTTCTCCTCCATTCTCCTCTCGGGATCTTGGGCACGCACGCACACGCGCCCGGAGTGAGTTGTAAGCCACCAGACGCGAACGCGGTCGACTACGTGGGAGTCCAGCGACATAGCCATTACGCTAACTGCTGGTTCCCCACAGCGTATTTTTCAAGCTGCTGGGTCCAGAACTTGAACTGTGCTGTTGGCCATGTGGGATTTAGCTGCCTTAATTACCATGCCACCAGCTAGTCCAAGTTCATGTATTTCTTAAAAAGCCCAAAGTTCATTCTGTAATAAAGGTACATATTTGTGGGGGCCAGAAGTGGCATGGTGGTTAAGGGCGTTGGACTCCCACATGACTGACTATGGTTCAAGTCCTGAATCTGGCAGCTTGCTTTCTCATTTTCCCTCTCTCTCACTCTGTTCCTCTCTGGTCAAATTAAAAGTAAATAAATAAAGTTAAATAAAATAATTCTTTTTTAAAAAGGTACATATTTGTATTTGTAATATATAGATAATAAAATTTACATTTTAATAGGAGAATTTCTATATTTCATAACTACAGAAAAGCCTGTTAACAAAACTAATGCAAATCTAAGTACAAGAACAAGTGACACCTTTAACAATGATAAAGTAGGATCAAATTATTACATATTGAGTTTTTGGAAACTGGAAATAAACATGTGGTCTGTAACTCTAGTAATCATTTTATTTGATTAATATGTAAGTTGTATAAAGGAGCCCTTTTATTATGTAAGCAAAATTATGATTTTTATTTAAGTAGAAAGAAAAGGACAGTAGTACAAAACTTTTATTCGATTAGAAGTTGAGATCACAGTAAACATCCACTCACTAGGCATTTATTCTGTTAAATATTAATGAGATAGTCCTTAATTCCACTAAGTAATACAGGAGTAGTAACATCTTTTAGAACTGCCCTGTTTAATAGGTAGCCACCGGCCAATCTGGCTCTTCAGTACTTGATGTCAAAGTTAGTCTGAATGGAGATGTATCAGATATGTGCAGTAGAATGCAGGATTTTTTTGTTTTTTTTCGCATATCAGATTTTGAAGATATTAAAAAAGCATGTGAACTACATCACTAATTGTTGATTATATGTTAGAAGATATTTTGAATATAATGATTTAACATATATTGTTAAAATTAATCTCATCTGTTTCTTATTTATTTTAATATGGCTAGTAGTAAACTTAAAATTACATATATGATTTTCATTTGTAACTGTTCTTTTTTTTTTTCCTTTTTAAAGATTTTTTGCCATAGGGCACATGCACTCATCTAAGATAGAGACAGAGAGAGAGAGAGGGAAAGTGAGAAATCACTCCAAAGCAGTGATGGCCATGGCAAAAGCTCTTGTTCTTCATTCTCCTCTTTGGTTTTTGGGCATGCATCCACATGTGATTTTCAAGTCACCAGGTTTGGGACTTGAACCATGGACAGTCCTGTGGGTGTTCAGCACCTTAATGCCCATGCTAAATGCTGGCTGCAGTGACTGTCATTTTTCTGTTGGTCAGTATTGGTTTAGAACATGAGATAACCTTGGGGTAGCTTGTTATTTACAACCAGTCTTAAAGTTTTAAATCACTATTTGCTCCATGTTTCTTTTGCTATCTATAGTGTAAGAGTTTGCATCATCAAATTTCCTATGATTACTTGGGAAAATTCATTGTACTTTAAATTACTTATTTATAGTTTGGGGATCAATTATATACCTAATACAGTTGATTTAAGCAATATCATAACCTGTGTTCATCCTTAAAAGTACCAATTCCATTCGAAAGTAGGAATTACAGTATTTTCTTAGTGTTTTTACCTTCTGGGAATATCTCAAACCAAAAGTAAAGAAACCTCTCTCTCGTAATCAGCATAGCCTCATCTCCATAGTGCACTTGTAGTAGAAAACAAGCCAAGAATTTCTCATTTGCCTTTGACATTACTGTTAAATGTCACTTAATTTCCACATAGCAAGATTGTTCTCTTAAATCTAACACTTCAGGCTTTTATTAAGTTTTTTTTTCCTATTTTGACAGTATTAAATTTAAGAGCCACAGTATTAAGGAGCCAATAAATTTAGAAAAAAAAAAACATTTTTAAACTAAACCTACCTGCAGAAAAACAAAACAGGGACCAGCAGTTAGTGTAATGGCTATGTTGCTGGACTTCTATGTAGTCGACCACCATTCGAGTCCCAGACCTGGTGGCTTAAAACTCATGCTGGGCACATGTGCATGCGTGCCCAAGATCCCGAGAGGAGAATGGAGGAGAAGGGATTGCGGCGTGGCCATCCCCCCTGGGGGGTGATTTCTCCCTTTCTGTCTTTCTCTCTCTGACCGTCTGGTGAGCACATGCGCTCTATAGCAAAAACCTCTCCCAAAAAAAAGAAAAACAAAACCAAAACAATACAAGATAATAGCATCGTTCTTTCAAAAATTTTTCTCTTAGAGGTCTTTTTTCTCATTTTATTCTATTGCATTTTAAGGAAATGTGTGAAATTGAAATTAATTGTGCAAAAATCAAATATAAAATTTAGTGTGATCCTAGACATTAAGCAATCTCTAATATAAAAAAAATGTAAATTGTGGGGCCGGCAGGTGGCTCACTGGTTAAGGTCCTGGACTACCATGGTTCAAGTCCTAGACCTGGTAACTTGCCCTTCACTTTCCCTTTCTCTCTCTGATCAAATTTTAAAAATAATAATAACAACAATTAAAACAAAGTAAATAATTCTTAAAAAATGTAAATTTGATAAAGGTTTGTATTCTGTATTCTTTTATCCCAAGTGATGATTTCATAGACTATTGGTCTGTATAGCCTAGTACCACGTGTGATAATGACCCTGTGAAACTAAAAGTAAAAGGGAGAAATGGCAATAAAGACATTTATAATTGAAAAATTTTTGCTTAAGTTATATTTTTCTTTAATTTGTTAAATAAGTTCCTTTGAAATAAGATGAAATCATGTATCTTTGAAAAGTTTCCACTTGGATTTTAAGTTTTTTGTTTATTTTGCCTATAAGTAAAATTACAATGTAATGTTTTGGGTCATGGCCACATTTAAAAAATAAACTTAACTTCAAAAATCCCTATAAAACAATAGACTACAAATACTTTGTGAATTTTGAGTAGAATCACTTTATTATTCTTAAAGTAAAATCACTATGATTTTATGAGTAGAGCATCTTACTAACAATTGAGAGATTGGAAAATTGAACTAATTTCACTGAAATTAGTGAATCATGATAATCAGATATAAGACTGGGGAGAAAAATTATGCCATTTGCTAGAAATAATGTTAAGGTTTAGTATCTGCTAAAGTTAAGAACTTGATTACTTCTAAGATTCTATAGACAAAAACATTTTATATGTTCTCTTCCGTTTTACTTAGAGTAATTAAATTACTAAAAATTATGTGTTAATTTTCTATCATTATTATAAGCATTATTTGTCTCTCCTTACAAAACTTTTTACTGTAAACCCTAAAGAAAAATAGTAAAATGCCTTGACATATTAGGACGTCTTAGGAATTTATCATCAATGACTAAAATTTTCCCTACTTTCCTACATTAAAACTATTTTTTGTATTTCAAGAAACATTATGGGGTTTCATGGCAATCAATATGATCTAGATAATATCACAGGGTACTTTCTTGATTACTAAACTAGAATACTAGCAGAATAAATAAAGTTTAAATACACACACACACACACACACACACACAATTTTCCTTCATTAGTTTGCTAATTTCTTTACTATCCAAGAAGATTTTGGAACCATTTTTGTTATATAAAAAGTTTCTTAATTATACATTATACTCTCTTTTTATAGTGTAGTTTTATGATGAAACATATTTAATAGCATAGGTATTGACATAATATGGTATGTAGTATTACTAAAAGTTCTTAGACCCATGCTGACTTTCAAGATAGAGAACAGTAAATTTGCCAGGACTGTTATTTTCTTTAGATAGTCCAAAGAACAGGTAAGGGATATCAGTGATTTTACCTTTCAGTCAAATTTTGTTCCTTTCATTAATAATTTACAGTAAAGTCATTTTATGATGTGAAGTTTTTTCTGAGAACTATCCAGTGACTTACTCCTTCTACCTGCCCCATATTTCAATCAGGGCATCATCTTTTTGATTACTAAAGGCAGTATACTTTTCATGAGCTCATTCTTAAGCTTGCTTCTTTTAGATACATTCTTTCTACCTTATTTTTTTCCAGTCTACTTCAAATGGCAGTACCTTCTTTGAGAAAGCCTTCTGATGTTCCTTCAAAAAGAATCCTTAAACTAACTGAATGCAATGATGTTTTAAGTTTGAATATAAAAATTAGGATTAATCGGAGAAAAATGAACAAAATTTGGAGGTTGTGGATTATAATATTTATCTAGTGCAGAGATATTTCATGATTCTTATCTCTGAAATAACAAGAGTTCTTGGCCAGAATTCTCTGGACTTTTGGACTTGGGTGATGTTAAAGACAGGGACTATACTCGTTTCAAAAATCTAGACCTCAAGTATAACATCTCCAATAAAAATTGCCTGTGATAAGGGCCAGCAGTTGGTCTAATGGCTGTATCGCTGAACTCCCATGTAGTTGGCCACGGTTCGAATCCCGGAACCGGTGGCTTAAACTCATACCAGGCACATGTGCATGCGTGCCCAAGATCCCGAGAGGAGAATGGAGAAGAGATTGCAGCGTGGCCATCCCCCCCGGGGGGTGATTTCTCGCTTTCTGTCTCTCTGTCTTTCTTTGTCTTTCTGGCAAGTGCACGTATCCTATAGCAAAAACTTCTCCCCCCTAAAAAGATAAAAATAAAATTAAAAAAAAAAAAAAACCTGCCAGTGGTCTGCTACAACACCCCCTCTTGATTTTCCCTCTGCAGGTACAAGAAATTTCAGTTAGAATGAAAAATATGTACATATAACCTTGCCAGGGAGCCAAAGCATTAAGGAATGGGTAAATGGTTTTCTGAAAATATATTTGAAGAAATAAAACATTCTCAAACTAGCTGAATGCAATAATGGTTTAAGTTTGGATATAAAAATTAGGAATAATCAGAGTAAAATGAACAAAAATTAGAGGTTGCAGATTGTTATATCTGTCTAGTGCAGAGATACTTCGTAATTCTTTTTAAAAATTATTTATTGAGTTTTATTTATTTATTATTATTATTATTTTAAATTTGCTGTAGGGCACCAGAGAGAGACAGAAAGAGAGAGAGAAAGAAAGTGAGAAAGGAAGCCTCTAGGTCCATGACTTGAACCATGGTCGGCCATATGGGAGTCCAGCACTTCAACCACCATGCCACCTGCCGACCCCCTTCATAATTCTTATCTCCAAAATAACAATGCTTACTTCCTAACAAACTTTTAAACTAATGTATTACATATAGTCTAAGTCTGTTCCTTGATATTAAGGTAATAAAGGATTATTTCAAACAATGTTGAATTTATGGCTTTAAAAAAAAGTTGGAAAGCAAAAATTCAGTAGCATGCTTCCACATCTATAAGCAAACTAAAGAAAATCTTGAGCATAGCTTAAAAATAATAGTCACGTACTATTTCTTTGAATTTGTTTAAAAGAAAGAATTTTTAGCATTAGTTTGCTTACTACTCTTTTATTATTATTTTGTGGAAATATGAGTGAGACAGAATTACGAAGACAGGAGCTGAGGATTTTGAGGTTATAAAGAAATAAATATAATAGGTAGACTCAAGGAGAAAAATCTTTCTCTGATTTCCTGACATTAGACTCTTTTGGACTGTGTCCACAAATTATAGTTTTTTTCTTACATTGGCATGTATAAAATTCATACATTTTTGTTTATTCATATATCTATATTTTCTAATTTCATCTTTGAAATGAAGTTTAAAACAATGCATTTTTGCTAAATAACTAAACTTGCAATTTTTGAAAAATAAAATTAAATTTTTTTAAAAGAATTATTTAATTTAATTCAATTTGTTTGTCTTTTATTTTAATTTGACTAGAGAGGAACAGAGCAAGAGAGAGAGAGAAAGAGAGAGAGAGAGTGAGAAAGCAAACTGCCAGGTGTGGGACTCTAACTAGTCAGCCATGTGGGAGTTTAGCACCCTTATCCACTACACCACCTGCTGGCCCTAAGATTAAAATGTTTAAGAAATGCTCTGATTTTAGAAACTTTATTAAATCCTGAAGTATTCATTAAGGAAAATTCATTAAATCACATTATCTGAATCCCATGCTAAATGAAAATGTAATTAGGTTTGTTAAGAAACACATAATCATCTGGATAGGAAACATTTTCCAGGTTATTGAATATATGCTCTTGTAGTTCAAAAATTATTAAATCATAGATAATCATCCAATAAGTTAGACAGAGTGTGGAAGTCGCAACACAGTACTTTATTTATTTTGATTTAACTGCCAGAGCCTACATTATATCATGTCTCTCTCTTGACTAGAAGTAGAAAAAAGATAATTTAGTATAAGCTAATTCTTGACAAATAATATCATACTTAAGATTTTTAGAAACCATATTTTAATAACACCAAAATTTACCTACCATTTTTTCTAAAGGAAGTGACTCAAGTTCTATATATTAGAATTGCAAACAAATCTGCTATATGCCCTACAGGAATACTGATGATGGAGGAGAATGTGATGAATTAGAATCATAAAAGCAGTCAGAATTCTACCTGGGCAACATTGTGTACAGAACTCTATTCCAGAGACCCAAATGCTGTCTCAAAAAGCATAAGAATTTCTATTTTCAATAGTGTTTAACTTTGCTAATTACTTCTAAGGTCAAGAATCATATTCATTGTAATATGCTGAAAATTCATAAAATAATCCATCTTCACGAGCAAAAATGTATACAGGGAAAGTTTACTACTACCTCTACCTCCCTGCCTAATAACTTAGTATCAAATTCTTTTATTACCTATTTCTTGTTAGTAGGAATAACTAATTCACAAAAGTTGGTACAATGGCTTTATCTTAAACAATAATCTTATCCTGAGTACATAAAATCCATTTAAATTCATGTGTGTATATTCCACTCTTGAAATTCATAAAATTAGAGTTTATTTCCAGGCACAAGTCTTAGCACTTAGGTGGCATAAGCATGAATAGTCTTCTAGGAATAGTGAATGTTGAATTAAATTAAAGGGGAATTGAAAAGGTTCCTAGGGTATTATCACCCAGAAGGATACATTAAAATAAAGAAAATGAAATTTAATATGTGTATTGGAAGTTCAGATCTAGAATTATATCTTTGCATTATCTTTCCTCAAAAGCTTTGTGATCTATTAAGTTTATTTTGATTTCTGACCATGAAGATAAATTTCACAATGTTTCCTTTTACTTTGGAATATGAGTATCTCACAGAACCATGACAAAAGGCATAGGAGAAATACTTGGTATTAATGCCAGTTATTCAGACAGTAACTGTCTTGAGCCAGTGGAACTAAAGCAACATGCTAACTAGAATGTCACTTTGGCCTTCTCCTGTTGTTTAAAGGCACATGCAAGGGACACTTGGATGAAAAAAATCAAAGAGTTTTAATCTGAAAGATAAAACTGGCCAGTCTTAGGAAAGGAGCTGTTAAAGATTAAGATTACAATTTACATTCACAGATAGTTTTTTAAATTATTTATTAAATTTTATTTATTCATTCATTTATTTTTAATTTGACAAAGAGAGACATAGAGACAGAAAGAGGGGAAGTGAGAAAGCAAGGCACCAGGTCCAGGACTTGAACCATGGTCAGCCATGTGGGAGTGACCTGCTGGTCCCACATACACATATTTTAAAGCCATTATCTTGATGAGGAAACAGAGATTTCTGTTTAGTAGAGAAAAATTCCATAGAGTCAACCATTATTCAGTACGTAGGATGGCTTTCCAAAGGTTTTCAACAATGAAATAAATTACATGAGTGGTGAGTTTCCCTCATTAGAAAGATTTATTATATATACAAATATACAGAGAATCATTATTACATAGATATTGGGGCATTGAAAAAGTCAGTGATGTATTTTTCTATGTTTTCTATGCAAAAGTGTATCATGACTTTTCCAATGACACCAATATAAAGAAAAAGTCTTTTCTGTATAATTAGTTACTGTGTGTAATTCTGAGATTCATATTTAACACATGACAATACATGACTAATATTTATTGAGGACCTACTGTCTATAGGTAATGTGGAAGGAGTGTTATCATGCATAATCCTTTTAAGTCTTTCCAAAAAATCTGCATGATATATACTATATATCTACACATTTTAGGGGTAAAATTGCGGTTTAGAGAGGTGAAATAGCGTGGCCATAGCTGCAGTTAGAAGCAGTAGAGTTGATTCTACAATAGAAAAAAAAAAATGAGTATCTGCCAGAGATACAGTAGAAAATATTTACTATACTAAGAAAACACTGCTCACAGGGATTTTTTGCTCATTTTTGTTTGGTTTTGTTTTTGTCTATCTCTACTATAGTACCTACACAAAACAAATTAGATACACTATAAATAGCAACTCAGACTGGTCACTTTGGAAAGTGTGATAAGAATACTTGCAATTTAAAAATAAATACATTTTCATAGATTTTTTTCTTTTTCTCTATGATCAAAGATTTTCACAATACCAACCTACCAACCTTTTATGAGACAGATGTTACCTGACACTACAAATGCATTAATACTAAAGGGATGCACAACTGTTTGCTCTATCTTTCCCTGATAGTTTTGCATGTCACTTGCTTTCCTAAAATGGAAGCAAAACAAATTTGCTTCTCTGGGTATGCTTATCACCTTCCAAGCTGTAACCGTTTCTTTGCAGTGGATCACTCCGTTTAGGTTAAGTTGAATGGAAACTTTAGGTTTAACCAGAGTGAGATTTTCACGTTGGAAAGAATCTCATGAGCAATTCTTTAAAGTCACCGCCAAATTACAAGATGTAATTTGACAAGTAAGTGGAGCAAAATTATATTGTGCCGCTATCTTGATGCCCTCTCCCTATTGTCCCCCTCAACATCTTATTCTAGTTCCCTTCCCTCCATTAAGAATGACCTGTCTCTCTGAATTTTCAGTAAGAAAAAGTGAGTAAGCAAGTGTAGTTCGAGAGAGAGGTTTCACTTTCCTGCTTCGTCCTTCCCTATTCTCCCCTTCCCTGTGTGCCCTGGCTTGCTGGTTTTATGCTCTGGATGATAACTGGCAATAGCAAAGAGGCCATTGTAATTTCACACTGGACTCCAGGTTTCTTTTGATCCAGTCCCAGAAGTGTCAGCTCTTGAGTTACACTGCTTATCTCATGTTGAACCATCTCATTCTGAAAGCCAACATGTCTTACCATTATAAAGCAGCCATGTATAAGAATAAGACAAGGCTTCCTGTCTAGAAACATGTTCTTTTGATGGGAGTCGATGAAACCAAGCCAGCATATTCCAAAACATTCATTCTTGAACTGGCTTTTCATTTCCAGAGACTTATTCATATTTATAAATAAGAGTAAATGTATTTTATTAAAAAAGCTCTTTCTTTTGAGGTTGCTGGCAGCTTAGCTTTTCTTTTTTCTTTTTCCAAATATGGTACACAAAAGAATAAAAAAGAAATCGATTTGCATGTTTCCCATATTAATACAATCTAGCATAATTTACAATACCAATCAGTAGGATTCTAGTAGATGAATGTAAATTAGACCTTTAATGTCAGAAACCAAATTAATCATCGAATTATAATTGCAAAGTAATATTATCATACTTCAGGTAGCATTGGTAGCATTGTTAGTTCAGTTATATGGTAGAAAAGGGCCCTGACATTCTGGGTTCTCCCCTTTTCACTGCTGAAAACAGTAATGATCGTGAGAGTGGCCTGTCATCCAGTCAGCGAAAGGTCAGCCTGTTGCTCTATGACCTGGGTAGCCCAGTGTTTTCATTTCTTTGTTGTTCTGTTCCTCTGTTCTTGTTTATCTTCATTTCATTTTTGTTTTCAGTTGACATGTGGTCAGTAGGGTGCATCATGGGAGAAATGATAAAAGGTGCAGTGCTCTTTCCTGGCACTGATCGTATCCTTCTTAGCAGCCAGTGGTCTCTACGGGTGTCATTCTCAATTAATTCCCTGTTGTCTCTAATGCAGTACTGCTGATGGTATCCACCTGCTGCCCTTAGCGGGTTCTATGAGGCTTCTATGTCGATATTTACAAGCTGGCATCATGTAGAGTAACCTTGTCTCCTAGCAAGACCTTTCATGGATAATATAATGACAAATATTAAAGATTCAACATGAGAGAAAAAGGTCTGCCTTAATTCAATCCTTTCAAATTAACAGTGATATGCTTTTTAATATTTTGTTGTTGCAGATGTTTTAAAATTAAGACATATTTACAGCTAGATAAAAATGATAAAATTTTTCCCTTTTAAGACTGAAGATTTATATTTTTACATCATAAGAAATATTCACTTGGCATGGAATTCTTTAATCAGTTAAATTTGTATTCACAAACAAATACATTTGGTTTATTTTAACACACAGGATGCATATGAATTTAGTTTGAAAATTGATCAGTCTCTTCTAAAATTGTTTTTCCCTCATTCATTTCATTTATAGGAATAATATCTCCAGTTCCTGTTTTTTATTTCCTTTACATTAAAAAAGTGCCAAAATTAAAACCTCATTAATAATTACATAAAATATCTGAGGAAATACATTTAAATCACGTGGATAAAGTGAAAGAGACCCTTTTTTAACAGCCAATAATTAACAAGTAAAGATTTTAGAGCCTCTGCAGCATTAAACAGATGTGGACGGTATGTCATTGGTATATGGCTGTGCAATGGGTCCCACCAGAAGGCTGAAAAATTACTGCAGCCTTAAAGTTAATTAAATTCCCCTCTACACTCGCTTATGCAAATGCTATAGCTTCATCATTAGAGACAAAAAACTCTGTTTAAATTACCATAATTCAAAAATAAAATGGAGTTTAATAATGGGGTTTTAATGTCTAATTAGAGTAAATATAATTACTAATCTAGTATATCCATACCATATTATGACTAGCCATTTGCTGTAAGTTTCTAATACCTATATTGCAATTCTTATCAATTGTCTATAATACAGTGTGCCAATTTGAGAAGGAATATATATGTGTATATATATATAAAACGTATACATATATTACTTCACATATATAGTATCTACATATAGATACTTTTGTATATAGAGTTTCACGTATATAGTTTCATATAGATATTCTCTACATGTATTAAAAGAAACCATTCTGGAAATGACTAAATCAGGCACTTAATATTTGTTGAATGAAAGATCTTAAAATGTGTCCGTCAATTAAAATTAAAATGACACTGTTCTTACTTCTCACTATTCTTAGAAAAAGCTTTGTTCTAGTGATATATGACACATATTTATTTTTAGAATCTTTCTGTTTTTATTGTTGTTTTGTCTTCTACATGTATGTTTTATTAAACGGCATCTGTAAATTTACTACATTCATGTTAACATTAACGCCATTTGAATATGTGTTGGCTTGATTCCTTCAGAATTAAATTCCTTCAGTTTTCTAAAATAAATAAATAAATGAGTTCTTTTATTCCTAATGAACTATAAACTTATTCTTGACCTTCAGGCATGAATATAAAATAGTTCTTAAGTTTTGGCTACTTTCAGAGAATTTGGTAGAAATAGACTCAGTCTAATAACTTTCTACTCTTGTTTTTTCAGAAGTTCATTTTGATCTATTAGTGAAATGAATATCTGCCATCTAAATTAAAATGATTTTCATTACTTTTATTACTTTATTATAAAAGAAAATTAAAACAAATGTTCATAAATGAGTTATTAAATATAAGTTAACATCTCTTACAGTCATTTCTTGGGAAAAGTTGCTTGGGTATAATTTTTTTTAACTTGAGTGAAAAATCCATTATAAATAATGCTTTAGGCAGCTGGTTATGTTACAGGGTACTGTTAGTTGCCCTTGATATTTTGATACTGAGTTCTTTCTGGAACTCCCCTGTGGGTGCATTTGTAGATTTCTAGAAGCAAATGGGAATCATTTTTTAAACTGTGTCTTTCAGGCTGTGGTCTTTTAATAATTCCAAACATGTCAGCTAAAGTTTTAAATAAGTGCTTTAAGGAAACAAATTATGAACAATGAATATTATAAAGTTAATTTGTGATTTTTTAAAGTATATTTTTTCTTCCATAATCAAGAGAGGCAGAGAGAAAGCAATCACCCCAAACAGGGTCTTGCTGTCACTATCCCTCCCAAGACTTCAGCTCTCCCTAGATCATGGGCAAGTTCATTCCTCGTATATTTATGGAGGACTCCAGATCCAAACCAGGAACCTTCCCCAGTGGGATTAATGCTGTGTTGTGCTTTAATGCTGCCCCACCATCTGGTTCCTTTTTAAAGTAACTTTATTTACTAATTTGAAAAGAACCTTGCTATTTTTCAGCTCTAAAATGCAGATGTCAAATAACATGATCTCCAAGCCCTCTTCCCATTTTCAAAATACTAGCACATACAGATAGAGTCAGATCCAGTATTCGTGAGATCAGAATATCATACAATTAAAGAAGAGTTCTCATTATTAAGAAGAATTAATATTACAAATGCAAAGATGGGTAGAGACTTGTAAGGGGCCTATGCAAATGAGAGGCCTTGAAAGTTAACCTTCAAGAGTTTAATGAAAATTCTACAGCTGTGACACTTAATAATATATATTGGGCTTGCTTATAAGTGAAATGTTTCTCCATTGTTTGATTATAAATAAAGATAGTTTATAATAGTAAATAAATTTATCCAATATAACGGATTGTACTAACATCCATAAACATAATTTTTTCAAATATCAGCTTTTGGGTATTCCATGTCCTATAGTATCCCACCAGCAATCTGCTGCCAGTGAAGAAATAACCTTTTACTCTGTTTGTCAGCATTGAGTTTTTGATGTGTTTTGACTATAATACTTCCTCTTCCTGTTCTCATTTATAATGGAAACAGATGTTAGTTATAATTGTGTATTGTTATTTATTCATATTTCATGTTACCAGAATTTGAGGGGGATTTCTGAGAGGAAAAGAACATTCGCAAATGAAAGCAAAAAATAAAGAAAGATATTTTTAAAGGGAAAAAGAACTGAAGACATAACCATGAGAATCTAGATCTAGAACTCTGCTTCATGGATAGTTATTTCTATCCTGACCTTTCACGATTATCTTCAGAAGGAAAGTGCTTTTAAGAAGAAATTTTATCTATAAAATTTAATGAAATTTTATCTATAATTTTTTTAGTAACTGGGCCAGCCAGTGACAGTGGTTAAGATGCTAGATCCTACATTGCTGACTGCGCAGTACAAATCCCAGACCTGGCAGTTAGAAAAACACACCAGGTACATGTGTTTGTGTGCCCCAAACCCTGAAAGGAGCAATGGAGGAGAAGAACTTGTGGTGTGACCATTCTCCATGGAGGGTGTGTATGGGGGGTGCTTTCTCACTTTCTCTCTTTCTAGTGAGCAAATGTGCTATCTGGCAAAATTAAAATTTTTTTCAGCAATATGTCTAATTACTGAAACAAATTTTCAAATGTTTTGAACTTCATATTGAAGAGCTTTTGTACTTTCCATAGGCTGTACCCCGCAGGTAATAGCCACATACATTATCAACCCACCCCTAGATAATGATGGGTAAAGTCCTTCCAGCTATCCTCAGGACTTACATGTGCCACTTACTATAATTTCTCAGAGCCTTTGCAGGAAAGTGAATAGGGAAAAGAAATAAAGATTACATTTTTTCACCCCTGAAGTATTCTCAGGGTGAATAACCTTGAAATTTTCCATGGACTATAGTGGAATTCTATGGTAAATTCAGTAGTATGAAACAGTTTTTTGGTCATTTTAAACCTAGTCTAGTTTGTGTCATAGAACTGAAGCATGTTAGTATTTTCAGTCTTACATCCAAATTTAATACTCACAAGAAATGTCCATATATTCTGGATTAGTATATCTCAAAATATAAATCAAGTACCATCTGGATTACAATTATTACTGTATTTGATATCAGTCCTGACCTATGGACCCAGAATCTTATAGGTCAATAGGAAGGATGGAGGAATCTGTATTTTTCTAAGTTCCCTATGTTATGAATATTCAAGTTTGGGGACTATAGTTTGATATCATAATGCCTAACATATGGTACACATGCTTCTATTTTCTTATTGTACATTCATTGCAGACATTACCAATTGATCACAGCATTCTTTCCTACAGAGCTAACATAAACCTACACAATCATATTCAGTACTCTATGTAGGTAGCTGATTGGCTTGTAAATTTTTTTTTTTTAAGTCTCTTACAACTATTCTTTCTCTCCCTTTTTAAACTTTGCTAGAGGGCACACACGGTTGCCAGAGAGACACAGAAACAGAAGGAAGGTAAGAAAGTACCCTCCATTGAGGGTGGTCAGGCCACAATCCCTTCTCTTTCATTTCCCCTTTCAGGATTTTCGGGCACACACTCACACACCTCCACATGTGTTTCAAGCTGCCAGGGACTTGCTTCTCACAGTCAACTATGTGAGATCCAACTACGCTAGATCCAGCCACCTGAACCATCACACCACCAGCTAGCCCATCTCCGAGAACTATTCTGTGCAGACAATGCTATTAGGAAATACTATCTTTAGAAGCATAGCTAAAAATTTGAAGACAAACAATGATATTCTTTCAGTTGTAAATAGAAGGCAGGAAATTTTTGCATCAAAAATTGGATAGAGGGCCTAGAGTACAGTAGAAACTGTAAGTCAGAAACCATAAGGGTGTCAGCTTGAAGCCATGTTTATAATAAGAAAATGTAAACAGTAATGAAAGAAACTATAAAAAGAAAATATGGTGAGTCAAAGGGCATAGTAGATGGGGTTATTAAAGAGCTCTTTGTGAGTCCACTTAGAAGCTTCTGAAGGCTTAAACGTGCATAGCATAAATTATAATCATAAATATGACCCAAAATACTCAGAAAAGGATAAGCTGTTTTCATGCATTTTGTTCAAGATATTATTTAAAATATTTTTAAAAAGTTCCCCAACCAAAGAAGCAAATGTAAGAGAAGGGTTTAATTTAAAAATAATAATTTAAAAAAGAGGGGACAGCTAGTGGTGTGGTCGTTAAATTAAGGTACTGGACTTCCATATGACTGGCCATGACTCAAGTCTCAGACCTTTCTCACTTTTCCTCTCTTTTTCACTCTCTCATTGGTGAGCAGATATACCCTATGGCAAATTTAAAAAAAGAGAAATACATTTTTTCTTTTTGGAGAGGTTTTTGCTATAGGGCGCGTGTGCTTGCCAGACAGACAAAGAGAGACAGAAAGTGAGAAATCACCCCCTGGGGGGATGGCCACGCTGCAATCCCTTCTCCTCCATTCTCTTCTCGGGATCTTGGGCACGCATGCATACGCGCCTGGCGTGAGTTTTAAGCCACCAGGTCCGTGGCTCGAACCGCGGTCGACTACATGGGAGTCCAGCAACATAGCCATTACGCTGGTCCCAAGAAATACATTTTAAAAAAAGAAAAGTGCTTAATATGTAAGTTCTTAACTACCTGACAATATTAACTAGAATATTTGTTTTTTTTTTTAATTTATTCATTCATTTATTTTTTAATTTGACCAGAGAGAGACACAGAGAGAGAGAGAGAAAGTGGGAAACAAGCCACCAGGTCCGGGACTCAAACGGTGGTTGGCCATGGTATACTGTCCAGTGCCTTAACTACCATGCCACCTGCTAGTCCCAGAATAATTTTCAATCTTGGGATTTCAGATACTGATTTTTTACTTTCCATATTTACTTGGTTTTACTCTATTATTCAATTTATTGAAGACTTCAATAATAATCACACTTGCACATTTTCTTGTCTTGTCATCAACTCATATGATTAAACTTTTTGCAACACAACTCTTTTTTTAAGAATTATTTTTATTTAATTTTATTATTATTATTTTAAATTAACAAGAGAAAGACACAGAAAGAGGGAAAGTAAGAAAGTAAGTTGTCAGGTCTGGGACTTAAACCATGGTCAGCCTGTGAGAGTCCAGCACCCCAACCACCACGCTACCTGCCTACCCTACAACTCTTTATTTTCATGTAGTGAATTCAGAATTATATGAAGAAATTTACTATCAAATAATTCTTAGTAAATACCACTTTTCTATTTTCATTCAGTACTTTCGATAATTTATGTTAAGGATGATACTTTCTGAAACAATAGATTAAAATACAAAAAAACAAATATGGTATTTAAGAATTACTTATTTAATTTTATTTATTATTATTATTATTATTTGACCAGAGAAAGAGGGAAAGTAAGAAAGTGAGCTGCCAGGTCTGAGACTTGATCCACAGTTGACCCTGTGGGAGTCCAGTACCTTAACCACCATGCCACCTGCCAGCCTGGCTTTTTTGATAGCTATACAGGGCTGGTATTTGTTTATTCAGATTCTTATACTATGCAGTATACAAATGATGATTTAATTAAATGGGTGTTCTAAAGCAAATAAATCCTTTACAAAAAAACTTATGGCCATTCTTTTTAAAAAATATTTTCCAAGTTAACATTTAACAAGTAATCACAAAATCTAGTTAAGATTTTATGTATTTTTAACAAATATAATAACTGGATATCTGTTGATTTTCTTTTTAAAAATTATTACCTTATTTTCTAATTAAAATGTTAATAAACTTGTTTTATATAAATTTGCTGACCTGATTAAAAAAGGGGAAGGCACTTCAGAGACATTCTATAAGGGCATTGCCTGTGAGAAATCATACATCAATTCTATGGACAAAATAAAGCAATTTTTACCATATCAGTTTAAAATTTTCTCTTAAATACTTGAAGAAAAGGCTTCCAATCTTGAATTTTACTTGGCTTATATTGTTTTAATTATGATTATAAAGAAAAATCATGTGTTCGATTAAATTTGACATAGTTGTTCATGTTATGGTCTATGAACATCTGTAAAAGAAGCACATACCATTTAAATATACATGTTCGCAGAAAGAATTTGAAATGCACTGGTTAAAATAAAGGCATTGACTTTTACAGTGGTCATACTTCATATCTGTAGTATGAGCATGTGACTGTTTCACTGACATTCATTAAAAATTCTTGCTGCCTTTCTTTTCATTTAAAAGTAATCTAAGATAGGAAAGTACACTGAGTGCTTCTACAGAGTCTAATTAGGACTTACTGAAAGAAACATTTTAACTCTCCTTGTTTAACAAATTCTAGAATATCTGACTCTTTTTAAACTTTAAATAAATAAATAAATAAATAAATATTCACTCTAGAATAGTTTTGGAAATACTACCCAAGAAGCAATTGGTTGTTTAATGAATGAACTAGGAAGTCCAGGTGAATGTAAATATAATAGTGTGTTGGGAACATTTTGCTAACTTTGTTAAATGAGTTTTTTCTGAAAAAATCAGGCAGCTACCTTGCTTCATAAAGTTTGACATCAAGTCTTTAGAATTCTGTGGGAATTTGACCAATGATTAAATGAGGTCTCATCAGGTCATGATAACATATCTGCATCGGAGAATAGGCCTCATTTTATAAATTATAATGACAAACCAGCATTTGAGTTTTATTTAATATTCTAATGTTTTCATTTAAATATATCTAAATAGTCCTAGCTTACTTATACTCATAATACTAACATAAGTTTTTATCTAAGAGTTACTTGGATAACCTTACATAATGTTTTAGTTTATTTTTAATGATTCTGACTTACTACTATATTCTCACACACATAGTAACTTAGATGAATTTATACTGAAGCAGGTACTCAGTTAATTATTGCTACTGTTTTTTAAACAAATATGATTTAGCTTTTCCTACCCTCATTTCATTTCTTTATAGTCCACTGTTATATGTATTTTTTTCATTCTAATAATTGAGGGAATGTGTAGTAATTTAAATTTTACTCATCCAGATCATAAAGAAAGTAAAAGAAGATTTATAAATTAACTTAATTTTGTCTTTGTTCAAATCTCTCTTTCATCAGAATAGTCCACAGTTTTTAGTCCAACTCTCTTGAATACTTCAATTAAGTAATACCATGGCAAGGGTCCCTGAGCTGTCACACATCACATGAGTAAAATTAAATCAATCAACTTAATAGTAAAGGATAGATTTATAGAAGAATAAATAATTTAGAGAGCACTGCTTGTGGTGCTGGATTAAGAACTATCGAGGCCTCCATCACCTTCTGAATATAGCAAGATCTGTCAGAAATCAGCTGCTTCCAGCTGGTTCTTTAGAATTTTCATGGATGGTATTTATGATTTTCAAGGTTCTGATATATCAAGTATTAATCATAGATGAAAAAGAGAATTTTAATAGTAGGTATGTCTGTTCAAAAGAGCTAGCTTTAATTTTGGAGGGTATTGATTTCCATAGAGAGGCTATCTTTTTCCTCTTCCATGTTTAATGTACTTTTTTGTATTTGGATGAAAACTTGTCATCTTAAATCAAACATCCCTCTGTTCACCCTCATATCTCGTTGAAAATGCTATTCAGGGATGTTAGAGTAAGAACAATAGACATGAAATGGTGACTATTTGGTAAATGCAAATTTTAAAAATCTTTGGTAAGGAATTAATGTTAATTTGCTTATCACTTATATTGATCCTACGTGTTAAGAGTTTGAGTAAAAACATCAACAGATGATGAAATTTCCTAATATTTAGAAAAGAAAAAAATCCTAATGGTAATTTAGGAAGACTGTAGTTGAATATTAATAAAAACATTTGTATGCTTGTTATTTTTAAAATGATTGAGGTAACTTCAAGGTAAAATGCCATTATGATGTGTCATTGTATATTTTTTCTTCTAAATCACAGGATTACATAGAAGTTTATATTAATGTAAGAAATTATTTTTCTGTGTTACTGAATAACTTTTATTTTTACAACCCAAAGACAATTCCATGATATCCTACTTTTGCTAAATAATGCTAATACCCCCAAATTATATAAGTTCTAAAAGTGAATTTGAAGTTCCAGGGGGATTTATTACCTGACAATTCTGATTTTATATTTATGTTTTCTGTCACATAGTAAAACTCTAACTGTGTTAATAACTGTTCAAGATTCTGAGGAGAGTTAGCCTCTTGACTCTTGAAAGGCAAGAGTGAGTGTTCTGCAGTTTTTTCCCTTAACTATTCAATTATCAGATATTGACCAGTGGAATAAGGTAATTGAGCAACTAGGAACTCCATGTCCAGAATTCATGAAGAAATTGCAACCCACAGTAAGAAACTATGTGGAGAATCGGCCCAAGTACGCGGGACTCACCTTTCCCAAGCTCTTTCCAGATTCCCTCTTCCCAGCGGACTCTGAGCACAATAAACTCAAAGGTATGCCAAGCAAGGTGGACTTGAGAACCCTGGCATGGGGGATGGGAGACGGGGACGTGTTTCTTAAAACATCTTTCTTACAAAGGGAGTGGCAAAGGTTTTTAGAACTGCTTCAATATTTAGAGGGAAAGGTAAGAATTAAGTATGTGAGAATAACTATGTGATGTGTGACAGCTCAGGGACCCTTGCCATGGTATTACTTAATTGAGCTATTCAAGAGAGTTGGACTAAAAACTGTGGACTATTCTGATGAAAGAGTTAACTATTACATAAGGGCTAATTAGAATCTTCAAATTATTCTTTCAAAATGTAATTCTAAAATAACAACATACTACATTGTACACTGAAATCATTATTCCAGTCCTTTTCATTTCCTAGAAAGTATTTTCAACACAAGTTTTTAGCTGTAAAAGTTTGGAGATGCAGGTTTGTGAGCTTCTTTTATTTGTATTTTATGAAGTGCTTAATCACCATTTTTTTTTTTCATTTTAGAGTAGTAAATGAGATTTTACCTATACATTTATATTCATTGTAAGTCCTTCCATTAATAAGCGATTCTTTCAACTACTATGTTTACAGTTAAATTCTTGAGTAACAAATCTTAATATTGTCATCCACGAAATTGTTCAATGATGCCTCAGTCTTATTTGGAGTCAAGGAAAAAAATTAATATTTGAATTCTTTTTATAATTTGGGACACTGCTGAGAATCTGACTTTTAAGCAAATACATTCTCTTCCTCATGCTAAATGGCCTCTGAACTACCTGATCTTTAACTACCTCTTTTAACAAATGAAGGTAGAAAGTGTCTGCTTTATAGGGTTATTGGGAGGATTCATTGACTTACTAATTCATCAAGCATTTAGAATAGAACTGTTCATAAATGCTCAGTCACTATTAAATATTAAAATATACAGTTTTTTAGTTTTTAAAAAATTATTTTATCATTGTTATTATTTTAATTTTGCTACAGGGCATGTGCACTCACCAGTGAGAGACATACAGAGAGAGAGAATGAAAGTGAGAAAGCAAGCCATCAGGTCCAGGATTCAAACCACTGTTGGCCATGTGTGAACCCAACACCTTAACAACACGCCACCTGCTGGCCCCATTAAATATTTTTAAAAGCAGTTGAATAAATGGAACTCTTTTAAAAATGTTATTTATTCATGTCTTCTAGGAGAGAGAGAATCAGAGAGAAAGAGAGAGGATGAGAGAGAGACACCTCTAACAGGGTCTTCACACCACAATCCACCTTAGTCTCAGCCAGCATATATATAGGGAGACCTCAGGGTGAGAACCCAGGCCATCCCATGTGGCTTCAGCATCAATGAGCATTGAATTACCACTATGCCACCAAAGCTGAACACACACACACACGCGTGCGCACACACACATATATATGTATATGTATAAAAAATATATACCTATAAATTATCAAAAAAATACATCAGGACGCATGCTTTTGAAATTCAATCCTAAATTTAAATTTAATTTAAATAGCTGAGATAGGCTGATTATGGGAACATACCACTTTTAGGTGGACTAAGAATCAAACTTGGACCTCTCTTGTGGTCCCAGCTCATAGAGTACACAGGCAGTCTGCCCTGCTACAGCTGGGCTTATCTAATGATTTTTAAATGTGCAATATTGTTTCTGTGTTCTTAACACTTATACTGCATAGTTTGATGTCTTCCTTCAGCAACCTCTATAAACTCCCTGAGCGACAAGAGAGAAAATTATTACTAGATCTATCACCTTTCCAGGGTCAACTTTACCTATACATATGAAATGAAGAAAGATAGAGATCTTACAGCATTTATGCTTCCATGGTGCTAATCAAGATATTAGGCAAAAGTAATCCCTTCTTATGAAGATACTTACAGTGTAACATACAGAGACAGCCAGGCCCTCATTAAACCAGTAAATGATAATGACAACACTTGCAGAAAAACTATTAAGCAAAATATCATGCTTCATAATGTAATTCCAACTATCTTGAGTTTACTTTTTTTTAATGGGAAGGGGAAAAAAATGAGAAAGGGGGGAGAGAAAGAGAGAAAGAGAAAGAGAGAAAAGGTATTTTTGACAGTATTTCCTCATGCTATGACCCTTCTGCCCCAACCTCCCAGTTGGATTACAGGTACACACCCCTGCACCTGGCTTGTTTAGGTAGGTCTGGGAACTGAGCCTGGGCCTTCCATGTAGCCCCAGCCTTGCATGGTAGTGTCCTACTGCTTTCACCATTGGCTGGTCTTGAGTTTACCTGTTAATTCAATTTAGAACTATAACACATATCTATAAGTATATTATTTTTTTAAATGATAAAATGGTTCATGCCTCTATAGATGAGCAGTCCATTCCTGCCTTTACCCTTTCTGATAGCAGAAATTTGGATAGGTTTGATGGAGAATCTGGGGGATAATGTACATGAGTCTGGGTGCAAAATCTTAAATTAAAAACCAAAGAGATCTCTGAACCAATGAAATAAATCAAACACAGAGCCATATTTGGCTCTGTTAGGCTGTTAGGAGGCCATTGGCAATGCGAAAGAGTACTGAATATATCTGTGTTTTGTTATTCTTGTGGGCTTCAGAGTTTTTGTTAAAAAATAATAGTAATCAATTTCTAGAATTAAGTTTCAAAAAATGCTTAACATAAATAAAAAATTCTCAAGCTTATTAGTGATTTTTTGTATTAGTACAGAACATTAAAAACACTAAGATGTAATAATTACAAGAAAAATGTTTACAGAATAGGTGAAAAAATAGGTTGCTATATTTTAACTGAAGTATTATGTGAATCAAAATTATGTGAAAAATATATCAACAGCACTAGAAAAAATACACTAATCATCATAGTGGTTATCTCTAGTCAGTTGGGATAGTTGTTATATCCTGATTTTTATATTTTGTGTAATATTCAAATTTGTGCAATTAAGTCAGTTACCTTAATCTGAAAATCTGATAAAATAAAATAGGTACATGTCCATGGAACCAAACATCTTGAGTTTTTCTAAATCAATCTAGGTTTTGGTCTCTTTAGTTTAATTATATATATGCAACTAACTGAATATTTTCACTGTTAAACTTTCAGACCAGATGAGTAAAAATATTATTTAAGATATTTCTTATTTTTGTTAAAACTGTTATTTTATGTAAAAGTTATATATTTTTAAAATTAAAATTAATGTCTTTTAATAGTGTTATTAAATAAATACGCTTACTGTTTATCACCATACAATTTTATAATTGTCTCTGCTCATATCCATAAAGTTAATCATGATAAAGTATATAATATAATTTTTCATTAATGTTTGGTGTTGTAGTGGGCTGATTTAAATCACTTGCTACCTGATTTCATCAAATCATGATATCATTGATTAAAAATGTCTGATGATTTTAGGATTTTAAAACAAAATTGAGTAGTTAAATGATATTATTTCTATCTACTCTTTAGTTTGTTTTCAGGCATATAAGAAATTTGTACTACATAATTTCTTACATCAGTTTGAATACTCAAATTCTGATGATTTTCTTTATGAACAAGAATTCATATGAAATTCATATGGGATTAGTTTGAAACAGTCATCCATGAATCTGACAAGCATCATGTATTAGCATTTTTCCTGCTCTTTGTCTTTGTTATCCTTTGTTCATACTGGTTACTCAAGCAGATTACTTATAAAAACTTTCTTGGTGGGACCAGCACATGGCTTGGCGGTTAAGGTGCTGGACTCCTACATGGCTAACCATGGTTTGAGTCCCAGAATTGGTAGCTTACTTTCTTACTTTCCCTCTCTCTCTGTCTTTCTTCCTCTTTTTCTTTCTGGTGAATGCACACACCCTACAGCAAATTAAATAGTAATAGTAATAATCACTCAAATTAAATGAATAACTCTTTTAAAAACTGACTTTCTTGGGAACCAGCAGTTAGCGTAATGGCTATGTCACTGGACTCCCATGTAGTCGACCGCGGTTCGCGTCCCGGACCCGGTGGCTTAAAACTCACGCCGGGTGCGTGTGCGTGCGTGCCCAAGATCCCGAGAGGAGAAGGGATTGCGGCGTGACCATCCCCCCTGGGGGGTGATTTCTCACTTTCTGTCTCTCTGTCTCTCTCTGTCTGTCTGGTGAGCACACACGCCCTATAGTGAAAACCTCTCAAAAAAAACAAAAAACTGACTTTCTTGGTTCATAAATTCAACTTAAACATCTAAGTGAATAATTATACTCATGTACAAAGCATCACAACCTTTAAAGACCCCAAATGAAGCCTTAGGCTTACAGACACAGATAGAGATACAAAAGACAGTTTCTTTTCTAACATATCAAGAAATCTCCCTGACATTTGGAAGAAAAGTGATATTTAATTCATTGTTTCCTCTCTGTTAAAAAAATTTCCTTGTAAAAGTAAAAATCTTAATAACTTTTTTCTTCATTTTTTTTAGCCAGCCAAGCCAGGGACTTGTTGTCAAAGATGCTAGTGATTGACCCAGCAAAAAGGATATCGGTGGATGACGCCTTACAGCACCCGTACATCAACGTCTGGTATGACCCTGCTGAAGTGGAGGCGGTAAGGCATAGGCTGACTTTACTTTCCTTCTACAAACAAATCATAGCTCAGTGATGAAAATTAATAGCACTAACAATCCGAAAGAACACACAAAAGGCTTTCATAAAATGTTTTAGTAAAAAGGCTATTTACCTGTTCTTCTAAAATTTATTCTCTTCTACCTATATCTTACATGCGTTTTTTTTTCCCAGGACTTCCAATGAAAGGGGTTGTCTTAAACCAACACATTTTAGATATCCATGACACCCTCCCATTTGTTTTCATTCAGTTGTTAGTACTTATGTCCCTCCTGTGTGTTTAACCATTAGACTCTCCTAATGCAAACAGTGGTAGAAAACATGATGAAGGATAAGCTGCATTGCTTCTATTTACTTGATAAAATATGTGTTGTTGATAAAGTATGCTAAGAATATTTCAGTTAGAAAACTTTGCCAGGCCACTGGTGACTTTGTAAAACCTTGTATGAACTAGATGAGGAAAAGTACATATTTCAAAAAGAATATGGTCTCAGGTTGATCATGACTTGAACATCATAATAAGATGTATCTCCACGTCTTAATTTCAGACACAGCTTAAAAATCTCAGAAGCATGACTTCTTTTATTTATTTACTAAATTTATTTATTTTTTTAAATAAATTTATTTTTAAAACATTTTTCAATCATTTAGTATCTTCTCTTCAGTCTCTTTCTCGTATCTTTATATCTCACTTATCTCTGTGTCCAGCTGGGGCTGCAGAGGGCAAAAGGGCTTTGTTGTTTCTGGTATGTAGTCTCTTGGCTTCCTGATGAGAATTTCCTTTCTTTACCTTAAATGTCACTTTCAGCTAGTTACATGGTAATTAAGGGGGCTGGATTCTCTATGACTGTGTGGTTTGAGTCCCAGACCCAGTGACTTGAAAAGCATACTGTGTGTGTATATATGAGTGCCCAAAATCCTGAAAGGAAAATGAAAGAGAAGGAACTGTGGCGTGGCCATCCTGCATGAGGGCAGGGCCGGAGGGTAGGCGGGGGGCACAGACTGTATGGGAGAGGAGAGTTGCTTTCTCACTTTTCATTTCTTCCCTCCCCCCCAAGTGTTCATACTCTCTGGCATAATTTTGAAAAATGAAAAATGTCACTATTAGCAATGTTACTTTATTCTAGAAATAACAGAATATCCTAAAATTTTTGGAATACTTAGAGCTAATTTATCTCATTTTTTAAAACATAGCTTTAAGTTCATTTTTGTAAGTTCTCCATCTTCTATATGAAATGTTGTTTGTTTTCTTGTAGACTGCTCTGCAACCCCCACCCCCAGTATTCTTGCTTGTAGATATTTTTGCCTGATTTCAATTCCTTTTCTTCTGCTTTATTGAGTGCTTGTCCACATCTCAGGAGCTAGATTCACACTAAACATTATTCTTCTTTCTTGAAAGAGTTATTCTTTATTTAACTTTATTTATTATTATTATTATTATTATTATTATTATTATTATTATTTTCCAGTTTGATCAGAGAGAGACAGAGAGAGAGAGAGAGAGGGAAAGTGAGAAAGCAAGCCACCAGGTCCGGGACTCGAAGCACAGTAGGCCATGTGGGAGTCCAGCGTCTTTAACCACCACACCACCTGCCAGCCTCCCATTATTCTCATTTTTCACTCCTCACTACAGAAGTAAGATTTGAAAGATAGTAGTGAGGACCAGGTAGAATTGAACTTGACAAACATAATATTCAGTACGCTGCTTTTCATAATATAATCTAGTCCTAATACATTCAAACACTTCAGAGGAAATATCTTAGCAATAAATGAATCTCTCAAGTGTGGAATCCAAGGTGTAACCTTCCTGACTGACATTTTTAAGATCTGCTCCCTTGCTCAGTTTTATGATAATGTTGATATTCCAGTTGGCTTCAAACTAATTTCTAGTTACTTGATTTGATTCTTGCAAAATAAAATCCCTACAATTAAATAGTTCCAAGTTTAGTGTATCTCCAAAATAGATCACACTGGCTACATTTAATATTCTTAAAACTAATATATATTCCTACAACTAAAATATAGACCTCTTCTAATCTCTGACTCTTGAAAAATACTTTCAAAGATACTCTCTGAGTATCATGAAGTAATAAAATAAAAAAGAGAAAGTGTGATGTATATGCATATGAAAATTAAGTATAATATTTTTTCTTTTTTTGAGAAGTTTTTGCTATAGGGCGCACATGCTCACCAGAAAGATAGAGAGAGACAGAGAGAGACAGAAAACGAGAAATCACCCCACAGGGGTGATGGCCACACCACAATCCCTTCTCCATTCTCCTCTCGGGGTCTTGGGCATACATGCATACATACCTGACGAGAGTTTAAGCCACTGGGTCCAGGACTCGAACCGCTGTCAACTACATGGGAGTCCAGCAAAATAGCCATTACGACATAACCAACACCAAAGGGGGGGTCACCCCCCTTTTTTTTAGAACTTCTTAAATTTTAATACTTTCTTTATTGGTAGCCTAGACTACTTTTAATTAAGAAAACTGTAGAAAGTCAGTAACTGCCACAAGCTAACGCCAGGCGGTGGCACGTGTCAATTTTCCAGAGTCCTGCTTTGCCAAGTGTCCAAATGCACTGCTTGGGGTCTGTGCTCAAATTTGCTGGAATCAATTATGGCAGATCTTAGGCCATAGGTCGCTTTCCCCCACATCTCTTTGTAAACTCTTCAGCATTCTTACAGAATTTTTTATGGTCCTTAGAGTATTCTTCAGCTAGGTCAGCCCATAGGAGGTGCTCCGGCTGGAGTTTGTTCACTAGTGCTATGAGGGACTGGATTACTTGTTTGGTTTTGGTAGCTGGTTTCCAGTTTTCGGCACTAATCACTGGCAGACAGACCTGCCCCTTATTGATGTTGGGGTGATAGATCTTTGTGTTAAATGTCATCTTCAGTGTTTTGAATGGGTACTCTGCTGGAAAGTTGATTCTGATTCTGAAGTCCACCTTGTCATATGGAGGATTGTCGGGAACAATAAACCCCTACCACGTCAATAAATTACCGTCATCAACCTGGATGTTACAGAGCTTTTTGATTCCACATTTGAGGATTTCTTCAAGCTCTTTCATCAACTTTTTGCTAGCCACCATCTTGGATCTGGTGCTGCTTTTTTTCCCAGCATAAGATTTTTTTCTAAGTTGAAATTAAAAAAAATGTTTAGGTTATGTTGATCAAAATTTTAGATAAACATAAATAATTTAAAATTGTTTCTCCTCATTTGTTTTAATAGTTTAAATCATATGTCATATTTATTTTTCCTTACATCTAATTTAATGTGTATAATCCGTTTTTAATGGATTATGGCCTGTAGTTTAATTGTAGTCATAAAGTCTGCATTTGTAATTCACTTGTAATTATGTTGCCTATAAAAGAGACAGTTGCTTAGAATCTATTACAACATATTAGAATAGCAACAATGAACTTTTAAACTTATTTTAACTTTTTATGTAAAAATTCTTTGTAGGATAAACCAATAAAATTTAGGGTACTAAAATGGCTAGGGCCTTTTTCTTACCGTTTTAGTATTTTTATGCCAGGGCATGGACAGCAACAAGACAGGACATATGAAGTTTAGAGAAGGGATCTGATAGAGCCTGAAGGCCTAGGAAAAGAAATATGTTAATACACAGATAAACCAGCAAGTATTTCACATGTAGGCCAGAGTCATTGAGGGTACAAGATTGAACAGGGCTTTACATGTTGCAGTGGTAGATTGGAATCCTGGTCCTGGGACATGACTAGTTTCTTACTCTGAAATGTTTCCAGAGGGCACAGCTAGGAAGGCAGATCCAGAAAGTCCTAGAAGCAGCAGTGGGCGCTGCGGTCTGTGATACCCTTCGAGTTAGGGTCTTCATTATAGCATATATGTATGTGTCTGAAGTAGAATGACCTTTCTTTATGGGTACATGGTGACACTATAATGGAGTGATATGACATCTTCCAGGGATCACAAGACTATTTGGCAAAACAAACTTTGGTGCTTCTTTACAATTCCAATAAATAGAAATGGTTAGAAGTCATCAAGGAGATCCGACTTCACACAGCTTGCAATTAACTCAAATGATGTTACGGAGGGAACGAAGCTCAAAGATGAAAGAAAATCATGTTTTGTTGGAGAGAAATAAGAGGCAAATAGACAGGGGGTAAGAGAGAAACTACATGAGAAAGTCTTTAGGAAAAGTGGAAAAGAATGGAGAAATGCTGTCTGTAGTAATCTATTATTCAGTTTATAAGTTATCACATATATCTAAAACTTCCAAAATCACAACAGAAAAGCATATGAATATTTTAACTCTGGGAGGTAAAATGAAGTTATTTTTTTTTTAAATTAGATGTCATGCTTAAGAGTGATCTAATTTTGTAATAGGACATAAATATTTTGAATTGCAACTGCTCATAATACTAAAAAGTTAGTATTCAAATAACATCCGTAGTAACTAAAGTGGATGTCCAAAATAGAACTCATTGGCTGCATTTACTGCCATGCTTTTCCACGAAACAATGGGAAGGTGCTCTAATTCTGGTTCCTTGTTCATTAAGAAGACAAAGACACTACATATAAATGTAGTTTAGAGAGTTATTTGCATCTTTACAGGTATGAAAGATAGGTTAGGTTTAAACTTTTGCTCTGCTTGCTCCTCACTGGCCTTCGTCATATTTTTAACCTTTCAGTAGCTAAGATAGTTCTGTCTACACATATAGCATGGTGCTCTGAGAATTGGAAGAGTTAATGTACATAAAGTGCTTGGTACCGTACGTGGCAGCCAGTAACATGTATTATTATTATTTTCATCATTGCTATCATGACCTTCACATGAAAGCTTCACTACCTTTTGGTATTAGAAAAAGATATTTGCATTTGTGAAAAAGACCAGCTAGCCAAGAAACTGCAGAAATGTCCTGCCTTTTTTTTTTCCTCCTAATAATATGAAAGCATTGAAATTGATCTATTAGGCCATCGGGAAAGTCATGACATATTTTTCTGTTTTTCTATGGAAATGCACCATCGACCCAATAGTTCCCACAACATTGCAATGTGTTGGTCCTCTTTTGTTGCAGTCGACAGATACCCACCTCCACTTTTCTGAGTGTAAGAGAATCCAGTGCCATTAGTTTAAGCCAAAAGAAAGTGACATGATAGAGTCCAAGATCTCTGTTATCTCTCTTAACGTTTAGAAACCAAGGAAAGTTCAGAACTGTCTGGGGTTCTTGGTTTGTGCTCTTCCTGTGCCCTGTTGGAGAGAAACAGAGACACAGTGAGGCTCTGTTGACTTTTTCTTTTTTCTTGTTGGGTTTTTTTTTTTTTTTTACAGATTCTTGAATGTAGATACTGTGCTAGAGTAGTTGTGACTTTCACCTGCAGCCCCTCAGGGTAGGGCTACAGAGTACACTAAAAGAACATTTGGGTGGGGGGCAGTCAGTGGTGTGGTGATTAAAGCGGCTGGATCCCACATGGCCCACTTGTGGTTTGAGTCCTGACCTGGTGGTTTGAGAGACACCCTGGACAGGTGTGTGTGCATACCTAGAAGCCCAAGAGGAGAATGTAGGAGAAAGGATTGAGGCATGACCATCTCCCTTGGAAGGATAGTTTCTCACTTTCCCTCCCCATCTTTCTCTGTCTCTCTCTGTGAGTGTATGTACCCACTAGCAAATTAAAAAATAAAAAGGAAGGAAAGGAAAGAAAGAAAATAAAAAGCATTTGGAGGAACTCCAAGTTGAGGAAGAGTTGAATAACTATGTCTCAGAACACACAAGAAGAGAATTTACCAAAAGCATGAAATAAAACACAGTTTGATTTCTGTCAGAAACTCCAGCACCCCAAGGTGCAGGAGCCTTAGTAGGGGTTTCTGTGCTTCTCATGCACTGTGCAGGGCAAGGGAGGACAGGAGAGGAAGTAGAAGAGTGAATGTGTTCCGTCATCAACTCAGACTTCGAAACTCAAAGCAATCATCAAGAAGTCAATTAAAAATTCATCGGACAAGAGATGAACATTTTTCAATCCCACGGTTCTTGATGAAAAGGAAATCTCGATACTTGACACTGGAGTCATCCCCTAGTGAGGGACTGGTGCTGGGTACCAGGCTTAAAAGCCATTAGTGGTCAGCCAAGTAGAGGCCATTATGTTGAGGACTGCCAGATGCAGTCCTTAATGGCTGAAGCAATACTCCAGGAATCCGGGCAGAGGGGCAGGCTGGGCCAGTCAGGCAGCTGGCATCTGAGAATTCTGTTCTCCAGTGGGTGAACCCTGGAGACAAGTGGCAGGCAACACAGCATCCTCTGCCTGACAGCTGAGCAATAGTTCTGAAGAGAGTGCTGGAACAGAGGCTTGGAAATGGGGTTACAGCTATAATGTAGACTGAGGAGAGCAATTGGATATACTTTGATGAGAGATAGTAGGACACATGACATCCTCGAATAGACTATGGGCAAAGGAGTGACTAATCCAACTGGTTTGGGTGGAGGGGTTTACGGAAACAGGGGCACTGCTAAACTTGCCTGCCTTTTATTATTTTTTAAATTTATTTATTCAAGATTAAGTTGGCAGTTGGGACAGGGCTCCTTGGGAATTTTCCTCCTATGCAGATCCTGAGTTAAACAACCTGATCTTGGGACCAACAGCATAATGGCTATATTGCTGAACTCCCACGTAGTTGACCACAGTTCGAGTCCCAGAATCGGTGGCTTAAACTCACACTGGGCACATGTGCGTGCGTGCCCAAGATCCTAAGAGGAGGACAGAGGAGAGGGATAGTGGCGTGGCCATCCCCCCTGGGGAGTGATATCACTCTTTCTGTCTCTTCGTCTCTCTGTCTTTCTGGCAAGTGCATGCACCCTATAGCAAAAACCTCTCAAAAAAATAAACATAACAAAACAGAAAAACCTGACCTTTAGATTTCCAGTGAGAGTGTAACCTGGGAAGCAGTATAACCCCTACATGAGTTAGTGCTGAAGCTCAACTAAAATAAATACTTGGAAAATGTAAGCCCAGAATAGCCAGTAGCATTATACATTTACTATTTTGCATAACATAAGACAACAAATAGAATCTTAAGTGCTTTATTGATATTATTTGCTATTTCATAGGGGTTATGCTATTTTTGCCTATAGTGAGATAATTTATAAGAACACGTTAACCTGACCATATTAAGCTATTACAAAGCTAGCATAGATTGCATGCCCCTTAGAGCAGTTACTGTATGACATTATTTTAACCATCTTCTTGTCTGCCATCTTACCAAAGAGAATGTATGAAAAGGATGATCAACCAAGCAGGAAATATTCATTATTTCAACCTTCTTCTGATATAAAAGTGTAAATTTTCATTTTACCTATTCCTGGAAATCTGTTTGTGGTAAATCTTTAATAGGAGCTTAAAGATCATCGTAGAAGTAGTTTGGAGCTACAGTTCAGCAAAAGTCAATATTCAGAATATTAGCATTACATTTCTGAGCAGCTGCAGGAACTCAGGCCCTGAAACCATGATGAGGGGAATGAACTAGAGCTAAACATGGGACTGGAAAGGACAGGAGAGGAATCAGAAGCTCGTGGTCAAAATAAAGCAGGGCCCAGAGCTTGGTCTAAGCAACCCTGAGTGAGAGCTGACAAATGAGGTGGGGCAGGCAATTGAGATCAACTAGGAAGCGGGCGCGCCTGCGCTCTGAGATGAAGAGCTGAGCAGACCAACCCTGAGGGCATTTAAACAGTGGCAAAGCCAAGGGCATTCTCAGACTGCAGTGCAAAAGTCAGGGGCAGATACTCTTGGGTCAATCCGAAGGTTAATAATAGGAGGCTACTGCCAGCCCAAGAGCAAGGAGATGGTTTACTGGAACCCAGGTTGGGTGCCCTGTGCCATGGGACCTGGAGTCACAGACACACAAGAGAGACAGCTACTTCTGGAGAGAGGGGTGGCGAGAAATGTGTTGGCTGAGACCAGCCGGAGGCTGTCAGATGAGCCTGAGAAATGCAGCCTGGAGAGTAGATAAAGGAGGGGTGAGGACAGCATCTGAGGTCGAACATCCTCAGGATTGGCACTTACACAGTCATTCTTTTCTCACTCACAACTCCGAAATCCCTAAGTAAAAGAGAAGTATAACCAGGAACTGAGCACTCACCTGGAGAGGAGAAGACTTTGGAGGTTAGAAGAGATGCTCATTTTATCTATCCTCACTAGATAAAATGAACTATTACTCTTAAAAACTATTTAATTTCTTCAAGTACGTTATGATTTCTTGGCAAGAGATCACAAGTAATAGGCTGTCCTGATAGTCTTGGCAGAAGAATATTCCTCACTGGGGTTTTCACTGATGTGTGTGCTTCCTTTCTTATATCGATGTCACTCTTTAAGCTGTATGCTGTCGGACATCTAATGAGGCACCTTCTAGCTTGTTGAGCCGATATTGGACATGAGCATGGTGGGGACTAGGAGTCCACTCTCTATTTTTCTTGAGGTTGCTTCCGTCCTACTCCTGTGCTACCAAGTAGATGAAATAAACTAGAAAAGACTTCTATCATTTTTTCCCTCTCTTCTTTTTTCACTTCATCCTTTTTTGTTTTTCCTTCATTCTTTTCTTCTTTTTTATCCAGCTCCAATAAAACTGTTCACATTTGCTTTGATTGTTTTTTAGCAGCTTTATTAATTCATTATGTAAATATTTATTGAAATATTGTATCCCACACTGAACTAGATGATGATGACCAGTGAATTTAACAACAAAAAGCAAAACCTAAGTTGTCTGCTTTTCTTTGCTCTTGGTAGGTTTCTATTCTGTTAATAGCTAATGGAAATGTTAATTGAATTAGAATCTTTCATAACTTATTATCTCCTGAAGAAACGAAATAAACCCCTCCTAATGTGGGTTATTTATCTTATTTGATTGTATAACTTGCTTAGCATATGATTTCCTGAATGTAAAGAGAATCTATTATCATTCATCCCTCATGATGTTAATCAATTATAACTAAATTGTAGTGAGAATCTGCTCATCTTCAACCAGATGCGCATCAACTGCTTTGAATTATAATGAACAAATTATGCTCATCTATCTCTAGCTCTGATTTTAAAACAACTATTTTGCTTTGAAAATAAAACAATGTCCTGAGCAGGTTTTGGTAACTGAAATGCATAGATTATTCTGATTAATCACAGAATCCTAATGTTATAAAAAGTAAAAGAAATACAATTTGTAATTTAAAGATTCATCTATACATGTATTGACTATCTGGAGCCTCCAAGCAAATTTTAAGTGGTTGAGGAATGGTAGGGAATTATTCTCATTACTTACCACTGACAGATTATCTTGAATATGTTTTCACAGTAGAAGCCAATACCATTTGATCATGAATATCATGTATTCCTTGCTCTATGAAAGCTACTTCATGAATGAGATATTGTTTGCATCGCGTCTACCTTCATTAATTATAGCTGAGCCAGTTGTCTTCTACTGGCTCTGTATGTGCACCCACTCTTCATGAGGAGTTCGTAATAAATTCTTAAAACAACATGGCAGACATTAGGCCTCCAAATATATTTAAATTAAATGTATTCAATACATTCTACTTCACTCAGTACATACAAACTTAAGAGTGGTAAGGGAAAAACAGCTATGATGCATATGAATGTGACGTATCTAATGTTCAAACGGTTCATGCGTAGTTGTGCACTTTTTGGAGCTAACCACTGAATAAAATGTATACAAGCTTGCTTCATATATTCTTACCATTTTTTTTATTGAATCAATGTGTCTGAGTTTAGCACAGTATGTTAAACATGAAGTATC
This sequence comes from Tupaia tana, assembly GCA_026018925.1. Lineage (NCBI taxonomy): Eukaryota > Metazoa > Chordata > Mammalia > Scandentia > Tupaiidae > Tupaia > Tupaia tana. The sequence goes on from JAKSZU010000017.1 coordinate 19,705,460, forward strand.
TGGAAGGGATGATTTAAATGAGTAATACATGAAAACAACTCTCTGTACAGAAGTCTCTCTCTCATTGGGAGAAAAGGGGATTAAAGTCTTTGTAATTGACATTTTCCTTTGGTGACTAATATCAAAAGGTTAGGCACATCCTCAAGACAGTTTCTGAATAACTAATCCATCTGAAATTCTGAAACTACTGTTTATTGTGTCCTGATTTCTCCCACAGGATGCAAACACGTGCTTAAAAAAGTTAACAGACTTTTTTTTTGGTGGTTCCTGTGCCTGAAAAGGAAGTCAGTTTGCATAACAAGTTTATAATATAAGATTTAATAGCAACTCTCAAACTGTAGAAAATACCTATCAAATACTTTGGAAATATAAACTGCGCGACCTGAGTTATTTAAGGAGCTTTTAGAAGTTTGAAAAGTTTTATGCAGGAGGCAAATTCAATTTTGCTAAAATTGTTTTCTTAAAAGAGTGAAAAGTAGTTTCTCCTAACATCTTATGGATAGAAAAAACCTGTGTTGGTTTTCATTAAAAGAGAAGAAGACTACACAGTACTACCTCCGTAGAATGACCTTGGGTTTTACTATGAGTTTGCTTCTTTTTATTTTTTTTTTTTTGAGAGGTTTTTTGCTATAGGGCGCATGCGCTCGCCAGACAGACAGAGAGAGACATAGAGACAGAAAGCGAGAAATCACCCCCCAGGGGGCATGGTCATGCTGCAATCCCTTCTCCTCCATTCTCCTCTTGGGATCTTGGGCATGCACGCACACGCGCCCGGCGTGAGTTGTAAGACACCGGGTCTGAGACGCGAACCGTGGTCGACTACGTGGGAGTCCAGTGACATAGCCATTAGGCTAACTGCTGGTTCCCTGAGTTTGCTTCTTGACGGTCTGTATGTGCACCCATTCTTAATGAGGAGAAAAAAAAACCTTTATAATGCTTTAGATCCTTCAAATAGTGTTTATTACCTTGGATTTCAATTTAGAAAGCTTATAATAAAGAATTTTTCAGGGTTGGCAGGTGGCCTGGTGGTTAAGGGTGCTGGACTCCCACATAGCCGACCACAGTTTTTGTCCCCAGGACCTGGCGACTTCCTTTCTCACTCTCACTTTCTCTCTCTCTCTCTTACTCTGTCCCTCTCTGGTCAAATTAAAATAAATAAATAAATACAGTTAACTAAAAAAAAGTCTTTTAAAAAAAGAGTTTTTCATTCAAATTTGCAATTAAACATATTACTGTGTTTAACAAAGCACATCAATTTTGTTTTCTATGGAATAGAGTCCCATTTGGAGCATTTATGGAGGGAATTAGTCTAAAAAGATTTCTTAGATTGTTTCTCTTAGGAACATAAAACAAACAAAAAAATCTAAATTCTCTTAAATATGGTTATAAGCAGGACAAATGACCTCATTTCAGAGTTAGGAAAAGAATAATCAATAATGGTACCTGAAATATTTAACATTTTAGTGATTTCATTTCTATAGTATGTTATAGTATTTGTTATGTGCTTTAAATTTGACAATCAGTCTAAATATTTCCCAGGTGCCTATCACTAGTTTGGACTATTAACTATGTACAGGTTATGGGTGACCTTTGGTTTTCAGGCCATAGAAAGAAAAAGATTCCTGAGTGATGTTAGACTTTGAAACAGCCTTATTCTCTTTCCTCCATTCTAAAATTGCCACCATTTAAATTCTGTTTTTCAAACTAAATGTTTTTATGAACTCCTTTAAATATGATTTGTTTTACTACATGGAGTTAATAAACTGGCTGAATCCCTCTCTCAGCTGTTCTCGCCATCTGTCCTGACACAAGGACTACCTCTTTGAGTCTGATGATTTCTTCTTATTTCTTCTTATTGCCTGCCTCATGCTGTGAGAAAGCTAGTGTGACACCTCGGCAAGCTGAATCTGAAAAACAGTTTAGTGCCATCTATCTGTCATGGAAGACCCTTTAGTGTGCAGCTGAGCTCCAAGTAGGTTTGTTAGACTCAGAATGGACATAAATATAGAAGAAACATGAACTACAATGGATATGAATTTGATCCACTCCAATTATGGGCTTAATTATAGAAAGAACAATTCTTATTTTGCAGTTCTCATTTGCTTGGTGAAAGTTAAATCATTGTGTCTAATTTCTAATACCTGCCATTTGCAGAATTCTAAATTTCCATCTGCTTATGCTGATGTATTCTTTCAACAGCAAAATGTGAGCAATTTACCAATTGCCTTCTAGAGAAAATATAACTTTATTATATTTCACATGCCCAGTGCTTCAGCTGTTAAAGTGAATATATCTTGTGAATCACTTTTAGATTGTTTTCATATAGTGCATTATGTTGGTGGGAGCTTGTCAAAATGTTTGTTGCACAGAGATTTAGCCACTTGCATTTAGGGCCTCTCTTCCTACATGACTTTTAGTAGGGGCATTTCACTGAAACACTAATTCATTTGTCCCTAATTTTAGAAAATTCTTCTGCTAAAGAAGAGAAAGAGTCACCCTGATTTCAATTCATTAGGATGTTCAGAATCCACCAAACATGTAGGCGCTGTACCATCAAAGGCTGAAACAATTGAGTTGTTCTGTCAGGATATTCCTCTTTTGTTGACTAATAGTCAATTCAGTGGTCTAGTTTTGCTATTCATATATTATCTTAAGCATTTATACCATGAATGCTGTTACTGAATTGAACAGACCACTAAGGAAAATTCATTTAAGGGAAGAAAACAAATTGTTTTTCTAGAATGTTCCACAGCTGTTGCTCTCCAAAAGGTGGAGTTATGACTTGAATGTCTGGCAGGTTCTTCTCAATACAGGATTTTATTTTTCTCCTAGTTGATGTTGTAAGATACACCTATTTAACTCAAGGAAGAAGCCATTTGTGAGAGTATATTTTATTTTCTTAGTATGTTTTATCCTGGAAAGAAGGAGGTTATTCAGTTGTGTTATCTATCTAGGATACACAGAAGGGATCATGGAGTTAAATTAGCTGGCCATCTTGTTTTAGAAATCTTGTATAGAGCCAGTGTAGCCAGTATATGCCACAGAGCAGTGTAGTTTATAAATGGTGGGAAAAAAAAACAAAAAACAAATAATAACAACAACAAAAGTAAAACAAGTAATGCTTCCTCCTTGTAGAGTTGGTCCTAAGAGGTAAGGAAAGAAATCAGTGCTGGAACTTGTAAAGTGTTTGTCACTTAAAATTTACCAATTTTTATATGAAGAGCAAGAATAAAAACAGGGAGAACGAATGAGTAGATAGAAGGGAGAACCTCTGTCACACAGTTTTGCCTGGAAATAAGAAGAGGCCATAAAATTGACCAATCTCTAGGAAACCTGACTCCTTTGATAATTTACATTTTGGCCTTGTTTGCCAACTGGAAATGTTGACAAAATAATTAAACTAGATTTGAATTTTTTGACACTTATAAAGGAATCTTCTTCTAGCTGCTGTGTATGTAAGTTCAAGAGCAGCTCTAGATTACTCTTACCCATCCTCATATCATTGTGAGTATTGTCAACATAGAATCTTTATTGATAAAGAAACAGATACTGCTTTACAGAGGTGATATTTTCCACAAGATCCAAATGTTTAGTATTATACATAATTATGTATTTCAATGGCCATATCAGTTCTGTTCCCAGAAGGATGCTTGTTAGTAGTTTGCCCTGTTAATTTGCTACTTGAAACACTTTTTTTTTTTGCTCCCTTGCTATCAGATTTAATTCGATGATATTTAATTGTATGATGACCTTCCAAGTAATGTATAGTCAAAAAAAAAAATCCTCAAGTCTACACACAAACCCAACCTGTACAATTCACCATAGCAAATGCCTACTGCATACCTTGTGGTATGCTGACATTGTACCAGGGCTGGAGTTGCACAGATAAGGGTGACATTCCCTTGCCCTTAGGAGCTCACAATCTCGTGCTGGACTTTCTTATGACCCTTAAGAGTTTCCTTGGATGAATTTCTGAGGGTGTTTGAAAAATTCCCTGAAATCGTATGCCCATAATTAATTATGTGCATACATCTTCGTGGAGATACAGCTTGTAGATTTTTATCAGATTTGTGGAGCTCTTTCACTCCAAATGTACACTATAGCAAAAATCTCTAAAAAAAAAGTTGATCATTTTCTGTTAGAGATTTAATGCACCTTTTAGAAAATTCTAGTTTATTCCCTTGGAGTAATTTTTTATTTATATTAAAAGACCCTTTTGTCTGTAAAGGTACTACTTGTATTTTAGGAAATGGATGGGGGAGGAAGTAATTGATAAATATTAAACACTATGCTTTCAATTTTCATTATTATGATTTTTAAAAATTATTGAAATTATAAAAATAGTTTCCTGTGGCCCTAGAAAATTTTATAATGGCATTTATTCAAGAAAGAAAAATTAACAGCCACTGTTTACTATGCAAGTAACTAGTACTTCTCTCATGCTAAGACTTTCAAGGATTCAGTTGGCAGTTGGTTTATAAATTTATGGTTGCATTATTCTACAATGACTAACACAGATTTCATGAGATTTTCTTTGTATCTTCTTTGATTGTGTTTCTTCTAATTAAGCACTTATTTTTCTTTGCAGTATCTATTTTACTCTGCCATGTTTGTCAAAAAGATTTATATTTCTTTGTCCATTTTCTGAAAAGGTGGTTGAGTTGTGTAGTGCAACAACAACAAAAAAATGAAGCAAACAAATGTACAACAAAGACATATAAAAAAGCCCAATTTTTTGTTCACACAGAGGAGATCATAGAGTTAAATTAGCTGGCTGTCTTGTTTTAGAAGTCTTGTGTCCCGACCTGCGGGACAGTCGAACAGGTTCCCTGGGGTAGGGAGTGTGAGATGGGACAAACACATGCACACACACACACACAAGGTGCTGATCAAGTCTTTCGTCTTCTTCCTTCTTCTGTTTATTGAGGAAAAATGGGGAGTTATATACAGCTGGTGGGCACCAATTGGTTGCCCAAAATGCAAATGAGATAGAACAGCATGAACCAATCGTTGATGTGGGTGGATCTCTCCCGTTGCCTAGAAACCCAACCACTTCCAGGGAGACCAGTTGGTCACATGATTTCTGAGAACTGGTTTGATCAATGAGGAAGTGAAGCCTAATGGTTTTCCAAGATGGTGGATAGCTCAAGATGGCGGATAGCTCAAGATGGCTTCCATATGCAGTGCCCTCCACAGTCTTGTATAGAGTCAGTTTTGCTATCAAGGTAAGGAAGTAAACTAAGAAGTTTCACATCCCAAGAGAGAGTGGAGAAATAATGATAGAGTACGGTCTTTAATAATGTTGAAAATGAATATGTCTGATTATGTAAAAACATTTAATAAACACTATAGGATGTTTATGTCGATCCTTTTCAACTCCAAATGAAACCATAGAAGTGAAGTCAGAATGTCATCAAAACTATACTAAGACCAAAAGTATATAGACTGTGAAGTTTGAAGAGTTGCAAAAAGAAATAGAAAATAAAAGGTAGCAGCAAGTATTCTTGAGTGTTAAATCATGGTAACCTTCAGATTCAAGGAAAGGGCTGGATCTGTACATTTTCTTCCCAAGTGCAGAACCATTGCTTAGGCCCTAGGGCATCTGTTATATGTGAGGAGAAAGTGGAATGGATTCATCCAATGATGAGACAGAATATTGAAAAGGTTACACTCCCTTTTTACAAGTCTATTAAAAGTTTATGATCTTTCACAGAGTATGTGCTATAATAAAATTATTATGTCCCTTTCTAATGGCAAGGTGGTCATGAGAATGATAAAAAACCACTTCCATAACTCACTGCAGTTCTAATATAAGACTCACAGGGTGACTGGGGGGATAGTAGTAGCCCACCATGTCTTGTGAAAGAGAATGGATTTTTTTTTTGTTTATGAAAATGCTTTTAATTGATAATTAAATGAAACTCTCCACAGTTACTAATTCCAGGGAGAATCTGATTTCTATCTTTATGTCCATTTTGAAACTGAAATCCTTTTATGTTCCTCTAAAAGATGTGAAGGATAAAATGATTATGCCTCAGGCACTTTTCTTGAATCTCTTATCTAAGATGTGTGCTGTTTTGGACTCTGCTCAGCAGCGAGCACTTTTTGTGACTTTGTTTCACGATGCATGTGCCAGAATGCTGTTTGCATAGTACAACAATCTGTCATCGCTTCTTCTTCTGAAGGAAGCTTGCTCATATTTCTTGCTCTATTGCCTTGTGATTCCTGTTTAATCACAAAGAAGTTTATTTCTAGTCAGAATTCTTAAATACACACAAAGAAGTTTCTAAGTAGTGAGAAGCATCCCCTCTGACAATAATTTTTTTTTTCCCATTGTTGCCTAATGGCACATGCACTTGCCAGAGAGAGAGAGAAAGAGAAAAATCACTCCCCAGTTGGGCATGGTCATGCTGAAATTCCTTCTCTTCCATTTCTCCATCCCATCAAGATTTTGGGCATGCATGCACATGTGCCCTGCATGGTTTTCAAACTGCTGGGCTGGGATTTGAACTGTGAGCCACAGTTGGTCATCTGGGATCCAGTCCCCTATGCATAGGGCTTAACCAGTGACCACATGGCTGGTCCAGGCTTAGCTAGGCAAAACACTTGACTTAAAATGAGTTAATTTAAAATATGGTCACACATAATTAGGTTTCTCAAGCCAACGGAGTTCTGGGCAATGGAAGAGGACCAAGAAGAGCTACAGAATGTGAAGACCACTGTCATGGTACAAGAAGATAGCAGAGCACAATGGAAAACGCTCCAAGTCCAAATTTAGGAGACCTGGACTAAAGGTCTCATTATACCTTGGACAGGTCTACTTCATTCACTCACCTGAATTCTTACTGTGCTTCAATTATAGACTGCCATTGAGGATGCATTAATTATAATTAAAACATGTAGTTCTTGTTTCTTATAGGTTACAGATAAAGATATAGATAGTATAGATAAGAAATTATAGCCAGTCTGGTAAATTTATGGAAAAGGAAGTTTAGATATTGTAGAAGCACACAGGAATAATGTATAATCCAGTCTTCAGCAGACAGAAGAGTCTCAACTGGGACCAGGATGGGCTAGAGTCAGTCAGATCAAAGGGAGGTGGAAGAGCAGGGGCTTTTAAGCAAAGGCCAGGAGAGAAGAGAAGCCAGGCGGCCCTGAGAATTGTGAGTTAACTCAAGTGAGTGACGGGATGTGCAGCTGGAGAAGTAGAGAACAGTCAGGAAGCACTTGCAAGTCATTCCCAAGCTGAAGGCTGGGACCAGTTACAGAGATTTTATCACAGGGTAACATAATGAGATTTATGTTCTAGGAAGATCATTCTTTCTGACTGATGGAATGATGAACATTAGCAGAAAGACTAGGTTAGAACACTAGTGAAATAGTTGAGGTAAGAGATAATGATGAAATAAGCTTTAATGACAGAGGGAGGAAGAAAGAATGACAGGTCCAGAGATTGTTTTTGGTGGTAAAATTGCTACAACTAACCCTTTTCCATGAAATGTCTAATAATTTTTAAGGGATAAAATATGTTCAAGTGCTCAATCACTTTGAATTTATATGATGTTACTAAAGAGGGGATTTTTGAGTTTATAGATGAATGAAATATTTTAAATGTAATGGTTTCAACCTATGACTTAGGAGAAATACAAATGTCATGTATTTCTATCACGTTAACAAGAAAGGTCAATTTAAACTGTTTTATTTTTATAATAGTCTTTATAATATTTTAGTAGTGAATGAAAAGTCATATCTTTTTGTGGAAATCCACAGTATGAAATATATTTATTAAAAGGAAAAGCAGGAACACTGGTAATGTCATACATTACTATATATGTTTCTTTAATTATATTTGTTTCTCAATCTTATTTCTTCCCCAACATACTTGAGAGACATATTCATTAACTCATTGTAGTCAGAAACGCAACAATAGTATTTAAAGCCAAGATTGTGGCTGAACTGTATAGGGTATGTCAGATTCTTGTGAACACATTATTAATTGGAAATAATCCTGGATTAATTGGAAATAATCCCTTAGAAATTATTGCTTTAGAATATTTGAGGATTTCTATTTCATAACATTTATTTACATCATCTTTATATTCCTAGAACATGATAAATTCTTAGAAATATTAGTTTAATTAAATGATTGAATCATTCTGATATTGACTATTTAATATTTCCACCCATGCTCTTATTCCTTGTGATCCCAGACAAAAGAATCCTTACCACCACCTCCAAATAGAATATCATTATTTCCATTTTACAGAATTTTTAAATGAGTTTTACACAGATCCACATGTAAAAAAACAAAGTTCTAAGCCAGTGCTCATTTCATATCACAGAATCTATTAAGAAGTCTTTTTTTTCCCACAAAAAAAGTGTTTTAATAATTTATTTAGGAAATTCAGAATAAAAAATGAATATGCAATAATAATATTTGCCATTTTTCCTGGCAAATGTCTTGTGTGTAAATGTGGTACCCAAAAACTTTCTTACATAATGTGCCAAATATACTGAATCCATGTAGAGAGAAGGGGAAGTTATTGACATACTGAAGTCTTTTTCTTTGGAGAGGTTTTTGCTATAGGGTGCATGCACTCGCCAGAGAGACAGAAAGTGAGAAATCATCCCCAAGGGTGACCATTAACATCTATGAGTCTTAGTGTCTTCAGTCATAAATATAGATTCATTCATTCAACAAACATAGACTATATGACTACCAATGCCAGACAGCATTTGAGGTACTTGGGATAGAGCTGTGCCCCAAATGAGTCAATTCTTCTCATTATGAATCGTTAATTGTACTGAGTGAGACAGACAATAAAAAGGAGATACATAACATGAAACAGTAATAATACATAAAAAATTAAGAGGCTAGAGTATAACAAATGGCTATTCTAGGTAGAATGGTCACGAAAGTCTTATTTGAGAAGATAACATTTAAGTAGAGATTTTGAATAAAATAATACAGAGCCATCCAGATATCTGGAGGAAGGATGTACTAGGCAGAAAAAAAAATTGCAGTTCAAGGAGCAGTAAAGAGAATTTCCATTTTCAAGACATTATTAAACTTTCTGATGGCATAAAGCCAATAAATTTGCAACCTAACATCTAAGGAACTACAGAACAGAATGAAAAACAGAGAAAACTGAATTTAACTTCCCTGTCAAACCACTGGAGCATTATATTTAATTAAGCTTTCTAATTACACTCAGTTAACGTTATAATTAAAATTTGCATTACTAGCTTTCAGAAGTTCCTCCGGTCACTCAGCAATACGACGTTTCCAAGCCACATTAGTGCTTTCTATATATAATGCAATAACACGAGGCTTTGCACATTTGCCAGTACTCAAGAGAGGTTTGCTGAATTACCTGGTGCGATATTTGTTCTACATTTAGAATTGCCTTACTTTGGAAGAAAGCCCTGTCTGAAATTCTTTGATTGAAAACGAAGCGACTTGCCCAGGTTACTCTTCCTGCTAGTACGTGAGTCAAGGTAGTGCTGCAAGGCCGGTGCTCTTCCCACTGTTCTTTTCAGGAAACCTGATTTATTCCAGAGGCTCAGAGAGTCTCTTCATTCACTTTGGTCTACAGACCGAATTTGGATTATGAGATGCAACTCTCACGTCCACTTTGATTACAATTCACAAATCTCTCCGTCCTGTTCCTTCAAATCATAGCACATGATGATTTCTGTCCAGACAGGATTTTATTTTACCAAGATATAGAGATCATTGAAGACTGAGAGAAAAATCATCTCCTTTCTTAGGAATATTTTCTCTTGGATCTGTATGATGTATATGTAAGCAAATAGCAAAACTTGTTTTCACTATTGTATAAGTGATTAGAGAAAAGGTCTCCTTTTTTTTACTGTCCATTAGAACCACCTGGGGAGCTTTTTAACATCATGATACCCGGGCTTCACCCTAGAACAACTAGATCAGAATCTTTGGGTGAGATGCAGGCATCGGTGTTTTTACTTTTAAATTTATTTTAAAGAATTATTTTATTTAACTTAATTAATTAATTAATTAATTAATTTAAATTTGATCAGAGAGGGACAGAGTGAGAGAAAGAGAAAGACAGAGAGAAAGCAAGCCACCAGGTCTAGGATTTGAACCACAGTCAGTCATGTGGGAGTCCAGCGCCCCTAACCACCATACCACCTGCCTGCCCCAGACATCAGTGTTTTTAAAGCTCCTGTCTGATTTCCACATGTAGCCACAGTTGAGAACTCCAGAGTTCTCAAGGGTGAACTCACAGGTAGAGCACCTTCTATGTATTATCTTCTTTTTCTTCTCTAACCACAAGGTGGCAGCATCACAATGTGTTCAGTGCACATCTCGGCCCCACTGTTGAGAAGACATGAAAATTTCTATCTATAAAACTAATTAGTAGCATTTGAAGGGTCCTTTCAGCTAGAGATAGTATTAATTCCCCTCCCTGCCTTTTCGCTTTGTTTGCCTAAGAAAACATTCAAATACATCTGTTTTAACAGGTTAAAATAGCAGGAACTATATTATAAGCCTTGGGTAGAAAAATGCAAAGAAAATGAATTTTACATTGAGATAGATGTGGAATTAAATATCGTCTCCACCGCTTACTGATAAATTGTTTTATCTCCTTGTATTTCAGTTGCATACCTAAAAAGGAATATTATAATATAAGAAAATCAAGCGGGGCCCAGTAGGTGGCATAGTGGTTAAGGCATTAGACTTCCATATGGCCAAGTCCTTTACCTGATGTCTTGAAAATCATGCTGGGCACATGTGCATGTATGCCCAAAATCCTGAGAGGAGAATGGAAGATAAGGTATTGCTGCTGTGTGGCCACTGCCCCCAAAGTGGGGAGTGATTGCTTACCTTCTCTCTCTCCAGAAAGTATATGCACCCTATGGTAAAAACCTGGAAAAAAGAAAAGAATAGAAAAAGAAAGCCAGGCTCATATGAATGGTACTAGGGTGATAAAGAGTTGAGAATGTCCAGGAAAACCCAGGACACACTTTTATTTATAGTCTTTCTTTGTGTGTGAGTCTTTTCTTTCTCTGTGTACACCCTATTTTTTAGTTTTCACTGGTGATTACTTCATTCAAATAAACATACTCTAGCCTCTTTTATTTCAAAGAATGAAGACGCAAAGCCAACATCTTTCATTGTGCCTCTATCTGTAGCAGTAGAAATGCCGTCTTCCTTTACAGCCAAGTCTGTACAAAGTTAGTCCTTGCTTATTCACAGTTGCTCTAGTTCATGTCTCAAACCATGAAACTGCTTTCTCTAAAAATCACCAGTGGCTTCCTAAGTGCCAAATCCAAAGAAAATTGGCATCACGTGTGTCTGTTTATTCAAACAGGCGGGTAACAGTCTTCTTTCTGTTGCCTCTGCCCTGTGGTCTCCAAGAACTCTTGTCCTTCCACCTCCGTTGGTGGGTCTGAGTTGTTTTCTCTTCCCTTCCAGTTGCATATCCACCATAGCCTTAATTTTAATTACCATCAGTGACTCAAATCTACATATTCTGCTATATCACTGTCCTGAGTTCCAGATCCAGAGATAGAATAGTTACTGGAATTTAAATTGACATCTCAAAATTAACATGTTGAATATTGCCCTGGACATATCTCCTGTCCAAGTGAAGTCTCCTCCTCCTTCTTTCAGTCCCTAGCACTACAGATGACTGATGACTGTGCTCTGTCCTGAGGAGTCATTCTAGACTGTTCCCTCAGCTCCCTTCATAAATCTAAGTTGTCAGTTCTTTCCTACCTCTCCTCACCACTTCTCCAACTCTCCCCTAAGGAAAAAGCTCCTCAAAGGAGAGAGTCAATCTCCTAGTCTTCATTTCTCACATCACACTTACTCTCTAACATAGCCCAGTCTGATTGCTGCACTGAGAGAGTTTTCGTAACATCACTAACTCTATTGTGTTGTTCATGCTTCCCTCCCTCTACCCCTTCCTTCCCTCACAGTCGCCCCTGAGAATACTTCTGCAACGACCACTTGCATGTGGATCCTTCTCTTAGACCCTGCTTCAAGGAACTCAATGTAAAACTCCTTAAGAGAGAAGAATTAATCAGCTCTATTTCCAGAGATAGACTTGATTGCTTTTTACCCATTATTCTTGAGTACTTTCAACTCAGACTTAAAAAAAAACCCTAGAGCTGGACAGTGGAACAGTGGTCAAATGAAACACTCTGAAGCAGGTCCACATTGGAAGGTTGCCATTTTGCATCCGAAGGCCTCCCTGAGTATTCTAAGCCTGTGTGTGCCCATCATCTGGATTGGCTAAAGCTGGGGGTCAGTGGTGGCATCAACACCCAGGGTGCTGTCTCTCTCTCTCGCCTCTCATGGAAGAAATAAATGAACTTTTAAAAAATTAACACATAGGGCCAGCTGGTGGTATGGTGGTTAAGCCAGTTAGATTCCACATGGCCAACTTCAAGCCCCTTATCCAACAGCTTAAGAAACACACCTGGCACTGCGCCTGCCCAAGATCCCGAGAGGAGAATGGAGAAGAGATTGTGGGGTGGCCATCCCCCCGGAGAAATCACCCACCGACGGGGTTAATTTCTCACTTTCCCTCTCTCTCTGTAGCTTTATGGCAAGAGTACAAACCCTACAGCAAATTTAATAAAAAAAAGAACAAATATAAATTATATATATTTACTGTGCTCAACATGTGAAATATGACATTTATACACATGAAAGTAAATACCTTTTTCTTGTTTCTGATCTTAGAAGAAACTTCACTTTTTACTGCTGAGATGTTTGCTGTGAGTTTCCATATATGGTCCTCATTGTGTGGAGATACAATCATTTTATATCACATTTTTTGAGTTTTTATTATGAAAGGGTATTGAATTTAGTCACATACTTTTTCTCTATCTATTTATCTGCTGAGATGATCATATGGCTTTTGTCCTTCATTCTATTCATGTGATTTATCACATTTATAGATTTCTGTATGTTGAACCATCCTTGCATCCCTGGGATAATCCCACATGATTTGGGTGAATGATTCTTTTAATGTGTTGTTAAATTTTCTAGTGTTTCGTTGAGGATTTTTGGATCCACATTTACCAGAGGTATTGGCCTGTAATTTCATTTTCTAGTCATGTCCTTGTCTGACTTTGTATTAGCATAATGCTGACCTTGTAAAATGGTGGGAAGTATTTTCTCTTCTTCAGTTATTTTTGTGAGTCTGAAAAGAATTGGTATTAGTTCTTTAGATGTTTGGTATAATTCACTGAAGAAGCCATTAGATAATAGGCTTTTCTTTCATGGGAAATCTTTTATTACTAATTCCATTTTTGTTTTACTATCACTGGTTTGTTTAGATTTTCTGTTCCTTCATGATTCAATCTTGATTCTGTGTTTCTGGGAATTTAACTGTTTCTTCTATGTTATACAGAATATTGGCAAATAATTATTCATAGTCTTTCTCTCTCTCTCTCTCTTTTTTTTTTTTTTTTTTTTTTTTTGGAGAGGTTTTTGCTATAGGGTGTTTGCGCTTGCCAGAAAAAGAGAGAGACAGAGAGACAGAAAGTGAGAAATCATCCCCCATGGGAATGGCCACGCCACAATCTCTTCTCCTCCATTCTCCTCTCGGGATCTTGGACACACATGCACACGCACCTGGCATGAGTTTAAGTCACCAGGTCTAGGACTCGAACTGTGGTCAACTACATGGGAGTCCAGTGACATAGCCGTTACACCAACTGATGGTCCCTTTTCTTTTTTTCATAGTCTTTTATCATCCTTTATATGTATTTGGTATCAGGTGTGATATATCCTTTTATTTCTTATTTTATTTATCTGAGTCATTCCTCTTTCTTTGTTAGTCTAGCTAAAGACTGTCAGTTTTGTTTATTGGCCTGGAGCACATAACTACAGGGGCCAGACAAGAGGCTGAGTTCATGGTTGCCAACCTAACCACTAGGGCTGTGGGAGCCATCTTGGTTCTGAAGTGGGCTTAAAGCTTTGGGCTGTGGTAGCCCTGGACCAGGGGTGTCCTGGGGGGGCCCTCTGAGGTCAGTCTATATGGGGTAGCTTGGTGACAGAGTGTGCCTTGCAAGCCTGGAACCTAGGTCTTCACTAGGGCAGGTCAAAAGACTCAGTGTATCTCTATTTCTTTGGGGTCAGTTTATATATCTTTGAAAAGCTTTTTTTTTTGGGGGGGGGGGCTTTTTGCTATAGGGCAAGTGTGCTCACCAGAGAGACAGAGACAGTGAGAAGGTAAGTGAGAAATCAACCCCCAGAGGGGATGGCCACACCACAGTCTCCTCTTCTTTGCTCTCTTCCTGGGGTCTTGGGCACACAAACACACATGCCCCGTGTGATTTTTAAGCTGCCAGTTCTGGGATTTGAAACATAGTTGGCCATGTGGGAGAGTCCAGCACATGAACCACCAGGCCCTCTATATGTATATATTAAAAATGTATACCAGCAGATGACAAGGTAGTTGAGGCACTGGACTCCCACATGACTAACTACAGTTTGAGTCCCGGACCCCATGACTCAAAAATCATTTCAGGTGCATATGTGCACATGCCCAAAATCCTGAGTGGAAAATGGAGAAGAGATTGTGGCATGGCCATCCACACTGAGGAGTGATTTCTCACTTTCCCTCTGACTATCTCTCTTTGTCTCTGTCTCTCTCCAGTGAGTGCACATGACCTGTGGCAAAAACCTTGAAAAATTAAAATATGAAATCACGATTTTGTACATTTCCTTAAGTGGATTTGTGGTCTATGTCATTTTATCTCAGAATATACCCTTCATGGGACCAGCAGTTAGCGTAATGGCTATATCGCTGGACTCCCATGTAGTCAACTGTGGTTCGAGTCCCGGACCCGGTGGCTTAAACCCACAGCAGGTGTGTGTGCGTGCGTGCCCAAGATCCTGAGAGGAGAATGGAAGAGAAGGGATTGTGGCGTGGCCATCCCCTCAAGGGGTGACTTCTCGCTTTTTATCTCTGTCTCTTCTTGTCTTTCTGGTGAGCGCATGCACCCAATAAGAAAAAACCTCTCCAAAAAAAGAAAAAAAAATATACCCTTCATGGGCTGGCTCTGTGACCCAAGAGTTAAGAAACCCCAATCTCTCATGGCTAACCATAGTTCAAATCTTAGCCTGAGCAGCTTGAAAAATATATAGCGCAAGTGTGTGTATGCCCCAAGTTGTAACAGGATGGAAAAACAGAAGAGAAAGGATTACAGTGTGACCATGCCCCATTGAGGAGGGTGCTTTCTCCCTCCCTACACTTTCTGTCACTCCATCTTTCTGTACTGAGCGCACATGCTCTCTGGCGATCTCTCTCACTCTGTGTGTGTGTTATACACACACCCTTCTTGGTTAAAGTCTTTTGATAAACCATGTGTATTTTGGTGATTATCAATCTGTCAAGATTAATAAGAAAAAAAAGCAAATTTCAATAAGACACAATGTCATTTACTTTGATCCAGCTGCTGAATTAATGGAGAAGGCATACATTGAAAGACAGCTCTATTTAAATCTTTATTGGCATCTTAAACAAGGCAGCAGAACACAGAGAGATGCTTAATTAGGATGAAAAAAATGCAGAAGACAAGCACCAACAAATTGATGATTGTCATGTGGCTAAGAACATGACTGGCGCAGAAAAACATGTCAATTCATGGCTCAAAGAGAGATAAAAGGAACAACTGTACAACTTAGATTTCTCATATCTGCTTATCTCTTTTAAGATTCATGTGCACAGAAGTTTTGATGTACAAAATATTTTGACAAAAAGCATATAAGAATCTAAATGCTGACTGTTTGTATGATAGTTGCCAGACCTACCTACATGTGTAGATTGACAGGAAGTTGGAACAGGAATCAGAGCAGCAGGCTCAAATTTGTCTCTAAGGAAAATCTTTTGTAGGTGTTGAGTTATCCAATACAATTTTTTTTCATATAATAAGAATTTATTCATTCCATCTTTTACTTTAAGAGATCATAAATCTTATTCCTAACTTTGCCGCTGACTAACTCTACGATCAGGGACAAATCACTTCTGCTTTCTGAATTTCTATATGTGTGTGTGTGTGTGTGTGTATATATATATATATATATATATATATATATATATATATATATGTATGTATGTATTTTTTTTTTGAGAAGTTTTTGTTACAGGGCACATGTGCTCACTAGAAAGACAGAGAGAAACAGAGAAACACAAAGTAAGAAATAACCTCCCCAGGGAGATGGGGGAGGTTATCCCTTCTCTTCCATTCTCCTCTTGGGATCTTGGGCATGCACGCACATACACCCAATGTGAGTTTAAGCCACCGGGTCCGGGACTCGAACCATGGTTGACTACATGGGAGTCCAGCGACATAGCCATTACACCATCTGCTGAGTTTCTATAATTTTATTTACAAATTGAATAATGGTGGCACTAGATAATCTCTAAACTCTATGTCTAACTCTCTATGATGATGTTGTATAAAAGATTATTTTGAGGATTAAGGAAAGAAAAAAGTCGTATACTCTATTCAGTGAAGTGTTATTTAGGTATATGATACAGGGGCCAGCAGGTGGTGTGGTGGCTGAGGTGCTGGACACTCCCACACGGCAGACCACAATTCGAGTCTTGGACCTGGTGGCTTGCTTTCTCACTTTCCCTCTCTCTCTCTGAGTATGTCTCTCTGGTCAAATGAAAATAAGTGAATGAATAAATACAATAAAATAAGTAATTCTATAAAAATATCTAGAACATGTGGCCTCTTAGGAAAAAAAAAGGTAATTTTTCTTCATTAGATAGTAGTAGTCTTAATTTATCGAGCTCTCAAAGGTGGCTGGGAGGGCAAACCTGAAAGCATTATTAACATTCTCTTCCCAGTGTCACATCTGTTCTACAGTCCTCCTTTATCTTTACTTTTCTTTTCTTTTCTTTTTTTTTTTTAAGTACGAGAGGGTATGTGTACTTGCCAAGAGAGAGATCACTTCTCAGAAGGATGTATTCGTGTCAAAAATCCTTTTTCTCCATTTGTCCTTACCATCTAGTGCCCGACCTGAGCACATGAAACTAGACACAAGCACGCACACACAGGCACACACATTCACAGATTCACACAGATGCACACACAGACACACTTTATGTAGGCTTGCACACAGGCTCACCACATGCACACATGTGCCAGAGTGTCTTTCAAGTCACTGGGGCGAGGATTTAAACCACAGTTGGCCATGTAGAATCTGGCTCCTTTAACAACTGTGCTACAGGGCCCACTGTACAGTCCCTTTTTCTTTTAGTCATGTGCAATATCCATGTTGATGTTGAAGGTATTCCTTCTAGAGACCAGCAGTTAGCATAATGGCTATGTTGCTGGACTCCCATGTAGTTGACTGCAGTTCAAGTCCTGGACCCAGTGGCTTAAACTCACGCTGGGCGCATGTGCATGCGTGCCCAAGATCCCGAGAGAATGGAAGAGAAGGGATTGTGGAACACCAAAACATTGGCAATGTAAAGGTAAGGGGACAGAGATGACTAGGAGCCTAACTGAGGTGGGACCTTCTGCCTCAAACTATAAAAGATTCCCAAGCAATAGAAAGGAATATTATACTTTTATTATGAATATTATAAGTTAATAAGTTAAATGAAGTTATTATTTGAAGATTTGTGAAGTTGTTATCTAAATGGTTAATAACACAAAGAATCCCTGGGGGCTGATTTCTTGCTTTCTGTCTCTCTGTCTCTCTCTGTTTTCTGGTGAGCGCACGTGCCCTATAGCAAAAACCTCTCCAAAAAAAAAAAAAAAGATATTTTTTTCTATATTGTTTCAATGTTTAAGTTGCTGTCTCAAATTAATATCTTAATATCTTCCACTCAGGGTGTATCTGGATCATTCTAGGGATGATAAAGTTTGGAGAACTTTCATAGGTTCAAAAGCATGCCTCCTCTCATGCCTTTCTGCTGCCCTGAAAGCCACACCTTTATTTTATTTACAAGAAACTACCAATTACTTTTTCTTTTTGAAACTCTCTGCTCAAATGACTTCTATAATATAGCAATATTCTCATTTTCAGTGTATTTCTCTAAATGTTTCTCTTTTGTCCTTCTTACTGGGTGACCTCATCCACTGTCATGGTTTTAACACATACCTTTTGTTGATATTCACATGTATGCATCTCTAGCCAACAACATTCCTCCGTACTTCAGTTTCTATATTCAATTCTCTAATACACATCTCTGCTCAATACACTTAAGCTTATCTTCCTACTAATTTCCTTTCCCCCTTTTCATTCTGTTTCTATGGAGAAACCATCACTTGCATAGCCACTCAACTCAGATATAGGGAAGTCATTCTTTCTCCTCATTGCACACATTCAATAAAGAACCATATTCTACAATTTGATTTATTAATATTTATTAATTATTCCTGAATCTATATCTTCTATTCATCTTCACCTTCCAAACCCAGTCAGACCTTTTGATATTTTTCTAGATTATACAATAGCTTCCTAATATTTTTCTCTGTTTCTAATTGTCTTTCATCAACCCAGCCATAGATTTAACCATGCTCTTCTCTTACATTCTTTTAGTGGTTTCTCCTCCTCTTCAAGAAAAAGTCTTTGTTCCATATACCAAGACCCAAAGTTGGTGGTACCCAAAACCACTCTTGATTCTAGTTTTTGTCTGACCCATCTGCTTCTCTAGACATAGCTCTTATTTTTTGTCACATCTGATCACGTATGTCATATTTCACTGAACTCCCTCTAGTTTCCTTTACATGTTTGTGCACATGAAAAGACACACACACACACATGCACATGCACACACACCACCATGACCACTACCACTTTCTGTTTTCTGTATTTTACTATAGGTGACATTTACATCCCACCTTCAAAAAAAAAAAAAAAAAAAAAATCAAAACTGAGCATATAATCCATTTGCAGAAGCCCTTGAATAATAACTTGAAATGCAAGTGTGTTTAAATCAACCCTCTTGATTTATTGAAAAGAAAATTCTTAGACTCACTACTTTTCTTTCTCTCTTTGTAGTTTGCTTGTGGTTAGAGTCTATGTACCTCATGCTTTATACATCAGCAATAGCTTTCTGCTAAAGCTCCAAGGAAAACCTTCTCAAAATAGCTTTGTTGCAAAAGGAAAATGGCATTTATGAACTTTGGCAGGAACTTTACTCTTGAGCCATGTTCAATTTTGAAACTTGAATGGAAAAATCCACTGCATGGAGAAGCTAGTCATGCAGGATTCTGAGCTGGGTTTATTGTTAGAAGAAAGAGGTGCCAACAACACAGAGCCCTGATGCCCTGAGAGCTCATGCATGCTGCATCCTGCAGGGTCCTGGACGAGGCCCGGACCACAGCATGACTGTCTCGGGAAAAGGTGAAGCAGGAAACCTGACATCTAGCAAAGCATCTTCACAGATCCAAATGGGCCTTGCGTTATTAACTATTTAGATAACAACTTCACAAATCTTCAAATAATAACTTCATTTAACTTATTCATAATATTCATAATAAAAGTATAATATTCCTTTCTATTGCTTGGGAATCTTTTATAGTTTGAGGCAGAAGGTCCCACCTCAGTTAGGCTCCTAGTCATCTCTGTCCCCTTACCTTTACATTGCCAATGTTTTGGTGTTCCTCCTAGTGCTATGGAGTACTGTGGAGTTTTGGTGATTGTCAGGGTGCTGCCTGGTGCTGACCAGAACTGCTCAGTTGGCCACCTCTGAGTCCTGGTAGCTGGTTTAAGGCCTTCTGTCCTGGTAGCAATTACAGGTGCTAAAAGAGTCTAGTCCTGTTAGTGGTAGTGATTTCTCATTACCTCGGTGTTATGCTAAGACAGTGCACCACAACTAGGTGAAGTACTCTATTTTCATATCAGCTTCTTCTGAGGAAGTGAGGCTGCCCCAACACTCCAAGGCTAAGATGAATAATTGTGTCTATCACAATCCAAATTTTCAGAGATTTTGAGTGTGTTCTGTCTCTCTGTCTCTCTCTGTCTTTCTGGCGAGCACACGTGCCCTATGGCAAAAACCTCTAAAAAAAAAAAAAAAAAGAAGAAGAAGAAGGGCCTCTGTGGCACTAGGGTGCTGCTCATTGGCCAAAGAATCTCTCACAGAAGACAGAGGCTATCTCTGAAAATCTTGTCCAAAGCCTTCCTTAAAAGAGAACTTTTTGGAGGATCCATGTCTTAATAGTCTTAGTTACACTTATGAGTAATTTCTTTAATTTCTCATAAAAAATATCACTCTCAAGGTGTTAGATGAGGACTCGGGTATCCTGTCTCATGGAAGTTGTACAGCTATTCTTTGTGCTTATTCCAGTGCCAGCTAGTGTAGTTCCTCAGCCCCATCTTCGCTACCTTGTGGTATTTATGTTCCAAGAGAGTTTTTCCTATCCATGTCATTTGGCCTAAGTTGGAAATACCTAGCCACCATGATAGAGCTTCCCAAGACCAAACATCAGGAAGAAAAGATGAGGACGTTTATTTAAGGCACATATGTTTGTGACAATTTCTCCTTTTCACATCAGAATTACATGCAGGAAGAGGAATGCTGATTCCCTAATAAGACCGAAGACCCTGGTACAGTATTTATTTCAGAGAGGACTAACCAAGGACTAACTCAGGGGATCCAGGGGACCCATTTTATAGCCAACTGGCAACATCTTCTGACTGAAAGAAAAACATTCTTAAAACCATTTAAAGAGAAGACACACAACTATATATAGGTGTTTTATAATGCTCCAAGAAAAATAAAAGGTTGATTTGATCTAAATATATCTTTATACTGGGGACTGATATTATGATCTAATGGGAGGTATTATAGACTCTCTTCAGAGGGACTCTAAAAATAGAACAGAATCTGGGACCAGCTGTTGGTGTAATGGCTATGTCTCTAGACTCCCATGTAGTCGATCAGGGTTCAAGACCCAAACCCAGTGGCTTAAACTCATGCCGGGTGCATGTGCGTGTGTGTCCAAGATCCTGAGAGGAGAATGGAAAAGAAGAGATTGTGGCATGGCCATCCTTACTGGGGGTTGGGGGGTGATTTCTCACTTTCTGTCTCTGTCTCTCTCTGTCTTTCTGGTGAGCACACGTGCCCTATAGCAAAAACCTATCCCCCTCGAAATAAATAAATAATAAAACAGAAGCTTATCTGTGATAGTTTTTGGTATAGTTCTAAAGCCTTAAAGGACAAATAAATGGAAGAGCAGTTTCTGGCCCTTGTAACCAATGCCTGTTTTGCATAGGTTCTGAATCAGAAGGTATTGGGGGAGACCTCTCAGGATTTGGGTTCTGCTACCTTATTACCCAGCAGCAAATATTATAATATAAGTGGATCCTCTGTAACTATGAGAGAAAATTTTAAACTCTGAACTACCGTAATTACCATATAACTTATGTAAGACTCTGATCTACACCAAAATCAATGAATAAGAAGATATGATCATGCTTTGTAAGAGTTTAGTTATAGTCAGGTGATTATATAACATTTATTTATTTATTTATTTATTTATTTATTTATTTATTTTTATTCTGCAGCCTCCACCTCAGATATATGACAAACAGTTGGATGAAAGAGAACACACCATTGAAGAATGGAAAGGTAACTCTATTTACTATACTTTCTGCTTTATTAAAGCTCAAAAAGTATCCTCAAGGCTTATAAAACAATGTACCGAAGTATGATTTTCTAATCGATATCCTTTTATGCCATTTTCAAAGCTCCTAAAACTTCATTTATCTTTGTATGCTAATAATACATTTTATATGCTCAAGAATGAAAGGAGTTAATTATTGATACCATTTTAAATTGTTCTGATTGTCAAAGTATTTTTTGTGGTGGGGACAAGCTGTAATTCAACATTTCAGAATTTAAGTTTCCAAGTTTACACATAAAACTATAAGTTGAAATATAAAATTAAGTTCAAGAACGTTTTAAATTTAAAAAAATAAAAGCTAGTTAATACATTAGTGTATTTGCTGGATTTATAAGATTTGATAATTTACATAGGACATATTTAAAAGGGTTATTTCACTTTTAAAGTAAAAGTGAGAACAAATACATATTAATTTATCTTTTTTTTGCAAAACATTTCCAAACACATATTCCAAATTATACTCAGGGTGAAACAAGGCCGAGAGAAACTATCAACCTTATAAAGAATTGTTAAACTAATATAAATAATTGCAGAGTTAAATAAATATGAAAAACCAAATGTAGATCGTAAATGACCAGATTAAAATGAGGAGGGACATAAAGGAAAGATCTGAAGAGAAGGAACTTTTGAGCTACTGATGCCAGAATGAGTAGGGATCCTCATTCAGGGATCCTGAAATCAGTCCCTGCTGCTTGCCTTGAAGAGACAGAACTTGGTGGATAAAGAAAGGAATTTATTCAGTGAGTCCAGACCTGGGAGAGAGTAGACTGGAGTCCAAAACCATTTCCAGAGTACTGGACAAGATACAAAACTTATATAAGGGAAGAGCTCAATGTAAGGTACATTTTAAAAACAAAGGGCAAGTTATTCATTGTCTTGGGGCAAAAAATGAAAGAATGTCTGGTTGCTGTCTTTGACAGGATCACAGGGAGACCTGAGAGTGTCAGGAGCAATCACTGCTTGAGAGGCAGTTTCTGTTAGGGCATGCAGGGCAGGGAAGAATGGTTTCTATTCTTGCAAGGGGCTTAAAAATAAGCAATTATTAACAAGGAAGCAGAAGCAAATGCGGTCAGTCAAGACAGCTCTTAGATCCTGGTTTAGAAGCTAGGTGTGGCTTTGCAGTGCTTAAGCTGATAAAATCATTTCAGCCAATCACATGGAAGGGGACTTGTAGGACTTTTCCCTTTCCTATCTCCATAGACAGGTATCTGTAAAAATTTAGTAAGGTCATTGTTAACACTCATTGATTAAGCATTAGGCTCCATCTATTGGGAGGGAGGTAAAAGGCCATATACTGAGGGAGGTGAATTACAGAAGTTAAAGGCCAGTTTTCCTGATGTTTAATCTATTAAGATGGACACTGAGACTAAGTGCAATACAGAGGCACTTCGATTTTTCTCATGGCTGGGTTGTACCACCATGAAAGAATTAGTAAATGTAAACTGGGATAAAATAAGCAAACAAAAATGCCAGATGGGGTATGTAAAAGAAAGCATAGGGTAGAAATAAGCACAAAAATGTTATAAAAATAAAGAATTCCACTGTTCAGAGGTCAAGTTAGTAAATATGGAAAAATGAGCACATACAAAAAGTGGGTCAAATAAAAGGAAATGCCAGATGGTAGAAGGAAAATGCTTACTTTGATGTGAATAAGGAGAGGAAGGCACTCAGGGATTCACAAATAGCATAAGCTATTACCATCAGTTGAGGACAATGTAGACTAAATTGTGAGAAATTGGAGAAAAAATAGCTGTAAAATATGATTATGTAAATTGTAAGCCATAGTCAAGTAACAATGAATAGGGCTGAATGAGTTTTAGTTAAAGGGAGCAAAGCAAAAAGAACCAAAGATATCCAAATTTAACTTAAGCAATGAAAAGCAAAAAATAGATGTTAGTTTGAAAATGAATTAAATAAATTTTTAATGTGTTGGATTTTAGGCAAGTTTAGATTTACAAATTCAAGATATGAGGCTGGAAAAATGATAAAGTAAGAAATGGAAAGTTGTAAGGATTGATAATAATTTCAAGTCAAGAAACTATATGTATCTCTTTAGGAGTAGGTATAAAAGGAAAATTAATGTTCAAAAATGGAGCCATTAAAATCCTTCACAGATAAGGGTAGGATGTATCAGAAGTCCCAAAGAATTCAGAAAACAAGTGAAATGTGTATTTTTCACACATTTAGTTATATAAGTGCTTTATTGAGCACCTACTTTTGTCCAGGTCTACGCTAATTGCCAGGAAAATATAGAAAGAGAAGAGTCAAGCAATTCAATTAATTTTTAATTTATTTAACCCCATTAAAATGTTATTATTATCATTAATGATTTTTTCTGTGAATTAAGGAGAAATTTGTTTTTTTATAATAAAACAGCTGAATGTTTCTTACAGAACTTATCTACAAGGAAGTAATGAATTCAGAAGAAAAAACTAAAAATGGCGTAGTAAAAGGACAACCTTCTCCTTCAGGTACTCACTCTCAGTGAATAACCAATAAACCAGTACTTTCTTAGTTTTTTCTTGGTCTTTGAGAAAGGGTTGAAGACAATAACATTGCTTATAGAGCATATGAACAAATATCACATAATTGTGTCCCTAAAACAATTTCAGTTTTATTTCCTTTGATATTTAGTATGGCATTAATTCTGATCATTCTGATTATAATGACCTAGCACAAAAGTTCTTTCAGATCTTACTTTAACACAGTAATGAATCCTAAAGAAATGTTATCATGAGCTAGTTAAAGAGAAAATGCTCCTCATCAACATGTGAAGTCCCAATACCATCTTGAGCACCAAGTCAGTACAGAAGTGAGGGATCCTTCTGTTCATTCTTGGTGCTAGAACTCTTCCCAAGGTTGATCTGATAATAAGTTGAAGCACCCACTAAAATGGTCTCTCATTAAAGTAAGCTTGAAGCATCTTTAGCTTGCTATCTGCAGAGTCTAACATACATTTGTATGCATTCTTATTTTGCTAATCCTAGTGAGGTGCTTTAAGATTACTTAAAATAACTTGCTTGTACATATTAATACTAATATTTTGTAACACCTATGATTCGACTATAAAGAATGTTAGAAAATATGGTCTATTTTCAGCTTTAAGCTATACTCAGTTTATGTTGGCAAGAATGTAGGGAGCAAATGACTTGTTTAGAGGAAAACTGACTTACGTGTCTGACCTTTCATAAACAGTTTTTTCTCATACATTTTGAGTTGTTTTAGGAAAAAATATGTAGGATGAATTAATCAATTACTTATATCGATACTACTCTTTGACTAATTTGCACTCACAGCCACTATGATGCCTGAACGGATGAAATTCAGTTATGACATACTTTTCTTCTAGTAGACTTGAGGTACTATTCCCTTTTATCCCAAGTTTCTTCTTTCCTCAAAGAGGGTTAAAGGAATCACTAGAGTCGTCTTTGATCCTGCCATCCCTACTCATTCATTTTAGCACCTAAATTGATAGAAATCTGCCGAAGTTGCTTTTAACTTATTTGTATGTTCTGTCTGATTCTGATTAAAAAACTCAGACTGAATCCAACAGCCTCAAGATGCCACCTGTGAAGACAGAAAGACTTCTTGTCTTAAGAATTTCTACCAAAGAAGTCAAAGATCTCTACAAGGAAAGCCATCAAAGTGAAAAAAGAAATTAAAAATGCACACAAAAATGGAAAGACATCCCATGTTCTTGAATTGGAGAACTAATATAATCAAAATGTCAATTCTACTCAAATTAATCTACATACTCAATGCAATCCCAATCAAATTACCAAGGACAGTCTTTATAGATTTAGAAAAAAAATCATAGAATTTGTCTGCAATCATAAAAGACCACATATTGCAAAGCAATAATGCACAAGAAGAGTGGAGTGGGGAGTAGGAGGCATCTCACTCCCTGACCTTACATTACAAAGCTTTGATAATCAAAACAGCATGGTACTGACACAAAACAGGCATGTAGACCAATGGAACAGAACAGAGACCCCAGAATAAACTCCAAAACATACAGCCAACTGATTTTTGAAAAAAGGGCACCAGACAAGCCATTGTGAAAAAGAAAATTTCTTCAGCAAATGGTGCTGAAAAAACTGGATATCCACCTGTAGAAAGATGAAACTGGATCCCTTTCTCTCACCTGTACCAAAAATCAATTTTGAATGGATCAAAGATACTCAGCCTAAGACCGCAAACTATAAAACTACTGGTGGAAAACACTGGGGGAGCTCTTGGAGACTTTGGAGTAGGGAGAGACTTCTTAAATAAGACCCTCTCAAAGCACTTGTCTATCCCAAAAATAGACAAGTGGGATTACATCAGGTTAAAAGCTTCTGCCCAGCAAAAGAAACAATAACTAGAATGACTTGAACACCCTGAGAATGGAAGAATATATTTGCAGACTATACCTCAAAAAAGGGACTGGTATATACAGAATAAATATACAGGAAATTCAAACAGCTCACCTGAAAAAAAATAAATTATCGACCCAATTAAAAGATGGGCAAATGAGCTGAACAGACAACCCTTCATAGAAGATATACAAACAGCCAAAGAAACATATGAAAATATGCTCAACATTCCTTATCACAAAGATGCAAATCAGTCACATGAGATACCACTTAATCCCAGTCAGATTGGCTAAGATTTAAAAAAAAAAAAAAAAAAGAATGATAAGTCCTGGTGAAGCTGCTGTGGTGAAAATGGAACTCTTCTACACTGTTGGTGGGAATGTAAATTAGTACAGCAGTACGGAAATTCCTTACAGACCTACAAATGGAACTACCATATGATCCCACAATTCCACTCCTGGGTATCTACCCAAAGGATAGAGGTGCACTCAGTCGAAAAAACACTTACAAATCTATGTTTATTGTGGCATTATTCACAATTGGTAAGACATGGAACCAACTCAAATGTCCACAAACACAAATGGATTGCAAAAGTGTGGCACATGTACACTACAAAATACTACGCAGCCATAAAAATAATGAGACCCTAGTATTTTATAGAAAGTGGACAAATATAGAAGATTTACTAGTAAGTGAAGCAAGACAGTGTTGGAGGAGGGTGGGAAATGACAGAGGGTGAGAGGGAGAGAGACTCAAGGGGAAAAAAGAAAAGTAAAACATTTAAGAAACACAAAAAGGAAAGTTTTGAAGACAGTATGTATGATAATATCTTTGATAGAGCCAATATACAGTATATTTTGGATGAGAAAATTCATTTTGTGTGTTGTAACGTTGTACAGTGAATAAATGTAAAAAAAAGAAGAAGAAGAAGAAGAAAAACCTCTCAAAGAAAAAAAGTGCAGAAGAATTTCTATAATGGCCAGAATATATTGTCCTATAATCATTCAGAAGCTGAACTATTAGGATCTAGCAAAGCATGACCTAGCATCTCAGACTGAGACTGGGGGAAAAATGTTTAGTAGAATCTACCCTATTTATCTTTAGTCATACTTTTATTACTTCATTTCCCTTCCATATCACTATGCCATAAAAGATTTTTTTTAATAGAATCTTCCCTTCCTATAGACCCTCCTTGGCCCTGTATTTTAAATATTAGACCTCCTGTCTTATCACCCATTTTAATAGTAAATTCACTGAGGAGACTTTATGTATTCATTTTTTTGTGTGTGACATGCAGTAAGTCCTGTGTCTTACACATAGAATTAACTCAATAAATATTTATTAATTTGAAAATTGGTACTCACTTTCTCCCTGAGAATGTTTTTGGAGCTGTTCCAAAAAATATAGTAATATTAATGTAGTAGGTAATTTAGTGTGTTCTTATACCACTATTATAAATGTGTATTAACTTTATTAATCTCTACAAAGATAAATGGGCCAAGTATAAGTACATAAATTGTTGCTGTTGGCATTTGTTCATGCTTCAGATAAGAGTTTGCCACTTTCAGGTAGTTATTTGATTATTCATTTCAGAAAATGTATATTCACAAATTTTTCGTTGGCCTCTTTAGTTAGTATGTTAATGATTCATTCTAAAATCTGCCATGTAGGCACTACTTAGAAGAGCAGGTTAAACCACCTTTTAATTGTTCCAACCATCTGTAACCTTCAGAAATTCTCTACAGTACACACGTGCCCTAAACTGCATTTGACTGTCTTAAACAATTTATAGATAAAATAATTGTGGATTCAATTTTTTATTATTTTTTAAAAAGAGGTTTTAGCTATAGGGTACGCGCACTCGCCGCAGGTTAAACCACCTTTTAATTGTTCCAACCATCTGTAACCTTCAGAAATTCTCTACAGTACACACGTGCCCTAAACTGCATTTGACTGTCTTAAACAATTTATAGATAAAATAATTGTGGATTCAATTTTTTATTATTTTTTAAAAAGAGGTTTTAGCTATAGGGTACGCGCACTCGCCAGAAAGAGAGATGGACAGAAAGTGAGAAATCACCCCCCGGGTGATTTCACGCCACAATCCCTTCTCCTCCATTATCCTCTCGGGATCTCGGGCACACACGCATACATGCTCAGTGTGAGTTTAAGCTACCGGGTCCGGGACTCAAACTGTGGTTGATTACATGGGAGTCCAGCAACAGCCATTTCGCCAACTGCTAGTCCCTTGCTCTGTTATTTTAAATGAAAAATATTCATGACTTAATTTTGAGAAATCACAGGTATAGTCTGTCGTGTGACAATCTATTTACATACAATCTATTTACATTCATTCATCTGCATCATGTAGAGACTGTAGGGCAGCTGCGTGCTGGAGTTGACTCTACCAGCTCAGGCAGGTCAATTCTGTAAATCTCTTTCCAACTATCGGTTTATTGACCTCAAATTTGTAGCTTGAAATCAGTCACAGAGGATTTACAACATGGACATTGGCAGACCCTACAAATCAAGCTATTTTTCCTCCCTGGAGAGCAAGTTGTTAAATTTTTATCAGCACACTATTGTGTGTGCATGTTTGTATGCATGTGTATTTGTGTAGTGCAGTATGCATGAAAGAAAAAGCAATTACTAAAAGAGATTTCTGAAAAGTCAGCCTTTTTGTGCTCTTCATTATTTTCACCTTTTTGCATAATGTTTGCATAGCATATTTTATTTTATAAATACCTAGGATAAAGTCATTTTACTACACAGACTCTTAATGTTCAGTATGGCAACACTGGGAAACCTGCACAAGGGAATAAGTTAATGTATTTTCTAAGGGATACATATTTCTGATATCTAAACCCATGCTATAGTGATGCTTTTAAAATGCAAATTGAAAGTTAAATGTGCATTTCCAGAAAAATTTATAGGTTTGGAATTTATTAACAGAATTGCATATCAATAAGAAGTAAATTTCAATATAAATTTCAGATATATTCCTAAATAAATAATTATACTCCCTTCTGATATATGATTTCACTCACATAGTGATTTATCTTCAGAGATATCATAGCTGTTTGCTTTCTGAATTGAATTGTAAAGACTGCTGAAGAAATAGCAGTCATGAATGAAATTAATTTTCCTGTGAAAGCACGTGTTATAGAATGTCAGAAATAGAACAAATATAGGAGTTCATCTAATCCAGCAACTCCCAGTTTGTTTACCACCTCTATTCCACATGAGCAGTAAAATGATCAGAAATAATGACTCACTAATATAAGGGTGCCCATCAGTATGGGTGGAAATTTTTCAACATCTCTAAGCCAAAGGTAAAGCTCCTTAGGTGATTTTAATATGCAACTCTCCACTCCCTAATGTGGACCATTTCCCCACCATGGAAGTTGTCTTTCCCAGTTAGGGTCACTGATCTAGTCCAATAATTTCATTTATTTGTTTTAATTAAGAAAACCTCAAGCTCAAAAATACAAACAAACAAACAACAACATAAAACAAAAGAAAACTTCAGACTCAAACAAGTTGAGGCTCAAGGTCATACAGATAGAGAAGTGAAAATATCTTAGTGATTTTTTTTTTCATTTTGGTGTTTTTTCTAATCTTTGTATTTATCTTTGTTGTTTGGCAGGGACAGAATCTGGAAAATAAAATACTTTAAAAAGAAGCAGAATATTTTTCCCTAAAACAATGAATACATTTTGATTAGGAAACTTCTGACTGAGATACTTTCATTAGAATAAATTACTTCTTTCCGTGAAACCTATTTTCTTGCTTTTTTTTTTTTTTTTTTAGATATTTTTGCTAGAGGGCATGTGTGTTCACTGGAGAGACAGGGATGGAGAGAGAGAAAGTGAAAAATCACGCCTTAGGAGATGGCCACACCACAATTCCTTCTTCTCCATTCTCCTCTCAAGATTTTGAGCACACATATGCTTGCACCAGACAGGAGTTTCAAGCCACCAGGTCCAGGACTCAAACCACGGTCAGCCATATAGAAGTACAATGCCTTAACCACTATGCCATCTGCTGGCCCTAAAACCTAACTTTATAAAGGTAGAGTTGAAAGTAGCTAATCTTCCTCATTTGCAACCCTATTCATATTTTCAGTTCCGTTTTATATCATTTTTACTGACAAAAATATGTAGTGCTTTATTGATGGCAAAAAAATTTTAAAGTGTATATCTCTATTGGTTTCTCCTAAGTAATACTAAGAAGAAGGAGTATTTATCAGATTGCTAGGATATCCTTGGCAAGTGGACATTATAATCAAATTCAATTCAGTCCAATTCTGTTTAAGAATTTTTCACAAACTGCTTGGCAGTAAATTAACACCTTGAAGCCAATGCCCATGCCTTTTCACTTACATTTGTATTTGCCTTGATGGTTTACAAAGATTGCTTATTGCCTACATGAAAATAGATGTGAATAGATCATCCAAGCAAACCAAAATGGCTGCAGTCTAGAAAGCATTTATTATAGTGTGATAAAGGGAGTCATACAGAAACAAAGATTTTTTTTTCTCTAAGAGTAGTTAATATTAAACAATTATCTCTTTAAAAAACTAATTGGGCCTGACTAGACCAATAACAAGCAGTGACATTGAATCAGTGATAAACGGTTTCCTGACAAGGAAAATCCCAGGTCCCAATGACTTCACTTCTGAATTTTATAAAACTTTTAAAGGAAAAGTTAACCCCCATTCTCCTTGAGCTATATCTAACAATCCAAAATGAAGGAACTCTTCTAAACTCATTCTATGATGCCTCCATCATTTTGATACCAAAAACAAACAAGAACAACATTCCTATATATCAGTATCCCTGATGAATAGCAAAAATCCTCAAAAAGATACTAGCAAATTAAATTTAACAGCACATTAAAATGATTATACACTGGATCAGCAGGTGGTGTGGAGGTTCAGGCACTGGATCCCACATGGCCAACTTCATGGTTTGAATACCAGATCCAGTAGTCTGAAAAATAATGGTGTGTGTGTGTGTGTGTGTGTGTGTGCCCAAATTCCTGAGAAGAAGATGGAGGAGAAGGAATTACAACTTGGCTATCCCACCTGGGGGGATGCTTTCTCACTTTCTCTCTCTCTCTCTGTGTCTCTGTCTCTCATAGAGAGATGTGCCCATGCAGCAACAACAACAAAAAAACTATATGCCATGACTAGATAGGCTTTATCCTAGGGATGAAAGGATGGTTCAACATATGCAAAACAATAAGTGTAATAGATCACATTAATGTAAGGAACTGTAAGAATCATATGACCATATCAATAGACACAGGAAAAATATTTTATAAAATACAACACCTTTTCACAATTAAGACTCTCAGCAAAATAGGTCTAGGACATTTCTCAATACAATAAAAGCCATATATGACAAACCCATTGCTAATAGCATACTGAATGGAAAAAAAGATAAAAATTTTCCCACTAAAAAGTGAACAAGACCAAGCTGCCCATTTTTTCCACTCCTTTTCAACATGGTGCTAGAGGTCCTAACCAATGCAATTAGAAAAGACAGTAAAATAAAAAAAACATTTGGATAGGAAAAGAAAAGACTAAATTGTTCCTATTTGCAGATGATATGATTATGTACATAGGAAACCCAAAAGAATTCACAACAGAATTCCTAGAAATGGTCAATAAATTCAGTAAAATGGCAGAATACAAAATCAATATAAAAATCTATATCATTTTTATACATCAGTAATGAACAGACTGACGCAGAATTGAAGGAAGCAATCTCACTTATGACAGGCACCCACTCCACACACACACACACACACACACACACACACACATACACATACACATACCTGAGAATAAACCTAACCAAAGAGGTGAAAGACCTTTTCAAGAAAAACTATAAAAAAGCTGAATATCATACAACAAAAAGGAAAGCCATCCCATGCTCTTGGATTGGAAGACTCAATGTAAACAAAATGTCAGTTGTATCCAAATTAACTTATAAATTCAATGTGATTCCAGTCAAATTACTAGAAATATTCTTCACAGAAAAAGAAAGAACAATAAAATTCATATGGAATTATGAAAGGGCCAGTCAATCATCAAGCCAATACTGTGTGAAAAGAATAAAGTAGGAAGCATCTTACTATCTGGCTTCCAAATATATTACAGAGCTGTGATAATCAAAACAGCATGGTACTGGTACAAAACAGACACATACCCCAATGGAATAGAATAGAGAATCCATAAATAAACCCCAAAACATATAGTCAACTGACCTTTGACAAAGGACACAAGACAACATGTGGAGAAAAGAAATCTTTTCAGTAAATGGTGCTGGAAGAACTGTATATTCACCTGCAGAAAAATGAAACTGGACCCTGTCCCTCACCATTAACAAAAATCAACTCAAAATAGATCAAAGATTTAAATGTAAAGCCTCAAACTATAAAACTACTGATGGAAAACACAGGGAAAACTCTTCAAGATATTGGGATAGGTGATGATTTCTTAAATAAGACTCCTGAAGCACAGGCAGTAATCTCATAGATAGACAAGTAGGACTACATAAGACTAAAAAGCTTCTGCACAGCAAAGGCAACAATAAACAGAATGAAAAGACAACACACAGAATGGGAGAAAATATTACAAGCTGTGCTTCAGATAAGCGATTAATAGAGTACATAAGTAACTCAAACAACTCACCTGCAAATAAATAAGTAATTATTTAATTCAAAAATGGGCAAATGAACTGAACAGACAACTCTCTGAGGAGGATATATGAATGGCTAAAACACATATGAAAAAATATTTGACATCTCTTATCATAAGGGAAATGTAGATCAAAACCACAATGAGATACTTAACCCTACTTAATTGCAGTCAGAATGGCTGTGATGAATGTGTTTATGAAATGCTGATGTTTATGAATGTTTATGAGAAACATATAAACTGATGAGTGCTGGTGAGGCTGTGATGAAAAGGGAATCCCTCTATACTGTTGAGAGGAATGCAAATTGATACAGCCACTATGGAAAAAATGTGGATGTTCCTCAAAAACCTACAAATAGAATTACCATATGACCCAGTAATACTACTCTTTGGTGTTTACCCAAAAGCACTCAGTCAGATATTTGGACTTCCATATTTATCGCAGCATTATTTGCAATTGCAAAGGCATTGGATCAACCTAAGTGCCCAAGAACTGATAACTGGGTTGAAAATTTTGGCACACATACACTTTGGGATTCTATTCAGCCATAAAGAACAATGAGATATTGTCATTTGACTCAAAGTGGTTGAATATGGAAGACTTACTGCTAAGTGAAGTAAGCCAAGAGGGTTTGAAAGTCAAACACTGTATATCCCCACTCAGTATATATTGAATGTCTGTACTCTACGGCAGAGTTCAAAAGATCCAAAGATATGACATACTATATAGTCTATACAGGTGGGGAATGGAAGATAAAGGGTGGGTGGGAGGGGCAAACACTTAACAACATTTGGGTCTGTTTCTTAAAGAAACACTTAACAGTCCCAAGAATGTAGAAGTCTCTATTAAAAATGATGTACATGGTAATATCCTTGATTTTGTTGTCAAATAAAGCAAGTGAACAAACTAAATTGGTGTTTATTAATTTCTGTGGTGAAAACTATTAAATTAAACTATTTTGGCCTAAACCAACTGTTGTACTCCCACCTTTTGATTCCTATGGATAAGTCGAAATCATACACGTTAGGCCGTTTTTCTGTGCTGGGTGCTAGGTTATAGCCAGTAACAGAAGCTAGGCTTCAGAATCATGTTAATACAGATAAACTTCAGAATGTAACCAATGATTTCTCTACCTCACTTCCTCACTTACAGTTTTTGTAAAACACTTTCCTGTTCTGTGACTTAAATGCTAAGTTAACCACGAGGCTGGCTGGAGTTGTCTGGGAGCCTGGGGACAATTGCCTGATTTAAATCATGTTAAGATTTGCTCTCAGACCAGCAGATCGCTAGACTCCTATGTAGTTGACTGAGGTTTGAGTCCTGGACCCAGTGGCTTAAACGCACACTGGGCGCGTGTGCGTGCGTGCCCAAGATCATGAGAGGAGAATGGAGGAGAAGGGATTGAGGCATGGCCATCCTCCGCAGGGGGTGATTTCTAGCTTTCTGTCTCTCTGTCTCTCTCTGTCTTTCTGGCGAGCACACACGTCCTATAGCAAAAACCTCATTAAAATTAAATAAATAAATAAGATTTGCTCTCCATTAAAATTCTATTAATTTGGCTTGATTATTTTTCTTTAACAAAACATTGTCTCTGTAACTGATTTCAAGCTACCAATGTGACATTAATGAATGCAGAGTGAACAAGAGATTATAGTAGTTGTTTCTAAGAAGCCACTACAAGTCAGCTCCAGCACATCACTGGCATATTCTTGGATCACACTATTTAATAGAGTGGAACCATTCTCACAAAAACAAACAGATGTAGTAAGAATTCTACCCAGGAAGCCTTGGGAGAAAAGACCTTCCTTAATAAATTGTGTAAAATGTTAGAAACAATTTTCTATGGAACCCTATAAACACCATTGGTAAGAGTTTGAAAGGTTCTGGAAGTTTAAGTGATCGAATGCTAATTGTAATGTTTATTCACCATTGATAAGATAGAGGGTAGGATCATTCCAAGGTAGAAAATTAAGGATTACAGAGAACCAGCATGAATAAAAGAAGAAAACTACAACACAGTGATTTCCTCTGGCCAAAAAATAGTTGAACATTTCCACTGGTTGAATAGCAAGGAGAAACTTGTTTTCCCACAGAACCTACCTGAAAGAGTACACATGAAAACACTGAATAATATTTTGTTAAACTGAGTACTTACTCTGTAGCGATAGTTGCTGTGGAAGACAGGAACAATAAAGAAGTATAATAAGAGAAGTAAAAAGAAGCAAGAAGCAAACGTGAAGTAATCACATAACAAAACTGTATATAGAAAGGATTGACTCCTGTAGCATAACATTAAATGTTCCAAAAGTATACTGAAAATATTATGATTATTAACTGTATTAGGAATGCTTTAATAGTGTGGCCCTCTGTTTCTTTCTTTTTGGAGAGGTTTTTGCTATTGAGCGCGTGCACTCACCAGAAAGACAAAGAGAGACAAAAAGACAGAAAGTGAGAAATCACCCCCCCAGGGGGGATGGCCACACCGCAATCCTTCTCCTCCATTCTCCTTTCGGGATCTTGGGCACTCACACACACGCACCAGTGTGAGTTTAAGCCACTGGGTCCGGGACTCAAATTGCGGTCGACTACATGGGAGTCCAGTGACATAGCCATTACGCCAACTGCTGGTCCCAACCCTCTGTTTTATTAAGAGCTACTCTGAGGCTAGTCCATGGTGTGATGGTTAAGACAGATGAATCCCAAGTAGCTAATTGTGTGGTTTGAGCCCCAGATTCTGTGGCTCAAGAAACACTCCAGGCACATGTATGTGCATGCTCAAAATTTCAAAAGGAGGGAGAAATGCAGGAGGGATAATGGTGTGACCATTCTCCATTGGGTATGCTTTCTCACCACCCCTGAACCACACACCTGAAAAACAACAACAATAACAAAACTACTCTGGTTTTTCTGCCTTCATTCAGTAAATTTGTGTTTTGCTGAAGAAAATTCTTCATTGTTCTTTGTAGTAATTTCTCTAGCTCTTATAGTGTGCTTATTTGTAAATGTCTAATGGTGTTCTTACAAGGGAGGCTAATCTCAGCTAAGCCTCATCTCACCCTTGTTTCAATCATTGCTCAGCTTTAACTGTGACAATAAAAGCACATAATCAGTTCTAGCCAGGAAAGAAGAAAAAGCCTATCTCAAGAGGAGACTAATGTATACTATTATATAGAAAAATACTTTTTGGTACACATTCTGCCAAAATTTTTTTTTAAATCTCTCAAATTGGTTGTTTTGTCTAATTCAAATAAAACATACTAGCAAAAATCCTTGTACCACTAGCATTTTAATTAATTAAAACATTGCAGGAGAGGTCTATGTCTCATCACTGCTTAGTTTCCAATCTGCCAATAACTAAGACATCTTCAAATAAATTAGTTGTATTTATGTACACTAGTAATGAACAGAAGATAATTCCATTTTTGCCTTTTTTTAAGCAAGAGTTTTGCTATAGGGCACTTACACTCACCGGAGAGACAGAGAGACATAAAGACAGAAAGTGAGAAATCACCCCTGGGGGGATAGCCTCACCTCAATTCCTTCTCCTTCATTTTCCTCTTGGGATTTTGGACATACATGTAAACACACCTGGTGTAGACAAAATATAGGAGTAAATCTTCATAATCTTGGGTTAGGAAATGGTTTCTTAGCTTTAACACCAAACCCAGAAGTGACAAAAGAAATAGAGATAAACTTCATCAAAATTAAAAACATTTGTTATTCAAAAGATACCTTCAAGAAAAAAACAATTCACAGAACAGAAGAAAACTGTGTGCAAATCATCTATCTGAAAAGGGATTTCATACAGATTATATAAAGAGCTCTAGGGGCCAGCAGGTGGTGGACTCCCACATGAACAACAGTGGCTCGAGTCCTGAACCTGACAGCTTGCTTTCTCACTTCCCTTCCTCTTTCTCTCTCTCTGGTGAGCATGTGTGCCCTATGGCATATTACAAAAAAATAAATAAATAAATAAAATAAAATAGGGGACCAGCAGTTGGCATAATGGCTATGTCGCTGGATTCCCATGTAGTCGACCACAGTTTGAGTCCCGGAGACCCAGCAGCTTAAATTCATAACAGGTGCATGTGCGTGTGTGCCCAAGATCCTGAGAGGAGAATGTAGGAGAAAGGATTGTGGCGTGGTCATCCCCCTGGGGGTGATTTCTCACTTTTTGTCTCTCTGTCTCTCTTTCTAGAGAGCACACGTGCCCTATAACAAAAACCTCTCAAAAAAATAAAGTTATTTAATTTTTTAAAAAGAGTTCTAACAACTCAATAATAAAAAGAAAATTAAAAAATATTTAAATGACCAAAGTATCTGAGTAGACTTTCTTCAATGCATAAATACAGGTGACCAAAAAGCACAGAAAAAAAATACTCAACATTCATTAGTCATTTGGTAAATGCAAATCAAACCACAATGAGATACTATGTCACACATCCTAAGATGGCTGTAATAAAAGATACAGATAATAAGAGAATCTGGAGAAACTGGAACCTTCATGCACTGCTGATAAGAAGTAAATTGGTACACCCATTTCAGAAAACAGTCTGGCAGTGTCTCAATTTTTAAACAGAGTTACTCTATGATCCAGTTATTTCACTTCTAGGTAATACACAAGAGAAATGAAAACATGTCCAAAAATTGCCTATGAATGTTCATAATAGTTCTCACAGTATCCCAAAGTGGAGATAGCCTAAATGTCCAGACAATGCCTGTCAATTTAATAAATAAAATATGATATATCCATGTGATGGAATATTATTCAGCCATAAAAAGAAGTACTGATGGATTCTACAGAATGAACCTTGAAAACATGCTATGCGAAAGTGACCATTTACAAACAATCACGTCTCATATGCTTCTGTTTATGTGAAATGTCCAGAAAAGGTGATTTTATAGACACAAAAGTAGATTACCCATTGTCTAGGGCTGGGGAGTAGGGAAGAAATGGAAGTTTCCCTTTGGAATGATGAAATGCTGCAAAAATGATTGTGGTGATGACTGCCCACGGCTGTGACTACACTAAAAACCATTGATTCATACAAATCAAGTTCATAAATTACATAATATGTGAATTGCATCTTAATAAAGCTGTTACAAAAAGATACATGAACTTCATTTCATATCTCAAATCTAAACCATATTATGATTTTGAAAGCCTTCCTTAGTATAGAAATATATTATTCAGGAGATGAATGAACAATAAGAAAAACACAATTTCACTCTGTCAGGCCCACAACCGATCAAACCTTTATTAGAGTACTGTGTCCGGTTTTAATCTGCACCCTTTAATAAGGATGCAAAAAGGATGGAAAAATTGAAGAGGACCCTGAGAGGTTCATCATCATGACAGTAAATTATTAGAGACTAGAATTTATGAAAGAACGTAAAAGATGCTGGTATAATTTAATCTAGAATTGGGGGGTATGAGGGAGGAGGAAACAGAGCGGAGCATCTGAGCACGTGAGAGAATCAAGGGTTGTCTGCTAGTAAATGAAGTCTTGTCATGAGAGGAAATGAACTAGCTCTGCACCATGTCTTAAGGGATAAAATCAAGTAAAATTGGAATACACGGAAGCCAGACCACTTTATAATACACATCATTCTCTTAGTGAGAGTATTTACAGGAAGATGATGACAAGAGGATTTTAACAATCTTTAATAGAGATATTTAAGATTAGGAGGTATTGATACTTTTAGAAGTTGAAAGAGCATGAAAAATGCCTAAGCTTTTTTTTTTTGTACGTGAAAATGTCAGGATACAAAAGATACATATTAAATGTACCAAAAGTTGAATAGCTCTTGTCATTAACTTAAGGATTAGTGCATATTGTTATCATTTTTCCTGTAATGTTTTACACCTCCTGTAGTTTATGTAAGTAGATTTATCATCAGCAAATAAGCATTTTAAATGCATACAGTACACATGTGATCTGTCTTAGTTTAGGTATTTGGGTCCCCTCTAAGTACTCACACACTTTCATCACATTTTTTTCAATCATGAGAAATGTCTACCCTGGGAGTAAGGAAGTTTATGTTAACTCCTTCACCTTTTATTGGGCTATCAGGAAAGTATTGACACATTTTTGCATAGGAAAATACGTCATGACTTTCCTAGAACTTCATAGTTTAGTTTAGTTTTTCTGAATGACTAGGTCTATGTGATAACCCTATTGTAACTTACTTGGGTTTTACTTTACTAGGTGATTATACTTCAGATACTTTTAATAGTGAGTTATTTCACAAAGGGTGCATTTTACTACTGAAGTTGCTTAGGTGTAAAGAATATATAAAGAGAAAAAGTGAGTTGACTGTTTGCAGGGTGCTATGGCTTAATTATATTTCACAATACTTTGGCTTATCTGTCTTTTGTTGTTGATGCTATTCTACCTCAGCAACCCTTTACTGAGTAATACTATGAGCAATTTTCTTCTCAGAGTTTCAAAATCTTTATAGTCCATATAGTAGATAAGTAAAAAAAATTACAAGTTAATTTAACAGTTCAGAGTTCTTATCTGCAGATCCTAGGTAAGCAAGCCTGCTAGAAAGCAATCAAATAATCAAAAGGACACACTCTCTGGCTTTTCTTATTCTTTTATATATATATATATATATATATATATGTGTGTGTGTATATATATATGAGTATATATAAATATATACACACACATATATATATAGTGCATATTGTTATCTTTTTTCCTGTAATGTTTTACACCTCCTGTAGTTTATGTAAGTAGATTTATCATCAGTAGTATATATATATAAATCAAAACTTTTATTTCACTTTTCTATATGAATTTTAAATTGTCATATTAATGACCTAAATAATAATATTTACTTTTTTAGCTTCCTTTCTCTAGAGCCATAGTCTCCAAATAGTTCAAATTTCTGGACTTCACCTCAGCCCACATTTCTTGGAAAGGATCCTTAATTGTGTTTGTTTAAAACCTCCTGCATTATGGGCTGGTCCTGTGACCTAGTGGTTAAGGAAGCCAAATCCCACATGGTTGGCTGCAATTTAAATGTCTGCCCTGGTGGCTTGAGATCAGGTGCACATGTGAGCCTGCCCAAAGTCGGACAAGATGGAGAAATGAAGAAGGGATGATAGCCTGACCACGCTCCATTAGGAGGTGCTTTCTCCCTCTTTCTTCCTCTTCTTCTGTCTCTGGCAGGTGTACATGCCCTCTGGCTTATAAACAAACAAATAAATATATGAACGTTTCCTTCATTAAAAGTAACGAGGCTCAGGCTGCTCTATTGAAAGATTTTGCTTATCTGTCTTCTCCATAAACTAGTGGTTTTCTTTTTCTTTTTTTTAAATAATTATTTTATTTAACTTTATTTATTTTATTTTGACCAGAAAGGTACAGAGTGAGAGAGAGAGAAAGTGAGAAAGCAAGGCACCAGGTTTGGGACTCAAACCACAGTCATGTGGGAGGCCAGCGCCCTCAACCACCACACCACCTGTTGGCCCCTAAACCGGTGGTATTTTAATTTTTAACTGTCTCTGGGGCACTTTTAAAACTGCAAATGCCTTGACCTCACCAAAGGCCAATTGCGTCACAATATTGGAGGTATAGGGGTACGGGAGGTGGTATGACTGGATATTAGTGTTGTGTGTGTGAAAAAGCATTACAAGTGATTTCTAATATGGAGTGACATTTGATAACCACTGCACTATCCTGTGAGTAACTTGTGACCAGGACGCTGCATTGTTTCATCTTGATTTTCACCTAATATAGTTCCTCGTGCTCCCTGTTCTATGAAGCTTTGCTGAGTGAATAATGGACTGCAGAGCCCTATTGCATTTGCCCATTCCTGCATCCTGATAACATTACGATGGGTCTGGCTCCAGATTTAGTCATGTTGGTCTTCATTTTCTTAGCACAGGTGCAGCAGTGAACAGCAGTGAGAGTCTCCCTCCATCTTCCTCCGTCAACGACATCTCCTCCATGTCCACCGACCAGACCCTGGCATCTGACACTGACAGCAGCCTGGAAGCCTCGGCAGGACCCCTGGGTTGTTGCAGGTGACTAGCCGCCTGCCTGCGAAACCCAGCGTTCTTCAGGAGATGATGAGATGGAACACACACACACACACACACACACACACACACACACACACGTCCATGCAGACACTCACGCACACACACAAATGTAGACACTCAATGTCAAGAAAACAGCAAGGGAGAGAATCCGAGCCTAAAATTGAAACAAATCTTTCAGCCTGCTGCTTCTCTGAGCTCTGTATTGCAGCTCAGCTCCAATGTATGTTTAACGCCTAGTTGCTTTGGTCTTCTTCCAATGATGCTTACTACAGAAAGCAAATCAAACACAATTAGAGAAGCCTTTTCCATAAAGTGTAATTTTAATGGCTGCAAAATCAGCAACCTGTAACTGCCCTTTCAAATGGCATGCCAAGGTGTGCAATGGCCCCATCCAGCATGTGTGTGTCTCTATCTTGCATCTACCTGCTCCTTTCGGCCTAGTCAGATGGATGTAGATACAGATCCGCATGTGTCTGTATTCATACAGCACTACTTACTTAGAGATGCTACTGTCAGTGTCCTCAGGGCTCTCCCAAGACGTCACGCACTGGGGTACCACATGGTCCATTTCATGTGATCTATTACTCTGACATAAACCCATCTGTATTATATTGCCAGTATATAAGCTGTCTAGTTTGTTAATTGATTAAGATGTATGTCCTATAAGAAAACATGTAAAGGGGGGAAGTATGGGGGAGCGAGCTCTCTCGGACCCTTGAAGATGTAGCTTCCAAATTTGAACTGATTAAATGGCACCTGTATACCAATCTGTAGAGAGAACATATGTGATGCTTATGGACAGTGGTGGGGGCGGTATCAGTTTTCAGGTGCAGATGGGCTGCTTGTTAGAAGGAAGATGTGGCTAAAGGCTGAGGGTGTTTTATTTGCCAGTGTACAGGTAGGACAGCCTAGAGGGTAGTATTGCAATGTGGACTAAGATTCCCAGACACCAGAGACACCAACACCCATGTTTTAAAGTTAGACTGCATTTGCATTTCCAAATTATGTGACACGACAGGAGGCTAGTAGAAAGAGTGGGAAGTGACGTGGTGAGGTAGGTTATTGTGGACATATCTGACAGTAAGGATTCCTCCTTGGAGCAGAACAGAATTGCTTCTGTATGATTTCCTGAACAGAAAATGAGCCAGCTGAGATGACTTCTAGATTGTGGGCTGTTTTACACATGTAGACTGTTTTCCAGGTTCATACTCTGATTTGAGAAGAAATATTACCTCCCTCTTCTGGAATTAAAATTTTAATTAAAATAAAACTCCGAAAGCACAGGGCAGTCCTCAGGTTAGAACTTAAAATCATCTCTACAGACATTATTATTTCTCAGGGGATCCCCTGACTCCTTAAATATGGCTGAGGTTCCTATTTACTAATGTAGTGTCATGAATGTGAACAATCTACGAAGGGCTGATAATCCGTGCTACAGTAGATGCGAGAGCAATAACCCGCCCATCCATTACTGCTGCTAAGTAGCGTTAGCAATACAAGTTTGTCTTAAAAGCCATGAAGCATTCATGCCAATGTTTAGCAAAATCATCTGAATTTAGCTTGACGTACATGAAAGTGCTTTCACGAGCACTTACGGAGGCACTGTGAAACATCTTGGTTCTATACACGGCCATACCAGGATGACTCCCAGCAATAATCGTACCGGGGATAAGCTTCTCTTATCCATCTGGTGACAGCGCCATCGCAGTTATTTGCACTCTAACCATTTTGGTGCTCACCAGTGTGGTGATACTTCACTCAAAGAAGTGAAATGTGACATGGTGGTTGATTAGTGTCATACGACCGGCAAACGGGATCCCCTCAGTAGAGCAACCAAGAACGCCAAGTGCTCTGAAAACTGCCTTAAATACAGTGACAGGGAAGTTCTGCCTTCTCCAAGAGACAGAGTCCACAGGGAACCACAACCACCTCCGCCATGGCCAGGCAGCGATGCTGCCATTTATGCCTCACACAGCAGGCTTCAGAACAAGACGTAATTTACTCAGAACAGAGAGAAAAACAGTCAATCAATCATGCAGCTTGGCCCCTGGAATAAAAATGTCCCAGTTTCTCTATCTTGCTACCATTCTTCTTGATTAATATGACAGACAACCTGGTTTGAAAATGCCTCTTTATTCACATGGGCTCTCTCACTTTGCTTTCTGTCATTATTCCTGTTGTTTATTTGTTTGTGACTTCTCTGTATTCTTCCTTCTTTACGTATCTCCTTTCTCTGTACTTTTCTCTTGATGTATCTGTGGTCTCTTCGCTCCGCTTCATTGCCAGATGGGAGTAAGCACAGAGAGCAGCGAGGTGCTTAAAAAAAGTGAGTCAGGGGAAATGCATGAGCGGCAAGATGACAATGCAAGCTGGAGATCGCAGCCAGCATCTAAGTGCTGGGCAGTTAGACTCTCCCATGTCTGCAGAAGTGGTGCTTTTTCCCCCATGCAGATTAAATCAGGCGAGAAGTAGACAATGGCCTTCCCTGGGATCACTACTTTTCCTAAATGCAACTAGTTTTGGGTTTCCTATCGTGTGACCCTTGGGAGCTGGTGGCGACCTTGGTTAAATCTCCTTTATGGGCAAGAAAAAAAGATGGAATAAATTGCTCAGACTGCAGTATCATTTACAAATGAAGTTAAGGGGTTGGCCTCCAGGCGTCTTACAGAATTAATTTTATTGGGTGACCAAAGTGAGGTGATAGGACAACACAGCAAATCCCCGCTTTAAAATCCCACCAGTGCTCCATGATCGTGAGCCCAGTCATGTCTTCAGGAGGTGATTATGTGATCAGCTTCACAGACCGTATATTATGTTCTGCATTGAGTCTTCTTTTTTTAAACACCCCCACCCCCTACCCCCCAAATATCTCCTGTTGCTG
The DNA here is from genome assembly GCA_026018925.1 of Tupaia tana. NCBI lineage: Eukaryota > Metazoa > Chordata > Mammalia > Scandentia > Tupaiidae > Tupaia > Tupaia tana. The sequence continues at coordinate 19,749,107 of JAKSZU010000017.1, forward strand.
CCAATGGATGCTTTTTTTCAGGCAGGCAAGTGTCAAATAACCTGGATGATATTCTTGACAAAGTTCAGGTCCTTCCTGTGGTTGGGGCTCATTTTGCAACATGAAGCTGGCACTCTGAAGAGCCTGACCTTCTCTTACTTGCTGCGGGTTACTCAGTAATCCTTAATAAAGCGTCTTGTAGTATTTTGTGAAGGGATGTTTGTACCCATGTATAAGAAGAATTGAATTGTGAGAGTTAGGCAAATGCACCTCCACTTTAGCTCTGTCTTTGCTATTTTTCTATGTGTATTGTAGGTCAGTATGTTCACTTTAAAAAGGGATACATTGGCCTTACAATAGGATTTTTTTCTTACAAAATAAAAACTGATGATCTTTCATCTTCAAGAATCTGATGATCGAGCTTTGTGGGAATGTCCCCACAGTTGGACCAGGCCTGGACAATTCCCACGGTTGAAGTGATATACCTAATTGAGGGCCGAAGGGCTGGACAGTTTTTCTCAATTTGTTACCATTATCACAAAAATATTATCTAAAGAAACTGATCACAGCTGACTGGTAAATCAGAAAACTAGCTTCAGCGAATGAAATAAGAAGAAGAGATGAGACTACATAAGTCCTTTCATGACATGTCATGACATGTCTCCTCTCAAAGAGGAGAGTAAAATTGCTCTAAGGAATTTTGATCTCAGACCTTTGGGTCTAAAGAGCAAGACCCCTCTCCACTCATGACTATCCTCTACCCATTTTAATTGTAAGTCCAACATTTTTCACATGCATTATTAAACCAAGCAGGGAAACTCCTTTCTGTAAAAACAGCAAAAATGTTACAGTGTAAATAGTTCTATTCATTATTTTCCATGTGACTAAAATGTAAGATTTCATTATCTCTTCGGGCACGTAGACAGTTCTTTAACTGTCTGAAAGTGGTTGACTTTGATCCATTTCTTTGGTCAGTCATCCTGAAGTGGAAGCCTTCTGTTTATGTATGGACACCGTGTATCTAACTTTCCATTACGTGGGACCAATGGCCAGTACAGTCTAATGGAAACAACACTCCCAACCCTTGTCCTGCATTACCTGTTCACCTTGCCATGTCCATCTTGCATTGGGACTTAACTTGCACCTGCCTGCTCTTCTGCATGATTGGACTCCAAATACTATTGCCGATGAGAACTGTCCTGTGTCCGTGCTTATAAAATGGACTTGCAGCACACTCACACACACACACCTACACACACACAAACGTGCACACCCCTCGTACAGTTACAGATCAGCCTTGGAAGGCAAAACTGTGGAGGTCCAGTTTCTTTGCAAGGTTTTGGTGGTGAGAACGTCAGTCAGCCTGGTGGATAACAATGTTTAATAAGGATTTGAAATCATTCAAATCATGTCTGTGTTTTTTCTCACACTCTTTCATTTCTAGCCGTCTCCCCTCCTTTATTTTCAAAATGTCTGTGGAACAAAAGGATGCATTGGGGGAGAACTTGGGTTCGTTTTGACTCTTTGTAGGTGGATACTGAGTCAATATATTGTGATTTCTGTTTCTTATGAATTATTAAAACCAGAGGAAATCTTCCCATGACATAAAACCAAATCCAAACCCAGACTGTTGGAGTTCTCCTGCTGACAATGGTATTGCGCTGCTCGTTGTCTTGGCTTTCATGTACTGACAGCAGTGCTGGAGGATCTCACGTGACTTCATTTAGATACCTGGCGAAAGAAACTTGCAGTGTGGTCTGATTGTGCCGAGGAATAAATAAGACATGAGGAATGACCTGCTTTCTCCCTACTGGTCAAGTGTGTGTAATGTGGATGTGACTATGTAGAATGCTGTGTTTTCATTTGGGACCAATTTCTTCTAAAAATGACCTTCTTTGTGGTCTGCAGATACTGGCTATATATCTGAAATTCAGTTAGTTTCCTTTAAGGCATAAAGTCAGTGAAGGAAAAGAAATCATCTTCTGGGAGCATTAGGTAAGTAAAACAGTTAAATTTCCTAGGTTATTTCTCAGAATTATTAATCAGTCTAATTATTATCCAAGAGAAAAGGCAAAAGACTTTGTTAATATTTTTCTATGTGGTAACCAACTTTAATATCTCAAACTCTTTGGTGAATTTACAAATATGCCACATATTACTTTACGTGGCAGTGTCTGTCTAAACAATGTTGAGGAGCGACTCAATTAACTAGTAGAAAGCCTGGAAGATATACATACCTATTTTTTGAGTTATCACATTTATCCTTTTATTTATTTAAGGAAAAGAGAGATCAACAACTTTTTGTTATTTCTAGCACTTCTATTCTACTTTAAATCACAAATCATTACTCTCTTTTAAAAATAAGAATGGTCAAGGCTAGATACCTAAAAATTCGACCATAGAAAGAAGGGGGTTGCGTCTCACGAGATGGTTGCCTAGTGAGGAGAAGAGTCAGAGGAGGTGATGGTGTGTTCTAAACACCCTCAAAGGTCACCAGATATTTGGTGATTTGGGCCACATTTATAGTGAGAAGAAAGGGGCCTTGGACATCACTTTTCTTGAAGTTACGTATGTATAACCAACCCGGAAGGATGAATCTACTTGTTTAATAACTGTATTGGGTCATAGCCAAGGTAGAGATTTTTGACATTACCAACTTGTACGGCGTTTCATAATTATAACATGCCTTTTCTCCACGGGCTTTGAAAGGTATACCCAGAAGATGTGCCCATGTAGAGAATCACGCTGCAGTTCCACCACCTCAGCTCACTCATGCTGTACATGACCAGTCAACCAGTTCTTTTTCGTCTTTTTAGAGAGATTTTTGCTATAGGGTGTGTGTACTCACCAGAGAGACAGAGAGATAGAAAGTCCAAATCCACCCTCCAGAGGAGATAGCCAGTTCTTTCTAATCTATTCTCCTCTTGGGATTTTTGGGCACACACACACGTGCCTAGTGTGTTTCATGCCTCCAGGTCCATGTTCTGCCATGTGGGAGTCCAGTGACATAACCATTACACCATTTGCTGGTCCTGGCAGTTGATCATTTCAATTCCAAAGTGGGTGTCACCGCTCAAGCGTTTAGATCAATGTGCTCTGTTTAAGTCACTGAAAACATGCTGTGGAAATTGCATTCCTTAGACACATGAGATGTGAGGCACACAGGAACGTGGCCAACACCCCTTGGACATTTTCCACCAGCTTTATGTCCCATATTTCTTGCTTTAAATGCATGTTCACTTTGGTATAAAACTCAACATAAAATTAGTGTCAAACATGATGTGGTGGGACTCTGTGGAGGGAGATAATGTACTGCTCAGGAGAAGCCAGATCCCACATGGTAGTGGAGTAAATCCTGGCTTGGTCAGCCCGAAGCAACTGGGCACCTGCATTATTGCCCAGGGTCTGAGAGGCTGGAGGCTGGGAGGAAGGGGATTGCGGTGTGACCGAACTCTGCAGGGGATGCTCGTCTCTCTCTCTCTCTCAAGGACTAAAAAGACTGATTTGAATTTCTAGTATAATTTCTGATTCTAAAGGAATTTACTAATTCACACCAGTAACACTTATTGAACACCTCTATGTAGAAAATATGGCATGATTCTTAAGTCTCAGAAATCCAGAGTTCAGAAATCTTTGTTTAAAAGTAAGTGGTTAGGGAACCAGCAGTTAGCATAATGGCTATGTCACTGGACTCCCACGTAGTCGACCGCGGTTCACATCCCGGACCCGGTGGCTTAAAACTCATGCTGGGCACGTGTGTGTGCATGCCCAAGATCCCGAGAGGAGAATGGAGGAGAAGGGATTGTGGCGTGACCATCCCCCCAGGGGGGTGATTTCTTGCTTTCTGTCTCTATGTCTCTCTCTCTCTGTCTGGCAAGCGCACGCACCCTATAGCGAAAACCTCTCCAAAAAAAAATAAAAGTGGTTAAAACAACATATGTTTAATGTATTTATTTGTTTTCTTTAAAATTAATGAGCTTAAATTAGTTGTGTGACTTAAAGAAGTCCATTTTTATTACTGGCTAAAAGTAGTGAAACAAGAAATCTGTTTCTTTTAACGTTCTCATTTTATATATGTAAGTATACTTAACGAATCAGCATAAGAGAATTTTGAATATTTTTCCTCACCTGGGACATGAAAGCACTTTTACAATTAATATGAAGAATCCCAGCATGAGTGTTCCTTCTCACCTCAGAGAAAGCTTGTCTGTTCTGTTCCTCTGTGAGTGACAGGGCCTGGATGTTGAGTCAAGATTTCCTCTGCGGGGATGGGGCTGGATGCTGAGTCATGACCTGCATTCCAGCACCACAGTCTCTGCATCAGCAATTGACTTCACAATGGCACTGGAATCTCCCTACAGTGACATTCTTTTTCTTTCTTTTGTTTTTAATTTTTTTATTTTTTTTATTTTTGAGAGATTTTGCTATAGAACATGGACATTCGCTGGAGATACAGAGAGAAAGAAACAGAAAGGGAGAAATCACCCCCCAGGTGGGTGGCCACCCCACAATCCCTTCTCCATTCTCCTTGAGGGATTTGGGCACGCATGCACACATGACTGGGGTGAGTTTTGTTTTGGTTTGGCTTGTTTAAAGAGAGGTTTTTGTCATAGGGCACATGGTCTTGCCAGAGAGAGAGAGACAGAAAGTGAGAAATCACCCCCAACGGGCTCTGTTGGCTCTGCAGTGACATTCTTATAAAAAGCAAAATTCTGAACATTGTTCAGTATATGGGTGGCTATAGGAGCCCTAATATAACTTAAGGTAAAATTCAGTCATTTTTTAAAGTAATTGTTTTATTTAATTTTATTTATTATTATTGATTTTGTGTTTTGTGCTTGTTTTTTCATTTGACCAGAGACAGAGAGGAGAAGTGAGAAAGCAAGCCACCAGGTCTGGGACTTGAACCATGGTCACCTTAACCACCATGCCACACGACATCTGTCCCCTAACCATTTATTATTTTCTATTATAAGATTTAACTCAAAATATCCCTGAACCTCTGAACCCGATATTTGACATTAGATTCTAAACATGGAGTCATTATTGACGCCATAAATATTTATCAGGCACGTCAGTCTTTTGGGGCCTGTTCTAGGTACACATAGTTGTAATGAGTTCAGCAACTTCTTCCTTTTCTTACTTTCCGTAAGAAAGTACTTAGAACACAAAACAGGGATAAGATGTGGGAATCACCAAATGGTATTTTGGTTACATCGCTGGACTCCCACATGGGCTAACCACAGTTGAAGTCCGGGACCCCACGACTTGAAACTCCCATCGGGCGAGTGTGCATATGTGCCCAAAATCTCAAGAAGAGACTGAAGGAGAAGGGATTGTGGTATGGCTGTCCCCTCGGGGGGTGATTTCTAGCTTTCTGTCTTTGTCTGTCCGGCAAGTGCACATGCCCTATAGCAAAAATATCTTGAAGGGTAAGGCATGGGGCCACCCAATGTCATGGTGGTTTACATGCTGGATCTCATATGGCTGACTTTGTGGTTCTGGTCTCAGACCAGCAGCCTGAAAAACATGTTGGGGCATGAGTACACAAAATCCCGAGAAGAGGAGGAGGAGAGGGGTTGCAGCCTGGACAACTCTCTTGGTGGGTGCTTCCCCATGTTCTCTCGCTCCCCAGTGAGCGCATGCTCCCTGTAGAAAAATTGAAAATAAAAAAGAAAGATCAGGCGTGAAAAGGGTTGCTATTTCGGAACCAGAAGTTAGCGTAATGGCTATGTCGCTGGACTCCCATGTAGTCGACCGCAGTTCGAGTCCCAGACCCGGCAGCTTAAACTCACACCGAGCATGTGTGCATGCGTGCCCAAGGTCCCAAGAGGAGAATGGAGGAGAAGGGATTGCAGCGTGGCCATCCTTCCTGGGGGGTGATTTCTCGCTTTCTGTCTCTCTCTCTGTCTTTCTGGCGAGCACACGCGCCCTATAGCAAAAACCTCTCCAAAAAAAAAAAAAAAAGGGTTGCTATTTTATACAAAGTGGTCAGGGCAAGCCTCTCAGAAGAGGTGATGTTTGATCAGAGACCTGAATGAAGTAGGGAGTGAGTCATACCAATATCTGGAGAAGAGCCTGTCAGGCCTAACGAAGTGACCCCAAACTTTCCTGCACCAAGGTCCAGCTTCTTGGAAGACAATCTCTCCATGGTGATCGCAGGGGGTGGCGTGGGGTAATTGGCACTGGCCTGGGCCAAGTGCACCACATCCACAGTGCACCCCAGTCCCACTGCCACCAAATTGTAATATACAATGAAACAACCACACCACGACAGGGTGCCAGTGCGAGCTCCCATGAGAATTGAGTGTGGGGACCAGCAGTTGGCTTAATGGCTATGTCGTTGGGCTCCCATGTAGTCGCTCGCAACCTATAGCAAAAACCTCTCCAAAAGAGAGAGAGAGAGAGAGAGAGAGAAAGAGAGCGAGAGAGAGGGAGAATTCAGTATGGTTGCTGACTGGACAGGAGGCAGAGCCCAGGCAGCCCTGACACCTTGGGGAGAGGCTCCCTATAGAGGGAACCTTTCTGGCTCGCTGGCCGCTCCTTACCCCCTGCAACAGGCCACGGACTGGCACTGCGAGCTGACTGGAGGTTGGGGACCCATTCACATCTAGGTGTAATGGAAAGGTCTGAGGAGAGGGGATCAGAATTTGAAGCAAACAAGGGAATCTGCTGGGCAATGCAGATGAAGGAAACCGACGAGAGTCAGACCATTTTCACACCAGGCAATCAGGCTGGAACATGAGGGCACAACCCCGGAGATCTCTCTGGTGGGGTACAGAATGAATCTAATGAGTCACAAAGAGGTAGGAAATGGGTGTTGAAAAGAGTAGACTTATGTGGACGTGGTGCTTTCACAAGAGGAGGTAAGTTCCACAGAAAGAAAACAGGAGACCAGCAGGTGGTGTGGTGGTTAAGGCGCTAGACACTCCCACATGGCCAACAACGGTTCAAGTCCCGGATATGGTGGCTTGCTTTCTCACTTTCCTTCTTTCTGTCTATGTGTGTCTCTGGTCAAATTAAAATAAATGAATGAATAAATAAATTCTCTTTTTTTTTAGAGGTTTTTGCTATAGGGCGCATGCGCTCGCCAGATAGAGAGAGACAGAGAGACAGAAAGTGAGAAATCACCCCTCGGGGGGTATGGACATGCCGCAATCCCTTCTCTTCCATTCTCCTCTCGGGACCTTGGGCATGCACGCACACGCGCCCGGCGTGAGTTTTAAGCCACCGGGTCGGGGACTCGAACTGCGGTCGACTACATGGGAGTCCAGCGACATAGCCATTATGCTAACTGCTGGTCCCAGTAAAATAAATTCTTAAAAAGGGAAAGAAAATAATGCCAATTTGGCCTCCCCTCAATTCTGTATTCTGCTATGATGCTCACTTTCTCCTTGAGAAAGGTAACACTCCCTGAGGCCAGCAGGTGGCAAAGTGGTCAAGGTACTGGACTCTCACATGACTGACAGTGGTTTGGGTCCCAGACCAGCAGCTTGAAGCACACCGGTAGGTGTGCATGCCTGTCCCAAATCCCTAGAGGAGAACGGAGGAGAAGGGATTGCAGCGTTGCCGTCCCCACTGAGGGGGAGGAGTGGTTTCTCCCTTTCTGTCTCTCTGTCTCTTTCTGTCTCTCTGGCTAGTGCACACACCCTTTTGCAAAAATCTCTTTTAAAACAAAACAAAACAAAACAAAACCACCAGGGCTTATTCCTGGAGGGGCCATATGGTAACCGTCGCACGTGTTTCACGGAGCGTCATTCAGCCCTGGACCAGAGCCAGAAACGGTGCTTTACAAACGCTTTCATCAGCTAGACTTTCGGTAGGTTCTGGCCCCCTGGGGACTGTTGGTGTCTCAGTCACTTCACAGCAGGAGGCGCTTAAGCCGGGCAGCTCATCCAGCTCGCTCCCCACCTGTGCAATTAGGACTATAAAGAGAATAACGAAATGGGCCTGTGGGAGCCGTGTTCTCGCACTATTTTCTTGTGGTTTGCGAGTTCAAACAAGGCAGAGTCTCCCGCTGAGGCCGCTCTCTTTGAATGAGGAGGTAGGAGCTCCGAGGGTCTTAAGCATGTTCTTGGGCTCTTGGGGTGCTAACAGGCATATGCCCGCCGCCGCCTGATGGATAGACATTTCATTTCATTGAAAATGCTCCCTGGGGCCTATACCGAAGGCACCCCTGCACCTGCCGTTCCACGAACCAGGAACACCCCTTCCCAGCCCGCCCTGATGACCCCCTGCTTATCTCCCACGTCCAGGCTGTGCACCACCTCTTCCCAGCTTCACCTTTGCGAGCCCCGAACTACCTTACAGCTCATCACGTAAGGCGAGTCTCGTAGACTGGGTGTCCCAAGGCACCTCGTCCATAGCTTCAGTTCCCGGCCCGTAGAGTTTATATTTCACCCCAAGCCTCTGATACCCAGCAGCATCCTCAGTGAGCACGTGGACGGATTTGAAGGACAGTCCCAGGTGTCCTTTCACAGTCTTCCCCGGTCATAGATGGAACTGCATCATCTCAGTGGAAGGAGTGCTTGGGGTGCCCCTCTCCTTGCCATCCGTCACTGGCAGATTACCTGGACGCAGATAAAATTTAGGGACGTAATTATACCCTCTTCCGGGGAGCACGATCTTTCTTCACTGCTGGCTAATCCGTGTGGTGGGAACCCTGCTATGCTTTGCTTTTTTTTTTTTCTTTCTTTCTTTTTTTTTTAAGAGGTGCTTGCTTTGCTGGAGAGAGAGAAGAGACCATGAGAGGGAAAGTGAGAAATTGCCCTCCCAGCAGGGATGGCCATGTTGCAATCCCTTGTCCTCCATTTTCTTCCTGGGATCTTGGGCATGCACGCATGCGTATCTAGTGTGATTGTCAAGTTACCGGGTCAGGGACTCGAACCATGGTCAGCCATGTGGGAGCCTGGCAATATAACTGCTATGCCATCTGTTGGCCCCCTACTATGCTTTCTGGAAGAAATTTGAGGCTCACTGCTGCAACTTATTGAGCATTTACCATGTGCCAGGAATCGTGCCTATTCCTTTACTTATCCGCATGGACCAATGACGGGGTAGTACCATCTTCTCTCTACTTCCAAAAAAACTAATTCAGGGGACCAGCAGGTGGTGTGGTGGCTAGGGCACTGGACTCCCACATAGCTGACCATGGTTCAAGTCTGGACCTGGCGGCTTGAAAGTCCCCCTGTGTGTGTGTGTGTGTGTGTGTGTGTGTGTACCCAAAATACTGAGAGGAGAATAGAAGGGAAGGGATTGCAGCGTGGCCATCATCCCTGGGGGTTGATTTCTCACTTTCTCTCTCTGGCAAGCTCACTACCCGATGGCCAAAAAAACCCCCAAAAGCAGTAAGTAAAACCCACACCCTAATTCAGATTTACAAACACTGTACGACGTAAGTTGCGTTCGTCCAGCTATGACGCGGCAGAACTGGAAAGTGAGCTCCGTCCCTGATTCCGAAAGCTCATCCTCTCTTTCCTATGCTGCTGCTTGAACTGGTGAGCGGCCCTGCAGCGTGGGCAGCCTCACGTTTTCTAACACTCCCCTGCATCTCCAAGGCCACATCGATACACATCCTGCCTGGGGATGAGCTAAGGTTTTTGAAGGCTGTCTCATCCAGCAATGGCTTTATTTAAATTCTGCTTGGGGTTTTCAGTCATTTACTGATATGTTACATAGAAAATCCAGTTTTCAATTGGCTGGTGTTAAGGGCAATTTTTTCTTTTCTTTTTTTTTTTTTTTTTTTTGGGGGGGGGGGGAACTGATGGGCATGCAAGCTTGCCAGAGACAGAGATAAGGATAAGGGGAGGATGTTTTCACACCACAACCCCTTCTTTTCCATCTCTCCCTCCTTTTAGGATTTGGGGCATTCAAGCCCCTGTGTTTGCTGTGTTTTTCAAACTGCCAGGCCCAGGACTCGAACTATAAGGTCAACTATGTGGCATCCCACTGCCTTAGCCACTAGGCTACAGTGCCAGCTGGTGTGGCTATTGAAAGTATCCTCCAAATACTACTCAGCCACGTAGTTTGACTAGTGAAACTAACACAGTAGGCCTAACACCTGGAAACAAATCCTTTCTCCTGAGCTTGCAATTTAAGAATGATTGAATCACCCAGTTTTAAAGAGGTATATGATGTAACAAACGAACTCTTAATATTATTTGATAATCTGACTCGTTTCCAATGTACCCTTATGTCCATTTGCAGCTGATATTTTCTAGGCTTTTAGTGGAGCTGATAGAAACCTGCACGGACACGTGCTGCTCATGGTATCCATTGACTGGAGGTCATCACTGAGATCAATAATTAAAATTAACATAGCATTCCTCAAAAGTCAAAGGCTAATTAACAGGAAGGTTGTGTGTATTTTCATTAAAAAAAAAAACCCACTGCTAGCCCTCTGAGCTGCCACTCTGTTCGGTGTAAGTGTGGAGGAGAAAAGATTTACGATCAATAAGATAAAATATCCTGGTCTCTTTGTTTTTGTCTTGGAGAGGTTTTTTGCTATAGGGCGTGTGTGCTCACCAGACAGACAGAGACAGAGAGACAGAAAGTGAGAAATCACCTCCCAGGTGGGATGGCCACGCCGCAATCCCTTCTCCTCCATTCTCCTCTCAGGATCTTGGGCACGCACGCACACATGCCCGGCATGAGTTTAAACCACTGAGTCCGGGACTGACATAGCTATTATGCTAACCGCTGGTCCCTGAATATCCTGGTCTCTTAAGAAGCACCATCGATCAATAGAGCTGTCATTGGAGTGAAGTGACAGGCACTGAGACCGGTACTATACATATCAACTTTAAACATTACAACATCCCTACTTCTTTCTTCTTTCTTTTTTTTTTTTTTTTTTTTTTTTTTTTTTTTTAAATAAGCAATCATCCCCTCAGGGGAGATGGCCCCACCACAATCCTCTCTTCCATTCTCCTCTTGGGATTTGGGACACACATGCACATGTGCCCAGTGTGCTTTTTCAAGGCCCGAGTTCAGGACTTTGGACTTTGAAGTCAGCCATGTGGGATCCAGCTTTCCTTTTTCTTTCTTTTTGTTTGAGAGGTTTTTGCTATAGGGCGCGTGCACTCGCCAGGCAGACAGAGAGAGAGAAAGCGAAAAATCACCCCTCAGGGGGATGGCCACGCCGCAATCCCTTCTCCTCCATTCTCCTCTTGGGATCTTGGGCACGCACGCACACGCGTCTGGCGTGAGTTTTAAGACACCGGGTCTGGGACGCGAACCGCGGTTGACTACGTGGGAGTCCAGCGACATAGCCATTACGCTAACTGCTGGTCCCGGGGATCCAGCTTTCCTAACCTCCAGCCAGGGGCCCTACTTTCTAAGTTATCCCCACTTAGCAGATAAGAACATTGGCTCAGAGAAGTTACCTGTTTTGTCACTGCTGAGAACATTCTGGGTAAGGTACATTGAGATGCAAAGCTGGGTCTAAAGGGCTCTCAGCTTCCTGCGATGTCCACCCACCATGCTGCCCCCTAAAAGGCTTCTTATCTGGTGAAGAAACTCATCAGATGTGGGCAAGCTAAGAGGGGCAAAGCACAAAAGGCACTAGCTGCTTTGCGACTCCAGTAAGCTTCATGGCAGAATTAGCATTGGCTTTTTTCTTTATTTTTATTCTGTATTATTTATTATTATTTTTCTTATGTATTTTTGCTATAGGGCATGTGTGCTCACCAGAGAGAGGCAGAGAAAGAGAAAGAGAAAGCAAGTCACCAGGTCCAGGACTCGAACTACCAGCACCTTAACCACCACACCACCACACTGGCCCCAGTGGAGTAGTCTCTTAAAAGATTTGGAGTGTGCCAGATAGAAGGTGGTCAAAGGACACAGTAGTAGCTGGTAGAAAGTTCTGGAGGCATGAATGGCATGCCAAGTGTGGTGGGAAGTGGCAGGATGAGAATGAAGTGGTGGTCAGAGCCATCGAGTCTGTGTGACAGAATTTGTGACAGAATTTGTCCAGGACAAGTGAGTCACCAAGTGTCATTAGCAAGGCTGAGATACAGTGAGATGGCTGATTTAGAAAGGGCAGTCTACAAAGGATGGAGTGGAAGAGAGACCCTGGGATAAAAGGGGCTGGATAGAATCAAAGAGTGAGGGGGAAATTGATTAAAGAGAAGATTAAAAAAGCAAAGATGGGGCCTGGCAGGTGGGTAGGAATTGAGGTGCTGGACTCTTATGTAGCCGATGCTGTTTGAGTCCCGGACCTGGCAGCCTGCTTTCTCACTTTCCCTTTCTCTCTTTGGTCAAATTAAAAAATAATAACAAATAAAATTAAATAAATAAATAATTCTTTAAAAAAAAGGCGAAGATGGGTACAATCACCTTCATTGGGAAGCAAATTTAACAGTGAAGAAGAGAGCAAAGTCCAGAAAAATGAGTTTCTACTCAAGGCAGCCTTCCTGCACTGGCTGCTGTGCTCAGTCTAGCATGAGGCATCTCATTAAAACCATGCAACTGGTCAGTGGAAACAAAATGTTTATTATTCCAACTGTGCAGAGGAAAAACGTTATGTAAGTGGAAGGTTCAGGAATAGCTGGTAAATTGCAGAAAACTTAAACCCAGGCAGTTCGACTGCATAGTCTTTGTTATTTTTAAAACCTATAAATATTTTTAAGAATTATTTATTATTACAATTTTTTTTTTCTCAATTTGCCATAGGGTACATGTGCTCACCAGAGAGACACAGAGAGAGAAAGTGAGAAGACAAGCCGCCAGGTGCAGGACTTGAGCTGTGTTTGGCCATGTGGGAGTCCAGCTTCTTAACCACCAGGCCACCTGTTGGCCCCTATTATTTATTTAAGAGATTTTTGCTATAGCGTTCATGTGCTTGCTGGAGACACAGAGAGACAGAGAGACAGAAAGAAATCATCCCCCGGGTTGATGGCCATGCTGCAATCCCTTCTCTTCTACTCATCCTGGGATTCTGGGTACACATGCACACGTACCCAGCATGGTTACAAGGAACCAGGTCCAGGACTTGAACCACAGTCAGCCAGGTGGGGGTCCAATACCTTAACCGCTACACCACCGGCTAGCCCAGGCCCCTGTTATTTTTAATATTACATCTCAGAGCTCCCTGGATGAGTCCAAGGTTTTCATTAAGATGGGACTAAAAAAATGAAAAGGTATTGAGGGTGAGTTATTGAGATTTTTTGGGTAACATTTTTATTTTGAATTTTCTATATGATATCCAGGCCTAGGAATCCAGATTCTTAATACCTGGAAAGAAGAGAAAAGGAAACTAAACATCAAGAAATGATTGTTCTGCAGGTACACAGGATGACATTGTTCATGGGAGGCATAAACAGTGCGGGACAGTGACGGGAATGATGCTGGAAAGGCCAGTCTCCCCCCTTGGAAATAAAGGAACACACACACACACACAACCTGCAACACAAGTCCCAGCAACTCACGTAGTCTTTATTTCCGATTATGCCTTTCGTGACTATTTGTGCTACTGTGGGAAGGATTTATTTGCCCAGCTTCCCCAAATCATTGCCTTGTTGAAGTGAGAAGAATTGTTCTCCCAAACTGTGGCTTCAAAAAGCCCTGGATGCTTCTTAAAACTTAGCTTTTGGGACACTACTGGTGTTCACATATTTGTCAAAATCGTACCTCAAAGCATTCACATTTTAAAGTGATTATGAATGACTATGTTTTCAACAGGGAAGAATGATACTGTCAAGATGAGAAGTGAAATAGGTCCTCCCAAAGTTCTCTCTTTTTCCTCCTGGTCCCCTCCCCCATCTCCTCTTCTCACTGCGACTACCTCTGCCAGGTGTGGGGCACAGCCGATCCCAGGGGACACTGCCTGAGGGACAGAAAATGTCTCTGTGGGGTGCAGCCTCTGGGGGTTTCACTGGGAGGGGCCCAGGAATTCTGTTTCACTGTTGGCCTTCCAAAGTGCAATTGTGGGGGGCAAGGGCGGGGTGGGAGTTGGGGGCAGGTACTCGCATGAGCATGGTTTAGCAAGCATGTTTCCTGACTTCCAAGTAGCTGGAAGAGATCCCCTAAAAACCATCCGGCAGTCAGAGACATTCCACCAGGAAGGAGCAATTCAAGGCGACTGGTTAAATGCCACACTTGACAGTTTCCCCCTAAGGGGTGCCCTGAATGGAGTGTCCTCTATGCAGTGAAAGGGCGAGGGGGAGCTTGAGAAGGGGCCTTTCTGACACAGCCTCAAAATTCCTGCGTCGTCATCTCACCAGGCAAAACTGAGCCGTGCCAAGGGCGGGGCTTGGAGGGCAGTTCCTGGTGGCGCCATCACATTTTGTACAACTATGTACGTGTCTCTTTTTGGTCATGGCAAGGTCTGTTGGCACAAACAGCACAGCCACAAAGTATTCTTTTGATTTTAATAACGCATCATATATATTTATATATATATATTTTATATTTCTGCTTATCTTCATTTCCTCAGCAAAAAGGGAAATAAAAATATTGATCTATAAAATAAGCTGATGATAACACGATGCCAAAAATAGCTTATGTTAAGTGCACAGGGTGAAGCTCGAAAGCAAGCTGGATTGCAACAACATATTGATTTAACATTTTAAATACAAGACTTGCAATAAAATAATTCTTGAGATATGCTTCTCGCTTTTAGTTTACTTTTTAAAAACTACTCTCTATACACAGCTCCAGTTCTAACACTCGACAGTAGCATTATGGGGCATGGTATAACTTTGGTACACGTTGCAGGTATGGATGGTTAATGTCTCTAAATGATATTTCTCCACCAGTTAGCGTTCTGTACAGCCAGGTGACCAGCCACCTGGTCCCACGTTCTACGCCCAGAACTCCCAGAGTCCGTCCCACGGCCTGGCCACAGCGGGAGCGAGCAGCTCACTGGATCCAGATGGTGTTCCCTCTCTCGGTTCTCCGGGGTTCCACCGTCAGCTCCCCGAACGTGGAAAAGAACTGCTCCATTTCTTTCTGCAGCATGTCATTTCTCTTCTCGGCATCTTCCTTGGCTCGCTCGGCGTTTCGCATTTTGATTTCTATCATCGTGAACTTTTTCCTCTCTTGATCCAGTTCATCGTGGAGACTCATCATCTCTGTTTCCAAAGTCAAGTTTCGCTGTTCTAAGCTACAAAAGATGGGGGAAAGAGTAAGAGATGAAGTGGTTGTATTCACTTACAGTGCGAGAGAGAAACAAATATCCTCCAAGTCTGACTCTGCAATACTTAGGAAATTGGAATGTGCTCTGTCGAATCAGCGCAGCAAGGTCTGGTGTTTGAAAAGACGCTATTCTGTTGTTTCGTTTTACTATTTGCTAAGATGATTTACCATCATGCTAGTAATGAAGTCCCAAGACCTCTCTTGAAAACACTGAGTTGTCATTTACATCAGTGAATGAATTGAGCACAGAGAAGCCAGGCGCCATGTCGCACGGCACAGGAGGGACAGATGTAGGAGTTGGCCAACCCCGAACGCTTCCTGGACATAAAACAGACACTTGGCTTTACCAAAGGCAAGGGGGAAAGTCCTAGAAAGCTGGGTGAAGAGTGCAATTACATTTCTAACAAAGGAAATGTAATACTAACAGCAAAACCATCCGGGTTAGATTAAGTTCACTTAGGAGTAAAGTTGTGTGGAACATCGAGAGGCTCATCTGATAAAGTGCCAAAGTGGCCGGCTTACACTGACAAGAGAGGGAAGGGTCACACTTGGGTCAGCACTCCACCTGATATTCTGTAAACACGGAGCCCTCCAAGTGGCCCTCGGGCCCCATTTTCACTGTTTTCCAAGTTGTCATCTCTTAGGATTTAGGTGTTTTATAACTCTATCACTGGTAGCTGCTTCCTTATGAATTACTGTAGAATTTTAGGTAACTTCTTTCAAAATAGGGACTGTGATTTCTCCATAACCACTAAGACTAAAACTTATCCGTGTGTGTGTGTGTGTATGTGTGTGTATCTGTATTATATATATGTAAATATACACATATATGAAATACTGAATACTTGCTTATTACAAGAGGTATCTTGGTGATAGCTGACTTTTTCATTTATCTAATTCTGATCTAAATTCCAATGAGCCGCATTCAAGTTTTCCATACCATTGAAATTTGAAAGGTGAATGCATGCAGAGGTCTCAAAATCTTGTTATTTTAATAACAGTTTTAAAATTTAAATCTCAATTTTTTTATTTTGAAAAACATGAGCCCTGTATGTTGATATTTTATCCAGATAATAACGCTTAAAAACGAATCTACTCTCCTGTAAGCAACTAAAATTTTAAGAAAAGTTCATATTCTGTGATCTTATGTAGCTTTGAAGGCTATTTTAAACACAACCATATTTTTATGTAATAATACAGTACTATCCTGGTTGCCACCCACAATTATTTTATGATATATTCTCTCTCTCTTTTTTCATTTGCCAGAAGGTGTGTGCGCTCACTGGAGAGAGCGACAGAGAGAGAGGTAGGGAGGGAGAAAGTGAAAAAGCACCCCCCGTGGGGAATAGTCATGCCACAATTTCTTCTCTTCCATTTCTCCCTCCTTCTGGGATTTTGGGCACACACACACACATGCGCCCTGCATGTTTCTGAACTGCCATGGCCAGGACTCCAACCATGCAGCTGGCCATGTGGGATCCATCCACCTTAACCACCACACCACCAGCTGGCTCAATTCTCTTTGTTTTCTAAAGCTATTTTAACAATAAAGCTATTTGAAGAAACTGAAGCTTAAATATCAAGAAACACAACCCTTACAAAACAACGTACTGATTTTTTTTTTTTTTTTTAATATCAGGCACTTGTACAAAACTTCAAGAATCTAAAAGACTGAGTTGAATATAGAAGTAATCCCTCCCAAGACAAACACATAAAAACGCTGGAGAAATATGTAAATAAAAAATGATTTTTAAAATACATAGTCAAGATTTTCAAAATAAAGAAATAATCATCTTCAAGTATCAGAATGAAGAAATAAACTCAAATAAGAAACATTAAGTGGAAACACAGAAAAAGTATTGGTTCTGGATAGAGACCAGAGACAAGCATTAGGCTTTTCTTTCTTTCCCAAATGGGGACCGAAGATGAGGCTTCCGGGATAAAAGAGAGAAACAGCTAGAAGTGATTCATATGGGAGCTGGGAACACCAACTGTCTTTATGAAAATGAAGACTATAAAATCTCTTCCCTTACAGGCCTGGGGAAGTGACCCAATCAAATCAGCAGAAAGAGGAGTAAACTAGAACCCAGGTCTGAGAAAAATTGCCCAGAAACTCTCAAAGATTGATACAAATAGAAATTTAATATAAAGAAGAGAAGTTCATAGAGATGGAACATAGATTAAGAAGGTCCAACACACCTCAGTCAGGGACCTTTAAAGAGAAAATTAGGAAAATGGGAGATAAAATAGAGAAGAAGGTGATGAATTGAAATATTCCAAGTCCTCAGATCAAATACTGAAACATAAAGTCTGAAGGTTAAAGAATGGAAAAGGGGGACCAGCAGTTGGTGTAATGGCTATGTTGCTGGACTCCCATGTAATCGCGGATTGAGTCCCGGACCCAGTGACTTAAACTCACTCTGAGCAAGTGTGTGTGCGTGCCCAAGATCCCAAGAGGAGAATGGAGGAGAAAGGATTGCGGCATGGCTATCTCCCCTGGGGGGTGATTTCTCACTTTCTCACAGAGACTGTTTCTCTGCCTCTCTGTCTTTCTGGCAAGCGCAAGCACCCTATAGTCAAAACCTCTCCAAAAAAAAAAGGAAAAAATATATCAGGAAGTTGCTACTTAGAAGAAAGGTGGTATAGCAATATTAGAAAAACTAGACTTGCAGGTGAGAAACATCATTTCGATTAAAGATAACTATTACTTATTGATAAAAGGATGAGTCTACCAGGGAGACAGAAACAATTCTAAACTTCCATTTATCTCGTAGTAGAGCCTCAAACTATTCAATATAAATAAGGAGAAGCTGATAAACTCCAGAATAAAATCAGAAAATTTTAAGATACCTTTCCAAGAAATAGTGGCTCTAACTCACATAAATTAGAAGAAATATAGATGATGGGGCCAACAGGTGGCCTGGTGGTTAAGGCGCTGGACTTTCAAATGGCTAACCACTGCTCAAGTCCTGGACCTGGCAGTTTGTTTTCCCACTTTCCCTTTCTCTCTCTCTCTGGTCAAATTAAATAATAATAATAATAAATAAAATAACATTTTTTATTGTGTTTTTTTTTTAAATTTGTTTTAGAGAGAGATATTTGCTGTAAGGCACGTGTGCTCACAAGAGAAACAGAGAGAGAGAGAGAGACAGAAAGTGAGAAATCAATCCCTGGAGGGATGGCCATGCCACAGTCTCTTCTCCTTTATTCTCCTCAGGATTTTGGATATGCATGCACACGTGCCTGGGGAGAGTTTTAAGCTTCCGGGTCAGGGACTCAAACTGTGGTCGACTATGTGGAAATCTAGTGACGTAACTATCACGCCATCTGCTGGTGCCAAAATAATTCTTTTAAAAAAGAAAAAGTAATGCAGATGATTTAACCACTTGACTAATAGATTTTATCTATTGGTCATATATAGGCTCCCAACCCAATAATAAGAGAATTGTTTTTACTAAACCAAGCAAAAGAATTTCTCTGTTTACAATACAAAGTCTGTTCACAATACAATATTTTTTAAGAAAAAATACTATAAACCAATTTGGGGGGAGAAAAAAGTTCACCAAACTCACATACTTAAAAAACTAAAAACCATATGTCTCATTGACCGATTGTTAAATAAAGTGAAATATTCAGTGGCTGTCTATCTATCCATCCATCTTTAATAATTGTGAGTGAAGTCAAAAGGAATGTAAAGGAAATAGAACTCTAAACATAATTATTGAAAATTAACGACAGCAGTTAATCTATTTTATTTCCATGGCTTGGGCACATGGCAGCTCCCCTACCCAACCTTCCCACAGACCTCTCCACTGGCCTGTCACTTGAGTGAGAATGCCACAGTGAAATGGCCCATTGAGATGACACTCTATTGGAAAGTTCTATTATTTCATCAACGCCTCTGAAATGCACACAGATCTCAGACCACACTTACCATCAGCCTCCTCAGTAATGAACGCGTACATCTGCAGCTGCAGAATAATACCCTTTCCCCTCCGAAGACAAGTTTAGTGTTATCCCTGCCTCAAAGGATAAGTTTCCCAGGGCTAAGTGTTAATTTATCATCATGTATTAGCAGCAGTTCAGAATTCTGGCAGCTAGCGGTTCCCAAAACTACATTCAGAAAGATGATGATGGTTATACAACCTTATAAGATGATGATGACACTACTTTTTAAAATTTAAGTCTCCTGTCACTCAGCATTATCTAAAAAACTCATTTCATATTTCTGCTGAAAACTAACAAAAAAATACACCCCAAGGAAATAACTTTTAAATCTCACTTATGAGAAATATACAAGAACTATTTTTGTTTATGTTCACTTTGCCATAGTTCCTGAAAGTATTAAGGTAAATTAGGCGGCTGGATGGATTTGCGGCCAGAGTCCTCCGTGAGTGCGCTGGGCGTGTGTGTGCCCCTGACCCCGGGCGGGCTGAAGCTGGGGTAGATCTCAGTATTGAGATCCTGTTAGGAGTACTGTCTCTCGTCTCTGTCTTACTCTTACTTATGGAAGAAAGAAAGAAACTTTACTTTCTACAAAAGAGAAATTAGCGGCCTGCAGGTGACTTGATGGTTAAGGTGCTAGATTAGCACATCTCCGACAGTGGTTCAAATCCTGGATCTGGAGGCTTGAAAATCATGCAGGGTGTGTGTGTATGCATGCCCAAAATCCTAGGAGGAGAATGGAGGAGAAGGGATTGCAGCGTGGCCATCCTCTCCTGGGGAGTGGGGATAATTTCTCATTTTCCCAGTCAGTGTCTCGCTCTCTCCAGTAAATGCACATGCCCTATGGAAAAAACCCTAAAAAGAACTAACACATAGAGAAATTCAAGCTGGCTTTGGGGCCAGCAAGTGGCATGGTGGTTGGGGGTGCTGGACTCCCACATGGCTGACCACGGTTCAAGTTCCAGACCTGGTGGCTTGAGAATCACACCAGGGGTGTGTGTGTGTGTGTGTGTGTGTGTGTGTGTGTGTCCTAAATCCTGAGAGGAGAATGGAGGACAAGGGATTGTGGTGTGGTTATTGCCGCTGTGGGAGGGTTTGTTCACCTTCCCTCTCACGGTATCTCCAGAGAGCCCACATATCCTACGGCAAATCCCACTCTCCCCCCAATAAAAGCTGGCTCTCTCTTTCTCTTGCTCTCTCTCTATTTTTACACACACACACACACACACACACACACGCACATGCACATATGTAAATATATTTATAAAATATATATATAACACATAAAGAAACCATGGCATTTGGAGGCACAGAAGCAGCTGAAAAACAAACTGTGGAAGACCCTAGCACACCACCCAGAGAGGTCTCTCAATCCACGCAGTTTGAAGTGGGCACAGAGACCCCTGGAGGGCTGCTTGCCCAAAATGAGTCTCGGCTGCTTCCCCTGACACGATAGTTCAGCGTCCTCTTCCACTCGCTGGGCTGAAAGGACATGGAGCCATCGGTTCATCACTTCTGTGGTGGTGGTGACAACACGGGGTCTCTAATGCTGGGCCGATCTGTGGGTCCTGGGCTAGCTTCTGTGTTTCCCTATCTCTTGAGCCGGGGGAGCACCTGCCGCCCGGGAGTGCTGCCAGCACAGCGTTCAGCAGACGCCCTCACCTGGCCCAGAGTGCTCCCGAGGGGGCCGCGGGCAACTTGTACCTGCGCGTCTCCTGGGAAGGTGAAGCCGGAGCAAACCAGCCACAGCCCGGCCGCTCTGTGCAGACCATTTTCTTTGCTCCCCCTTTCGCTAGTCTCCTAGTTCGTGTGATAACACCTCATTCACACTGCCCCTCTTCTCAAAAACCCCCAAGGGTTCCTGTCTCAGAGTAAGTCTCCAAGACTGAAAACGACCTCCTCCAGGCCTGATGTCACCTCGCACCTGTGACCTCTCTGAGGGTGACTACATCCTCAGGGTCAGGCACGGAGCCTGGCAGAGAAGATGCTCTCAGCATTCAATGACTGCAAGGACAAGAAAGGTCCAGCTGCTCTGGTGTAGTGAGTAATGCAGTGCTCTGGAGGGCTGGAAGCCACATGGCTCTCCATGGGTTCAAATCCCCAGGTTGGCTTGAAAACACATGGGCACACATGTGCCCTGGACTCTGAGGAGCTGGAGGGGGAAAGAGGGGATCGCGACACAGCAGGACCCTGTCAGCGTTCTCCCTCTCTCTCATGCATGCACAAGCTCCCTCTGTCATAATTTTTTTAAATAAATAAAAATATAAAGCTCTGTTTATGTATACAACTTAAAAAAATCCTAATTTAGTGAACACTAACAGGTTCCCTGTTCTCTGCTTCTCTCCTTCCAGCCTTCTTTTTAATATTAAAATGATGATATTTGATAATAATCAAAATCTACATATTTAATAATAGTCAAAGATAACATTACTCAGTCACTTGCTCTGTACCAGGGATGCTGCTCACGGACTCAAGTTAGACATTCCTAGTTTTAAAATTTTTCACATTAGGCAACCGAGACTCACAGAGACAAAGCTGCCTTCCCCGAAGTCCCACAGCTCAAAGCAATGCAGTGAGGACTTGAACTCGGGTCTCTCTGCCTTGGGGCCAACACAGTTATCTCTCCTGTGATCCTGTCCCACCTCCGGAAGCTACTGCACCTCGCTGGCAATAATGAATTCCGGGTTCCCTACCTCTTTATCCTGGACTCATACTCGATCTTCTGTTTGGTCATTTCCTGTTTCAGGCTGGACACTAAACTGTGCAGCGCACTGTGGTTGCTGGCGTTGTTCCCCACAAACGTCTCACTGTTGTCGCTGCTGCTGGTGGCACGACTGCTTCGACCTCCCACACTCCTGCGGTCACTTTTGCTTTCGTAGTCCCCAGGGTGGGAAAGCTCGTCCTGTGGGGGCCCATCCAAAACGGGGTCCTCAAAGTTCCCACCATAAAAGTCTTGTTCCGGGCAGGTGGTGGTGGAGGAGCGGCAGGAGTTGGAGTTCTCGGGGAGGGAGATTTCACAGGAGGAAGTGGACCAGGTGGCGCTGTCCACGCTCTGCTTGTCGTCGAGGGTCATGGTGGAGAACTGTTGGTGCACGTTGTCGTAGGTGGAGAGCCTGTTGTGCTGGCCCGCCTCTCCCGCCTGCTCCTTCTGCTTGTTGTCCCTCAGGGTCACGTAGCCGTTGGGCAGCCAGCTCATGCTCCGGCCGTTGGCGGGGTTCCCGAGTGTGTCGGTGGTCAAGATGCCCATGCGCACGGTTCCGTTCTGCACGCTGTGGGTGCCCATTTTGGTGCCAGATCCCTTCAGTGAAGAGGTCCTTCGGGCCTGTAAGCTCCCATTGGGGGTGGTCTGGGTTTTCTCGAGGCCTTCTGCATTGCCGCTGCTGAAGGACCCGTTGGTGACTATCCCGCTCCCCTTATTGAAGGCTGGGTTCTTTTTGACCATGAGAGGGGGGCTCCTGGAGACATCCAGCTTGTGGACGCTGTTCCTGGGGCTGTTGGTTTTGCTGCCGGATAGAGCCGTGGGGGAGCCGTTGTCCACACTGCTTCTCTGAGGAGACTCGGGCTTGTCCCAGGAGCACCGCCTCCCAGGGCTGTCCTTGGTGTTGTTGTTCTCCTTGTTCTGGAACTGACCCACCCCCACGGAGGCTTTCTTCTGGATTTCGTTGTTGTTGTTGCTCACCCCCTCTTGGGGCTTGTTCTGCGGTTCCGCATCTTTGGGGAAAAGGCAATCGTGTTTGCCGATCATCATCGACATCAACTGCTGGACCACCACAGTGCCTGGAATTGCAGAGAAGAGAGCAGTGTGAGCGAGGCAGACCTGGTTCACGTCCTAGTTCGAATGTGACTCTTAATAAAGCATTTAGGTGATGATTAGGCATTATTCTTAGTGGTATCAAATTGTAGTTTCAATGATGATAATAGTGGGTTGTTGGAAAGGGCATGAAAAAATCATGACTTCTCTGACAGCCTAACAGGTAGAAGCTCAAATTTCTTAAGCATTTACTTTGTGCCATAAACTGTGTCAAACACTTTACTTTCACAGTTGAGTTAGATTTGAAGCAAATCTATAAATATGTAATGTTAATGTCAATGTGTTGTGATGAAGGTCACTCAGCAACCAAGGGTCGTACTCATAGGTTGGGCCCAAAGTCACCTAAAGACTCTTAGTCATTGTACATTTATTGCAAGCTTGACATTTAATTATGAGAAATCTTTCATTGAAGGAAGTCACTATGACCTTGTATTCAACAATTGTTTCAAGCTATCAAGACACATTAGTGTTATTTATTTATTTATTTATTTATTTATTTTTATTTTCTAGAGGGCAAGTGTGCTTGCTGGAAAGAGAAAGAAAGAAAGTGAGAAAACACTCTATGTGGAAGATGGTCATATCATAATCCCTTCTCCTCCAATCTCCTTTCAGAATTTTGGGCACCAACACACATGTGTCTGATGTGTTTTTCAAACTGTTGGGTCAGGGACTTGAACTATAAGTCAGTCATGTAGGATTCAGCTGGCTTAAACACTGTACCATTAGCTGCCCCCTTGGTAGTATTCTTAAGTAGGTCCCCATTCAATCTCTAGTGGATGCATGGTCGGTCTTTCTAAGGTAGCAGGACAATAAGGTTCCATGTAACTGTTGCTCACCATTCAAGAGCTTCAGGGCATGTTCAGTGATATCAGCTAGAATGGTGTAGTGAGAATTCCCGTAAGTTATTTTCTCCATAAAAGCAAGTAGCAAAAACTTTCTGAAGCAACTTTTTCATAGCTCTGGAAATGAACTAAAAGGTTGAAGAAATCCAGAGCATATCTATTCAAGAAAAATAGCCAAATCTCAGAGTAACAACCTCTGTGGTGCTTTTAACTTGCAAAAGAATAATGTAAGTATGGCCTGGACCAACTTATGGCTTGCTGGTTAAGGCAGCTGGATCTCATATGTCTGACCATGCTGTCAGAGTCCAGACCCAATGGCTTGAGAAACACACCAGATGCAGATGCCCAAAATCTGAAAAAGAAGGAGAAATGGAAGAGAAAGGATTGCAACATGGCTATGTCCCATGGGGGGGGGGGTGCTTTATTGCTATCCCCCTCTCTCTGGCAAGTACAGGCACACTCTGGCAAATTAAAAAAAAAAAAAAAAATAGTAAGTATGACCCATACACAGAAAAACAAAAGCAAACAAACAAAACTGTCTTTGAGGAAGCCCAGACATCATCCTCACTAGACAAAGGCTATTTTAATATCTTTTTTTTTTTCCACTAGAAGGTGTGTGCACTCACTGGAGAGAGACATAGAGAGAGGAAGAGGAAAAAGCAACTCCCATGGTGAATGGTCACGAGGTAATTCCTTTTTCATCTTTTCCTTTTTTGTGGCATTTTGGGCACACACACATCCACTTAGCATATTTCTCAAGCTACCAGGTCTGAGACTCGAAGCACTAGATTGGCCATATGGAGACCTGGCTGACTTAAGCACCAAACCAGAAATTCAGCCCTATTTTAACTATTTAAAATATGTTTAAAATACCTAAAGGAGACCATGTCTAAAATAAACCAAGAAAAGGAAAGTAGGAACAATATCTCACTAAATGAAAAATATTAAAAAAGAGACAAAAAATATTTTAAAAGATAAGAAAAGAAAAAAGACACCCATATAAATACCCCAGAGTTGAAAAGTCTAATTACTAGGGTCAGCAGATGGTGTAGTGATTAAGGCACTGGAATTCTCAACATGGCCAACCTCGGTTCAAGTCCCGGTTCAACCACGGTTCAAGCTGCTGGCTTTCTTTCTCTGGCAAAACTCATGTGGGAAAAATAAAATAAAATAAATAATTCTTAAAAAAAGGAAAAATCTAATTACTTAAGTGAAAAAAAAAATGAGTAGAGGGGACCAACAGTAGATTAGAACAGGCAGAAAAAAGACAAAGCATATCTGAAGATAGATCAATTGAAGTTATCCATGCCAAGGAACAGAAAGAAATAAAGGAATAAGAACCAGGTGAAGTGCCTCAGAAACCTACCAGACACCACTGAACATACCAGCACATGTATAATGTCAGTTTCAAGGTAGAGGAGAAAGAGAAATGAACTCTAAAAAATATAGTGGTAAGAAATAGTGGTAGGAAGTGTCTAAGTTTGATGAAAAGCATGAATATACAAATTTAAGAAGCTTAACAAATTTCATTAAAGGTAAATGTAAGGAGACCCACACCTATACAAAAAAAATTCAGAAAACATTACAAAGAAGAGTGACTCATGTCAAAAGACCTTCAGTAAGATCAACAGCTGATTTCTCATCAGAAACAATGAAAGTTAAAAGACAATGCAATACAATTTTTAAAATTTCAAATATATAGGAGAAATTAAGAAATTCTCAGATAAACAAATGCCTTACCTAGTTACAGACCAAAAAAACCCCTAACAGTGAATAGAAAAGTTGTTTATTGAAAGCAGTCATTCAAAAATTAAATGATTTTTCAGACTCTATGGCATATCAGCTGATATTTCAAAATATGTATTTACATCTTTGGTTTATAAGCTGGGCTCCCATCCCCTAAAACTGGCCACAACAACTATGCTTCTAGACTAGTTTGCTAACTTGAAGCTTCTAATCCCCAAAGAATCTTATTCAGTATTAATTTTACTCGTGTCTCCACAATAAAGCAACATGGGCTAATGCAAACATTACTCATTTTGGCTTTGGCTTAAACTGTGTGGTATGGTAATCATGTTCATAAAATGTTGATAATAACTCCTAAGAGTATCTCTGATAAATAAATATATGGAAACAACTTAACAAATGTGGTTTCTACAGAAAATACTTAAAATATGAGGTTTGGTGAAGGAAATGATGACAAGGGCCTTTGACGATGCAGACTTCTCTCGAAACAGTTGCTAATTAAGAGCCTCTCAGGGAGGAGAACCCTGACCTGGGACAAATCTGCCCTTTGGCTTAAGGTAGCGTCCAGACATTATAATTATAAATCAAATTCTGAATAGGTAAAAACATGTTCCATTCACCAAAACCCTGAACACTTTCTGTGATGATTCAAACCCCATAAAACATTTGACGGATTATCTGCAATGTGCCAGATCTGCTGCTAGACTGATGTTGCTCAAATTTTAATGTTCATACACATTTCCAGAGGTCTTGTTAAAATGTGATTCTAATCCGGGGCCAGCAGATGGTGTGGACTCTCACATGGCTGATTGCGGTTCGAGTCCCGAACATGATAGCTTGAAAAATCACACCACGTGTGTGTGCCCAAAATCCCAGGAGGAGAATGGAGAAGAAGGGATTACAGCATGGCTATCCCCACTGGAGAGGTGATTTCTCACTTTCCCTCTCTCCATTTTTGTCTGTCTCTTTCCAGCATGTGCGTGCATTTTATGGCAAAAATCTTTTTAAAAAATGTGATTTTACTTCAATAGACAGTGAGTGGGATGTGAGCGTTTGTACTCTATATAGCTGCCAGCAGTAAGAGAGTAGTGATGTGAGACCAGCTGAAAGGTTTGAAAATTTCAGGATCCATGGCAGACCTTCTGAATCAGAATTCATATTTGAACAACAGCCCCAGGTTACTCCTGTTTGTGTAAGAGTTTAAGAACACTGTGGTGGACAGGAATGTTTCACTTCAATCTTTTAAATTAAGTTTCTCCAAAGTCTGTGAGATAATATTTAACATTTTTTTCAGATGAGAAAATTGAGGTTCAGAGAGGTTCACCGTGTGCTCAAGGCCACACAGAAATGTTAAATTTGCTGAAGTGAACGTTTGTCCTCAGTCTACTTATCTCAAATGATGCATTTGTCCTACTCTGTGCCAGATACTGCAGTCTGAGGCTGTAGTAGTGGTAATCTGTAAACACAGGGGTTTTAAATAGGAGATTAAACAAAAAGATAACAATTTATTGAACATCAGTTATTCATATTACAGAGTTGTAGGAGAAAAAAATGTGTGCATGAAATTGATTGCATTATACATCCTCTTTTCTTTTTTAGTGATCTCTAAATTTGTCATCCTGTTGTCAATGCAGTGAAACTGCTGAAAAGATTTTAGAGCAGTTAAAATGGCTGTCAGCACTGTCATTGCTTTGTGTTTGAAGACATCATATACCAAATGGTATTCATATTTGCCTATATGACAGGCACACTTTCAAAGGCTTGCAACTTCCAGTCTATAGATTCTGCCGAGTATGTTGGGAAAATGAATCTTGTCCCATCACTGGAATATTAACACTTGAAGCACCACTACTTTCCGTCAGAGCTGTGAGGTGTGCGAGGCATTTAATTCACTGAAGATCAACATCCCCCAAGTCTCTATGGTGAGTATGTGAACAACCTTGCCCAAGTGTATCTGCCACAGTTACAGAGCGAGTGTCAGAAGCCTAGGGATTCAGAACTGTCTTTCCTGTATATTGGGAAGCTTTGCTTTCATCTAGTCTCTGGGATAATAAATAGCAGTAGTCCCTTGTAAAGGGACTTTTCTTTGACTTTTATAGCCATTTAGGACAGACTAGCTTGGCAATAATGAAGACGTGTGTGTCATACTAAAGCACTGGCAGCACTGGCTTTTTTTTTTCTTTTTTATTCCCTGTCATTTTCTCCCTAAGGATGCTAATGAGGAACATTAAGCCCAAATAATGAGGTCAGAACAGTTATAATCACTAGCCCATTCTGAGAGTACCAAGGGATTCTGGAGTCCCCTGTGTTACAAGATGCAGCAATTCTCCCCTGGTTCAGATCATTTTATATGGACTGAATTTAATACAATATTATAGGCATATTTTGTCATAAGCATTTGTAAAGAATTCAATTTTCCTTTAAAAATACCTAAGCACTACACACACCCCCACCCTCACTCCCCCCACCACACACACACACAGCATTCTATGCGGTACATTAGGTTATCGGGAAAGCCACGATGTAAAAATGTGTCATGGCTTTCCTGAAGACCCAACAGTTCCCATTTATTTTTTTACAATGAATAACCTTGCACCTGTATCATTTTGTAGTTTTGACAAAAGTGCACAGTCCTGAAATCCCTCCTTTATGATAAAGAAAAGCTCCCCTGTGGCCTTCCGTAGTCAATTCTGCCCCTCCCCCCCCAGCTTTCATGACAACCACTCATGATCTTTCTGTTATTATAGCTTTGCTTTTTCTAGAATTTCACATAAATGGAATTATACAATAAATGCCCAAAGAGTTCACAGAATATGCATAGAACTATGCATGGATTTCAAACGTTTATTGTTCAAAAATAAACTCATAATTTAATTCCATTTTCCATGTACTGTTTTGAAGCTCCCTTGTTTTATTCTGCATTTTTCTTTTCTTGTAATGTCTTCATCTGCTTTTTCTTTTCTTCTTCTTTCTTTTTTGGAGGTTTTTCCCATGGGCTGTGTACTCTCCAGAAAGCGAGAGAGAGAAACACAGTGAGAGGGAAGTGAGAAATCACCTCCCAGAGGGATGGCCATGCTGCAATTCCTTCTCTTCCATTCTCCTCCCAGGATCTTGGCTATGCCTACACACATACGCCCAGCATGATTTTCAAGCCATTGGGTCTGAGACTCAAACCGTGGTCAGCCATGTGGGAGTCCAAAGAAGTAATTGCTATGCCATCTACTGGTCCTCTTTATCTGGTTTTGATATGGCCATAATTAGGACCTCATAAATTAGTTGGCAAGTATTCCCTCTACCTCTTTTATTTTCTGAAAGAAGTCTGTATACAACAGATATTATATCCTCCTGAAAGGTTTGGTAGAATTCACCAGTAAATCTAGGCCTAAAGGACTTTTTTTTTTTTTTTTTGAAGTGGGATGTTTTTAACTATTAATTCAATTATTTTACTAATGTGTTTATTTTTTTCTTGAGTGAGTATTGATAATGTTTCTTTAAAAAAAAAACTTGAAAATGTTATCTTCATTGTCCAATATCTTAGCAAAAAACTGTTTGTAGTATTCTCGTGATTATTTTAGCATCTGTGTGATAAACAGGCTATGTCTATCAATCCTAATAAAATATATAAGTAATAATTCTATCTTTTTTTCTGATGAGTACGATTTATCAATTTTATTTATCTTAAAAAAAACTGGGCCATCCAGTGGCACGGTGTTTAAGGAGGTTTGATCCCACAAGGCCAACCACGTGGTTCAAGCTCTGGACATAGCATCTTGAAAATCATGCCAGGTGTGTATGTGTGCATGTCTGAAATCCCAAAATGGGGGAGAGAGGAGAGAGGATTATAGCTTGACCATGCCCCATGGTCAAGTATTTTAGTTATTGGGTTATTGGAAAAGTCATGACATATTTTTTGATGTTTTTCTATGCAAAATGCACCATGACTTTTTTGACAACCTAATATTATCTTTAGACACTCAATTTGGACTTTTTATTTTTTTAAAGAGATTTTTGCTATAGGGTGCATTTACTTGCCAGAGAGACAGAGCGAGACAGAGAGACAGAAAGAGAAAAATCACTCCCCAGGGGGGATGGCCACGCCGCAATCCATTCTCCCCCAGTCTCCTCTCAGGATTTTGTGTAGGCATACACATGTGCCTAGCATGAGTTTAAGCCACTGGGTCCAGGACTTGAACTGCTGACTACATGGGAGCGCCTTAACCACTACACTATGTGCTGGTTCCATCTATTGGGACTTATAAAAGAGAAACTCTTAGGACCAGCAGTTGGATTAATGGCTATGTCTCTGGACTCCCATGTAGTCAACCGCAGTTCAAGTCCTGGACCCGGTGGCTTAAACTCATGCCGTGCATGCCCAAGATCCTGAGAGGAGAATGGAGGAGAAGAGGTTGTGGCATGGCCATCTCCCCGGGGGTGGGGGGGTGGGGTTTCTCGCTTTCTGTCTCTCTGTTTCTCTCTGTCTTTCTGAGCTCATGCGCCCTATAGCAAAATCCTCTCAAAAAAAAAAAAAGAAAAAGAAAAAAAAAGAGAAACTCTCTTCATAATTTTATGTTTTCTTTCACCTTCTTGAAAGTATATATAGAAAATGCTGTAATAACTTGCCCACTATACTTGTCCACTGTCAGACATGACCCAATCAAATTTGGGTCTTCTTCTATGATCTATTTTTGCTTCTGGTTATGGCTCATATTTTTCTGCATCTTTCATGTCTGGAAGTTTATAACCTTCTGGAAAATATTATGAGATTTACACAGTCAGATAGATATTGAATTGTGAGGAAAAGCCAACCTAAATGTGTTGAAATATTTTTTTGGACAGTTTTTTTTTTTTTTTTTTTTTTTTTTTTTTAATATTGCTATAAGGCACATGTGCTCAAAAGAAAAACAGAGAGACAGAAAGCAAGAAATCACCGCCCCTGGGGTATGGCCATGCTGCAATCCCCTCTTCTCCATTCTCCTCTCGGGATCTTGGGCATGCACGCACACGCACCCAGTGTGAGTTTAAGCCACCGAGTCTAGGACTCAAACTGCAGTCGACTACATAGGAGTCCAGTGACGTAGCCATTATGCCATCTGCTGGTCCCTCATTTCTTTTTTCCTCACATGTCAAACTCTTAACCCTCGGTATAATCGTGTTAAGACATGGGACTTCTGGAAGGTAAATAGATCATGAGGGTAGAATTCTCATGAATGAGATCAGTGTCCTGTTGAAGAGACCCCAGAGAGACCCTCTGTACCTCTCTCATGTGAAAATACAGCATAAAGTCAGCTGTCTACAAATCAGGAAATGGGCCCTCACCAGACACTGCATTTGCTGGTGCCTTGATTTTGGACTTTGCAGCCTTCAGGACAGTGAGGAATGCATTTCTGTTGTTTCTATGTTAGTTGGTCTTCAGAATCCCATTGTTAATGGAATTATTCTTTAGTTATGCTCTAAAGCTAATTCTTGTTTTCTATATAATTTCCGAGTCTACATTTATATACATTAGGATAATGGGGCCAACCGGTGGCAGGGTGGCTAAGACGGCTGGATCTCACAAGGCTGACTGTGTGGTTCAAAGTCTTAGACCCAGTGACTTGAGAAACACACTGGGCACATGTGTGTGCATGCCCAAAATTCCAAAAGGAGGGAAAAAATGGAAGAGAAGGGGTGGCAGTGTAACCATTCCCCATGGGGGAGTGCTTTCTCACTCTATTTTTCTCCAAAGAGCACATATGCCCTCTGGCCAAACTAAAAATAATAATATTAAAATAATAAATTAGGCAAATGAGTAAGCAAAATAGAAAAAATTATTGGAAGTGAGTGGATCCCGATAGTGTAGGAAGACTGGGGGAGAAAAGAGACCTCTGAATGACATGTATTTCGGTGAGTTTTGAGGGGCTGGGGGAAGGGAAGAAAAAAAGAGCTGAGGACATTTTTAAACAGAGGAAGGGAGCAATAAAGAAAACCAGAGCGTTTTAAAACCCTTTTCTGTGCATTAAGTGTGCAGTCAGGTGAGGTATTTTCTCCAGAGACCATCGTAAACACCTGACTTGCTTTCAATTGCTTTGGTTGCCAGAATACGGTTTCTTGAAACAGTGACTCCTGCTGAGCCTGGGCCGGGAAGTGGCTGAGTGGTTCATGTGCTCTGTGAGCGCTCCTGAACCGCGGGTGCTGCGAACCAGTTCTCTCAGGAGCAGGACCAACCCCGAGCTAAATGAAGCAAGCCAACTCTAACGGAATGGAGGCCTTCTGTGGCCCCAACAAGTTATGACAGCAGATGGGAATATTTCTCTGCTCCACTCTCTTCCTATATTTTTAAGAAATTTGTGTCTGAGCACACCAATCTCTTGTGTACTCATCCCAGTATTTAGAGAAATTACTTATCTCATTAGGTGTCAAGTTTCATATCCACAAAAGGAGATAGAGGGCACGATGTACATTTGAAGGAATTTCTTCGAAAACAGCAACAGGAGTTTAAAGAACAATAACAAAACACTGACTTCTAGGGAGGTGATGGTACATAGTGTTGAACTCCTGAAATGCTCACACAAAACCAAAGTCAGGCAGCAAAACCCAGGTCATAGGCAGTAGCTGCAACAAAACTAGATAACAAAGTATCCCTCAAAATCCCCAAATGTATTGAAAACCATTGCCACAGACCTACATGGTGTCTGTGTCTGTGTGGAAGAAAAGGAAGAACGCAATGGGCTCCAATACGTCTAAAAATAGAAATTCCCCGAAGTACCCCATGGGTATTCACGGGCAATGCCAAGGGCTACTTGAAGAACAGTAGATGAACCTGGGAGCGATCGAGCCCCATTGGAGAGAGTTGACTCTAGTGAGGGCACACAATTGAATTTTAGAGATTCCTGGAGAAGTTGGGCCTTGTCCTGGGTGATGACTTCTAGCTTGTCTTACCCTCAATGAGCAGTGTGTGTGTGCATGTGTGTGGTGTGTGCACTGGTGGTGGTTTTCTGAATTGTACACATTTTAATCCTAATTTATAATAAAGGCTTTTAAAAATAACAGATGACAGTATCTTTAAACTTCTTGTAGCTTCAAATGTTGTATTTCTTCACATCTACTAAACTCTTCAGATGGAAATTGAGTTTTCTGGACCATCTTATTGTTAAAATCCGATACTTCCGTTATGTTGCCCTCAGTATTTGACAAGGAAATGAAGCGGAAGTGATGCTGGCAGACACTCAAAAACTCTTACACACAGGAATGAAAATCTTAGAATTTCAGGAAAGGAATTAAATTAGGGAGTAAAATTCATGCAACGGAGAGAGATGTTTTGTTCTAGACCAAACTCAGAGCGAAACTAAAATAATTATTCGTTCTTCTCTCCTCTTCCCTCTTAATTTCTTCAAAGTTCAAATAGGCCAGTTTGCAGGAAACAATGATGCCAATGGCCCTGACTCAGAAAGGGAGCCAAGCGCTGAGGCCGGCTGGAAATAAACAGAAGTAGCAGTTCGCTGCAGAAAACAATGAAGCATTTTGTAATTTGGAAAGCAAAAATCCCTTCGTGTTTCAACTCGCAAATAAAAAGTAGTGCGGTGTTATGAAGGACCAAATTTTTTACCTCTTGAAATCAGTCAAATAAAACCAAAATTAATGTATATGAACTGAAAATAATACGTTTTTAAACTTTCTGAATAATTGTAGTAGATTCACATACTGAATAAGTTTTTTTTTCATTTCTTGCATAATATTTTTGGATGATTTATGGAAGTTTCACTTATTTTCATATAGTTACTGGAAAACTAGTAAATTTTATAGTTAATAGACAAGAAAACATAATGCCTGAATCTCAAATAATTTTACATTTATTAACTTGAGTTATTAGGGCTTCACTTATTACCTGACTTTACATAGAATAGAGTCTGGCCAACGAAGAGAGAGTTGATTCTACTTTTGACAAAGGTGTAAAATAATCATTTACTTACCCTCCATGATGGTCAAAGGATCTTCCACTTTGGGGCGCAGGATATTAGGACCAAAGACTGTTGCCAAATTCTGCACACTCATTTTGTTCACTCCTGAATAAGACTGTACTTCATCCAAGAACCTGTTGGGTATAAGAATACGATCGAAACTCATGGGATCAAGTTTGTCCGCAGAAGGCAATGGATAATTGAGAAATGTATATCCTGGAGCATGTGCGAAGGTGATTATGGAGATGATCTTGTTTGGAAATTCAAACATCTCTACTCAAATATGGAGAAAATAGATGGCCAATTATGAAGACTCACACTCGAGGATCATACCAAATATCCGTGCTGCCCCAGCCTGGCTTGGTTTTCTTCGTCCATTGACCTCGGGAGTCAAGCATATGGATTCCCTTCCAGTTCCTCCAGAAAGTATTGACTTTATATACATATTTAATTGGAGAACTATGTATAAATCACCTGGCACAATCCCTATTTTGGAGAGGAATTAACTCTCTTTGTGGAAAAATTTGTGAGCTTAAATTTATAGTGTATTAAAACATATGATTAACGATGGTGGATACTGATATGAAAAATGAAAACACAAATTGTTTCTGTTTATTTGGTGCTAAAGAATAAGAGACATGAAACAGCCCTTTCCCCAGATGTTTTTTTGTTAGGAGACATTGTTCTTGTAATCTTTCAGCCTTTTGTCATTCACTATTTCCTCTTCCTCTTATACTGGTAAGATAAAGAGGAAATGATAAAAAAAAAAAAACCCACATTTTATATATCTCTATTTTGTGTACATATTAAATTTTCAAAGCATCTCTATGAGGTAGGTACAGTTAGAGTCTCTATTTTACAGAAGAGAGACATGAGGTTCTAGAGAGGCTAAGAACTTTTTCCAAGGACAGAGAGTTAGCAAGTGGCAGAGCTGAGATTTGAACCCGGGTAGCCTGATGCATCTGTGCTCTTAACTACCACAGGACTTTTTAAAATGGTGCCTATTTCTATATATTTATATTGTTCACAGCCCACACTATAGAAAAACTGAAGGCAAAAGTGCAAACTGTCACCTTTTTATTTGAAATATTTGAATTAAAAATCTTCTCAAATGCTTCAAGAAAAGTTAAGTATCTCTACTGTGCAGATAAAGACACGCATTATGGTTCGTAAGCCTTTTTTCCCCTTTTACTTAATAAGAATGTAACTGTTTTTTTCATGCACTACACCTGAGTTAGTTCAAAATCTTAGGATGAAATCTTGTACATTGATAAATCTGTGCAGTCAGTGAAACTATTTCTACAGTTTTCAGATTCTGAAGCCTATGGTCCTGTTCACTTCTGAGCAGAACTGTCATTAGAAATAAGTTACAGTGAGAGGCTCTGCGACTCCTCCTTGGCTCTGGCGACAATGAATGCCACAGCGTCCACTCCCCTCTGTGGAGTCCTGAACTCCACAGTCTCTGGTCTGTCGAACACCTGCCTACTCATGACACAAACAGCATACATAGATGATGCTTGGCATTGAATAGAATTTGAATGTTACTTTAAGATGGACTGGGAAGCAGGGCTAGCCGGTGGTGCAGAAGTGACTAATCTACATAAGAAGGTTTCAGATTCACTTCCAGAGACCTCCTTCTGGCTGACCCACTTGGGAAGGTTCTGGACTTTCATCCAGAGACCTCTCTGAGTACACTGGGCATGTGCCCACGATCCAGGGCTGACCGAGCCCGGGAGTGGATCGCAAGGTGCAGACCCTGTGGGGGGTGCCTATCCCTATCTCTATCTGTTTCTTTCTGTCTCTCTTGCTCATGGAAGAAAAAAAAAAATCAATAAAATTTAGAAAAAAGAATTGGACTGGGAAGCTATCATTTAAGACACTCTGTGGTGACTTACAGAGCAGTCTTTGATCTCTATTTGAAATTACTAGAAATATCTATGTTACATATTTAATTTCTTAGTGAGGGCATAGGCAGGACGCATCACATGTCAGGTCTTATGTTAAGCATGGTTCCCGAGAGAGAGCTTCACCCGGCCCAACTATTGTTCTAACAGAATTCAATTACTAATGTCTTCTCAGGGTCTTGAGGAAAGAGAGAAATGGCAAGAAAACAATAATTGAACACTTACTACATATTAATCATTTAGACACAATTTTTTAAACAACTATGTGAAATGTGTGTTTGCACTCCCAGTCTAGCTTTTAGGACTCTAGGACTCAGAAAGGATAATAGAATTACATATACACATTAATCAGAAAATGCTAGGGTCTGGACACCCATACAGATCTTTCTCATGTCAAAGTATGCGCTACTCTTCCCAAATAATGCCGCTTCCTATGTGGTACCAATGACCATGATGGCAGTTCAGTGTGACATATTATTCATATAAAGAGGCAAGAAAGACTTTGGAAATATCAAGTTATAAAATCAAGGGATTTTAATGCTCAAGAAACCTTTGATATCACCTTGTCGAACCTCTTAAATTTACAGAGATTGGAGCTGTTCAGCAATTCAACTTCTTATCAAACATAAATTAGTGTCAGGACAAACATCGTCTTGTTTTGTTTCATTTCATCTTTAGGACAGTTCTTACCTGCAAATATACTTGAGGAGATTGTAATTGACTACTGGCAAACTCTTCACCTGCTTCGCTAATTCCTTAACACCCTGAGTACAAAGAAAAAGAGAATCGATGTTATCTTTCTACCTGTTACCCTTGGAATTAAAGCAAGTGGGACATGGCCAGAGAGGATCTTGTTTGTTTGTTTAATTAGCTTCACATATTATCAGTGAAGAATCCTGTCTTGAAAACTTACCACCATCAGAGACAGCATTTTAGAAGTATTTCCACAGATGTGCAAGAATTTCAAATATCTCCATTAAAACTATTTGTCAAGAAACAGAATTAAGTGAAATTCTTTTAACATTGTTAACATTTGTTCACAATTGACTGGAAAACGGAGATACCCTCACTTATAATAAATTTATTTAAAAGAAAAATTAGCCTTGCTGAAGTGAGGGGCCTTCCCATGGTTAGCATATCCAGGTCACAGACAAACACACACCTACTGATAAATAAGCTTCTTGGGAATGGTCATGTCTAGTACACGTCATTGAGGTTGGAAAGACTGACAGTCCTGGAAGTTTCAGAAAAGGGTTAATTTCTTTGGTTCTTCTCATTGTGGAATCTTCTCTAAAATGAAATGATCCCAGAAAAGCAATGGATAATGTAATCTAGTCTTCACACTATAAAGGACCACGTCGTAAATATTTTAAGCTTTACAAGAAATATAATCTTTGCTTCACACACTCAATTCATCCGTTGTAGTACAAAAGTAGCCACAGACAATATTACATAATAAACTCAATAAAACTGCATTTCCAAATAGGCAGCTGTTTTCCACAAGCATGCCAAGATAATCTAATTGAAGAAAGAAGGATTTCAACAAGTGGTGATGGGATGACTGGATATATATCCACACGCAAAGGAGTGATGCTGGCTTTTTTCCTCACACCAAAAACAAAAATAAACACAAAACGAATCATAGACTTAAGTGGAAGAGGACAACTGTAGAGATCTGAGCAGTACAGCGATTTTATTCCTAAAGCTATAAAAACCTTAGATGAAAATCTGGAAGTAAATTTTTGTAAGCTTATGTTACACAAACTTGTTAGGTGTGACACAAAAAGCACACACTCGTGACAAGAAGCCATTTTAAAGCTGAGGTGTGTTCTGGCGTGTTCAGGGAAGCTATGCTCTAGGCTCCACCTCCTAGACTCCCAAAATATTCAGACGAGGTAGGGAGACCTCTGTATTTTCTCTGTCTCTGGCTGTCTGTCTCTCTGTCTTGCACTCTCTCTTTAAATATTTTTTTCTTAATTTTTTCAACCACTTCTTCTCACCTTGGGCCTTTTCTTTCACTTGCTAATTTCAGAAGCCATTTTAAAGCTAAGGTGTGTCTTGGCATAGTACACAGTGTGGTTTTCATTTTTTATGTGTAAAAAAAATTTTCCCCCTTTTTAGTAGTATTTTTCTAGTTTTTTTTTTTTTCCTTTTTGCTTATTTTTTTTATCCTTACTTTCCCACTCTAAGCTTCACTCTCCACACACTGAATGTCTAGATAGGCCTAGGTGCACAGTAGCCAAGCATCTGAATACTTTTAGAGACATTGAAATCTACTGCTTATTGAACCTCCTGCTTTAATGAAGAAATTTCTTTTTATAAATCTGAACTCCTAATCTCTATGTGTATACCACATTCCGAAGCACAGTGCAGAATAGATTTTGTCACAGAATGACCAGAAACAACCGCAGAGGCACAAGAAACATGAGAAATCAAGAAAATATCTCTTCCCTAAGGGAAAAGAATAATCCCTCATTATACACAGACAGTATAGTAGCTCTCACGGAAATGTCTGATAGAGAATTCAGAATATGCATAGTGACAAAACTAAATAAGATGCAAGAGCTGAGAGATAATGAACTCCAGAAGATGCAGGGAAAAAGACACAATGAGTTCCAGGAGGTGTTGAAGTTATTCCATGATCTGAAAGAGGAAATACACACCATAAAAAAGAATCAAATGGAGTTATTAGAGATGAAGGCTGTCATTCAGGAAATCAAAACCTCCCTCGAAAGTATTAAAATCAGATTAGTCCATGCAGGAAATGGAATCTCGGATGTTAAAGGCAAAACCTCTGATCTAGAAAAAACAACTGAAAAAACTGTGAAAATAACCCCCCAAAAATGAGAATACTCTACAAGAAATACTAGACAGCATTAAGTGCCCAAACATCCAGATAATCGGTATCCCAGAAGGTGAGGAAACTAACAAGGGCATTGATAATCTATTCCATGAAATCTTGGAAGAAAACTTTCCAAATCTAGAAAGGCATTCAAACATCCAGATCCAAGAAATACAAAGAATCCCTAATAGAATCAACCCAAGAAGATCTTCTCCAAGGCACATCATAGCCAGACTGGCCAAATCCACAGAAAAAAGACAAGATACTAAAATTAGCAAGAGAGAAACGTCAGGTTACTTATAAAGGTTATCCAATCAGGTTAATCTCAGACCTCTCATCAGAAACAATGCAAGCAAGGAAAAAATGGGAAAATATATTCAAAGTGTTAAGTGAAAAACAGTTTTGACCAAGAATACTATACCTAGCAAGATTATCTTGCATATGGAAAGAAAGGATAAAAACATGCTCAGATAAACAAGACCTGAAAGAATTTGCCAATAGCAGACCCACTCTTCAAGAAGTTCTGAAAGGAGTGCTCTACCAGGAAAACTAAAGACGCATACAGAAATAATACAAGAGCCAAACAAGAAAATGACCAACTTAATGCTAGAGACAAGAAATATCGATAATAATGTTGAATGTTAACTTCCAGGATTTAAATGGAAAGATTGGACCACAGTAATACTGCATATTCAACAGAAGAGTGAACATAAGACTGAAATTGTGGGACCAGCAGTTGGCGTAATCTCTATGTCACTGGACTCCCATATAGCCAACTGCAGTTAGAGTCCCAGATCCAGTGGCTTAAATTCACACCAGGCATGTGTGCATATGTGCCCGAGATCCCGAGAGGAGAAGGGATTGTGGCATGGCCATCTCCTCCGGGGGGGGGGGGGGGGGGTAATTTCTCACTTTCTGTCTCTCTGTCTTCCTGGAGAGTGCATGCTCCCTATAGCAAAAACCTCTCCAAAAAAAAAAAAAAAAAAAAAAAAAAACAAAAGACTGAAATCGCAAAATAGAATTTTATGACTTTTGAGTAAAACATTATTGATTTCTTTTTTTTAATTATGCTTTGTTTTCCCAATTTAAACATTTTACTTTCTTTTGAGTTGTTGATAGGTTCAGCAATTTGTTAAAATATGCCTCTTGTTTGTTTCTTTAAATGGAAACATAAACTTTCCTTCCTTCCTGATCCCTCTTGAATTGAAAATATTTGGGAGTATTCTTATTTGAGGCAGAAGGGTTATTGGCATAAATTCAATAATGCTTGTTGCATTGAATCAGAAATTGGAAATACTCATTATTGGACAGGGCTTTGACTGGAATGTTATACCTGAAGATTAATCAGAAAACTATGGACTAAGGTGGATCTCAAGCCAACAGAAGCTCTTAGAAAGATGGTCTGGCACCATAAATAGTTCTGCCTGGTAAAGAGGATTAGAGAGGATATATGAAAGAATTTATAACATAAAATAACCTGGACTTTTCCAGCCCAGCATTGTATTCAATAGAGTTTGCAGAAAAGCAACCACACCAGAGGATTATCTTGAGAAAGACACTGAAGGAAGAAAAAGAGACTGATCTTTGCTAGGAGATGATATATCACAGAATGCTAGGTAGGTGGAGCTGAATTGAGAAGGTTTATGTGTGACTAGTGTGCTGGGCATTTGCTTTTCAACAATCTGAGTGGCTGATATGTAAATATTTTCTCAAAAATATTTAAACTCATACTGTCTCTGTTATTACAGAGTCACAAACAAAATTATACAAAATTGTAAGAAATATTTTGAACATTATCTTTAAAATTCAGTATTCTGAAATTTTGAAAGTTGTTTATTAACTGTGAAGAACTATGAAGCATGAGCAAAAAATTTTATATGTAAAGTAAATGTTTGTGTAAAGTGTAAAAATAAATAAATAAGTAGAAAAAAAGATGATCAGAAATATTTTTAAAAACTTGGGACCAGCAGTTAGCGTAATGGCTATGTCGCTGGACTCCCACATAGTCAACCGCGGTTCGAGTCTCGGACCCGGTGGCTTAAACTCACGCCGGGCGCGTGTGCGTGCGTGCCCAAGATCCCGAGAGGAGAATGGAGGAGAAGGGATTGCGGCGTGGCCATCCCCCCTGGGGGGTGATTTCTCGCTTTCTATCTCTCTATCTCTCTCTGCCTGTCTGGCGAGCGCATGTGCCCTATAGCAAAAACCTCTCCAAAAAAAAAAAAAAACTTAAAATATTTTATAATGTGTTTCTAACATAGTCAATTAAATAATTTTAACAATAGTTGCAAAAACAAACATAAATAAATCAGACTTCATCTAATTAAACACTTTTATGCTCTAAAGGATAGCATCGAATAAATGAAGAGACAATCTATAGAATGGGAGAAAATATTTGCACATAATATATGTGATAAGGGCCTTATATCTAAATGAGATACAACAACGTAGTTTATAACTCAATATGGCAACAGTCCAATTAAAAATGGGGAAATAATCTGAATAAACATTTCTCCAAAGAAAATAAATGAATCTCCAAAAAACACATGGTAAAAGTGTTCAACCTAATTAGCCACTAGGAATATGCATTCAAACCACTTCACACACATTAGGATGGCTGTGATAAAAAAGGCAGGACAACAAATGACAGCAAAGATATGGAGAATTTGGACCCCATACAGATTGTTGGTGGGAATTTAAAACAGTGGAGTTCTTTGGAAAACACAGTTACATTTCACCCAGTAATTCCAGTATATACCCAAGAGAAATGAAAACGTAGATTCAAGCAAAACTATGGACACAGATGCTCATAACAGCATCATTCCTAATAACCAAACAATGGAAACAAAATAAATCTTCAATTGATGAATGAATGAATAATGGAATCTGATTTGGAAGTTAAAAAATAAAATATTAAAATGTGGTACAATGTAGATGAATCTTGAAAATGGCAAAACAAGCCCATCACAAAAAACATATTGAATGATTTCAGTTTTACGACATGTCCAGAACATGTAAATCTATAGGACAGAAATAGAGTAGGAGTCGCCAAAAGCTGGGAAAAGAGAACACGGGAGAAGGTATGGGGTTTGTGTTGAAGTCAAGAGAATGTAAATATTCTAAAATTAGATTTTAGTGATGATTGCACAACTCTGAGGATATACCAAACAACACAGAAGTGTACACTTTACACGGGTGATTAAAATTGTATCTAAATAAAGCTTTTTTAAAAAAACAAAAACAACAAATGGCAGTAGGGTGGATTTAATCCATAGACCATTGTTTGAGACAATTTAAGGGGGGGGGGGGGGCAAGCAATGAAAAGATCCTGAACAACATGGAATGTGGCCTGATGTAACACCCCAGTCAGCCCTTTAGGGGAGCACAATGTCAGAGTGCTTATTTCATTGATTCTGCCATGATCTTTCTGATGAAGGAGGAGATTAAAAAATAGCACTTGAGCTGT
The DNA here is from genome assembly GCA_026018925.1 of Tupaia tana. Taxonomy (NCBI): domain Eukaryota; kingdom Metazoa; phylum Chordata; class Mammalia; order Scandentia; family Tupaiidae; genus Tupaia; species Tupaia tana. The sequence goes on from JAKSZU010000017.1 coordinate 19,790,711, forward strand.
TTAGCTGTTATGGCCATAAATACACATAATAGTGGGAAAGAACAGAAGGCTAGGGCAAAGGGAAATTAACAAATGAAAGACTAAGAACATTGACAAAAGCCCCAAAGAAGGGCTTCCTCAGCAATCAAGCCTTCACTTACCGCTTCTTCTTCCTTGCTGAGCAGTTTGGCGCATGACAAAAAGTCTTCATACTTTGCATAAGGAATAACTGGTTCTGGAAGTTCTCGAAGATACAGTTTAAGGAGGGATGCCACTGTGTGTACATCCGTGTTGCTGTCAAGATCGAAGTGAGAAGATACGCTTTGAAGTGAACTTGAGACCATTTTGCTTATTTTTCATCAATCCATGTCTTAGAGCTAAATACTATTCAGGTTGGCGATTGAATCACCCCATTGAATTTTCAGGGAGCACCTGTTTATGGAATGCCTTTTAGATGCATCGCAGTAGCTCACTGGGAGAAGGACACAGGATCCTCAGTGTGGTTGAAATTATTTGGAAATTCACTCATTTTATTTTTCTGTGTTTATTTCATGGTAAGCAAAAGTTTTAATTTTGGAACACAAGAATATAGCCTATCTTAAAAAATATACACAATGCAATTTACCAAAAAAAAAAAAAACAGACCTACATATGTGTATATTCAGCATCAAAATTAATTATTTCTGAATCCTTACTTCATCTCTGAAAAAGTTGGGCTCCTTTTTGAGAAAATACTAGTGATACTTGGTTATCTAATATTCTAAGATAGTTGGAAACTCTTAGAGTCTTTTAAAAAGGGAAGGAAGATGCTATGATAGAAACAATTAAAAACTGGGCCAGCAGGTAGGGTGGTGATTAGGACACTGAACTCCCACATAGCTGACCACAGTTTGAATCCAGGACCTGGTAGCTTGCTTTCTCACTTTCCCTCTCTCTCTCTCTCTCTCTCTCTCTCTGTCTCTCTCTGTCTCTCTCTGGTGAGCACATGTGCCCTGCAGGAAATTAAAAATAATAATAAAGATGAATGGAATGAAGTAAACAATAATAAAATAAACAAATGAGTAAACAACTTAGCATGTCCCTTACACAACTTACATATTAATGATTTATTTGTATCCTCTGCTGAATATGAGAGTAGCAGGACAATTTAATGAAATATTAACTTATATGTCTTCTGTATCCTCCTATTGCCTATTAACTCACGAAGATAGATGACAGTTAAGTCAGGAAGAGTGTCAGGTTGGTTTTTGTTGTTGTTGTTTTCTCGGGGGGGGGGTGCATTTTCATGGGTGGGGGTTTGTATTTCAGGGGAGAAGCAGCAGGAGCATGGACAGTTGATTAATTTCCATGCGTCAGGAAGACTGGGAGCAAAAACTGAGGGGGTTCTGTAAGAGGTGAGAACACGCCTCACTCACAGGCTGGGATGCCCCATGTAACAAGTCCCCATAGGAGTAAGCCTCAAAAAGTTGGGGTGCAAGCACTGGAATTTCCTGCTTCATTGAAAATTCTCTGATCCATGGAGGCAAAGTCAACTTATAAAGCTAAATGGGACAACGGGTATGTAAGTTCTCAATTTGAGGCATGTGGGTTGATTTCATCAGTACTTACTGAACACCCACTCTGTACAGGGTAATAAAGAGCGCAGTGTCTAGGCCCTCAGGGATTATAAAAGGGGGTGTTATCCTAGCCTGCTCATAACCTATACTCTAGAGGGGCAGCAGATACTAAACCAAAAATAACGTAAGTATGTAATTACAAAATGTAGTGAATGGTAATAAGGAAAGGTACTGCATGCTGTCTAATAACGAGAGAGGACTAGTCCAGGGTTTGCAAGGCTTCTCTGAAGACGTGATACCTTGGCCAAGGTCTGGAGGATGCCTATGAATGAACTGAGAGCAAAAGGATAGAAGAGGCATTCCTGATTCAAGCAAGGAGGGAAAATAGCCTAAAGTGGGAAAGCTTCATTTTTTTTTTTTTTGAGAGGTTTTTGCTATAGGGTGCATGCGCTTACCAGAAAGACAGAGAGATAGAAAGCGAGAAATCACCCCCCCGGGGGGGGGGTGGCCATGCCGCAATCCCTTCTCCTCCATTCTCTTGGGATCTTGGGCACACATGCATATGTGCCCAGCATGAATTTTAAGCCATCTGGTCCGGGATGCCAACCGTGGTCGACTACGTGGGAGTCCAGCAACATAGCCATTATGCTAACCATTATGGTCCGGAAACCTTCATATCATTAAAGAACTGGCAAAGGCTAGGAAGACCAGAGCCCAGAGTGGGGCTGGATACGGTTTGAGCAACAGGTGATAGCCTCATGGGACACAGAACTTCACCTACAGCAGGGCAAAGGCCGAAGTTTTCTGTTTGGATACTCGAGTCCGTCAGAACAGGCATATTTTCAAGCATTTTGCAAATGTTGAAATTCGATAGTGATCTGATAGGGCTTGTTTTAACTAATTTTATTCTTTTCATAATTAATATTTTTACTTTTAAAATTCTGAACTGACTTAGAAGAGGGCACCTTAAAGACTTGTAAGGAAAATAAAAATCCTATCTCCAGGATGTTTTGCAAACTGCGATTGAGTCATTAACTATGAAAAATAATTTCCAAATCTTTTTAAAGGCAGATGTAAAATAGTTTTCATGGGAAGACATTGGTTTTTGCTTTTTGCTATTGTTGTTCTGTGTTGTTTTCTAGCAAACTAGTCTACTTCATGTGCACCAAAACCTTTGTGTTTCTCTTGCACATAGTAGATGACCCTTGAAGTACAGTCATTAGTAGTAAGTGAATGACAGCCTGGTTAGAATGTTCAGGGCAATCATGTATTACAATATTATTCCCGCTTTATGAGTTCATTCTAATCCAGCTGAATTTGTTTTTTCAGAATCAATGACAATTCGGTTAAAGCTATAGAAAGGGACAGAGAAGAATATAAAAATAAAATAAAAATAAGTATGTAGTTCAATCTACACAGTGCATTAGGTGTCATCTGTATGACTGTATAAGTGAACATATCAAATTTTTATGAGTAGCTGCAATAAATAAATGACAGTGATGATAAACAAGAAATGTATACTTAAAAAGGAATTCAGGGTTTTGTTGATGAGCTGCTCCTTACACTGACTCTCCCCAAGCATGCTGTTTTTAAGGTAACTTGCTTGTGATCCCCATCTAATCTTGCTTCTAAGGGAATGGAGCATTTTGCAAGCTCCTGTGTGGAGAACTTTTGAACACTAGATGGCACAATTGCAAAGTTAGACTCATTGGGACGGTGTGGAAATTGTGCAGGAGGAAAGGCTGTTAAAGCATTCTCCCTCTACCAGCAATTTTCTTAGCACCAAAGCTGCAGTAATGTTCCAAGAATAGAAACATTGGAGCTATGAATCGAGGTAAGAGAGGCAGAGTGAAATGATTATTACTTTCTTGAAATGGTATGTTTCGGTACCTTTATAGCAATATATTAATAGTATATATATATATATATATATATATATGATTAATTATGTAGAAATGATGAAGAAAAATCACATATATACATATATATGTATTTTTTCAATTAACTAAGGTCATTTTTACTTAAAGGTTAAAATTTTAAAATGTATGACAATTTTGGGGAGCTTTATTAAATTTAGGTTACTTTGCAGAAATAGAGACTTCTGCAGTTTTGTGGCGGAATCAGTTTTGGCTTTGTCTTTTCCCACTGGAAGAAAGAAATCACTTCTGGACAGACTCCAACGTGTTTGGCAGCTCTAATTCATCTCAAGAGGCTCACAGTCAATTTGTCCAATGGTCACCAGGAAGTCTGAGGTTTCCCTGGAAAAACTCTTGGAAATTCAAAAGTATCTACAAAGTAGCGACCTTCTGTACCTAACTTTCCAGTCTGATAAATCTTACTGAAAATCCACTACTTTGCTAATTAATATTTACTTTAAAATATGCAATCAATTGGTTGTATCCCAGGATTATAAATTAATTGTCAGGTGTTTCTAGAAGAAGGTACCATCTTTGCCTCAGAGAAATACATCTTAGTCTCGGCTAAAATGACATGAAGTGCCCATTGTGGCAAAAATGTATGTGCTGTGGAGAATAAAAATCTCTCCCCTGGTTAGTAATAACAATAATATATCCACAAACACCTGGCACTCACTGCAGTCCGAGGAGTAGGCTCTGTTATTTACGCCACTGGGGTCCTCGAACAGGAAATCACAGACAAAAATTCTGTTTGGCTGATTATTGAGGTATGAGGGGTGTAAGGGTCAGGCTCTTTGGATGAAAATTCTAAGCTCTTTCCTAACGTAAAATCTTTGTAAGTACAGACATAAGTCTCTTTCGTTCACCTGGTAGTAGAGCCTGTTCAGAAATTAAGATAAATGATGATGCACGTTACTTCCAATGAGAGCAAAACAGCAGAGATAGAGAGGCCTCAAGAAAAAAGGCTGTCAGACTAAGAGGAGCTCTGCAGCTTATGTGTCTTAACCGGCCAGCATATGTGTTTTGTTTTCACCTTATATGGGTCTTTACTTCTGAATTTAGTTTCCTCCCTTGTCATGGTCTGTCGTAAACTTAAAGGGAGAGGGAGACCAGCAGTTAGCGTAATGGCTATGTAGCTGAACTCCCATGTAGCCAACCATGGTTCGAGTCCTGGACCCAGTGGCTTAAACTCACGCAGGGCGCGTGTGCGTGCGTGCCCAAGATCCTGAGAGGAGAATGGAGGAGAAGGGATTGCAGAGTGGCCATGCCCCTGGGGGGTGATTTCTCGCTTTCTATCTGTCTTTCTCTGTCTTTCTGGTGAGCGCACGCGCCCTATAGCAAAAAAACCTCTCCAGATAAATAAAAATGATAATAATAAAAAAACTTAAAGGGAGAGTTCCATGAGGCTTTTTACAGTTAACTTAATTATATACTTTCATGGGTCTTCCTTTGATCATTCTGGAATCAGTCATTCACTCATCCAACTGTTCCTCAACACCTGTGGTATGCCCAACCTCATGCTATAGGTTAGATAAAATAGTAATAAACAACATAGACCCTCTTGGACTCCCTTGGTCTTGGATGAGGGGACTTTAAAGAGTTGAAGGAAAAATTGGGTTAAAAGATACTATGCATTTTTCATGAACTTTTTGAAAAAAAAAATGTATCCCTTGTATCTCTCACCGATTGCCATGAACATTTTTCCACATCATGCTTTGTTTTATCTACTTCATAACTCTTTCTTTATATTCTAACTGCTAAGTCCCTGATACGTATGTGATCCTAGGGGGTTTTTCACACTCCTGGAAATAACCTGCCCTATTTATAACCTGCATACGACATAGGTGTCTCACTAATCTAAACAGGGATCAAGGAGTCTGACAAGAATTGCCTCCCTGCTCATCCTCAGCCCCTCTGTTCCTTCCCTCATAAACAGCCTTACACACACGGATAAACCCAAATGCCACCGTAATTACAAGGATAATACTTCACAGTCAAAACCTTGTAATGTGTAAGCCTCAAAATTAGAAATGGGAATTTTTTACTCTGGATACAACGCACAGAACATAATATAATCCATTGATTTCACTGAATAGAATGAATTTCCAATGCACCCGCATAGAAAGTTATTAAAAATATTATGAACTTATCTGCAGCAAGTACAATAGGATGACCGTAATTCACTGAGAATCGAGAAAATAATCATGTCATATGCATCGGCCTTCAGGGAGAGCAGAGTGAGACTGAAAACACCCAGCAGCTGTCAAGGTGAGTTCACTGCCAGGTTGTCTTGGTGAGCAATTCTGTCCACTGTGTTCACCAAGACGCAGATATGCAAACTCAAGGTGCTAGAGCAGTTCCTAGTTACACTATGTGTCTATTTAAAAAGCCTAATGTTGTTCAAACTTATTTTATTGTTTAATGTATCTATCAAAAACAGTGCACTTTTTGGCAGTGACATTTGAAGCTGGTTAAACTTCACGGCCAGTTTGTACAGTTGTAGTTACACAAGTGTCACCACTGAGTCACATGCAAAACCAAGAGACTGTTTCATCTCCAGGCAGAGTCCTGGACACCACTGAACTACTGCTTGTCCCCAAATACTTCTCCTGGTGTAGAAGTACTGACGGCGGGGAACTGCAGGGTGACTGCTATGGACTGAACTGTGTCTCCCCCAGATCGTACATTGAAGTCAGAAGCCATTATCTGATGGTATTGGAGATGGGGTTGTAGGGAGGTAATTCAGTTGAGGTCATAGCAGGGCCACGTCTGATGGGATCATTGCCCTCATGAAAGGAGAACTAAAGAGACGGCTCTCTTTGTAAACACACTAAGGAAAGGCCATGGGAGGACACAGCGAGAAGGCAGCCGCCTCCAAGCCAAGAAGAGAGCCCTCACAAGAACCCAGGCATGCTGACACCTTGAGCTTAAACTTCCAACCTCCAGAACTGGGAGAAAATAAATATCTGCTGTTTAAGCCATCCAGCAAATGGTATTTTCTTGTGGCAGCCTAAGCTGACCTAAATTGACTAATACAACCCCCAAATAAGCATTTGGTAAGACTGCCTGCAAAACTATTCATGCTGCTATTACAGTATTAGGTATTGAAATGTCAACAGAAAAACAGAAACTATCGTTTTCTACAAGGACCATAAAGTACACCTCCCCACTGGGTCTTTCTGCTCAATTCTTAGATGTTCCATGCACACTCTGGACTTCATGTAAACCAAGCTGATCACCGGACAATGAAATCATTCCCCCTTCAGCATTTTCTCACAATGGATGGCACCACTATTCACACAATAAGCAAGAAAAATAGAAGTCAACCTAAATTTTGTTCTTCTAGAGACCTACACCTATGTGTGATTAGTGATTCTCAGACCGAGCTGTAAAAAAAAAACTGAGCTGTGTGAAATCACCTAGGTAGTTTAAAAAAAATGACTAATACCTGGATCATACATATTCTGAGATAATTAATACCTTATTAATCCATTCCCTTTTTGGCAGTCTCACTGACATTGCTCAAGGTCAAGTTTTATATTATCATCTCCATTAATAATATAGCATATTAACAGGCCTTCCTGATATAAGCCTGTTTTCCCACTCTTAACAAACATATATAGATGGTAATCCTTAGTGAAAAACAGACATGAATAAGTTCAATGCCTTGTTGTGTAGCTTTTGAATCCCACATAGGAATACAGAGGGCGGTTGTTTAAGCACATGTAGATGAATATACATCACACAGACACGTGCACACTCACTTTATGGACCAGTCATTACAGGTGTCTTTGAGTTAGTATGTTGAGGTCATTGATTCATTTTAGAAAATTATTTATAGTTGTCAGTGGACAAAAAAAGTTAGTTTGCTTAAGGTTTTTTTTTTTTTTGAGAGGTTTTTGCTATAGGGTGCGTGCACTCGCCAGACAGACAGAGAGAGACAGAGAGATAGAAAGCGAGAAATCACCCCCCAGGGGGGATGGCCATGCCGCAATCCCTTCTCCTCCATTCTCCTCTCGGGATCCTGGGCAACACGCACACGTGCCTGGCGTGAGTTTAAGTCACCGGGTCCAAGACTCAAACCATAGTCGACTACGTGAGAGTCCAGCGACACAGCCATTATGCTAACTGCTGGTCCCAGTTTGCTTAAGATTTTAATGAACAGGGTCAGCAGGTGCTGGTTAAGGTGCTAGACTCCCATATGGCTGAACGTGGTTTGAGTCTCTGATCTTGCAGCTTGCTTTCTCTCTCCCCCGCCCCCACCCCGTGAGAACATGTGCCCTATAGCAAATTTAAAAAACTAATCATTATACATAAAAGTAAATAAATAATTATTTTAAAATAATTGAATAAACATAAGTATCTAGATTGAGAGTCTTCATGGAGTAATAACCACACATTACTTTTTCTCTTAGTACTCTGTGAAATATGACTTCCTAAATTCACTAAGTGCAATGACACATATAAGCTAAAGAATACAGTACTAATTTTAAAAATTGGCAGGTGATCATCAATTCAGATGACTTATTTTCAGATGGATAAAAGAAACTACTTGCACACAAAAAGGGCAACAAGATGAAATTTGAAAATTATACTTAACCAGGACCAGCAGTTGGTGTAATGGCTATGTTGCTGGACTCCCATGTAGCCGACCATGGTTTGAGTCCTGGACCTGGTGACTTGAACTGACGCCGGGCGTGTGTGTGTGCATGCCCAAGATCCTGAGAGGAGAATGGAGGAGAAGGGATTGCGGTGTGGCCATCCCCCCTGGGGGGTGATTTCTCGCTTTCTCTCTCTCTCTGTCTTTCTGGTAAGCATACGTGCCCTAAAACCTCTCAAATAAGTAAGTAAATAAATAAAATTACACTTAACAAATAGCACCTACTATTTGCGACTGTAATCTGAAAGAGGGGCTGAGACACTTCTGGCTCGCCTAGCATTTCTCCCAGGATTGACTCAGAAATAAGGACAACTAGAAGAAATAATACGTACTCTCTAAGGACATTATAATTATGCAGCAATCTAATTCGATTCTGTAAGGTACGAGGCTTAAATTTCTTGCTTAATTGGACATATTGTTTTTCCTAACATTTGACTGCTGATACACAGACAGTGAAGTTATTCTTTCATAGACTGTTTACATGAATCTTTCAGTTTTTATGTTTTACGTCGGTAAATGCACGTCCCGAGACTTCTCATAGCCCTTTCTTGTTTCATTTGTACCCAGGACTTGAAACGCTATGGGTCATAATTCAGTTTCATATGGTCTTCAACAGCTTGGCGAACAGGGAATGCACCTGGCTTAGCAAAAGCAGAAGTTACAGCTGTATTTAGTTACTTTATGATTTTATTTTGTCTGCCTACATGTTTTTGTTTAAATAAAAAAAGTTATTATATTTTTTCCTTCATTGAGCTCTACACATGGAGTTGCTGGAGAAACAAAGGAAATGTAATCACCGTAACACACTCAACCATTTACCTTTTTCTGAGATATTTAAGATTACATGAGCAAGGATTTCCCAAGAGGCTTTATTAATGCTGAAGGGGTATATTTATGCTTGAAAATATACTTTAAAATTTGCTGACAGCATTTAAAATCCATACACATACTTTAATGATATTAATTTCTATTTTAAAATAAAAATAAAAGATAGTCAAGCATCACAAACTTTTTTTTTAGCTAACAGCCAAAATAAAGTTTCCTTAAGAAATATTAGGTTGTTGAGAAAGTCATGAAGTACTTTTCTATACAAAACTGTGTCATGACTTTCCTTACAGTCCAATGTATTTTTCCTTAATAATTTATCCTCAGTAATGACCCTACAGCATGTTATCTTTTTCTTCTATAAGCATTTCCAGTTTGGAGGATTGTGATACCTGATTCTCAGAGAATAATGAAGGATGTAAATAATTTGTTTTTCCAGAAAACTTATTTTCTTCCAATAAAGCCAATAAGGTAGAAAACAAACCTTTGTGCCTTCTATGGGAGATGAGAAGATAAAGGTCTAGTTTTACACTGGTAAACCTTTATAACCCACAAAGTTCAATCTTAAAAGTGTGTTCTAGTACACGCAGATAGGTGTATCACCAAAACCATTTAATTTCCTTTAAACTTGTACTTTCAATACAAGGGGAAAGTTATGTATGTATTCAATATTCTCAGTGGGTGAAATAGATACTATCCTAGTTTATTAATGTGAATGTATAAATTGAGGGTACATACAAAGGTTTAAAAGAGTCCAGTTGCATATGGCTCTCAATTGTGTGTTACAATTCTGCTGTGCTCTTTGTGAAAGAAATACTTTGGGGTCCAGCAGATGGCATAATGGTTACTTTGCTGGACTCCCATGTAGTCGACTATGATTCGAGTCTCAGACCCAGCGGCTTAACACCGGGTGTGTGTGCATGTGTGCCCCAGATCCCAGTGGAGAATGGAGGGGAAGGGACTGCAGCATGCTCATCCTCCCTGGGGGGGAGGGGTAATATCTTGCTCTCTCTCTCTCTCTCTCTCTCTCTCTCTCTCTGTCTCTCTCTGTGTCTCTCTGGTGAGTGCACACGCCTTATAGCCAACATCTCTCTCTCTCCAAAAAAGGACTTTGTTGCCATATAAACAGATGTTTATTACACTAGCTTCTTCTACTTGGACTATTTTATTAGTTTATTAATGTGAGAGAGATGTTTGCTAGAGGGTACATGTACTCACTGCAGAGGCAGAGAGAAAGAAAGCGAGAAATTACCCTCCAGGGAGGATGGCAATGCCACAATCCCTTTTCCTCCACTCTCTTCTCAGGATTTTGGGCATGCACACACACACTCCGGGCATGAGTTTTATTTTTTTTTATTTTTTTATTTTTTTGAGAGGATTTTGCTATAGGGCACGTGCAGTCTCCAGAAAGACAGAGAGAGACAGAGAGACAGAAAGCGAGAAATCACCCCCTGGGGGGGGATGGCCACGCCGCAATCGCTTCTCCTCCATTCTCCTCTCGGGATCTTGGGCACACACACACACACACACACCTGGTGTGAGTTTAATCGACCGGGTCCAGGACTCGAACCGAGGTCGACTACATGGGAGTCCAGAGACATGGCCATTATGCCAACTGCTGGTCCCCCTGCATGAGTTTTAATTTAAGCTGCTGAGTCTGGGACTCAAACTGTGATCAACTACATGGGAATCCAGCAATGTAACCAATATGCCAACTGTTGGTCCCTACCTGGACTATTTTTTAAGAGGATGACTATAGTGGAAAGAATGAGTGGCAAACCAAATTTTATTGAGGAAAAGGATTTCGTTTTGTTTTATTCTCATTTAGTTTTTGTTTGATTGCTACTGTTATAAATCAAAATCTAGTTTACTCTAGGAATATAATGTATCCATATTCATTAGAACATCTCACTGGTAGAAAACAAAGGCACTGGGCCTAACTCAGAGCTGTGGTTTTCATGAAATTATAAATCCATTCACAGAATTATGTCTTTGTACACTGACATAGGCAGGCATTTTGTCAGAACTGACAAAATTGATATGCAGAATTATTTCAAAACATAATCATTTTGGGGACCAGCAGTTAGCGTAATGGCTATGTTGCTGGACTCCCACGTAGTCGACTGCGGTTCGAGTCCCAGACTCGGTGGCTTAAACTCACGCCGGGCACGTGTGCGTGCGTGCCCAAGATCCCAAGAGGAGAATGGAAGAGAAGGGATTGCGGCATGGCCATCCCCCCTGGGGGGTGATTTCTCACTTTCTATCTCTCTGTCTCTCTCTGTCTGGCGAGTGCACTTGCCCTATAGCAAAAACCTCTCAAAAAAAATTAATAAATAAAACATAATCATTTTCAAGTTTCCTAAATTATGATCTATGAAAATAAGCATATGAGTTTTCTACTTTCTGAGACTTCAGAAACATTAGCATTCTTTCATTTGACAAATATACTTTAAATGTATTTATTTACACAACAAAGACTTATTATTATGACATATATTCTATGCATGAGGGATTTTTTAAAAAGGTAGTCAAGGTTCACTAAATCCTCTGCTTTCTCTGAGTTTAGACTCTCGTTCTATGCTAAGTTTTACTTTACGGACACAGAGTTTAAATTTTCAATGCACACCCACAGTGATACCCTCATGCTATGTAGACTCATGGTCCCATGATAACACAAATGTTTATCTCAGTCCTAAATAGATATTTCCAGAACACTACTATTGACTCTTTAATTATTTTTAAATCATTTTAGTTTACCATAAAGTGTCAAGACAATAAGAAAAATCAAACATTTTGAAACCATATGCCTTCGATTTTTTTGTTTTCTCTTGAAGGCTTGGCCACAGGGCACATACACTCACTTGCCACAGAGAGACAGTGAGAGGGAAAGTGAGAAATCATTCCCTGGGAAGAAGGCCATGTTGCAATCCCTTGCAATCCCTTCTATTCTTTGGATTTGGGGCATGTGCATGAATGTACCTGACATGATTTTCAAGCCACCAGCTAGGGACTTGAACTGTGGTCAGCCATGACCTAAACCATTACGCCACCTGCTGGTCTCAATCACATGCCTTCTGAAGAGAATATATGGATGATTCATGATAAGCTCGTGAAAGATGCTCAACATCAGAAATTGTTAGGGAAATGCATAGTAAAAATAAATGAGGCCAGTCAATGGCGTGGTGGTCAAGGCAGCTGGATCCCACCTAGGTGACTCTATGGCTTGGAAAACATGCCATGTGCACGTGAGCATGCCCAAAATCTTAGAGAAGAGTGGAGGAGACAAGATTGTAACATGGCTACTCCCCGGGGGGGGGTAATTTCTCTCTCTCACTTTTTCTCTCTCCAGTGATAATGTGCACCCTATAGCAAGTAAAAAACAAACTAACTCCAAAAACCTAGCATGAGATACCATTTCACACTTACTACATGGCTAGAATAAAAAACTGAGACATTCATACTTTGCTGGCGACAAACACAGTGGTCAGTGCTGCAGCCACAGGGCCAGTCTAGCAGTTCCTCCAATGTTAAACGCAGGTATGACTCAGCAACTGCGCCTTCAGTTATATGCCCAAGAGAAAGGACGCCACTCATGTCTACACAGAAACTTGGGCATGAATGCTCACAGAGGCATTATTCACGACAGTAAAAATATGGAAACAACACAAATGTCTATCAAGTGATAAATGAATTAAAAAAATGCAGTATATCCATAAAATGAAATTTCACTCATCGTTACAAAGGAACAAATTACTGATATATACTATGTCAAGGACAAAACTCAAAAGCATTATGATAAGTCAGAGAAGCTGTATGAAAGGGAATATTAAATGATTCTATTCTTTTTTTTTTTATGGAGAGGTTTTTGCTATAGGGTGTGTGTGCTCGCCAGACAGACAGAGAGAGACAGAGAGACAGAAAGCGAGAAATCACCCCCCCCCCCACCAGGGGGGATGGCCACGCCGCAATCCCTTCTCTTCCATTCTCCTCTTGGGATCTTGGGCACGCACAGACACGCGCCCAGCGTGAGTTTAAGCCACCGGGTCCGGGACGCAAACCACGGTCGACTACGTGGGAGTCCAGCGACATAGCCATTACGCTAACTGCTGGTCCCAAATGATTCTATTTATCTTAAGCATCCAGAGAAACAAAAATTTATAGAGGGGCTGGCAGGTGGCATGATGCTAAAGGCACTGGACTCCCACACAGCTGACCACGGTTTGCATCCCAGACCTGGCAGCTTGCTTTCTCACTTTCCCTCTCTCTCTCTCTCTCTCTCTGTCTCTCTCTGGTCAAATTAAAATAATAATAAATAAAATTAAATAATAATTCTTTTTTCAAAAAGAGAAAATCTATATAGAGAGAAATTAAATTAATTGTTGCCTGGGAAGGAAAAGGAGTGGAGGATAAATGAGCATAAGGGATTTATTGGGATGATGGAAATGTTCTGAAACTAATTCATGGTAATGGTTGCATAAGTTGGTAAATTTGTTAAAAATCATTGTATTGTATCCTTGAAATAGATGAATTGCATGATATATAAACTATGACTCAATAAATTAAAAAGCAAATGCAAGGAATGCACTTTCATGCAAAAAGCTTTACAATCTGAGTTATAAAACAAATATACACACTCTCAGAATGTAAAATTTTACAGGTATCTTATTTCCTTTAGTAGGAATTGCCACGGAGATTTCAAAATAGAAATGAAGACTTCTGTGTATTAAAACACTGAAGAGTTAAATGTTAGTCTCTATCACGCAGTATATTACTTATCATATAAAACGTCATTCATCGTCATCCTCATCTTCATCATACTATAGCGACAAAATTACATGCCACAGTCTATGCTAAGTGGTTCCCTTATATTACACCATTTAATCCTGGTGTTTCTGTTCCATTTTGTTTTAAGTGAATGAATACAATAGTCCTGTAGGACTAGACCTTGCTATTTCTATTTTATATGAAGAAACTAGGAGTTCTGAGAAGGTAAGTCATTAGTCCCAGGTCATTAACCTGGTGGGCCTTGGATAAAACCCCACACCTGCCTGTCACCACCCGAACTCTTAACTTCTGCAGTTTGTACTTGCAAATAAGTAGACAAACACCAACTGATCGATGTGTCAAATATTGGGAGATTTCTTAGTTAACTGGGTGTTTTTATTTATAATCCTATTGTATTGAAGTGAAAGTGAACCTAGTTCTTTAAATATGCATTGAAAGGAAAGTGAAGCTTAGATTCCTGACTTCAGAGACACGGGCGTTTTAAGACCCATCACTAAGGGAGCAGAACCCAGTAGAACATCACAGATGCTAACCTACAACCTGTCCCACAGAAAATATTTAGTAAATGCACATTCGTGTGAGTGTTTTCCACATGAGATATTTTCCTTTCAAGTCCATTAACTTTTCAGACCTTGGTATGTTTAGAAGGCGGTCTCATGGAGCCCTTGTAAGCTGTGCCCTTTGTTCGAATTAGGTGAGAAGTCCAACGTACGGGAATTAGGCCTGCCAGTGCCAGCCAAGAGCGACCCGACCGTACTCTCTAAGGGTGGGCTGGTCCAAGTAATTCACAGTGCCAGGAAAGCGGGAAATTCACACCAAATCTTGCTGTAGGAACACTAGTCCTTTTCTACTTTCTTTGGTTATCATGATTACATAATAAAGGAAGCACCAAGTGAGAATAAGAGTCCTGTTAGAGGGGTACTAAGATGTGTCAGTCTCCGTTTCTATCAAATAAACAGAGGGCCACAGGGTCACAATCTTTGGAAAGTAGTTGTGTCAGGGGCATTTAGTAATGACTTTTTTGTCATTGTATTTATAATACATTGACCTTGTATTTAGGCAAAAGGTGCTGGTTTTCAACTAATAATAATGATAAAAATTTCCTTTTACAACAAAATTGATAAAGAAACCAGTAAATTTGTTTAAAGAAAACTATCAGTAAATCTAATCCAGGTGCTGTAAGATATGGCTAAAAATCATGATGGCAGTATGTGAATGACAGAAATTTGAGAAATATGCAAAGACGATAGTTACCAAATCTTGTCGCACCATCATACACTTAAGAACTGCACCAAAAAAAAAAAAAAAAAAAAAGAAGGAAACATGAAGTGTTACCATAACTAAACAGCTGTTCAGGACTTTGGTCTCTCTCTGTACTTAGAGATCATTTACGAGCAGAAAATAAGTAACCAGTTTACCATCTGCACATCAAGGTTTGCCTTAGGCAAACTCTTGGGAGTCTGTTCTTTGCTTTTCAACCCTTTAGGACTGTGAATTCATCCCTTTTACCTATCCACATGCCCTCAAGCTACCACAGGTTTCTCCACTCTCCTCCACCAATCTTACTCTTAGATCTTTTATTCACACTGTGATACAAAGCCTCCTGTAACTGTAGTTTGCTGTTGAACTCACCAGTGTTTGAGTTTTACTTGGATCAAAGCATAAAGGTGTTAGTATGTATCTTTCAGGATGTCCTAAAATTTCAGGCCATTTTCAATGATAGAAAACTATGTATTGAGTCCAGCAAGTAGAATGGTGGTTAAGGCATTGGATTTCCACATGACTGACTGTGGTTCACATCCTGAACCTGGTGGTTTGAAAATCATATTGGGCATACATGCCCAGAAATCCCAGTAGGAGAATGAAGAAAAAGGGGATATAGAGGCCAGCAGGTGGCATGGTGGTTAAGGCATTGGACACTCCCACGTGGCTGACCATGGATCAAATCCTGGACCTGTAGGCTTGCTTTCTCACTTTCTCACTCTGATCAAATTAAAATATATGAGTGAATAAATACAATGAAATGAAATAAAATAATTCTTTTTAAAAAAGAGGGGGTTGTGGCATGGCTGTCCCCCTGGGGGCTGATTTCTCACTTTCCTTCTCATTGTCTTGCTCTGTCTCTTTACTGTAAGCTCACATGCCCTATGACAAAAACCTTAAAAAAAAAAAAAAAAAAAGAAAGAAAAAGAAAGACAAGAAAAGAAAGAGAACTATAGACTTTGCTCATCAACTCCATATTCCAGAAAACAATCTATCTTTCACAGTAGCATAAGACCTGCCTAGCCTAGATAAATCTAACATGCTTCTCCCAGTAATACTGTCAGGTTGAGCCCCACTAACTCGGCAACTCAGACAAAGGAAAACTGAGACACAGCTAGTGAGTGATACCCCTAGCCCCCAACTTCTGCAGCCTGTAGTCTCACTAGTACTTCTCAAATTATTTTAGAACCATATATATAAGAATTCCTAGGAGATTTGTTTTAAATCCAGAGTACCAGACATTCTCAACCTTTTAAATCAGAATGAGAGTGAGTGGTATCTGGGTATCTAAATCCTGAGGTAGTCTTTAAAGTCACTCTTTTTTTTTTTTGAAGTCACTCTTAATACAAACTATTAGAGAATCTCTAGTCTGTCTACAGGGCTCCTCAGTTTCAAGGTCACTTTCTGTAACTCAGGTTAGTAATGTCCAGAACTTCATCGCCTCCCAGAGGGTTAAGTTAAAATATGTCTGGCTTTTTTATTTTCTAAATTTTAGACTTTTTGCTTTGCATTTTATCTTAGTAGACTTGCAGTTGGTTTTATCACTACAAAAAATACACTAAATAAATAAATGAAAGGAGGGACTTTGAGGAGGGACAAGGAAGCATGCACTTGAGTGTGGGGGTGGGCAGCTGGGTCCCTCAGTCAGCAGCTGTTTTATGGGATTCTTGGACAGAACGTGTGAAGTGCCTGGCTTCATGGAGCCTTCTGCCCTTGCTCTTGAACACTGCATTGCAAGCGTGTAGCTTTTCTATTGCAGAGCGGTTAATGCTGTGGTGGTGACACCCATGTTGCAATTCTTTTTTTTTTTTTTTTTGAGAGGTTTTTCGCTATGGGGCGCGTGCGCTCGCCGGACAGACAGAGAGAGACAGAGAGACAGAAAGCGAGAAATCATCCTCCAGGGAGGATGGTCACGCCGCAATCCCTTCTCCTCCATTCTCCACTCGGGATCTTGGGCACGCACGCACACGCGCCCGGCGTGAGTTTTAAGCCACCAGGTCCAGGACACGAACTGCAGTCGACTACGTGGGAGTCCAGCGACATAGCCATTACGCTAACTGCTGGTTCCCACCCACGTTGCAATTCTTGACCCTACCTTCCCAGCTCTTCCAGAGCAGATCTCCTCTAACAGCTGACACCACCCGGACAGCGTGGGAAACCAAATAATACTCAGCTTCTAATTCGATTTCACACATTTTGCATTTCATTTTTTTGTCCCCTTAAAAGTGGGGAGATGTAATATAGGATATTATATTTTGATTTGTTTTTGTTTCTGAATAAAAAGAATGATGATGAGAATGTTTAGGAACTGTTAGATTATCTTTCTTTTTTTTCAATAGTTGACAGGAAGTGATAAAGTACAAATTCTTTGGAGTTAATGAAAGTGTCATTTGCCACAAAATTCACTTTAGTCAAGGAGTCTATAGGAACATCTCAAAACTAGTAAGTCATGCATGGTCTCAAACATGGACTTCAGAATTGGAAAACAGTATTTGATATGATTTAAGAAGAGCAATAAGTGCATGGTTTAATAAAAGTGGGTGCATTACCAGCAACCACTCTAAATTCAATAGTGCATGTTCCAAATATTTCTTCTCAACCTCTCTTTCACTTTTTTCTTCCCATAGGACAAAATAATTCTTCATATTCACACATAAAATATCATTGAAGCCTGAATGGACCCTAGCTTCAAAAATACTTGGAGATTTATGAACATAGATGCTTTTCAACAGAGGACTAATATGTGTAAAACTTGGAAAACAACAACAGAGGCAGGATTATAGGAACCAATGTATGGACATGATGAATTACTGTACAGTTCTTGACACCATATTTATGAAAACTACTTAATGACATGGGAAAGTGGTTATAATATAACATTAAAGAGAAAAGGTGATATATTTGCACCACAACATAATTTTTTTTTTTTTGGAGAGGTTTTTCGCTATAGGGCGCGTGCGCTTGCCAGACAGACAGAGAGAGACATAGAGACAGAAAGCGAGAAATCACCCCCCAGGGGGGATGGTCACGCCGCAATCCCTTCTCCTCCATTCTCCTCTCGGGATCTTGGGCACGCACGCACACGCGCCCGGCATGAGTTGTAAGCCACCGGGTCCGAGACGCGAACCACGGTCGACTATGTGGGAGTCCAGCGACATAGCCATTACGCTAACTGCTGGTTCCCCACAACATTATTTACAATTGTAACAAAGTCATAATATAAATGGCTAATAATATTGAAACAGTTATGAATAATATACCTATAGAGTTAACTATGAGAAATTAAAATGATGTTTATCGGTCTCACCAGAGTGGTGCAGGCAGTAGGGCACTGTTGTGGTATAGTGGAGCCACAGGGGAGGCCCTGGTTTGGATTTTGAGTTGACCTGAACACCAGTGCACTAATGCACACCTGAGATCTTGGCAGGCTGGGGGAGGATCACAGCCCTGCAAATCCTTTTTGAGGGTGCCTGTATGTGTCTCTCTTTCCAATGAAAGGAATACATACAAAAAAGAACTTTTAAAAAAGATGCCTACAGAAGTTGGTGATAAAGTGTTAAGTTAAAACAAACTGAAATGAAAGGGCATTTTTATTATCAGGGCATCTGATAATATAAAAGATTTTTCCTAGTAAACTTCATTTTTACTTATTTACTCACGATAAAGTGGGTGCACAAGAGAGAGAAAAGAAAATAGAGAAAAGCAGCCTCCTCAGGGCTCAGTCATGACACAATCTGCGTCTTCCAGTCCTCCAGCCCATCAGGGCTCTGGACATCTCTGAATGCGCCCAGAGTGCTTTCAGGCTGATGGGGCTGGGGACTTGAACCATGGTCAGCAGGTGGCTTCCAGATCCATAGTTTGGCATATGACTGACTATGCCACAGAGTCTGGGCCTCTAGTACAATTTTAAAAAGCAAAGAGGAGACAATTCACAAAATATTAATAGTGGTTAACTCTTAACTAATGGAGTTATGGATGCACATATCGTTCTTCTCCGGAACTTCCATTATGATTTTAATGTCACCACACTTTATGTATCCTTGTTTCCTTGTGCATCTATTCTAGATTTAGGTGGAGCTATACATTTTTAAAAATATAATGCCCTTATTACTATTAAAATAGTTATTTTTAATTAAATTGTCAATATCCCAATCTCTAGCTATCAATGCTTCCAATATCCTGTAAATTAAAGAATTTTTTTAAACATTAAACAAGAGAAAACTCCTACTTTTTCTCTTTCTTTTTCTTTTTTAGAGGGATTTTTGCTATAGGGCACGTGTGCTTGCTGGAGAGATAGAGAGAGACAAAAAGCAAGAAATTACCCCCCAGGGATGATGGGCACGCTGCAATCCCTTCTCCTCCATTCTCCTCTTGGGATTTTGGGCATGCACACACACGCGCCCGGTGTGAGTTTAAGCCAACAGGTCCGGGACTCAAACCGTGGTCATCTACATGGAAGTCCAGTGACGTCCGCCATGTGCTGATCCTAAAGACTCCTATTTTCAATTTCATCTTTTCCAATGCAAAAGTTTACTATTGTTTTCATTTAGAGCCAAAGGAAAAGGACAAATGATATTTTAAAATGGAGGGGAAAAAAGCGTAGAAGAGAAAGTCATCTAAAGTGCCAACTTTTTTACTTCGTCACTTAAATTTAGAAATCCAAAGTTGTGGGGCTAAATAGTATGTCTTTTGAAGTGGTACCACACGGATCCAGGTCACGCCATCTCTGCTGCAAGCTTTAAGCTCAGTCTCAGCGTGTCAGTGCAGGATGATTAGTAAAAACGTGATAGCTACCTGTCAAAGGACGGCTTCTCTCCGCAGTCAAAGGCGTCCTGGAGCTCCTTCACGAGGTTGGCCTGGCCTGGCAGTCGGAACAGACCCTCCTCCTTCAAGCCCCTCTGCCGGATGAAGTCCACGCACTGCTCCACCAGCATCGGGGCCAGGCGGTTCCCATACCTCTTCTCATACCGGACAGTGTCTTCCAGCTTCTGTCCAAAAATCCCTGGGGAAATGAAGGGTGATGGTGAATTCAAGAAATTTCTCTTTCCACTTTGTTGTTTTCT